>CM066566.1:65674762-66874762 GCA_033816785.1 Picus viridis
TGGGCAATCAGTTCCAGTGTCTCACCACTCTTATGGTGAAAAAATTCTTCCTGATATCTAATCTAAATCTACCCTCCTCTAGCTTGGATCCATTCCTCCTAGTCCTATCTCTATCTGATACCCTAAAAAGTCCCTCACCAGCTGTCTTGTAGGCCACCTTCAGATACTGGAAGGTCTCAATAAGGTCTCCCTGAGACTTCTGTTCTCCAAACTGAACAACTATAACTCTCTCAGCCTGTCTTCATAGAAGAGGTGCTCCAGACCATCCCTGTGCTCCAGATCATCCTTGTGGCCCTTCTTTGGACATGTTCCAGCCTGTCCATATCTTTCTTGTAATAGGGGTTCCAGAACTGGACACACTACTCCAGTCAGGGTCTCACAAGAGTGTTGTAGAGGGGGAGAATCACCTCCCACAACCTGCTGGTGTGGTGAAGACACCATATGCCCAGAATTATGCCCCAAATACTGTAAAACTTGTCCCAAAATGTTTTGCCACATTGCTCCTTCCACCCTCCTTTCCAGAGTGGATACTCAGCCCAGAGCTGAGTGGGACAAAGACCAGGGAGCCAACCAGCCGGTACAAACAACCCCAATCTGCCTTCTAAGGGGTGATCAGCAAGATGCACCCATCACATGGGACGCTTATGCTACTGCCAAGTAAGGGCATAATTCTAGCTTCACGCTTTCTATAGGCTAAAGCTACTTGTTGATGAGATTGCCCATTGACCAACTCCAGCCTTGAAAAACTTACAAGTGTTGCCCCAACTTGTAAAAAAGTCACTCTGTCTTTGCCTGAGCTTGTAAGCTCATTGCTTTTTTGCTATAACTTTTGCTATCAAACTCCACCTTTCTGCTAGTCAGTCTTCCATTCCACATGCAAGCAAACTAGCAGGCTCTACAATATGAAGAGAAGCCAGCACCTGGGAAGGGCCACTGATCCTCAATTCACCCAGAAAATCTACAAAGGAGAGTCTGTTTAGTGCTTCCTGTAGAGAAAATAAATTGAGTATGAGTGTCAAATCAGATTAAATTATATTTCCAATGTGTTTGGTCTTTGTCAAGTAGAAACCCAACTGGAAGTATTAATTACATGAAAAACAGGTGGGATAGGAATCATTGCAGTAGCAATTTTTATTTTTTTATTTTTCAATTTCTTATCTGAGCTCTGTACACACAGTAAGAATGGAGCATCCTGCTGCTACTCCCAAAGGAACAAGCTGCCAGAAGTGAGAAAGTCAGGAGCCAGGCAGATTAACAATAATCCACAGTCAAGTACCTCCTCGGCAGACAGATACTCAACTTTTAATCTTGCTAATCAGAGTTACAAAGAATTGTTTTGTTGCAATTGCTGCAACACAGTCCCATCTTTAAATGGACAATTATGTCTTTCATTGTGAGAGGTCAAAAAGAATGGAAAATCTTGAGGCTTTTGAGCAACTAATATTGAGTAGTCAGAACATACAAAAATGCTGAGCAAGCTCTTTCATGAATTTATGGTCAGGATTTTACAGTGTCAAGATATTTTCTTACACCACAATGGCTTATTTCCAATGATGTAAAAAAAGAAGAATAAATCCATTGATGCTAAAACAAAGATCCACACCTGTTTATGAGATGTTATAGCTTATGTAGACTTATACTTTGGTACATTTCTTGATCTGCTTTTGCATAAGAGATTATTCTTTTACTCATCCCTTGAATAAAACCAAGAAGGAACTGAGCAGTTGTTTGGGAAAAGTGCTTAAATTTTATTTTACTTACAAGTACAGGAGGAAAAGTTAGAAATATAGAAAAGGAGGAAATATAGAAAAGGAGGAAAAGAGCAAGACATATCAAAAGCAGAGAGAGCTTCCACCATGATTCAGATGAGGTCTCAGATGAGGTCTGAAGGTCTTGATTGGTGGGGAGCTCCAAACATCCCTGTTACCTTTGAGGATTAATACACCTTTTCCAATCCCATGCATGGTCACAGTTCCTCATTCAGTTACCATGGTTATAGCATGTTTGAATGGAGTCAGCACCAGTCCCACCGTGAGTTACATACACCAGTCCTGGTCTCATGGAAAGTAACATGCTCTTATGGCTCTAAACTACTGTGCCAGTCATGTTTGAGGGTCCTCTCCATCAAAAAACCCAAAACCAAACAAACAAGAAACAAAAACAAAACAAAACAAAACAAAAAACACAAAACCCACTAGCAAACAAAAAACCCAACAAACCCCAACCAACCAAAACCCACAAAAACTTGTCACAATGTGCCTCAGCTTTCATCCCAACACTCTTGGCTTTGTCTGGTTAGCAGCTGCTATAGTCACAGATATAGTGGTCTTGTAGAAAAAGAGTATCTTCCTGGGACAATGGTGTGAAAATACTTAAGGACAAACAATGTCGAGGCAAACATGAGGAAAACAAACTTAACTCTTTGCAGTGATCTATTCACCATCTGCTTAGATGTGTAGTATTTAAAAATAACTATAAGGAATGTTGCTTTTCTTTTTCCATTTAAATTAGGATAGCCTCCTTTTGTGTTCCTCTTAAAGAAGATGTGTGTGCAGCCCAAACATTGTAACACTGAGAATCAGCCAATCTGCAAGATGAATGTATGCTTTCCTGTATTAAAAGTAGTGGGTTTTGTTGTTGTTGTTGTTGTTGTTGTTAGAATACGCTTAGTTAGAATACGTTTACGTGTCCAGAGAAGGGCCACGTGTCCAGAGAAGGGCCACGAGGATGATCAGAGGGCTGGAGCACCTCTCCTATGAGGACAGACTGAAGGAGTTGGGGCTGTTCAGTCTGGAGAAAAGAAGGCTCCGAGGTGACCTCATTGTGGCCTTCCAGTATCTGAAGGGGGCCTACAGGAAGGCTGGGGAGGGACTTCTCAGGACATCAGGTAGTGATAGGACTAGGGGGAATGGAATGAAGCTGGAAATGGGGAGATTCAGGCGAGATGTGAGGAGGAAGTTCTTCACCATGAGAGTGGTGAAGCCATGGAATGGGTTATCCAGGGAAGTGGTTGAGGCCCCATCCCTGGAAGTGTTTAAGACCAGGCTGGATGAGGCTCTGGCCAGCCTGATCTAGTGTGGGGTGTCCCTGCCCATGGCAGGGGGGTTGGAACTAGATGATCCTTGTGGTCCCTTCCAACCCTGACTGATACTATGATACTATACTATACCATTCCAGATTTAGTAAGCATCTATAATTTCATTTATATGAATGCAGTTACATTTAAATTGTAAATTCACACAAACTATTTCATGTGAAACAAAAACCTGAAAATCTGCACTCGCAAAAAGCCACCAAATATCACACTTTTCTGTCATAGTTAAAAATAAATATTGATAGAATAATGATGTTTTCCTGGAAAGATATATTAAAATGTCATTTCCATCTAAATTATTTCTTCTGTGCATTAACACTACACTAGCAGATGTTAGAACTGTAAGTTTTATTAAGTTTTTATGATTGTAGAAAATGAACTAAGAAACAGCACCATTATGTACTATTAATTCATTGCATACAATGAAATTAATGAAATGAATTTTTGTCATGCTCTTTCACTAACCAGATTAAATGATCTTTCCAATTATTAGTGTAATAATAATGTTTACTTAATTCATGGTGTTTAGTAATTTACACATTTCTGAGAAATCATAACTAATCTATGATGTTAGACTAATAAAAATTGGGCCTCACTGTAGCTTCTGAGATCATACATGGATGCATTATACAATGGTAATGGATAAATCTCAAAAGATGAAGTCTCATAATTTATATGACCTGCAGATCACTTTTGAAACAGAGTAATGACAATGCTTTCATGATTGCGTGTTTTTGAGGCCAGAAATTCTGTCAAAATTTATTTTCTTCCAATATATTTACTTTCTGGAGTTACTGTAATTCCAATATTCCTTTGATTTTCAAAGTATTTGGAGTCTCTGTCTAATTTTGTCAAAATTCCAGATTGGTTCATTTATCCAAACCACTATTTTTTTTCTTTTCTTTTCATCCTTAATAATTAAGGAATGAAATGAATAATCAGCTAGTCATTTTCAAAAAAAGGAAGAACAGATTTCCTGCTGTTCTTTGGCATTGAGAGCATGTCTCAGTCATGCAGTCTTGCTAGCATCTGCTTAAAAATATGATCATGAGTGTATAATGAATAGAACTATGCTTGAAGCAATCCCTTTCACTGAGAAAATGAAGACTGGAGAGTGTCTTGAAAGAGATGTAGTCTTATCAAAAAACTTAACTTCTTGCCATAGCATTGCCAGTTGCACTTTAAAAGTGCGTCTTTAAGCTAGGAATTGAATGCATCCTAAAACTTTTTCTTTTTAAGTATGAAGCATCCCATTATTTTTGTAAAAGTAAATATATGGATATTGAAATATTTATTGTTATAAATATAAAGAAATAATGTTTGTGATTCTATTTTCTTAATTTTGTTACACTAATGTTAATAACAGAGGGTGATTTAGTAATACAGTTAATGGTAGATGGAAGAGTTTTGGCATCTTCTGTTATGATTTTCCCCATTGAGTGGCTGTCTCCCCAAAATTTATTTTTATTTTGAACCATGCCTTCTTCATGCAGGTAATTCTTGTAGAGTAGTTGCTGATTATACAAAATTAGAGTAATATATTCTGCTTTAAGACTTGATTCTGCTACATTATCATCACAGAAAGACTCCTCATCTATTAAAGACGTCCTGGCAGAATTGAGGACTTAATATATTTATGAATGAAAATGGATTATTTTATTATTATACTTTTCTTCTGAAGTATATATGAATTTCTGACTTAATACATACATATATATATATATATATATTCCAGGGATGGATATGTAAAACTCTTACTGACTCAATTTTTTGTTGAAGACTTGCAGTCATTTTTTCATATACAAAGTTGTAGGAACTAAATTAATATAGAAATAGTATTTTCAAATAAGATGCCAAACTCAATTTACTATAGCCACATTGTAAAATGTTAATTTATGTGATTTAATTGCAAACATTAATTTCTATAATATGGATTTGATTTTGGCTTTCATAGAATGCTTTAAAATTGTCATCTGACCTTTATTATAGTTATTTGTTTATTACTCCTTTCAGAAACGTCTTTTTCCTTGAGCAAAAAAACAAATTAACTGTATATGTAATGCATATGTGTTTTCTGTTTGTCTGGTGATGTATATTGTTTCTAGTTCTTAAAATGGAATTGATACAGATTGATGGGCTGCTTGACAGATTATTTTTACACAGGATCAACCCTTTACTTCCCCCTCACCCCGCTGTGGCTATTTTGTTTTCCATCTCTTACATATGCTATAGTCAATAAAATAAAAATAATGTCTAAATAAAAAAAAAATCCCTGCAAGTCATTATCACTATATCAATACACTTATTTGTAGCTTAGTTTTCTGTATTTAAGTTAATTGTTTTAAATGAGGCTAAAGATCTTTATTGTATTTAATTTTCAGGTAAAATTCAGCAGAGTAACTTCACCGCAACAGAGAAGAATATATCAGGACGCAAAGACAGAGATTAAGTCCTTCTAGAGTTCTCAATTTTTTTGCAGACTTCCGGAGAAATTTTTCTAGGCATGAATGTTTGGCTTTGTTAAACATTTTTTTGCATCTTTATTTTTTAAGTACTCATTTTTTTAGAATGAAAGGAGGCACAAGCAAAGAATATGCAACTTTTAATTGCTGTTACTTGAAATACTTTCTTTCAGCAGTTGTACCTATAAAATATGATTTAATAGCTTAAAACCAATCATGCAGACCACCTCTGCAAACTGAGATTAGATGATATGCAGGAGGAGTTGATCTTGAAGGAGTAAACAAAGCATATACTTCTTTTCTCGTCTTTGTTCTTTTGATTGATTTGGTAGATGCATTAAGTTGGTTTTTCTGCATATGTTATTAGTGGATTCTCCAAAGTCTACTGTAAGAGTTAAATTATACCAGAAGAGAACCAAGCTCCTCAAGAATAAATAAATAAATAAATAAATAATCAAACAGGAGTGGAATTATTGCCATTGTAACAGCTGAGAAGAACAAAACAGAGGAGTTAAATTTTGAGGACTTTATTCAATTGTCAGGTATCCTGCACAGGCTATAACTCCCCTCAATACACTCCCAATTTAATACAATAGGAATAGGAATTGTGGTGGTTTATCAAATAGGAACTACATGCCAGCATTATGTGATTATGCTTGGAGGTTGGTTTTGGGGAAAAGATTTCTACCTGAGAAAGTTTCATTAAGAAAGGACTTCTTGTGTGTTTGAACAAATTATTGAAGCAGGGAAAATATTCCCTGACCTACCTAAAGTGGTGGAAGGTTTTGGTTCAAAGACACACTAATGCAGACAGTTCCATAGACCTTCCAAACAAGACTTCATCTTTTGAAATGGTTGTTCTACCCAACTGTGGATATAAATTCAAGCCATATTGTTGAAAGATTGTGAAAGGAGATAGACAGTTCCTGATTAAGGATGGACTGCCAATGTGTAAAAGTTATCATTCTGTTTCTACCAATAATGTGGCTGGTTTACAGTTATCAGTAACCACAGTGTATCCAGGCCTCTAACAGGACTTTTTAAAAGGAGACTTTAACAGTGTTTCTGATGAAAATCCACACATTTAAAATTTGTTCACATTTATATTAAATACCCAAGCCCTACAGTTATGAGTAGCTTATGCCTGAACATGTTCTTAATCACTTTTGTCCTGAATTCCAGTATGAAAGTTCCTTCCTCCTTTGTTCCAGAAATTATGTTAGACTATTCCCATACATTTTAAATGAAATTGTATCTATTAACATGAATTCTGTACATTTAAGCATTGTTTAAGCATTAAGGCTCAAAACAGATGGAGTCGTGTAATTTGAAGAGACCAGCAAGCCCTCAGGTCTAGTCCCTTTTATCTTCAAAAAGGAACAAAACTTGAATAATTGACTAAAAAACTTGACTAAAAAAGATTAGGAAAAACATAGTCTGCAGTGTTACAGCAGTATTACAGTGTAACTGAAAAGTGACTTTCCTCACCTCCCTTGCCCTCCTTCCCCCTCTGTTTACTCCCAAGTCAGCTGAGTTGCTTTCAGATGGAAGCTGTCACACAGCAATGAAACTGTTGTGCAATACAGATGGCTGTGTCTTCTGGTAGGCACAGGCAGTTGTACCCATCCTTGGCAGTCAGATCAGCACTTTCCACTAATTATCTTTTCAAATCACTCTGATTATGCTCAGTTCTTCCCACCAGAAAAACATGGAGGTTTATTTTTTCCTTCACTCAGTAGAATTAATGCTATTTTCAGAGTTTGATTGCACATGCAAACCTCACATACACCATGAAGGAAATGCGAATATGCATAATCACAGCACAAGGTTACTGTGGCAGTTTTAGGCTATGCCTTTAAAATTTAGCTGCAGATTTTGAGCAGAAAAGTAGATAAATATAAACAATTCACTATTGGATATAAAAAGGAAAAAAAAAAGATTATTTTAAACAAAATTCATTGGACAAAGTCTGGGGTATAGAAGCAGCTGTACCATAACAATCTTTCTCATTTCACTTTCATCCCCATTCCTTTTCTTTTCTCTCGCTTGGCTGTTCTGCTTTCACTGGGGAGTTACTAATGCTTCTGGGTGGCATTGAAAAAGATAAGATAACCTGTTATTCCCTCAACTCCTATCTTTTCTCTTTGGGACAAAGGGGAGAGGGAAGGAGGTTTGGGGGGGGAGTGGAGCAGCTTCCCTGGTCTCTGGGGGAACCAGAAGGAGGCCAGGGGGTTTTCTGTGTTATGTGCTAATTGTAAACATCTGTATAATACTGTATATTTTGTACATATTCATTGCCTTCCATTGCAGAGTGCAGTTTTTGCTTGTAAATACAGCTTTCATTTGCTTCCAACTGAGTTAGTCCTGCTAAGTTAATGGTGATGGGAAACTTCAACCCACCACAGTTACCGCTGAAAAAAGCAAATTTGTAAAACCTGTATAGTTCACTATTTTTTTTTCCTATCGAATGCTGGCATTCTGAAAATTGCACAGTCTTTTTGTATTAAAAAATAAGGGAAGAACATGTATTATAATAGAAAATGGGCCAACTCAAACATACAAATGTTTCAGAAGACAATTACTCTAGTGTGAAGTGAAACCATCTGCCAGAATTGAAGTATTTTCTTATTTTCAGAACTGTATATGTGGATCAGGTATTAGACATTTTTATAGGTTTTAGAAACTGGCTTCATCACTGACTGAATGTCATTCATAGCACTTTAGGGAAAAAAAAAAAAAAAAAAAAAAAAAACAAATAAACAAACAAAAAACACACACACAAAAAAAACCCAAACCCCCAAAACACAAACATAGAGAGTTATCTAGCTGGTCCTCTGGAGGATCACATATACAACCATTCCAGGTGTGTGTTATTCCAGGTGTATAGGTCGTGACGTACATTGATACTGAACCAACCTGTCCCAAATTCTGAGGCTGCCTTTGAGTTTAAACTCCTGGATCAGATGTGTTAGATTCAGGTATTTTCTTGTTCCCCTTTCAGAGACTGGCTAACTGCTATAACAATAATTATTAAAACCTAATAATAATAATAGCAACTGATAGTAACGATTGTTTAACAGCAATAATACTACAACCAATAAGAAAACCTCCAAAGATCTTTTCAGTTAACAAAAGAAAAATAAATAAAAGTGCAATTAATTTTTCTCTCTCAAAAAAAAAAAAGGCAAGTAACCAATGTACTTCACAAAAAGGTAGCTGTCAAAGTAGCAAAATTTTAATATTGCAAGTAGTTGAAAAGTAGCTACTTCTTAAAAGAAGGGAAAATATATGTTCATAGAAATATGTAGCAAGCAGAATTTTGGTTATTTGCAGTATTCACTTTAATGGTGTTTATTGGTATTTCAAATACATATACCTCAGCTAATTACCACGTGCTTGAAAATTGTGGTATATTATCTACAATGGATAGAGTCAACATTTTTAGCTAGTCAATGTTAAGATGATATCAGTTGTTGTAAAAGCTGGTGTATTTAAACTGAGGAGAAAAGGGTAACTTTATATGTACTGCTTGATACTGCTCTGGTTAGTGGTGACAGGAAGAATTTAATATGTGAAGAATTAAATAAAATTATTAATGCAATTAAGATCATACAGCTATGAGAAAGCATTTTGTGTTAAATTCATCCTCCTTATGCTCAAACTTGCTCATTTTTTTACATCTGGATTGATATGTCATAGTCATGCAACTAATGAAGCAATAGAGATAGAATTTTAGAGATAGAATGTTTAGAATAGAAGTGGAGTGAAGTGAAGTGAAGTGAAGTGAAGTGAAGTGAAGTGAAGTGAAGTGAAGTGAAGTGAAGTGAAGTGAAGTGAAGTGAATTACCCATGTTGGAAAAGATCTTCGAGATCATCGAGTCCAACCTATCATCCAACACTATCTAATCAACTAAACCATGGCATGAAGCACCCCATCCAGTCTCTTCTTAAATGCTTCCAGAGATGGTGACTCCACCACCTCCCTGGCAGCCCATTCCAATGGCAAATCATTCATTCTATGAAGAATTTCTTCCTAACATCCAGCCTAAACCTCCCCTGGTACAGCTTGAGAAAATATCCTCTTGTTCGGGTGCTGGTTGCCTGGAAGAAGAGACCAACCCCACCTGGCTACAACCTCCCTTCAGGTAGATGTAGACAGCAATAATAGATGTAGACAGCAGGGAGGTTATTCTCCCCCTGTACACTGCACCGCTTAGGGCCCACCTTGAGTACTGTGTCCAGTTCTGGGCCCCTCAGTTTAGGAAGGATGTTGACTTGCTGGAATGTGTCCAGAGAAGGGCAACGAAGTTGGTGAGGGGTTTGGAACACAAGCCCTATGAGGAGAGGCTGAGGGATCTGGGCTTGCTTAGCCTGGAGAGGAGGAGACTGAGGGGTGACCTTCCTGCTCTCTACAACTACCTGAAGGGAGGTTGTAGACAGGCAGAGGTTGGGCTCTTCTCCAAGACAGCCAGTACCAGAACAAGAGGACACAGTCTCAGGCTGCGCCAGGGGAGGTTTAGGCTGGATGTTAGGAAGAAGTTCTGTACAGAGAGAGAGTGATTGCCCATTGGAATGGGCTGCCCGGCGAGGTGGTGGATTCACCATCACTGGAGGTGTTCAGGAGGAGACCTGATGGGGTGCTTGGTGCCATGGTTTAGTTGTTTGGGTGGGTTGCATTGGATGATAGGTTGGACGTGATGATCTTGAAGGTCTCTTCCAACCTGGTCTGGTCTGGTCTGGTCTGGTCTGGTCTATTCTATTCTATTCTATTCTATTCTATTCTATTCTATTCTATTCTATTCTATTCTATTCTATTCTATTCTGTCTGCCCTGAGCCTAGTCTTCTCCAGGCTAAGGAACTCCAGCTCCCTCAGCATCTCCTCATAAGGCTTGTGCTTGAAAACCCTCACCAGTTTTGTTGCCCTTCTCTGGACACGTTCCAGCAAGTCAATATCTTTCCTAAACTGAGGAGCCCAGAACTGGACATAGTACTCAAGGTGTTGCCTAACCAGTGCTGAGTCCAGGGGCAGAATGACCTCCCTGCTCCTGCTGGCCACATTGTTCCTGATGCAGGCCAGGATACCATTGGCCTTCTTGGCCACCTGGGCACACTGCAGGCTCATGTTCAGCCTACCATCAACCAGTACCCCCAGGTCCCTCTCTGCCTGGCCGCTCTCCAGCCACTCTGACCCCAGCCTGTAGCACTGAATGGGGTTTCTGTGGCCAATGTGCAGAACCCAGCACTTGGATGTGTTAAATCTCATGCTGTTGGATTCTGCCTATCTGTCCAGCCTGTTGAGGTCCCTCTGCAAAGCCTCTCTGCCCTCCAGCAGATAACTCCTGCCCCCACCTTGGTGTCATCTGCAAATTTACTGATGATGGACTCAATGCCCTCATCCAGATCATCAATAAAGATATTGAACAGGATTGGGCCCAGCACTGATCCTTGAGGGACACCACGAGTGGCTGCCAGCTGGATGTGGCACCATTCACCACCACTCTCTGGGCTCAGCCCTCCAGCCAGTTCCTAACCAGGTAAAGAGTGCACCTGTCCAAGCCACGGGCTGGGAGGTTGGCCAGGAGTTTGCTATGGGGGACAGTGTAAAAGGCCTTACTGAAGTCCAGGTATGCTACATCCAGAGTCTTCCTCACATCCACCTGGTAGGTCACCTGATCATAGAAGGAGATCAGGTTGGTGAGGCAGGACATGCCCTTCCTAAATCCATGTGGCTGGGCCTGATCCCTTGGCCATCCTGTAAGTGCTGTGTGATTGCACTCAAGATGAGCCGTTCCATAATCTTGCCTGGCACTGAGGTCAGGCTGACAGCCTCTAATTCCCTGGTTCCTCCTTCTGGCCCTTCTTGTGGGTGAGCATCACTTTGGCCATTGTTGCTTTTATTATTTTTTTTTTTTTCACTTCCTGCTTAATTTTTTGAGCAGATTGATCTTTATGTAAGTTAGAAGAATTTTAGGAGATATGTGTACAATTTAACCATACTTGAATTTTGTGAGGGTAGCAAATACTGAATTGGTACAGAGTAAAGTGTTTACGACTACTGTTACACAATGTGTCTAAAACATGACCCAAAATGTCTGACAATCTTAGAGCACAGTATATATTTCTTTGGAGCTACCAGCTCTACCTTGTAACTGAAAATCAAGAAACCTATTCCTGCATTCAGGTTTCTCATATGCCTGTGAGCACTGCTGCTTGGAACGTCATTCCTGGAACACTTTTCTTTCCTTGCCTGTAAGTGCAAGGTGAAAGAATAACTTCTTATAACCTCTTTTGTTAGATGCAAAAAAAAAAAAAAAAAAAAAAGAGAGAGAAGAGTATTCATATGCAGTTATGTTTTTTCCTGCAAGTAAAGTAGACAGGAATATTTGCTAAGGTATAAGTTCAAGTAATACTATCCAGAATTTAAAATCTTTAAAAATTATTAATTTTTCCTACTTTGGGATTGAATATAGGAGATACTGGATTTCACACCAAAACCTCATCCTAAGGACAAGTTGTCATTCTCAGAGAATGATGTGTCCAAATTCAGTCTATAAATGCATCCCTCTGTGACCTTGTTTAAAACCTAGTCTTGCTGTCATCATGACTGGGGAGGAGGAAAAAAATAAATAGCATCTAATCATCCTCAGAAAGCCTGAAATATTTTCTATATTAATTATGCATTTTCTTGCTTAGGCTTTCATTACTTTTCTTCCACTCTTCTGACACCTTCTTCTGCATAATAATTTTTATTTCATATTCAATAAAGTAAAAAAAGAAAAGAAAAAAAAAAAGTGATGCTCCAAGTTGGAATGAGATTGTAGACTTTTTCAAATAAGATCAAAAAGAGAAATATTAATTCGAGAATCTGAGAAGCTGCTTCTACAAAAATTTATGTTTACTTCAGGAGAAAAATAAAAACACAAAACCAAAAAACAAACTACATTATTGTGACAGAAATTATAGAATTTTCTTATGCAGTCTAGATTAAAGTCCAGGTTAAAGTTTTCAGTATTTCTCTTTCCTAAGTAAGTCAGTGTTCTACAGAAATGTCATGAATTTTTGATTAATGCAGAACTACATCTATCTTTTCTTAAGGAATTATTTCAGTGGTATACATTTGTAAATTTAGACCACTAGAAATTAAATATGTGTTACATAAGCACTTTAATGGTGCTTATAATTTACCTTTTAACTAAGACGACTGTGGTAAAGAAACTTGACAAATATAATCCTGTATTTTATGTAGTCAGACAAAGCCCATGCACACGTATATTTACATGTATGTATTATTACTGTGTTTATCAGTTACCTGACTCTCTCAACATCAAATTATAGTTAAATAACTGCCTGCTCACTGATCTAAGGCATGTTTAAGAGTTTTAGATAGGATAGGCGATAATGAGAGGGAGATTTTGAGGCATAGGTCAATGCTCTCAAGGCTCTGAGGCCACTGCTCTGCTTTACCCACGTGACCAGGGCCCAGAACCCATTTTGACTCAGTCGAGCTCCCAGAGGCAACACTGGAGATGCCTGTGCCCATCCCAATGTCTAATCCTGCCTCTGAGGCTATACTGACTTACTTGAATTATGTGTTTTAACCAGTATTAAGTGTTGAACAGCACAGGAGAGGAAGTTTTTCATAGCAGATGAAAGCTATTGACTGACTTTTCAGTAAGATGTAAAGTTTAAGTGTCCCTTTCATTCTCAGTCTTTGGCAAACTTTGGTGGTATGCAAATATCCTATGTCCAAGTGCTCACTACTTTAATCCATACCATCATGAGGTCCATGGGATATATATCGTATGTTTGAAAGTGTGGCTAGTTACAACTACTGACATGATTTTTCTAAACATAAGCCACAGACATGCCACCTAAATCTAGTTTCACAAAATGAGACAAGAATTGAGCCCATAGAGACCCTCTTGCAGAGTTACAAGAACAAATTCAGGAGTCTATCTCAGCCTTTCTGGTTTCTGCTTTTTTTTTTTTTGCTGTAGTATTGATAATAGCATTAAGCTTTGAATGGTAGAAATGAGGAGGGGGCAAAGTTTCAATATATGAAAATCTTGGAGAAAAGAATACTTTGAGTCTTTTTTGATGCTTTTTATGCAGTTCATTTTGGCAGAACAGAAGGTTAGGGAAACAGAATGTTCCTGGTTTTGGCTAGAGGATAGAAAAAAAATAAAGAAAATCTTTTAATTTAATTTGCAGAAAGCACTGCACAGAAATAAAGATATTTTTTCTGAAAGCATTTGAATATATAAAATCAGTTTTCAACCAGTAATAATGCTACTGTATTCTATCATGGGAGAATGTTCTCTATGGTTCTCTTTTAAGACTTTTACATTAAAAAAATATTCACAAGCAAGGTAATGTTGAACTTAAATCAAATTGCTTCTGTGAGTATCATAAGCAATAAAACCATTGCAGATCTAGGATCATTCTGATCTAGCTCAAACTCCATTAACAGAAGTGTTAATTAAGTTAAGGCTATCAAAGTTCTTAATGGTTACAGTGCATTAAAAAAAGACTACATGCTTTTCTCATCAAGAAACTTCTATCTGATGAAGAAACAAAAGGAAAAGAAAAACTTTTTTTTTTTTTACTTACTGTACTATCAGAAGACACCAGAACTTGAACTCTGCCATGAATTTTTTTTTTAGAGCATAGGTTTACTATATCACATACTCAACTGTATGCTTAATTCATCATACAATTTAAAGGATACATAATAGACTTTTTGCAATATCAGCTGTCTTTTTGCCAAATCCTGAAATCTCAATGAGTCTTGGTAACCACATTTTCTAGATATTAGAGGTTGGAGTCTGGTTGAGGTTGGACTCTGGAGTCTGTTATAGACCACTCAACCAGGATGAAAAGGTTGATAAATTATTCTATAGGCAGCTAAAGGGTGTCTCAAGATCACATGACCTTGTTCTTATGGGTGATTTTAACCTGCCTGATATCTGCTGGGAGCTTAACACAGCAGAGAGGAGGCAATCTAGAAGGTTCATTAGAGTGCATGGAGGATAGCTTCTGTGTAAGCCTACTGGGGTAAAGCTTTCCTTGACCTTCTTTTCACAAATAGAGAGGGCTGGTGGGAGATATGGTGATTGGAGGCTGTCTGGGGTTCAGTGACCATGAGATGACTGAGTTTTCAATATGCAGTCAAGCTAGGAGGAACATCAACAAAACCTCCACTCTGGACTTCCAGGGGTGGACTTCAGGTTACTCAAGGATGTAACTCAGAAGGCATCTTGGGAAACAGCCCTTAAAAACAAAGGGGTCCAGGAGGGCTAGACCTACTTCAAGAAAGAATTCTTGACAGCACAGGAACAGGCTGTGCCAATGCACTGGAAGATGAGCTGCTGGTGTAGATGGCCAGCCTGGATGGGCAATGAATTCTGAACACATTAAGGGAAAAAAGAGGGTGTATCATCTTTAGAAGGAAGAAGAGGTTACCCATGAAGGGCAACAATGCTGATGAGGGGTTTGGAGCACAAGCCCTATGAGGAGCGGCTGAGTGAGCTGGGGTTGCTCAGCCTGGAAAAGACGAGGCTCAGTGCAGACCTTATTGCTCTCTACATCTACCTGAAGGGAGGTTGTAGCCAGGTGGGGGTTGGTCTCTTCTCCCAGGCAACCAGCACCAGAACAAGAGGACACAGGCTCAAACTATGCCAGAGGAAGTTTAGGCTGGATGTTTAGAATGGAATGGAATAGAATGGAATAGAATAAACCAGGTTGGAAGAGACCTTCAAGATCATCGTGTCCAACCTATGAAGAACATTTTAGGAAGAAGTTCTTCATAGAAAGAGTGATTGGCCATTGGAATGGGCTGCCCAGGGAGGTGGTGGAGTCACCATCACTGGAAGTGTTTAAGAAGAGACTGGATGGGGTGCTTGGTGCCATGGTTTAATTGATTAGATAGTGTTGGATGATCTCAACTTGATGATCTCGAAGATCTTTTCCAACCTTGTTAATTCTGTAACCTGATTAGCTCCTCAAAAGCAAAAGATAAATAAGTGGCAATGAGAGCAAAAACCACACAAATCCCCAATCAAAAGAAACAAGCAATGTTTAGTTTACAATACACAACTAAATCAGTAATATAGATGGAGACGTGTTCCCCCACAATGTCCTGCTGACTCCGCAGATCTGCAGCATCAAGGGAGTTTCTTAAGAAAGCTTGTCAAGGTGACCCAGCTTTTACGCCACACACTTTTATCTGCGGGAGAAAGCTCCTCCAAACATGTGGAAGGGACTGCACTCAGGAGCCAGTGTCAGACCCCTTCAAGACTCTGAACTTTGGCAGTGACCAGCTACATCACCGTTGGATCCCTGCAAGCTGTAAAGCCCCGGCAGCAGGTGCCATAGCAGCTGCAGCCCTGATGAATCCCTTAGCCTCATCAGCTAGCAACGTGTAAGCTGTAAGTTAGCAATGTGTTTTACACCAGTTTGGGTTCTGTTTAAAACCCCGCACTTAAGCCCATGTGGTATTGTGTGATGGGTTAGGCAGCCCCCTCCAAACCCTCCCCATCACGGGCAGAATAAAACAACTCAAAACAAAACGGATTGCAAAAGTGATGGAAAGTTTAAAGGAAAAGCAGTGAATCTTTACAGAAAGCCAAAAGCAGAGTGACAACAGAAATCCCAAAACAGTCCCAAGATAATCCCATCCCCACCTGGGGGTACAGCCAAGACCCCCAGGGCTCCTTCTTCCCCCCCTCCCCACTGCTAGTCTAGTCTCAGCTGGCCAGATCTGAGACTGCCCATCCCCCGTGGCCTTGGGCCTAGCCAGGCCCATGGCCAGGAGACAACAACTCCCCCATTACCGGGCGACGGCGAGGAAGAAAGAGGAGGTGCTTAGACCTCGCACTAGATCTTATAGTGGTGCAGAGAATTATGGTAGAAATACCCAATTTCCTGTGTCCACCCACTGGGCTGGACCTCTGGACACAGGAAGCAGGGGGCACCCAGCCCAAACTGCAACATATTGTATCTTCTGGTTTATAAGCAGCTGCCCTGGCTGTGTCCAGAGCTATAATTCATGACCTTAAATTGATTTAAGTCTCCAAAAGGTTCCTTTAATTGTCTTGCCCTGACAGTCTGTCTTTCTAGCTATTTAGCCAAGCCACAAGTATCTTGTTGAGTAGCCAACTGGTGGACAAGCAGTGGAATTGCAATCTTGGTTCTTAATTGAATAACTATTTTGTGTTTTTCTATTTGGGTTCAAAATTGTTGTACTTTACCAGTTTATGGGGTGTGTCCATGGCCATGCACTAGAATCCGCACATAATATTGATAAAAGGTTATTAATAATTTTGAATATTAATAAATAATGTTAATATTTTGTGTTTTCATAAATAATAAGTAATAACATATTAATCACAGCATATTATTTGTATAAATATGATTGATTTAATCAACATGACAGCTGCCATTATATATATATATTATTATTTTTTAATCAAATATATAATGTCTATAAGGATGAAACTATGTTTCCAGGAAAAGTATAGATATGTTTTTACATGATTCAGTAAAAAGAGCAATAATATCTGAAAAACTAATTGTAGCTTGAAAATAAAATCAAAACAAACAAACAAAACCAACATCCTGGTTGCCACTGATTGGATGTTTAGCCTATAATTTCATGAAAATAGAGGTGATGATACAAGAAAATACAAACATTGTTTCTAAGACTGAAACAAATATTTTGTTTCTAAAAAAAATAAAAATATACTTCATAGTCATTCAAAACCAATCACTCAGATAATCAACTGCTCAGGGTAGCAAAGATAGATAAGAACTTTTTCAAGTTTCATTAATAAATAAAATGGTACATCTTGCCTTAATCAAAACTACAAAATTGTTGTGACCAATAAATATGTGCTCAGGATTAAAACTTTGGTCTTAAGATATAAAAATAGAAAAATGTTGACTGAATTTTCTTTATATTACTAAAAAGGAGCAGTCTGAGCTACTGGCTTATCTACTAAATATCAGGAAAATCTTATTGAACATACTTAACATTTAAGAGCACTATAGTCAAATTATTTGACCTTTGACAACTAAACTTCCTTTGTAAAAGGAGCATTTCTGTTTATTTTGAATATTTTGTAAACAATAATGTAATATATATTTTAAAAAAATATGTTTTGGACTTAACTCTTCTAGAAAGTTTTAAACCACTCGGGTTTTATCTACCAGAAACATTTTGGAAATAGAGATGTAGATTTGAAATCCCACCACAAGGAATAGAATTTTCAAGATGTGGGAATGCAGAGGCTTTTTTCTGTAATAGATGTTAATGTTTATTGTCTTTAGCTTAAATTATTTTAACAAGTACTTCTAGTATTAAAATTTTCTATGTTAAGTAATACTTGTAATACTAGTTTAAAAGATAAAAATTGATGAGACTTTTACGATATTTAATACACCTATACCCTTATTGATGCATTAGCACATATGCTAATGACACATGCTTCAAATTAGAAAATGTGTCCTGTACAGTGACACATGGTACCTAGCATTTATCAGAGTCTGTTGAAGCAAAAGTGGTGAGAAACTACATGCTGAGGAACTACATGATACAAATGGAAAATCAGTAATGAAATCTGAAAGGTCAGTAATAAATACGTGTTCTCTGGAATAACAGACATTGTATTTTGATTTTCCTTAAGCTTACTGTCATCTGCTTTATTCACAGACCAGAAAAAGAAGATGCCTTCTCAACTCTATCATAAACATATCCATAAATAAAAATATTCTTTTGAAGGAAACCCAGATACAATTTGTTTCTATGAAATATCTATTACAATAGAATCATAGACTCAATAAGGGTGGAAGAGACCTCAAGGATCATCAAGTCCAACTTGTCACCCAAGACCTCATGACTACTAAACCATGGCACCAAGCAATAGAGACGCATTAGATAAATGTGCATGTATTAGGAGATTTTAATTAGCAAATTGTTAAATGTTTCTTATTAGACTCTGACTAATACTTTAAATCCTTTTGTTTTGAAGTATTGTTTGAACTAGATTAAATAATGAATTGTACCCACTCTCATGGAAACGGAATATTTTCCTGTCGTCAACAGGCTTTAAAGAAATTGCAGCTAGGTGCTCCATAGTCAGTAGCTGATCATTGTAATTGAGTTAAGGACTAAGTGCCTCAGAATGATATCCATAAATAGTAATATACTGAGGGAACTGTCTGATGTAATTTAAGGATGAATTTACTGAGAGGGCACATAGGCTGAAGATATAACATGTACACAGTTAGAGGAGGCATGTGCTCCAAGGCATTTGCAGGGGAGGCAATTTCCTCCTTTCATATAGTCAGTTAGAAATAGAAATGCTAACAATGTGTCTTAAACTGCTTTTCACTCAAAGGAAGGGACAGTAAAATTCTGCCAACAGGAAGCTATCTCCATCTGCACACAGATTTATAACAGCAGGACATGTTGCATGACCAGTCATTGGAACTCAAGAGATACACTCAGCTCCTCAGCTGCTTAGAAAGACTGAGTGTGTTTTGAGTGTTTGTGGTACATACATTACATACACATATATACAGACATACACACACACATATATATATACATGGCCATCCAGAGAGATAACAGACTGACAAACTCATGTAAACACAGTGGCCATGGTCTCATCCTGCTCCACTCTCTGGTTCACCAGGATGGAGGTCAACTACTGAGTATATGTATACACACATATGTACAAGACTGATCACTCCAGCAGCTGAGTTGACACTCTGAGCAGTAGCTAGTCCTGCCAAGTCTGGAGCCCCTTGATGGTGCAGGCTGTCTTACTAACACATACGTTCACAACTGGTCAAGACTCTCCTGATCCAAATACTCAGTCCTCCCCATGCTCTCATCCTTAGAGGCTCAAAAGTTCTCTCACTGTTGGAGCTGGCCCTTAAAAATTAAATTCCTCCCCAGCTCTGAGGCTTTTTCACCCATTTATACCAGTTTGATCTCCCTCCAGTAGTAATCACAGACTCACTTTCAGGCCACTTTCACTCCAGTTACTGGCAGCACAGGCCCCCATGCACACACATGCAGAGTGTGCAGAAAATACTCAAAGGTGGAGTTTAGTAAGAAGATATGACTGACTGCAGTGACCAAGCACAGGGCTTGGCTTAAAGAGCAGGCGGAATGCTTCTGCTACATTATTTAGCTAAATAAGCATGCTAATTACAGCTTCTTATTCCATTATCCCTCTCCCAAATCATCTAAAATCTCCATTTTCCTACCCTCCTTTAAGCATACCATAATAAATTTCATACAATCCCATAATGCTTTTCATCTACATCCCATAATATCTCTCTCACCTCTAGGTAATGACCTCCCTTGTTTAGAAAGGTGCTTTGGAGAGCTGTTTCTGATGACTCACCTCTATGTGTTTCATGTGTTGCCAACAGGGTTGAGGGCTCTGCTAGGACAGTCCTGGGAGGGGCTGGGACAAGGCATTAATTTCCTTGGGAGTCTGAAGTTTGAATTCTTGTTGCTGTTGTGTCCCTGTGCTCATCCGGGTGTTTGGAAAGTGGTCTTTGATGGGATAGTACCTGTTTCGTGATGGGCTTGGGAGCAGCACAACAGGCTGCTAATCAAACTGCTGCTCCTGCTTTTCTTGTGTGCAGTTGAGCTTCTTAGGCTCCCACAATCTCTCTTTAAAAGCTCCTGCTATTAGAACTGTGCTAAAATACTTCACTCAAAAGTTCTGCATGGTTTGCTGACTGTATGAGCCTGTCAGAGGATGATAAGCAATCTTGACACAGTGAATCTTGAATCAGTGAATCTTTTGCAAAACTACAGGATTCTAATGTGCATCCTTGGACTCTTCAAATGTTGCTGACTTGCCAAAATGAAGGACAGGGATAAAGGTTTAAAAATTGTTCAGAAAAATCAAGGTCTTCCAGCTGCACTACTGTAACAGTTGCAGATGCATATACAAAGCTTGGATATCCAGGTACCATTAAGTACTGTGGGATGAAGCAGTGTAACATTTTTGGTTTTAATTAAATGGAACAATACATTAAAATGTCAAAGATGAAAATGATAAATACACCTTGTGAACAGACAGTTGAAGACTTCCCCTCACATGCATTTATGTACAGGCCATACTTACAGTAATTAAGCTGCTAGAAGTGCAGTTTTATGCATGCATACTGTGACAGGGACTATTGTCTGATCAGCTAGTAGAGCTTTGCTTGTATCTTCTGCACCTGAATTTGGCCCCACTCAAAATTACATGAGTACTACTGTTCATGTTATTGCCCTGACTCTTTCAGTTTGTTAATAACAAGGCAGTATATTGTGGCTTAAGCTTTCCTGGAGTCCAAAAGCCCAAATGGAACAGATTTAGATTGCTTCCCCTCTCCCTTTTTTTCCTGGTAGGGGAAAACAAAATTAGGCAGGAACCATGAAAGATCCAGTCTAGAAAGAACCAGTCTAGAATCAATTTGTAAGTAAAAAGTTAAGAAACGATACATGGCATTTGAGTAAAAGGGAAGTTACAAAGGTATAAGGGAAAAGGTAAATAAAAATATATACAAAACCAGGCCCAGCTGGCATAGGATTCTCTAGATGCAATTGTGGATTCTCTTTATATGCAGTCCTTAGGAGTTTGGATGCAGCACAGAGCAGGCCCCACCACGTGCTCACAACTGCAAGAGCAGTGTAACAAGCTTGTCATGTGTGTTTTGGTACAATTCAATACTGTCTACTGCTCCCAACTGCAATGTATAACATGGAACACATGAGGAAAGGTAAATAAATCCAACTTCATTACTCACACAATGTTAATTACAAAGTAACCATATTTTAATGGGAAAGAAGTGGATGCAACTGAACAAAGAATTTTCTCTACTGTTTCTGCTTGATAGCAATATCCTTTTTTTGAGGACACATATTTTCTTTTATTAAAAATTCATTATATACTGCTTTGCTATCACTTAGAAATTCCTTGATCTGACTGAAATAAAATAATCTGAATTATATTACCTTCTAAAGGAATCTCTAGTAAATTTATATGGTTTCTGATGGGATCTTTCCTACTGATTCCTAAACAACACATATATTTCCAATTTAACTCAGTTTTCCCTTTTCTTTATTAATGCTTTTGTTCTTTATTTTGCCTTGCCAATTCACATCTGTTCTCATTTAGAGTTTTGAGTTCTTAGAGATAACCACTTAGTATCACGTATTTATTGCATTTTATTTCTTTCTGCTTATCCTTTTTCAATTATACATGATTCCCTCCTCCCCCTATGCCCCCATTTATGCTCTGGTTTTCATTCACAACCTTGCCTTGCAGTAATCAAATGAACATCTAAAGACAACCCTCAGAATTCTACTCACTGAAAAATAAAATAATGTTTCAGCCTCCTAAATCTTGTTACTATTTACACTCAGGCCCCACAAAAATATCTGCTCAAGAAAATAGCAATTTCAGAGATATCTTATTGTGCCTGTTTGCTTCATACTCTCTTTATTGAGCACTAAAGCAGCTTGAAGGGCTTAAGATGCAGTGCTGTTTTGTGCACTTTGTTTCCAAAATGAGCTTTTCAGGATAAATGAACTGACATAACATAAAAAATTTCACGTAGTAAATTCTGTCTTTTACTTCTAAGTCTGTGTACATTTAGAACAAATCAGTAGCATTACTTAAAACATTTATATGTCTTATTGCACTGTGATTGTTGATGTGATATGAAAATACGAATTATTGTTTTAATTAACATTATCATGGACATCAAAAGAACAGCAAGGATATAACTGCTAAGATTTCAATAGTTCAACTCACTCAAGCACCTGCTAACAAGCATGCATTTCCTTTTAGTAAAAGATCACTAGTTGCTGTATTTAAGTATAAGGACGGGAATGCTACCATTTTAAATATATATACACATACATTTTTATTCTAGAAAATTAAATAAAATATGATCAGTTATCAAAGAGAACTGTTGTCACAAAAACATCAAATAATTTGTCCCTGTCGAATGAAAACTTAGCAAGTTTCCTTGTCCATGTATAAATAGCTGAAATGATAACTTTATTTTTTTTGCTTTCTAAAAATAAATAAATATGAAACTCAATAACAAAACCCCTGTCATTATGACATCTATCACACAAATAATAAAGCCATTGCTTCACAATTAAAGTAGCATTAGCACTATGAATACTATTAGTAGTACTTACTGAATGCAAACAAATAAGAACTACTGCCAATAGAGGAATTGTTTTTTGTTATTCTTTTCTTCCAGCAAAGTAGAGAAGGTGGGTACACAGAAAAGGTTTTGTAAAGATTTTAATACAAATGTCAAGAATTACTGGTCAGCTTTTGCAGAAGCACAGAGAGGTAGGGTCTTGGGTAGGATTCAGGTCTATGCACACACCCCTAAAATTAGGTATCTGCATGGAGCAGTGATGTCTACAAGATATTGATCTGAGCTCCTGCTATGTTCAATATTTGGAGCTTAATTCAGTTGTACATAGATGAATGACTAGTGTCAGTAAAATTAATTTGAAGCTAAAAATGATGAGCTTCATCTGCCCAGTCATTTTAGGTGCAGTTAGCTATCTTATCAAACCTCTGTCTGCTGCCCAGAAGATTTGTCCAAACCCTCTTTTCTGTCTATTAATGCTCTGTGGTCTTGAATACCCATCACACCTCAACCAGCAACAGTGCTTTAATATAACATAACCTTTTGTCAACAGAATCTACAAAGCTGCTTGACTCACAGAATCATAGAGTGCTAGGGGTTGGAAAGGACTTCCAGAAATCATTAAGTCCAACTGCTCCTGCAAAGCAGCTCTACTTAGGGCAGAGCACGCAAGAATGCGTACAGGTGGGTTTTGAAAATCTCTAGAGAAGGAGACTCCACAATCTCTCTGGGCAGCCTGATCCAGTGTTCCTTCATCCTCACAGTAAGGAAGTGTTTTCTCATGCTGAGATGAATTTTCCTGTAACTGAGTTTACACTCATTGCCCCTCATTTATTATTGGGAATCACTGAAAAGAGACTGGCTCCTTCCTCTTGGCAGCCACCTTTCAAATATTGATAAAATCCTGTCTCAGCCTTCTCTTCTCCAGACTGAACAGCCTCAGGTATCTCAGTCTTTCCTTGTAAGAATGACCTATATGTAGTTTCTAGCCCACAGGATAATTCTAAGTAGAGTTCTGAAGAGGGCAGCTAGCTCTCTTAAAGTCCAGGGTTGAAATTTTACTCGTCACCCTGCTTCTTTGTCAAGTGATATTAAACTCTAACAGGTTGTGTTTACCACAGCCAAGTTTGAAAGATTTTAAGAACACAAACAAGCCTTTGCCAGCAGAAAAAGAAAAAAAAAAAGGGAAAAAGAAGTTTAAAAAAAAGTAAAAAAAAAAAAAAAGTGAAAGAGGTTGAAGGAAAGGAAAGTGGGAAGAGCAAAAGTTCAGCCAAAGTTTAGTTGAAGTGAGAAAAAAAAAAAAAGATGGTAAAAGGAAGCAAAGAACAATAAACTAATGAAGACTGTAATTTAAATCTCAACCATAGTATATAAGGCATATTAAACTATAATTATGATAAAGATTTTGACAATTCAATAAATCTGTGTTATTCAAAACAGTGTAAATAAATACACACAAGGAAAGAAAAATTAAAAAAGAAAAAAGAGTTAATCCTTCATAGTACAAGAATGACAAAACAGTCTTGGAGATACAAATGAAATCATGTTTGGATTAAAATTTTTGTTGTTGTTTTGGTTGTTGCATTTGTTTGGTTGGTTTTTTTTTTTGTTTTGTTTTGTGTTATTTTTGTGGATTTTTGTTTGCTTGGTTTGGTTTGATTTGGTTTTGCTTTGTTTTGTTTTTCAAAGTTCTTGTATACTATTTATGGCCTGCTATTGGCAGGAGAGATCAGTATACAAAGTGATCTGTATATTGATCTACTAACATACACCTTGAACTAATTTATCATTAAACACCCCCATGAACAACCCAAATCATCTCTTTCTAGAAAAGATTGCAAAATTCACGAAGATATGCAATAGAGGAAATGCATATTAATGCTGTGGTTTTCTGTAAAACAACTCATTGGATGGAACAATTTCTTTACTTAGGAACAAGTTCTTTATCATGAAGTAGTTGAGGCCCCATCCCTGGACCTTTGAGATCATCAAGTCCAATCTATCACCCAACATCATCTTATCAACTAAACCATCGCACCAAGTGCCTCATCCAGACTCCTCCTAAACACCTCCAGTGATGGTGACTCCACTACCTCCCTGGGCAGCCCATTCCAATGACAATTCACTCTTTCTGTGAAAAATGTCTTCCTAACATCCAGTCTAAACCTCCCGTGGCACAGCTTGAGAGCGTGTCCTCTTGTTCTGGTACTGGTTGCCTGGGAGAAGAGACCAGCCCCCAGCTGTCTACAACCTCCCTTCAGGGAGTTGTAGAGAGCAACAAGGTCTGCCCTGGGCCTCCTTTTCTCCAGGCTGATCAACCCCAGCTCCCTCAGCCTCTCCTCATAGGGCTTGTGCTCCAAACCCTCAGCTTTGTTGCCCTTCTCTGGACACGTTCCAGCAACTCAAAATCTTTCCTAAACGATATTCAAGTTGAGGCTCAACAGGGCTCTGGGCAACCTGATCTGGTTGAGGATGCCCCTGCTTATTACAGAGGAGGTTGGACTGGTTGACCTTTGGATGACCCTTCCAACCCAGACCATTCTAAGTATTTTTAAAATAAAATTTTTTAAAAAAATACAATATTTTTAATTACATGTATATTATATTTTTATTTATATTTATATTTTATATTAAACCATAAGTGTAGAATTATATTTAAGACAATTAATTTTTTACTCAGTTTCTCAGAAAAGCTGTTACAATATTGCTTCTGTGCTCCTTAGTGTTTTAAAGCATGGATGTATGCACTACATTGGAATGAAAAGTATATGGTGCTAACAAAATAATAGAAGTATAATGTAAAATGCTTCAGGCAACAATCATATCTATTTATATACTGGAAAAGTGAACAAATACTTCACTTGAAGACATTTTATATGCTTCATAAAGCTTTGACAAAACATAGCTTAGTGACACACTTCTGTGATGTCTGAGTTCCTTAACATAACAGCAGCCACACTTCTGAAAGACATAGCCTATTTAAATTAAATTTAAATTACTGATTTAAAGGAAAGCAAATTTAATCAGTTAATTTAAAACAAAATAAAACCAGTTTATTTTGCTATTCACATTTTTATCTTGCAAGTTTTAGAAGATAACAGTTTTCTGCTTCCTCTATGAATCAATTCCACATTAAACTAGGATTATGTTTTTGCATATAAAAACTTTTTTCTGACTCTTGGAAAATGACTGTGATGTAAGCAATTGAAATATCCAACTTATTTAAATGTCTTTAACAAAAAATTGACATCACTCCTAACTTCAATGATCCATTTTTCTTAGGGCTCTCAAGAGAATAGAAAACATTTTTTAATGCTGTCTATGGTAATTTTATTTTTTCTTTAATTATTGTGCTTCTCTAGAGACACTTTTTTTTTTTTTTTTTAAGTACAGATTGAATAACCCTTTCACAATCAACTCATTCTGAGCCAAAGGCATAGCAAGCAAATTGAAAACAGCCCATTTTGATACTACTTCCAGAAACATGACCTACAAACCACAGAATTTTTTACAATAGCAGCCTGGCACCAACCTCACAGCCTTTTTCTTTCCTGGGGCTTTGATATATCCTGAGAAAGTACACATACTTCTTGTCTCATATCAGGAAGGGTTAGAAATCAAGGATCTATCATTTCAGTAATTAACATTTATATCTGAAAACGTGGTGTTTGTTCTATAAACAGACACATTTCAGTGAAAAGCTAAAAACACATTGAGACAATTAGAAAACAATTTGAGTAAGAAAAGAGCAGTATGCAATTGTGATTGAAGGGCATGATTTCATTAATCCAGAAACTGTGCACCCATGTAATATACAGCTACTAGTTAGCAGAAGATCTTGTATGGATATTTTTGAGTAGCAATATAGCCTGCACTGTTGTAGAATTGTTCACCTTTTCTCCTCTCATTTTTAAAAAGTTTATCAATATGCTAGGTAACAGGAAGTCAATATCAAAAGTTTGCATCTTGCAAACCTACTATATTGCAGACAAGCTAGTTGCTCTCCTTTTGAGAGCATCAAGCTCTTGCACTATATTTCCAGTCTTACTTTTTTCTGGCTTCAAATATGATATAAATAGGCAACTAAAGAAATCTTGATCTTTGGACCATTACATTTTTTAGACAGGAAATCTAATACTTATTTCAAGTGTAGAGGATCTTACTTAATCATATATCCAGCTCATACATTCTGAGTCCTGGGTTAACACAAGTCCCTTTTCCCCCACACAGACAGGAGGGAAAGTAGCACCAAAAACCAAAAAAACAAAACACAAAACACACACAAAAGAAAAGGGGGTGAGGGGGTTGAGATAAGGAGTTTGAGAAGATCATACACTGTGCAATTAGCTTAGCAGCAGAAGCCACCCAAGCACACATCAGACAGCCCAATGGAACAGACCAACACGACAAAACTGGAAACCAGAAGCAGAAAACCTCTCATGTTACAATCAGAACAGCAAGCTCCATGATACTTTGCTCCAGCCAGCACTTTCATTTTAAATCTGGTATGATACTGAATACACATCAGCAGACTGAATTCAGCCCATGACAGAGAAACATTATACTGTGTACCTGTATCAAACCATATAATGTATATCAACTAAACATCTGGCCCCCAATTATGCAAATCTATTTGTCATTTTAATTTAGTTTACAACGATGTAGCTCATAGTGATTCATACAAATATACTCTCTGTCTCATAGTATAATTTTAATCTAGGAAATCTGGGTTCTTGTAGGAGTTCCTGCACAATGACATTCATCCATCAGTTACAATACAGGAATTTGGACTGGAATTTAAGATCTGTGTTGCTGAATCCAGTTATAATCAGGTCTTGATAGATACACAACAGGCATCCAGTTTTCCATTAAGCAGAATACCTTTACCATAAATGAATGTTTTAAAGAAAGAAGAATTTTAAAAATAACAATAAAAAGAAACATTCACAAGTATCTGTGGGATTTTTGCATTGTATGCAGGCAATGGAAGAGTTCTCCAAAGTACAGAAATATTGTGCTTACTGACTGTGGTGGGGTAGGAAGGTTCCCCCACACACAAAAGAATCCACAGCTAACTCAGATGGAGAAGCAGATGAAAGCTATATTTACAAGCAGAGATGGAATGCAATGAATATGTACAAAAATATACAATATATACAGAAATATACAGCAATGTATGCAATACAGGAGACCTTTCCCCAACCCCCCTGCGGCCAGGGGGTTCAGCCTGTTCCCCCTTCTCCCTCCCTAGCTCCTCTTTTTCCCAAAAGGGTTAGAGAGAGAGAGAAAGGAAGGTAATTAAAAGGGTAAAATTTTGTTAAGCTCATAAGTGAAATGCAAAAGTTAGTTTTCTTATCTGGTTAGCTCTGTTAATCCAAGGTCATTCCTGCCATGCAAGCTGTTGCTTCAGAGAGAAACAGGCCAGCTCTCAGGACAGGGAGAAGAAAAGAGACTGACTGCCCAGACTGACAGACTAAGCTAAACATTTACAGTTGGATTTCTACCAATGAAATTGGTTTAGCATATCTTTGTTTTCATTCAAATATCAAAAACATTTAGCCAGAGTGTTCAGAAAGTGTCCATTTCTTAAAGGCACAGCCTAAACCAGTCACACTGATAAAATGGAATACAGCAGTGGTTATGGTTTGACTACGTACAGCTGAAGTAAGAATATTGTGATTTTATTAATAATATATAAATATATTTGATGTGAATGTGTTTTCATATTCTTTACAGGAAAAAAATAAAGCTTAACTATTCATGCAATGTGCTTCAGGAATACAGCACTTAAAAATAATTTTTTAAAATTTGTGTTAATTTTCTTTGCTCTAGATAAGAAGTTTTACTATTAGCTGTTAAAATGAAAGGGCTGTTACCTAATAATGTGCCAGTTTTCAGTTTTAACATCTTTTATTTTATTCTCTTTATCCTGCAATTTAAAAGATAAAATTGATATATATATCCTATGAATACATCTCAATCAAAGATGACAGTCAACATTTAAACACAATTCTGTAGTTAACTGCTCTAGTAAACATCATATCATGTGGCCACATCAATACTTGGCATTGAAAAAGACAGCAAAACAGCTTTTCTAAACATATCTCCCTATGGAGCTGCAATTACAATTATTTTTCTTTGCCAAATATTGGCTTTATTTGTGAGATCTGTGGGGTCTGTGGTGACAGGTTGGACTCGATGATCTTCGAGGTCTCTTCCAACATTAGCGATACTGTGATACTGTGAGATTTTTTGCTGCAGTATATCTAAACCATAGTGACCTGCCTTCCATGAGGTTAGGCTTAAAAGCACTTTAAGTTTAAGGGTATGGGGTTTTCTTCAATCTTATAGATTTGCCTTTTTAATTAATTACTACACTAACTGTTATGTTTAATTTGACCTTTTTTAAAAATCTATTTCTCTTTTTTTTTACAGCAGGGACTTTTAGTTGTATAGTTAAACCCACTTGTTTCATATTTTGTTGAAACCACTTGTTTCATACTATCTCTGAACATAGAAACACAGGAAAGGTTATCATAGTAGGTACCTTAAGACTAGAAAAGTCAGTGTCCTAGGTACAATCCTACTGCAGACATTCAGAATTGATCCTTTAGGCATCTTTGTTCAAACTCATTCTATTTTTCCCTTCACTTGGCATTGAAAATAAATGAACTGGATATTAGATGAGAGTCTTCAGGGTATTAAGTCAAAGCTAAAAACTTTACATTTTGGGTCTTCTGGTAGTTCTCCGTGTCTTCATTTTTTTTAAAGGATTATGCATCAAGACATTCCCATATCAAGGAATAAAAACAGATAAATGATTGGTTAAGACAGTAGAAACCCTCAGGGTATCTGTCAGACCTGGATATGTTGACCCAAATTTCTGTCCTAGAATTTTAATCTGGTATCAGAGAAAAAACTCCATTTTCTTATATTCATTGGATAGCCTCAGTCTCTGTAAATTCAATGTTACAGTATTGGTCATCATGAAACGTTTTTTCTAAAGAACAAAATTTTAATTCATCATTCCTTTCTGTCAGATACTTTTTTTGTTGTTGTATATCTTATGATTCTTGAAGCACGTAATTAACAACATTTATTAAACTGAATAGAACAATGTTAATTGAGCTGTTGCGTATGCATGGTCAAATATTAGCAACTTCCAAAGTTTTTTCTGTTACTGTTTTTTATGTGCCCAGGCAGCCAAGAGGGCCAATGACATCCTGGCCTGCATCAGGAACAGTGTGGCCTGCAGGTGCAGGGAGGTCATCCTCCCCCTGACCACTGCACTGGTTAGGCCACACCTTGAGTGCTGTGTCCAGTTCTGGGCCCCTCAGTTTAGGAAGGATGTTGACTTGCTGGAACATGTCCAGAGAAGGGCAATGAAGTTGGTGAGGGTTTGGAACACAAGCCCTATGAGGCAAGGCTGAGGGAGCTGTGGTGGCTTAGCACGGAGAGGAGGAGGCTCAGGGGTGACCTTATTGGTCTCTACAACTACCTGAAGGGAGGTTGTAGACACGTGGAGGTTGGTCTCTTCTCCCAGGCAGCCAGTACCAGAACAAGAGGACACAGTCTCAGGCTGCACCAGGGGAGGTTTAGGCTGGATGTTAGGAAGAAGAGTGATTGCCTATTGGAATGGGCTGCCTGTGGAGGTGGTGGAGTCACCATCATTGGAGGTGTTCAGGAGAAGACTTGATGGGGTGCCTGGTTGCATGGTTTAGTTGTTTAGGTGGGTTGGATTGGTTGATGGGTTGGACGAGATGATCTTGAAGGTCTCTTCCAACCTGGTTTAATCTATTATTCTATTATAGCTGGAAAAGGGAAACAAGTGAAAAATAAAATTCAACATTGCCTATTGTCATTTGATAGCTATCAATGTTTACTTCCAGATATGAAATCTGTTTTGAATATAGATGTACTCAAATACTGAAGCATTTAGGATTTATAAATAAATTTCTGTTCAGTAAAGCATGCGAACATCCACATAATCTCTACAAAATTTAAGTGAGGCTGAAATAAAAAAAAAAACTAAGTGCTTTGTTGAATTAAGGTCATGGTCAGCTAGCTCTTATTACAGAGTAATAGCATTGTACACAGCATAACAGAGACTCGATTTCACAGTATCACAGTATCACTAAGGCTGGAAGAGACCTCGAAGATCATCGAATCCAACCTGTCACCACAGACCTCATGACTAGATCATGGCACCAAGTGCCACGTCCAATCCACTCTTGAACACATCCAGGGATGGTGACTCCAGCACCTCCCTGGGCAGGCCATTCCAAATGCAAATGACTCTCTCAGTGAAGAACTTTCTCTTCACCTCGAGCCTAAACCTCCCCTGGTGCAGCTTGAGACTGTGTCCCCTTATTCTGGTGCTGGTTGCTAGAGAGAAGAGACCAACCTCTTCCTGGCTACAACCACCTTTCAGGTAGTTGTAGAGAGCAATGAGGTCTCCCCTGAGCCTCCTCTTCTCCAGGCTAAACAATCCCAGCTCCCTCAGCCTCTCCTCAGAGGGCTTGTGCTCAAATCCTCTCACCAGCCTTGTTGCCCTTGTTGCCCTTCACATGCCCTTTCATGCATGTGAAATGAAAAGTATGGTGATTTTATCAAAAGTATGTTGTAAGTAACATTCAATAATATTGTGGTGTTATATAATGCACAGAATCAATGACACAGGAGAATAATCATACATGTACACAGATCTTTCACTTGTTCTTGTATATTCATCCATATTTGAAATAGAAATTTTGCACTGATACGTTAATCTATATTTCTTTTCAATTTTCTTAATATACATGCATAAATAACTGTTGATATTTGAAATTGTTGTGGCTTGTCCTGTAAAACATACTTTTGCCTGCTTTAGTAAAAGTAGTTCAATATTTCAAGTGCTGAAATTACTGCAACATAGAATATATTTTTCTGATTTTAACTATTATTTGTTTTTCTTAAATATTTCTAGATTTTAGATTCTGATTAAAGAGCCTTTACTGTAGAGCAATGATAGATCATGGTTCAGAGGCCACCTTTTGGTTTGCAGGAAAGCCTGAAATTCTACTGGCAGGATAATACCATCTAAATATTTCTTAAGGAGAAAAGATTAAAAAAATAGTTTTAATGTAAAATGGATTATCTGTAATAATATCCTGATAAAATACAATTTGTGTGAAACTCTAAACTTTGTGAATTTTTTATGATACTTATATTCAAACAAGTAACTTTCTTTATGGCTTCTGAGTTTAGCCTACATGTGAGTTATGGTCTGTATTAAAAATGGTGAATTGGATGATTTGCAAATTTTTAATGTTAATAATATTCATAGTAAAGGAGCAAAACAGCCAATAAAGTTTTAAGACCATGTTCAAAAAGATAGGTACAATAATGACAGTGGGTTTGTTTTGTTGTGTTGTTGGTTTTTGTTCTTGTTTGTTGGGGTTGTTTTTGTTTGTTTGTTTGTTTGTTTTAAATTTTGTTTTGTTTTGGGGGGGGTTGTTGTTTTTTGTTTGTGTTTTTACTGTTGCTGTTTTTTTGTTTGGTGGTAGGGTTTTTTAGGTTCCCTTTCTGCTCTATTTTGCTAAATTTAGGCTTTTTCTGACCAACTGATCTCTTGCAAGTAAAAAAAAAACCACTTTCTGCTTTAGTTCCATTTTCTATTACTATTATATCCCTTATTTCAAAAGCTGTTTGAATAGTCCTGGGCTACCAGCCTGCAGGTGACCTCTGAGCAGGGGTTGGACCAGATGACCTTCAAATGTCCCTTCCAAAATCTACTGTTCTGTGATCTTCTTCTTTTATGATTCTGTCTGTAAAACTAATTTGGTTCTTTCAGTTTCTATGATTGCACAACATAAATTTATATATCTCTTTCACCAGCAGCAAGCACTGCACTTCTGCACAGCCTTGTTTTTTGTGATACAAAGAAATATCAAAATTGTAGTAGAATTTCACTGATTTGGAAATACATATGAAGACCAGTGGAAAATTCCTTGAATAGATCCTCCAGATAAAAGCCAGAAATAAAAGATATTTTAAACAAATGTTTTTCAGCCCTTTTAGAGATAACACTTGAATTTATGCTGCTCACATGGTTTCCCCACGTAGTTGTAACCAACCTGAAACATGATAAATCCTTCTGACAAATGGACTTACTTTGTTAATCATGTGAAGCTCATTCTAGATACTTAGCAAGGACAAATCTAGAAAACATGTGACTCTAAAACTCAAATGGTGGCAGGTATAATTAAACACAATGAATAAATACATACATCTACTTAAGAGTTATGCTGTTCTACAGATACAAGAAAGGCCATTAAATTTCTTCTTTTCTCTTTGTGGATGCAGTAGGAGCAATCAGTTATAATGAGTAAAAAATCTAGTACTTTGATGGCTCTAGGCAAACAAATAATGAGGGCAAAACTGCTAAAGTAAGAAAATCCAAGGAAGGGTGAAGTGTTTATAGAAATATTTGTCACATAATGCCAACAGAACTGTTTGTATAGTGGCATTTTTTGTAGTTTCACTTGCATTTTTTCCTTGTTTTATGCACAGTGGTCACAGATGTCAACAAGTCAGAGAGGACAAAAAAAATTATAATTTTAAATTCTATATGTACAATGAAACCAATGTAAAATATAATGGAGGAGATATCTGTAACGGGCTTTTATCTCTTCACTTAAAGCTTATTTAGGTTAGAATAGGGTTATATTTTAAAAATAGGAATGAAGAAAGAAGTTATTTCTGACAAAAAAACAAAACAAACAAAAAAAAACTCCAACAAAACCACGTAGTTTACTAATGATTACCTAAGACTACTAACATGGGCCATTACTCATAAAAAGTGGAAAGCAAGAACTAATTGAAAACCTGTAAACATAGGAGAGCAATTACTGAAAGCTGGGGCTGAAGTCCAAGGACAGGTTTTTCAAAATACAAGGTACATTCTGAAGTGTAGAAAGTCACGTATCCATTGCAGGACAGCATGGATGGACAAGAAATTCCATATTATGTTTATAAACACACAAACAAAGTGGAAGCAGAAATGATCTACTTAGAAGGAACAGAGAGACATTTTTAAAGAAGATAATTTTAGAGATTCTCAGTATCTTGTGGAGTATTGTAATATGTTTGACTTTGTATATTTGGATAATCAAGATATTGATTGTCCTTTGCAATGGGAATTTACAGTTTACAGTATCACTGTACATTAGAGGTTGGAAGGCACCTCAAGAGATCGTTGAGTCCAACCCCCCTGCCAAAGGATCATTTAGGGTAGTTCAAACAGGAATGCATCCAGTTAACAGTGACCTTTCATTTTAATGAAGTTGCTCACTATGTACTCCTTAATAGCTGCAAATGCGATAGACTAATTCAGGCCTCAGACTCTCAGAATGAAAGATAATTTGCTAGGAGAGTTTTCAATAATCATGCTCAATATTTCATCTTTAGAGAGTGAATTAGGAGGAAAACAGGAAGGAAGGGGATTATGGTAGAAAAGAAACCTTCAGGTTTTTAAAATTTAGATATTTCACATTTTTAATTTTTTTTTTTTTTTAAATCCATTTTCCTTCTTAAATGATAATCCACAAAAAAATTTTGGACAAAACCATCATGGATATAACCTGGGCTCCAGCATACTGACTGTTTCTGAAATAAAACAACATATAAAGAAACTATCAAATCAGTTGAATTCATCAGTTGGGATGAATATTACTGTAAAATTCTCAGTTAAATCCAAAGAGCAAAGGCAGATCTGGTGCTGGAGAAGATCTGGAAGGTGAAGAAAAGGGAAGCTCTATTTCCCACAGTTTCACACTGTCAGCAAGTGAAAGCATCAGACTCGAAAAGCTTTGCATTTGCTAGCACAGCAGAAAAGTAGTCAGTCATTTATTATATATACTGTTTCACAGTGTAATCTCTTACTGTTTAGCAGTAGTAGAACTGTCAGATTAAAAATAAATATTTCATTACTTGTAACAGTAATGAGTTCTTGCTTTGATGTATAATCCATTATTAAACTCACCAAATGTTTTTTAGACTAACTTATGTGGGTCAGCATTAGGCCTTTGTAAAATGCAGCTTTCTAGCCAGATGGTTAGAGGTTGTCATTAAATTAGCCTGAATCAGTCGGCATCTCAACAGTTAATCTCATATACTATAAATGGCAGATGAGTTTTCTTTGTACTGATTATGCAACTTACAGCATCTGCCCATTTTCTGCTTGACTGTGTCCTGTCTGAAATGGTCATTTCCCTAAACCTGCTAGAGCCAATCAAAAACCTGCTCTGTTTGCAAGAAGACTGCAGGCACATGGCTATTTAGCTTATGTTTTCACCATAGGGTACCTAGCTAGTATGTATGAGTATGGTAAACTATGTAGAAGTCATTAAAGAGCTGAACAGTAAGAATTTATGGGCATGCTAGACATTATGACAGCAGTGCAGAAAATGTTCATCTGTGTATATTTTACAGTTGAACGGTTATTTTATGAATAACATTTAGTCTCATATGATACTGGAGAAAGCTGTTGTTATTGAATTGTTTTATTCATATGAATGCAGTTGCATTTTCTTGCAATTATAACTTTCTTGTTATAGTCCTGTTTTTTGGGGTCATAGGTTCATAGGTTTGCTTATATGTTCCTAAAACAAATTCACAGATTCTGAGAACATCATTAACTGGAAGACAGGTTAAAAAAAGAAAAAAAAAGAAAAGAAAAAAAAAAAAAGCTACAAGTTGACATTTTCCATTCTTTGATGGTTAATGCTAGAATAACATATCATCAATTATTTTCCTCATTTTCCTACTGCAGAACTGTATAACAGATGCAAGACTGCTATATAGATGCTGAGAATGTAAACTGAACTTGAGAACTTACTATCTTATTAAGTTGGTGACAATCAGAAGTACTCTCCAGAATATTTTTGCTTAATAATAACTTTGAAGTACACTTTAAATACTAAAAAAAAAAATAAAATTTCTGAGGTATGTCAAACACTTCATGTAATATCATATCGTACCATATCATATCAATTTAATATCATGTTTGACACTATGGTACAATAGCTACAGTAACTGCAGTATGGTGACAATCAATAGCAGTGGTATATTAAAGATGCATTTATAAGACAAAGATTAGAAATTATAATATTTTGAAAAAAATGTATGTACTTTCTATCTATGTTTGTGTCTATGGAATTTAGGAGAAAACAATGACTTCTGCTTAGACTATCTCTGAATAATTACAGAAAAGATAGTGGTTCAAAATTCCTTACTCTGAAGTTTTGTGTGTAATACTGCAGGTACTGATGCTGTGGGGCAGTTACTGGGGAAGTCCCAGACACATTGGCATATGGGAACAAGATTCAAGAGCTGGATTCATGGATTGGGATTGAAAGGAGAATGGACAGGTACCTCTTCAGATGCCTGCCATTGAAGAGAAGAGCTTGACTTTTATGAAGCCTCAGCTGTATATTGAATATGATGTATACGAAGTGGAATACCTTTTTCAGTCCTGTCTGCTGCTCCTTGTGGGTGCAGCCTTTTACTAATTGCACCCACAACATGGTACGTATGATTTAACAGTGGCCTTAGCCACCATAGGATCAAGTATAAGCAAGAACCTTTCTGCATAGCAATACTTGGTAGTAACTATGAACTTTAAGCATTATCACCTGTAGAAGCAGACACTGTTCAGACATGAGCAGACAGTGTGTGTTTGCAGCCCAGAAGGCAAATCACATCCTGGGCTGCATCAAAAGATTTGTTCCCAGCAGATTGAGTGAGGTGATTCTGCCATTTTTATCTGCTCTGGTGAGACCTCACCTGGAGTACTGTGTACAGGTCAATATAGGAAGGATATGGACCTGGTGGAGAGGGTCCAGAGGAGGGCCATGAAAATGATCAGGGGTTTGGAGCACCTCTGTTGCAAGGATAGATTGAGGGACCTGGGATTGTTCAGCCTGGAGAAGAGGAGGCTGGTGGGGACCTAATAGCAGCCTTCTAGCACCTTGAAGGATGAAGAGAGACTCTTTACAAAGGTCTGCAGTGACAGGACAAGGGGCAATGGCCTCAAACTAGAGAAGAGCAGATTTAGGTTAGATATTAAGAACAATTTCTTTACTATGAAGGTGGTAGAACACTGAAACAGGTTGCCCAGGGAGGTGTTAGGGGCCCCATCCCTGGAGATATTCAGTAAGGCTTGACAGAGCTCTGGGTGGCCAGGTCTAGTGGAGGATATGCCTGTTTACTGCTGGGGGTGGACTAGTGGACTAGGTGATCTTCAGAGATCCCTTCCAGCCCAGACCATTCTATGATTCTATGATCTGAGCATTCCTTAATGGTTTGTTGATCACCAGCATAAAGGTTGTCCTTTGTAATTCTCAAAAATCTCCCTAGTCCCTTGTGACAACTACATTTTCATCTGAGCAGATATCAGTGTGATAAAATTTGTCCATAAGTTCTTGACTAGATCATCACCATTTTCAAGGGAAAACTGTATTGGAGGCTCCTTTACTTAGATTCCTAGTTTTTCTGTCCTATCTTTCCCAAAATACTTGGATCCATCCACAGCAGAATGTTAGTTACAATGGCTTCGTAATCATAAGGAGAATATCACCCTGTGACTGCTCACAGACTTCTAAGTCCAACTGTTTTCTGTGCTACAAATGTTTGTTAACAAGGATTTTCACTTGGCCCCATGTGATGCTGTTTTTTTACAGAGAAAAAAAAAACAGTATCTCCATCTATACTGTCCTCCAGGGATTTGAGTCTGAAGTTTTCTTCAGACTTTGGTCACTATTCTCCAATAAACCCAGTCTAAAGTCCACCCAGTAAGTTAGCAAGACTATTGGGAAACTGGTTCCTGGTAGATGAATTTTATCTCCCCATCAGGCATCATTTTTCCAAAGATGCTAAAATGGTCGCAAAAACAAGGCTTTGACTGTAACACTTGTTATTCACTCAGATGTTGACCTATGGAATGTCTCTGCTCCTGTCTGAGCCTTTCCCCTTTACTAGTAAAACTTAAATGAGAATTACTTGGGTACCTGAGTTCTTCACTCTTGTCCCCAAGCCCTATTTAATTATGTGTAATATCATCATGATCTCTCTTAGTCATGTCATTGACTCCTACATAAATGAGCAAGAAAGGGTAATATTTCATAGCTTGACTTGTGGCATCTAATGTTTTCATTAAGATTAAAAGATGTAGCACTGCAAGAATCTGCAAGGGAATTAGCAAGACATAATATGAACTCCTTTACAATGAAATAAAAGATAATGACAATACTGCAAAGAAACACCCTAGAGATTAACTGCTATTTGCTGTCTACTTTTGTCTAGTTTTATTTAAATCTGTTATTTACACATCCAAATGAGTTATCACAAATAGTTAAAATGGAAAGGCAAATGAAATCAAGTCTGATCGCTGTTTAAGCGTGGCACACACACACACACACAATCACCAAAAAACCAACAAAACCATAGCTGATGTATCAATATGTTTGTATTTTTAAACTCAGAATTATAAAGTATTCCGAGTTTTGTGTGGAAGGCAAAACACATAACAGAACTCTTTATACCAGTGCATAGATATCTTCACTGTATCTACAATGTTTTCATGGAGAAGAAAGGCAGTTTTCTATATCTTCTTTCCCAGAAATGCTTTTACACAGATTACCTTTTCATATAGATAAAAATACTCTTGTAACAACCTGTAATTTGAAATTATTTAATCCATTTAAAAATCAGAATTGGTTTGGCTTATTTTCTAAGCCATACAAGAAGAATTTGGCTTTGACTGTGACAATGGCTGAGAAACTGTATATAGATGTGCACATTTTCACATGTACATGTACACAAAGTACATAATAATTGCACCACAGAATAGATTGAGAGTTTTGAATGAAACCAGATTAATATGCAAGTACCTATAGATTAACAACACATTTTTTCTTTATTTAGGTTTATAAGCCAATTAACCTTTGAAAGACATACATTCCTTTATAATTAATCAATGGTTTGACAGCTAAGACTAGAACTGTAAGCATAACAAATAACTAGAGAATTTTACCCATGAGCTTTATCCTCAAGTTTCACTCAAAGAGCATTCTATATCCACCTGCATCTTGAAATTAGTAGTTGATCTTAATAGCAAAATAATTTATTTTTATTATGTTCAGTTGTCAGAGACTGTTACCTAACAGTTTTTGAGACTAACAGATATTTTTAGTTCTTACAGTTCTTTTGGGATCTGATATAAAAGATAGTCTGCAGTCTGGACATGGGTCATAAATTACAGCTCATCTAAATTAACTTACTATCCATGTGCACTTTATATGCTTTTAATTTCTTTATTATTGGAAAGTCTTTCTGTAATGAGAGAAAAATTATATATATTGGCACCTTCACTGTCATTAGTGTAGACAGACCGATGAAATCTTGCCCCCTGACACCCTGTCCCCTTAACTGACATTGGCAGTGTAGACAGGCTGCCACACACATTATATATGTAAGATATGATTCACTCAAAGCACACTACTATTTGTGAAATGGTGGTGGTATGACTCTTACCTGAATTCAAAAGTTATTTGCCCAAATGTCTGTTGCTGTCAGATGACCTGGACTAAGTGTCCCTGTCAGTCTGATGGAGTAAGGGTATCACTTATGAGCCTGTTCATGCTATCAGTGATTGAACGAGTTACCATATGTGTGCATTGTTCCTCATCTTTCTTAGAACCTCAATGAAGTCTGGCTTACGAAGCGTTGTCAGACTCCATTACTGTGCAAATCGCGTATGTTTACAACTTCTCTGGACAGAAAGGAAATGAGATTTGATATTCTTCCCTCTTTCTCCCACATGACAGCCAGTTGTATATTATTGGCAAAGACAAGATGGATCAAAAAGCATCATCACGATTACAATTTATAAGAAAAGATGATATGTAAAATACAAACCAAATTAATTAATGAAAGTCACTGAGTTTTTCTACTACAAAAAGCCACAGGGTTTCTTAGAATACTCTATGCCTTGTATTCATTTGACTTATCTGACTGCAATATATTTTATCCATAAATAGGATCGTACCTTGGGAAGGAAAGACAACAAAGCAGTAGTCAAAAACATATTTACTAGATGTGAGAGTGGGTTTTTTTTAAACTGTTTAGAATCTATATCAGTTTTGGAATTCAACAACTCTGTCAAGCATTAAAAAAAATCATATTTTTGTTTTCAGCTTCCAATCTACTTCCTTATACTGATAGCCAATACTTTGGCATATGTGAATAGTTGCTGAAATCTCCCTGAATTTAATTTTAAATAACAAAATAACTGGGGGGGAAACCCAAACAACTAATTAGATTTTTTTTTATTTAAGATTAAAGACAAAACTGCCATATTCTTGCAAGAAATTTTAATAGATATACTTTTTAAATTATGTACTACACTTTATTATTTAAGTGGTATGTAGTCCATCATTTTTTTCAGTTAGCAAGAAAGAAACATGAAGAAAGGTTCTTAAGAGCCATGAAATGAAAGTAATGGGTAACATACTATGATTTAAAAATGCAGAAAAGACTTAATATAAAGAATTCTCATCCAAAGCCAAAAGTTCAGTCCAAAAAGTCAGTTCATCCCAAAGGATGCATCTTAGTTATGCAAAAAGGACAAAAATATATACATTTTGGAGAGAAGAAGCGTGAATGTGTTTTCTATAATACTGAGAAATATATAGAACATGATAAGAGAGTTAAAAAAAAAAAAAAGTAAGTAGATTTTTTTTTTAAATGTTAAAAGGTATCTACTAAGCCTTCAGATGAAGAGCCAGTGATCTGTGGCAAGGGACTTGGCCTGCCAGAACAAAATGCTCCCTAACAGACTATAAAATGGAATCACTTCCAGTGTGTAAACTCTGGAAACTGAGTTTCTACTTGTGCTCAAATGTGTCTTGCAGTTAAAAAAAAAAAAAGGAGGAGGTCTTGATGCATTTGCCTGCAATAATGGTCTCTAGTGCTATCTGAGATACATGTAGGGCCATTTAATAGCTTTCAGTTCCTGGTCCAGAAGGGTGACAAGTCTCTTGAAGGTCAGGTCTTGTTTTGTGACTGCCAGGTCCAGACGATGATTACAGTCACGGGAGAGCTAGGTTTGATTTCAGTTGCCCATACACAGACACGTAACACAATTCCATATGCTTCATCTCATTGACATTCAGATGGCTCTGGCAAATACGACACAGTACAATGGGAGATATGAAATCTTCTTAACTCACAGCTTCTGAAGCAGAATACCTTAAGATATGCCGGATGTTTATCTTTAGAGAACTGGATTCTGCCTCAGGGCTTCTCAGATTTCATTGATGTCGTGCATTAACACAGCTGAATCAAAAATAATGGAGTCCAAAGGGATAGTTAACTTACTAAAGGAAGAGTTGTTTTTTATTGTTACAGTCCAATTCAGAAACTTCAGGAAACACTGTTTCCCATTCTCCATATGGTGCTTAATATAATGTGATTCACAAGCACTGCAAGAGTACCTAAAAATAAAATTAGAAATCTGAACAGAAATGAAGGTTTTAGCTCAAATCCAGGAAACAATTAAAAATAAAAATAAAAAAAAATTGCAAAACTTTGATAACACAATGCAATCTATGAATCTATTCTAGAAAAAACAACCAACCAACCCAGACTCTCTAATCTTATATATTTATTTGTTTTCTAATTTTTTTTTCAGTACTGCTATTTTGTGACAGAATAACAAACTCAGCTGGTCTAACTCTTATGAAAAGGAATGATGGAACGCAGCACAGACACGGACAAGTAGTTTCCAAAATAAATATACTAAAATAATGTATCAGAATTTCTACTGCTGAGGTCTTAAATAAAAAATGTGATAAATAAGGAGTTAATAAATATGAATTAAGATGCTACTCATAATCTTAATCTTTCAAGTTCTTCTACTGAAATATATGGTTCACCATCGTTAGTTTTATTTTACCATTTTCAAGTTCTAACTATATTGCTGTACTCCTATATTGCTACTGTAGTTCATGAGGATTTGTGTAGGTTTTTTGCCTTTTTATTTTTTTTCTGTAAAGGAGTTTTATTTCTTTCAGAATTTATCTATTCATCTGAAGTTACAAAAGTATGAGCACAACTGTAGTGAGTTCTGAGTTAGTACTGGGGCAGGCTGTGTTAAGTTTGGGGGTTGGACTAAATGACCTTTCGACTTCCAACCCAGACCATTCTATGATTCTACAATTCTAAGGTAAGAAATAACAAAATCTTTATCTGTCTTCCTTTAGTGTGACTAGGTTAGTATGAATATAGATTCAAATTAAATGATGAATAAGAAAGAATTAATGGGTGAGTCAGCTATAATCCTCAATCTCTTTCAGCTATTAAAAATGAAAATATGTATTTTCCTCCAGTTTAACTTGAGCAATTGAATAATGAATACATATGACACATATTCAATGTTCTTTCTAATATTCCAAGAAAAGTGAACAGTTCTGTTGGGTTTAAAAAAAAAAAACCAAACAAAAAACAACAAACAAATGACAAAAACAGTTTTCACCATGGATAGTTAGTACCTTCCAATAAAATCTAGGTGAAATGTAGTAGAGATCAATCAAATAACTTCATAAGCAAGTACATATCACAGAGTCATAGAATGATTTGTGTTGGAAGGAACCTTAAAGATCCATCGAGTTCCAGTTCTCCTACCATGAGCAGGGGCACCCTCTGCTAGATAGATTGCTCAAAGCTCCATTCAGTCTGGCTTTGTACACTTCCAGAGGCTTCCACAACTTGTCTGGGCACCCTGTTCCAGTGTCTCAGCACCTTCCCAGTAAAGCATTTATTTCTTATATGTTCCTTTCTGTTTAAAACTATTACCTCTTGCCCCAGAGATATGCCAATAAAAAGTCCTGGAGCCTTCTTACTTTATAGGCTTAACAACCCCAGATTTCTCAGCCTGTATACGTGTGTGTATATACATATAAACGGATATATAGAGATATAGATACAGAGAAATATATACACACCCCAAATATTTCTGAATATTTTAAGTCATGCATAGAATTGAAGGTGACTGTAAATACAGTTACATGATAATAATCAATAATTTGTCATTCTGTTCTCTTATAGATGTGAAACTTCAGTTTTCAAGTGCAAATGAAAACACTTACCTAGAGAAAAGTACTTTTCCTTTCAGTTTCATGAAAAAAACAAACCACAAAACAAACACAAGCTACACAGATCAAAACATCAAAAAAAACCCCCACAAAAAACCAAACCAAACCAACCAACTAACCAAGTCCAAAAAAACCCAAACAAACCAACCCCATTTCCAACTAAAAGCATTGAATGTAGAGAACAATAATGAAAATAATTAATCTCCACAAGTAAACTTTTAAAAGTATAAGGAATCAGTATTTTGCATTAGAAAAGTCTCATATTATTTAAGGCAACTTTATTTGTGTTTGAATTTTGTTTTCTTTGTTCTGTTGATTGACACACCATTTTGTGCCTCATACTCATATATCATTGCCTCTTTAACAAAAAAGTGTAGTACAAGTTTAATAGTGCAAACTTCCTTGAAATAGTACAATACACTTTCAGTGACTTAGTTATTAAATTTTATCCATATTATTTTTTGTATGCCTGTTGTTTTAAGCAAAATTTCCTATAATGTTCCTCCAAAGCACTAGGTACTAATCTGCTTGTTTTTTGTAATGTTTGCATATGGGACAGACATGGGAGCAAAAAGATTCCATTAATAAATTTAACAATCTTGCAAGAACACACAAAGTCTGCTCAGAAGTAGACATGCATTATAAGAAAAAAACTAAAATCTACATCCCCAAACAGAAGATCTACCTGCACACTTTGGCAAAATGCCCAGCCCTCTCTCTGTAATTCTCTGAGGAATACTTCTGTCTCACTCTATGACTAAGTAGGTAAGATTACATTTCACTGCTCAAAAGAGACAAAGAAGGCATCTTAATATAAACACATCTTTCTGACTGTCATTGATAAGCATGCAGCAAAATGGATCAAAATCCAGCCACTTTTCATTTGGACTAACAATGAGATGTGAAATCCCACACAAATGGATATGGTACGATGACTTACATTCTTATGAGTGCTATTGTCCTCCAACTTACCCTCAGAGCCAAAATTTTAGAGGATAAGTTTTTCTCCCAAGACATTTTGAAATACATTAAGTGAAGCACTCAGCTCCTCACAGACTACGTCTCTTTAGTCTGTGGAAATAAAAGAATTCCAGGCCTATCTTTCTATTGCTTTCTGGGCAAGTAATCAAAAGTGATCTGCTGGGATGTCAGCCATTTGTTTACCAGTCTGAGAACATGTATCATTTTCAGATGAGAAAATGATACGTCTTAGAATGTCTTTTTACTTCTTTTCAGGAATGTTTTCAAGCCTGACCAAACATTTCTCTGTATCAAATGTTCCAACACTGCTTTGGTTTTCCTGCTATTTGTAAGACAAAAAAAGAAAAGAGTAGTGAGGGATGTTATTCAATTAAACTGTGGCCTTACCAATTAATCTAGGAACTATTTAGGAATGCAGACCTTCACTCATTGCTTACATCTTCCTTTTTTGTGAAAAATTACCTTCAGATTGTGTTTAGAACACATCAATTTTCTCTTCATATAAGAAAACGACTTACTGTTCCTTTGAAAGACTTTTCTGATTGTTATTAGGAAATTGCTCCATTTTGGAATTAGCACCTGTCACTTGATAAATTGATTTCATTTAGTATACACTAAGAGTTTTCCATGAGAATACAGAGAACCTTCTCCTACCACTCAAAAACTAGTCTGAAACACAGGAGAGAATTCATCTCTAGTCTTAAGATAAATAATTCTGCACATAGACTATTAAATAAATCAGAAATAAGCAAAATAAAACCCTATATTCTGACCTCAACCAGCAGGAATAAAAATAAGTTATTAGTTCAGAACTGAGTGACAGACAAACATTACCCATTGTATAGGAAGTTGACTGCGTCACTCAGTCCCAACACTGCTGACATTTTAATAATTTTTTTCTGCTTTAAGGAGGAGCTCTTTCAGGAGTGATGACCATTTCTTTGTGATAAGGCAACTGTATTATTATTTCCTTGTTCATTTGCTTCCTTATCAAATGAAGTTTCAGAAATCCAATCAAATAGGAAAACAGTACAGAAGCTTTTAATGGATATGCAACTGCTTTTTTTTTAAGCTGATAGCGAGTACAACACACTCCACAGTCTAACAAATTCACTTGATACAAAGAATAGATAATAAAGATGCTAAATATAGATTTGCAGAATCATCATATACCCCCTCAAAAAAAAAAAAAGATATCAAGAACAATTCACAAATAAATGAAAACAGCTAGACTGCAGTAACTTTGAGGCTTAATATATCCTTAAGCATTTGATTAATGTTGAAGCTTTTCAGAAAAAAATAAATCAAAACCCTAGTGAATTATAAATATGTAACTAATCCTGCTTTACACAGAGCAAAACTATTTTTTGTAAACACTTTGACTTGAATAAAAGCACATGACAATATCCCCTGAAACTAGTTTTCCTTTGTGATATGCTAATTTCTAGTAACTGGGAGTTTGTAGGCAGATTTATGACAGATCTGGAGATTCCTGACTGTTAGTTTTACTCTTCATATGCTTTAATGGCATCACATTTTTGGCTATGCAGGAGTGAGTTTGGTTTTGTTCAAGCAGTTTGTCATAGAGCTGCCCCAGAAGAATATTTCTGAGTCATGAACAGTGTTGGGGAAAACTTAGCCTCCCTCAGTCACAGACTGCTAACTTCTGGAACATAAAACATGGAAAATGAATGTCAGCACCAAAACTTAGGACATGAATACATAAAATAAATCCTTTATTTTTTTTTAATCCCTATGAAAGAATTGCTACTTTTGATTATCTCAAATAAGGGGAAAATGACACACCACCCAAAAAAATCCAAAAAACAAAATGAAAAATAAAACAACCAATCAAACATACAAATAAACCCACAAGCAAAAAAAACCCAACAAAACAACAACAAACAGAAAACCAAACCCTCAGATATATCTATTAAGAGTCCGGTTTTCTTCAGAATTGTCTGTATATATTGCTGTCTTCACAGCCAGCCAGTTAATAGTCAATGCAAATAACTACCGTTTAGGCATCATACAGATGATACATTATCTGAGAGATTTCACTATTGGTCTCCTTTAGTTTACTGTTTTCCACTAACAAGGTAGTTTCAACTGAACACACTTTTTTCTTGGATTAAAAAAATGTATTTCAGGCATTTTGACAGAAGCATTTTGCAAAGAAAGGAGTCATAACTGCCAGTTTGGAGGTCTTTGGTGTTAGTTGGTGAAAAAAGATCCAAATCACTACTGACTTGTTCCAAGAAATTCATTATTTCAAGTTTTAAGTTTTTTGGGTAATAGCAAACACAGATGAGAAGTAGAATATATGGTGCTTAACACAGACCTAGTTCTTGTGATCCAGACTTGCAGAAGTACAGCATTGCTTCATTCTGCCTGAGTGCCATGATTTTCGTCCACTGATAATATTAAGTGAAGAAAACTTTCGGTGATGTCCTGCAGGTCACAGTCCATCTCCAGAGCAGGTTGTGTTTCTTCCTTCAAAGCTGAGAAATGGCTGTTTCAATTTTGGGGGAATTTCTATCTCATTTCTTGAACTGGGATTATTCTGGACATGTGTACCACGTAAACTTCTTTTTATGTCAGGTTTGGGTTTTGGTTTTGGTTTGTTGATTTATTTATTTATTATTTAAAAAGAGAAATCATCTAATAACATTAAGAATATCTAGAGTTACATGATTTCAAATTGAGATCCTTGAAGTTTAGTTCTAAGGATTATAAATTATTAATTTTTTTGATCTCTCATCTATGCATAATCAGCAACTGTTCTGCTACATTAATCTTTTCACATTTTTTCAATTGTAAGAATATTATATCCAAACTAATCAAAAGGTTTTAACTACTACCTTCCATTCCTTAGAAGGAAAAGAAAATCAGTGAATTAATATTCTCACTTTTTGATTTATGACTCTTTTAGTCAATGTGCCTATTGTTATCAATTTCTCTGAATATGCAATTAGAGTTCAACAACTGATATAAATTGTTATATACTATATTTATAACTATATAACTATATATATATAATTATATAACTATATTTGCTTACTATTTCACTTTGCAAAAAATATAACATTGTATGCTAATTTTGTGTAATGTGCACAACTAGAGAGTTCTGAGGTAAAAGAATAAAAAGTGAATGATGTGCACAATGCATAGAGAATGGTGCAGAACTGTAACCTATACATAATGCTCCGTAATAGATTGATTTTGGTAAATAGAACTTAAATGGTAGATATATTTATATTATTTTCTAATGTCATTATTTCTCCTTCATTATTCCATTAAAAATATGATCATCATTCCATTAAAAAGTCTCCATCATGGCATAAATCCATAGATTTTAAGAAATTTTGTGGGTTTGGGGTTTTTTGTTTGTTTCTCATCATCTGTCTTGAATTTACTTGGAAAAAAATACACTTAATATGATGTTAAGTTGCAGACCAGAATTTCTGGATCACACATAACATCATTTTAATTAAGTTGTGTATATATATTCAGGTATTAAGTCACTTATCTTGTGTTAAGCAGAGATTAATTCGTGGCTGAAGCTCCTTTCCACACATAAAGAAAAAGATAGAGATTTATTTTAAAGCATGAACTAAACCACAAACAAGTTCTTGGTTATGCTGCAAGGGAAATCTTAGTGTGTGGCTAAAAAAAAAATAGAAAAAAGAAATAGGAGACAGTAGTCTCCCAATGCTAGAATAGGATCTTGACCTTTTTACAAAAACTGTTTATTATGCATTCATAACAATAAAGTAAACCAACTTTTGTGTGTTTCTGTAAATGGATTTCAATGAAGAATACTCTAACTCTAAACACTACCTTTTTCTTACAGACACCCTCAACTTGATTTATCTATTCAGTTAACAAGCCAAAATAGTAAGTTACAAATAATAATTAAAATAATTTTAATTCTACAGAGTTTGGTTACAGTGTATATTTCTGTGTATATAGAATATATAAACAAGGTTATATTTAGATTAAATGTGTATATATAGTCTATATAAATAAGACTGTATTAATATGTACACTAATGCACGAAGCATGGGTAACAAACAAGAGGAGCTGGAAGCCTTGTTGCAGCAAGAAAGTTATGATGTAGTTGCCATCACAGAGACGTGGTGGGACGACTCGCATGACTGGAGCGCTGCAATTGATGGCTACAGGCTCTTCAGGAGAGACAGGCAAGGAAGAAGGGGTGGAGGGGTGGCCCTGTACGTCAGGGAGGCACTGGATGCTGTTGAGATGGAGATCAGGGATGATAGGGTTGAGTGCTTGTGGGTGAGAATTAGAGGGAAGACCAACAGGGCAGACATCCTGGTTGGCGTCTGTTATAGACCACCCAACCAGGAGGAGGATGTCGATGAGGCATTCTATAGGCAGCTTAAGGCTGTCTCAAGATCACCTGACCTCGTTCTCATGGGTGACTTCAACCTGCCTGATATCTGTTGGGATCTCAACACAGCAGAGAGGAGGCAGTCTAGGAGGTTCTTAGAGTGCATGGAGGACAGCTTCTTATCCCAGGTGCTGCGTGAGCCTACCAGGGGTAAGGCTATGCTTGACCTCCTCTTCACCAACAGGGAAGGGCTGGTGGGTGATGTGGTGGTCGGAGGGTGTTTAGGCACCAGTGACCACGACATAATAGAGTTTTCAGTATGCAGCCAAGCCAAGAGGGGCAGCAAGAAGACCTCCACTCTGGACTTCCGGAGGGCAGACTTCAGGCTGCTCAAGGAACTAATTCAGAAGGTTCCTTGGGAATCAGCCCTTAAAAACAAAGGGGTCCAGGAGAGCTGGACCTACTTCAAGGAACAACTATTGAAGGTGCAAGAACAGGCTGTGCCGGTGTGCCGGAAGATGAGCCGCCGGGGCAGACGGCCAGCCTGGATGGGCAATGAACTTTTAATAGAACGTAGGGAAAAAAAGAGGGTGTATCATCTTTGGAAGAAAGGGGAGGCAACCTACAGAATGTTTAGGGATGTTGCTAGGTTGTGCAGGAAGAAAATTAGGGAGGCAAAAGCCCATTTAGAACTTAGACTGGCCTCTGCTGTGAAGGATAACAAAAAGTCCTTCTATAAATACATCAATAGCAAGAAGAAGGGCAAGGACAACCTCCACTCCTTGGTTGACACGGAGGGGAACGTTGTAACAAAGAATGAGGAAAAGGCAGAGGTACTTAACACCTTCTTTGCCTCAGTCTTCACTAGCAGGGCAGAACGTCTTCCAGACAGCTGGCCTGCAGAGCTGGCAGAAGGAGCCAGAGAGCTGCATAGTTTCCCACTGCTCCAAGAGGAAGTTAGAGATCTACTGAGCCGCTTGGACCCCCACAAGGCCATGGGACCGGATGGGATCCATCCTAGGGTGCTGAGATTGCTGACAGATGAGCTGTCCAAGCCACTTTCCATCATTTTTCAGCAGTCCTGGCTCACTGGAGAGGTCCCAGAAGACTGGAAGCTGGCTAACGTGGTGCCCATCCACAAGAAGGGCCGGTTGGATGAGCCGGGGAATTATAGGCCTGTCAGCCTGACCTCAGTGCCAGGCAAGATTATGGAACGGCTCATCTCGAGTGCGATCACTCAGCACTTACAGGATGACCAGGGGCTCAGGCCTAGCCAGCATGGATTTAGGAGGGGCAGGTCCTGCCTGACCAACCTGATCTCCTTCTATGATCAGGTGACCCGCCTGGTGGATGTGGGGAGGCCTGTGGATGTGGTCTACCTGGACCTCAGCAAGGCCTTTGACACCGTTCCCCACAGCAAACTCCTGGCCAAGCTGGCAGCCCGTGGCTTGGACAGGAGCACACTGCGTTGGGTTAGGAACTGGCTGGAGGGCCGAGCCCAGAGAGTAATGGTGAATGGCACCACATCCAGCTGGCGGCCTGTCACTAGTGGTGTGCCCCAGGGATCAGTACTGGGCCCCATGCTCTTCAACATCTTTATTGATGATCTGGATGAGGGCATTGAGTCCATCATCAGTAAATTTGCAGATGACACCAAGCTGGGGGCAGCAGTTGATTTGCTGGAGGGCAGAGAGGCTTTGCAGAGGGACCTCGACAGGCTGGACAGATGGGCAGAGTCCAATGGCATGAGATTTAACACATCCAAGTGCCGGATTCTGCACATTGGCCACAACAACCCCAGGCAGTGCTACAGGCTGGGGTCAGAGTGGCTGGAGAGTGGCCAGGCAGAGAGGGACCTGGGGGTACTGGTTGATTGTAGGCTGAACATGAGCCTGCAGTGTGCCCAGGCAGCCAAGAAGGCTAATGGCATCCTGGCTTGCATCAGGAACAGTGTGGCCAGCAGGAGCAGGGAGGTCATTCTGCCCCTGTACACTGCACTGGTTAGGCCGCACCTTGAGTACTGTGTCCAGTTCTGGGCCCCTCAGTTTAGGAAGGATGTTGACTTGCTGGAACGTGTCCAGAGAAGGGCAACAAAGCTGGTGAGGGGTTTGGAACACAAGCCCTATGAGGAAAGGCTGAGGGAGCTGGGGTTGCTTAGCCTGGAGAAGAGGACACTCAGGGGTGACCTTATTGCTCTCTACAACTACCTGAAGGGAGGTTGTAGCCAGGCAGAGGTTGGCCTCTTCTCCCAGGCAGCCAGCACCAGAACAAGAGGACACAGTCTCAGGCTGCGCCAGGGCAGGTTTAGGCTGGATGTTAGGAAGAAGTTCTACACGGAGAGAGTGATTGCCCATTGGAATCGGCTACCCGTGGAGGTGGTGGAGTCACCTTCACAGGAGGTGTTCAGGAGAAGACTTGATGGGGTGCTTGGCTGTATGGTCTAGTTGTTGGGTGGGTTGGATTGTTTGATGGGTTGGACGCGATGATCTTGAAGGTCTCTTCCAACCTGGTGTATTGTATTGTATTGTATTGTATTGTATTGTATTGTATTAATATAATCCAAATAAATAAAAATATATTCAAATATTTGTCTTTCCCACATGTCAGTTCTTTATATTGCAGCGTGTTTATTTGAAAGATTTCTTTTAAGTAAACTAACTGCAGAAGGGAACTCTACCATCAAACATGCTATCTGCTAGAATAGTCTCAGTCAAGGATCAAATTTGTCAACTCAGGAACAAATACTGTCTCCTTTTCAGCAAATGGATGAAACTCTTTAATTTGATCTTATGTGATATTAAATGGAAATGTTTGGTGTGCGTATTTGCCCTCAGTATTTCATAGGACATGCATTTAGAATTTTGAGTGAGTACATTTTTAAATGGATGCCAATAATATTGTTAGAGCTCACAGATCATCAGCATTTCTTACTCGTTTCCTTTCTGACTGGCAAACAGGTATGAATCTGCTTATTATATGCATGCATTTTTTTAACTGTTCCAATTGAAAATAAAAAAAAAAAAAAAAATCTCACTGGTGATCATAAGTAGCCAAGAGAGAATCTGAAATTAAAAATTGAGAAGATTGAGATCTACAAAGATATCCTTTAAGGGGTTTCTCAGCAATGCATTTGTGTAAGTTTGAGTTTGTCTTCAACTACAATGGTGAATTTAAATCCCTAGAGAACTTGAGTAGAAAACTTGGTTGACTATTTTCATTCATAGAAGAAGGAGCCATGCTGAGATATTACAAAAATTTGGAGGTCCCAAGACAGGATAAGAGGGTAAATGAGTGAAAATTTGAGAAAAGTTAAGGTAAGAGCTTGGTAGAGAATCACTTACAAAGACATATAGGTGAATATAAAAATGCATTAGGCAAAGTGTAAACTGGAATAAGATACTGCAGAAAGGAAATACAAACTAGTTATTCACTTTGTTGGCTTGGTAGGGACACTCAGTCTTTAATGAAAATGCCTAAACTAAGTTCTCTAACATCTCCCGGTTTATCTTGGGTCTTGGTTATCTCTGTAGCAGTGTAGGATATTGTGGTATTATCATGGTGTTGTGGTAAGTAGGTTTATTCACACTACTGCTGGATTTTGATTCCCTCTCCCTACATAAGGCACTCATCCTCAAGGATTTACTGTGCACATGACAAATATTGGCCAAGACTGCATTTCCACAAAAGATGGAAATCCTAAATGAAATAAGAGATGAAAGAATATGTCTGAAATCTACAGGGAAAAGTCTGAAATACTTCAGACTTAAATTTTTTTTCATGTTTCCATGAATTAGTAAGTTAACATTTTCTTTTTTCTATGTATTAGTAGTAATGTATATGTGTGAAAAAACAAAAAAGGTGCTATTCTTGCTCTCAATAATTCTATTTCATTTATGCCTCAGTCTCTTTGCTTTGTACATTCATGTTTCTAGAGCATCGCTTACTCCCAAACCGAAGACAAGACTGAGGAGAGACCTTACTGCTCTTTGCAACTACCTCAAAGGACATTGTAGTGAGATGGGGTCCAGTCTCATCTCCCTAGTATCAAGTGATAGAATAAGTGGAAATGCCCTAAAATTGTGCCAGAAGAAGCTGAGATTGGATATTAGGAAAAAATTCTTCATTGAAGTAGTGCCCAGACTACCCAAGGAGCTGAAGGCATCACCATCCCTGGAGGTGTTAAAAATACCATGTAGACATAGCAGTTCAGGACATGGTGGTGTTAGTTGGATTCAATGACCTTAAAGGTATTTTCCAACCAAAACAATTCTATAATTCTATGGTAAATTCACTCAGGAGCTAGGTCAGTTCCATCATTTGTCTCATGGCAGAAGACAGAAAGCTATTTTATTTTACTTTATTTTATTTTATTTTATTTTATTTTATTTTATTTTATTTTATTTTATTTTATTTTATTTTAAATTTTATTTTGAAATGTAATTCAAACACATTTACCATGCCACATTTACCATGCTTTTGTCTATATCTCATTCAAAGAGCATAAATAATTATTTTTTCTCATTCAGGTGATTTGGAGAAGGATATATATTTCTAGTTCAGACTTTGTTATAGTCTTCCTGAGTTTTCTAATTCAAACACCCTATAATTTCTCCTGCAATTTCTCCATATTGCCTTGAATTAAATACAGGAAAATCTTACCTTTAAGGCTCTGTTGGTTTGTTATCTTGCTTGGGGTTTTAATTTTTTTCCCCTTCTGTAATTTTCATGATAAACCTTCTTCCCTTCTTTGGAACTTATTATTCCCTCTTCCCCCATAGTATTAGTTCAAATTAATCACAGAATCACAGAAACATTCAGGTTGGAAAAGACCCTCAGGATCACCAAGTCCACCAAGATAACCCTACTCTGCAAAGTTCACCTCTAAACCATATACCCTATCATGTCATCCAAACGACCTTTAAACACATCCAGGATCGGTGACTCAACCACCTCCCTGGGCACCACATTCCAATGCCTGACCACTCTTGCCACGTAAAATTTTTTCCTAATGTCCAGTCTAAACCTACCCAGTTGCAGCTGAGCCATTCCCTCTTGTTGTATCACTAATTACCTAGGAAAAGAGACCAGCACCAGCCTCTCCACAACATCCCCTCGGGTAGTTGTAGACTACAATGAGGTCTCCCCTCAGCCTCCTCTTTTCCAAACTAAACAGCCCCAGCAATTTCAGCCTCTCTTCATAAGATTTATTCTCCAGGCCCTTCACAAGCTTCATTGCCCTCCTCTGCACTCACTCCCACACCTCCACATTTGTAGTGAGGTGCCCAAAACTGGACACAATACTCAAGGTGTGGCTTCACCAGAGCTGAGTACAAGGGGACAATCACCTTCCTACTCCTGCTGGACACAGCATTTTTGTTACAAACCAGGATGCCATTGGCTTTCTTGCCCATCTGGGCACACTGCTTGCTCATATTCAGTTGCTTGTAATGGCACTGAAGATGCCCTGCTCCATGACTTTTCCCGGTGCCAATGTAAATTAAGTTACCTAACAGGAATAAAAAAGTATTACTCTGTAAAAACCACCACAAAAATGGAATTTTCCCTCATTGCCTCATGTGAGTTTACTACTTTGGATTTCTACTATATATGGAACCTCAGAACCACACTCATCTTAAGGGTTAAAAAAATCATAACTCGTTTGCTTAGAAAGAAAACCAGACATCACTATCTTTCTTGTATGGAATCAACTAAGAATGGCATAAAATTCCCTAGGGGAATACTCTAGCCACACAAATCCTATAAGCAAAGAGACAGCTGTTTCCTTGTGTAAAAGTACAGACAGTTCTACAGTGGGGGTTGCTGAAGTTGTAGCAATTTGCAGGAAAAAAATTTAACATCCCTTGTAAAAAAAAGAGTAAATGAAATACACGATCCCTCAAGTAACGTATCTTGGGTGCTTCCTCAGAGGTGGCTTCTCTGCTCCACTCCATGGAAGTTTAATGCAAAATACCTTCACAACCCTCAAGGCAGAGAACAGTTCAAATCCAGAGCAGTTACCATGAGCATTGCTTGCTGGAACACACAAATACATTGCTTTTTCCTGTACCTGATTTGTTCTAAACTAGCATGAAATTTTATTTTAAGGAATAGAAGGGACATTCAATAGGAGAGGAATTCACTGTTCTTGCCTCAACTATAAACAATATATACAATCTTGGGCTCTATCAAGGTCATAAAATAATTGAAATTAGGATCCTCCTTTTCATGTTTATTGTATAGCATCTTACAGAATACATAACTGTATGGTATTATAGATATAAGAAGAAATGACTCTTATAATAATTGCTGTGTCTTTTTCCCACATTCAGTTTAAGAAAATAAAATAAACTGAGGAAAAACTTACAAAAGAATACGTGAACAGTCTAATACACCTAAATGTAGTTCTGAGAAACCGAACAATTTTTCCTGTATTTAAAAACAAAGGAAAATCTGTTTAATAAATTGTCACAGTATTGACTTTAAAAAAATGCAAACTTGACACTGATCTCAGATATTAGAAATGTTATTTTCTTCAGGGTATTCAGAACTATTAGATGATGTTGAATATCTATATGTTCATTTAAATCAAGTGTAGCATAGGAGAGAGTGGAGAAGAACAACAAGGGAATATTTCAAGTGAATTTGGAAACTTCTGATGCAAATGAGAACAGACTGCTCAAAGTGACTCATTAAAAGTTCTCTGTAGAGGCATCCCATGAGGCATGAGTTAAGGATCATGATTCTGTTGGTTATTAAGCTATACAGTCTTATATTTGGCTTAAGACATACCACTGACAGCTCTTTTTTAAACATTTTCACTTGTCTTTGTTAATACTTTTGATAAGTGAAAAATTTATTAAATAATATTTTAGAAGTGCTTCTTAATTTCTCCTTTGACAAACCCTGTAGCTATACATATAAATGATCAAAGATGTAATCCTAGTTAAATCACATTTTGTTCTTTCTATATGCCTTTTATGAGGAAAAAAATAAATCCACAAATCAAAACAATACATTTCCTTTTTCTTCTGTACAGCTAACAATGTTTATTCTTTATCTTTTATCAAAGTGATACAACATACGTGGTTAATTATTATATTTGATTTTATATATAAAAAAGTATTTGGTTATGCACAATATTTTTTTTTGTTAAGCCTCCATTATAGTTAATATAAAAATTAAAGCTTTTAAAATAAAGTATAATCATGACAGTGCAAGATGTTGAGTGAATCAAAAAATGTCATGTAAAACAAAGGGGGAATTCATGTATAAAATGTCTGAAAAATTGTTTTCTCTGTTTTTTTCAACATTGGCCTTATTTCAGTATATTCTAAATATTGGAAGACAAGTAGTACTGTGACACTACATCCAAATTGTAATGAGTCTCACGAATATATAATTAGCCCAATACATACATAGGCTGTCCATGAGCATTAGGTGGTGAAAGGGCATGTTCTTTGCTGTAGGATAAAACTCAACCTGCAATAATAATACATACACAATTGTTGATCCTATCAGGCTTGGAATTTGGTAGATTTAATATAATGTGACTAGTGGCAATAGATCTCCACAAGCACATGTTTAATGCAAGTTTCAAGGTTCTGCACTTTAAGACTAAACAGCCATACAAGATCATGATTTACAGTAATTGAAATGACAACCCAGTTTCCCTGCAAAAGTTTAGCAAAACCCAAACACCATCAAATGAACAAATAGAATCCACATAAGGTGTTCAGTTTACTGCATTACAAATCCTTGGTAAGACCTGCATATAGTCCAACCTTCCAGAGACCTTCCTGGGGTCACAGATTTTATCTTAGATTTTATCTCCCAGACATAAAATTAAGCTCTGATTTTCACTTTATCATTGAGTAAAAAGTTGTTCAAGCTTATTTTAGTGATTTCAAATATCTGAGTAATGACTTTCCAAAGTAGAGTCAATCTGCACAATAATGATAATAAATTAATATTTGCTTTACAATCTATGTAAAGACACTTGCAAGGGTCAATTTTATAGCAAGAGGAAATGATCCATGTCTAAAATGTGCCTACTTTTGTCCTTTGAGGCTACACTGAAAGAGATGATTTTCCTAAATTGTATACAAAGAATCCAGACAAGCAGAGATTATTTCTACATACGAATATTTCCTGATTGCCGTGCAGTTTTAAAAACATAAACTAAGGAAATGTTTTTTAGATAAGTCCATAAAAGAATAGAGAGACCATTAGAGAAGCAATTAAAGAGACTAAAACGAGCACTAACAAAAAGTAGCTATCACCAGAGTATTGCCAATATAGACAAATTACACCTTTTCATCAGAAATTAGAGATGTTATAACCCATTCCAAGAGATGAAATTTGAATCTCTCAATCCATGCTGACACATAAATGAATTTAAAGTTTTTACAGGTTGGCACTGTGAAAGTCAAAAATATTTTCCTACTCATGTCATAGCTTATATATTGCTTTGATCAGTGTTTGAATGAACAGGTTTTGACTTAGCCATCAGTTAATATTTCCTGAGATGAAATGTAGAGGGAAAGTATAAATTAATTTCATCGTTCAACTTTATTTACGCTGGTAATAAAAACTGTCTAATGTACATTAAAAATTAAATTATGAGACATAGCACATTAAAAGAAATAAATTATATTAATTATGGCATCTTTAATTTCCATGGTTTATAATTAACTTGTAAGCCATTGTGAGGGTTTTCATTTTCGGTTGTTTTTCTTATCTTAAGGAATTCTAAGGAGATAACACCATTAACACAAATGACACATCTAGATGTCTAGACACTATCAGCTGACTAAAATCTTCCCAGCCTGCTAGATGTGGGATATTAATGCAGTAGCAATTGAGCAAATTTTTCAGGAATATTATTTTAAACATTAGCCATCTCTGAGATGGTTATCTTTCTTCATTAATTGTATAGGGCGCTTGGGTGAAATATTGTTTTGTATTTGCTACCAGGGAACTGTGGTGGGTTGAAGATTCCCATTCACATTAACTATGCATGACTAAGTTGGAAGCAAATAGAAGCTGTATTTAGAAGCAAAACCTATACTCTACAATGGAATGCAATGAATATGTACAAAATATACAGTATTTATAAATATAAATATACTTTATAACTATATTTATAAATTTATATAAATTTATCTTTTATATAAAATTATATTTTAATATTTATATTTAATTATATTTATTTATATTTTAAAATTATATTTAAAACTCTATTTTATATAAATATAAAATACTTTATAAATATATTTATAAAGTATTTTAAATATCTTATACAGATATTTACAATTAGAAAATAGCATGGAAACCCCCTGTACCCTGTCTGGCTTTCTCAGAGAGCAGGGGAGCTGCTCCACTCCCTCCCTTCCCAAACCTCCTCTCCCCTCCTGCAACAGAAGAAAAGAGGAGCTGAGAAAAAGGAATGTTAGTCTTAACTCCAAGGCCAGCCAGAAGCAGGTTATCTCTCCTGAGCAAAGCAGAAAGCAGCTAAAACCACAGGAGAAAGAAAAGGAATGGGAATGGAAGTGAAATGTGAAAGAATATTAGGGCACATCTACGTCCATCCCACACATTTTATCCAATGAACTTGTTTAGAATAGTCTTTTATTTTTTACACCCAATAGTGAATTATTTATATTTTTCTACCTTTCTGCTCGAAATCTGCAGCTAAACTTTAAAGGCATAGCCTAAAACTGCCACAGGAACAGAAAAAAGAATCATAATATTTAACAAAATTAAAATGATCGCTTAACCAGAGGTAATTTAATAATTTATAGCATCTATTCCTAAATTAGTGCTGCTAAAATCCTACATGCTTGGGAAAAGAGGAACAGCACATTAGATGAACATTGCTCTACTTAAAACCATCATTTAAATCAATTGCTTTGAACAACAGTATGTTCCATAGTTGGTCATCAATTAATGTTGTCTTGGTTTGACCACTGTTACTGTTGTTTTTTTACAATCTAGAACTGTGAAGAGAACAGAAAAAAAAAAAAAAAAAAAAAAAAAAAAAAAAAAAGAAGAGGTCAGTATATTATTGCAAACTCAGATGTTATCTCTCTAAGTCATCATTGCATGCCATTTATAATTGAAACAATGTCTCTTTCAAAGTGCTGGTCTGTTTACCCAGGCTTATTGATGCCTGGCCCTTTTGTGTTTTCAGCTCCAGTGTGTCTACCTACTCCAGAAGGGAAGGGGAAAGGGGTTTGAGCAAAATATGTAGGGACAAGTTTTGGGCTTATTTTAGGCATAATTCTAGACATAATGCACCCTGCCACCACACCATCCCTCAAGCAGATCACTCAGGTTTCTGCCATCTGCAAAGCTGCTGAAGGTGCACTGAATCTGCTGACAGTGGTCTATGTTGTGATGAAGATATTAAAAAGTGAAAAACATGGTCTCAAGTAACATATGTGGCAGACTGACTTGCATTGTGTGGTGCTTTTAAAGTTTATCACAGAAACGTTCAGATTGGAAAAGACCTTTACAGTCACCAAGTCCAACCACTAACCCTACTCTACAAGGTTCACCCCTAAACCATATCCCTGCACACCACATCCAAATGACTTTTAAACACTTCCAGCATTGGTGAGTCAACCACCTCCCTGGGCAGATCATTCCAATGCCTGACCACTCTTTCCACAATTTTTTTTTCCCTAATGTCCAGTCTAAACCTACACAGTTGCAGCTTGAGGCTGTTACCTCTTGTTCTAACACTTATTACCTGGGAGAAGAGACCAGCACCAACCTCTCCACAACATCCCCTCGGGTAGTTGTAGAAAGTAATGACATTTCCCCTCAGCCTCCTCTTTTTCAAAATAAACAGCCCCAGCTCCTTCAGTCTCACTTCATAAAATTTATTCTCCAGGCCCTTCACCAGCTTTGTTGTCCTCTTCTGCACTCACTCCAACACCTCAACATCTCTCTTATATTGAGAAGCCCAAAACTGAACACAGTACTTGAGGTGCAGCCTCACCAGTGAGAGAGAATGGATTGAAGCTTGAGAAGGACAGATTCAAAATGGAGATTAGGAAGAAAGTGAGGGTGGTGAGACACTGGAACAGGTTACCCAGTTTGGCCATGGATGCCCCTTGCCTGGAGGTGTGCAAGGCCAGGTTGGATGAAGCCTTGATCAACATGGTCCAGCGGAAGGTGTCCCTTCCCATGGCCAGGGGGTTGAAACTAGATGATCTTTAAGTTCCTTTCCAACCCAAACCATTCTTTGACTCTATAAGTACAAGGAGACAATTACCTCCCTACTCCTGCTGGACACAGCATTTCTAATACCAGCAGGAGGCCATTGGCTTTCTTGGCCACCTGGGCACACTACTTGCTCATATTCAGTTGCTTTTCAGTTAGAATCCCCAGGTGCCTTTCTGCCAGACAGCTTTCCAGCCACAGTGCCCCAAGCCTGTAATGTTGTTTGGGGTTCTTGTGACCCAAGTGTTGGACCTGGCATTTGATCTTGTTGAAGCTCATCACATTAACGTTGGCCCACTGATCCAATCTATCCAAGTCCCTCTCTAGAGCCTCCCTATCCTCACGCAAATCAACACTCTCACCCAACTTGGTGTCATCTGCAAACATACTGGTGACACACTCTATGTCTTCATCAGGGTCATCAATAAAGATGTTAAATAGAAGTGGTCCCAACACTGAGCCCTGAGGAACACTGTAATGATTTGGAACTTTACCACCACATTAAGAAAAACTCGTCTCTCTCAGTTGGGAAAAGCAAATGGAAGCTATATTTACAAGCAAAACTACACTCTACAATGGAATGCAATGAATATGTACAAATATACAGTATTTACAATATTACACAGGTATATACAGGCAGAAAACAGCACAGACACCCCCTGAATGGGAGAAAAACTGACCCACTTCCCCCTAATTCCCTCCCCCCTTCTGTTTAATTAGAAGAAAAGAGAAAAGAGATGTTAGAGAGTTAGTGTGCTTATCTCAAGGTCATTAGATAAGATCCTTTCCAGTGAAGCAGCCAGGCAGCCAGAAGAAAAAGAAAGGAATGAATGTGGGAAATGAGACTGCTAAGGGTCCCCTTTCACACATATGGCTAATGAAATTCATTTAGAATTATCTCTTGTTTTCCTTTTTATGCCCAACTGTGGATTTGTTTATACTTCTTCACTCCTCTGCTTGAAAACCTGCAGCTAACTTTTAAAAGCATAACCTGAAACTGTTACAAACACCACTTGCGACTGCCCATTAGCTGGATTTAACTCCATTGACCACCACTCTTCAGGCCTGTTCACCCAGCCAATGCTTTATGCAGCAGAGTGTGTGCTCATCCAAACCATGGGCAGCCATTTTGTCGATGAGAATTCTGTGGGGAACATTGTCAAAGGCTTTTTGAAAATCTAGATAAACGATATCCACAGCCTTTCCCTCATGCAATAGTCAGGTCATCCTGTCATAGAAGCAGACCAGGTTGGTCAGGCAGAACCTGCCCTTCATAAACCCATGCTAACTGGACCTGATCCCCTGGTTGTTCTCTCTGTGTCATGTAATAGTGCTTGTGATTACCTGCTCTGTGACCTTCCCGGGTACCAAGGTCAGACTGACAGTTCTATAGTTTCCCGGATGCTCCTTTTGTCCTTTCTTGCAGATGGGAGTTACACTTGCTACTCTCCAGTCCACTGGGACTTCCCCAGTTAGCCAGGACTCCAGGTAAATAAAGGAATATGGCTTGGTGAATACATCTGCCAACTCCTTCAGCAGCCTTGGGTGTAGCCCATCCAGCCCCATAGACTTGGCTGTGTCTAAGTGGAGTAGCACATCACTGACCACTTCCTCATATATTGTGATGACGTTATTATGATTCACCTCCCTAACTCCTATTACATAAGGCAGGGGGTCCAGGGAACTGCTGGTTCTGTGGACGGGCAGAGAGGGACTTAGGGGTGTTGGTTGATGATAGGCTGAACATGAGCTGGGCTTATGGGCTGCCCGGGAGGTGGTTGAGTCGCCGGCCCTGGAGGCGTTCAAGAGGGGACTGGATGTGGCACTCAGTGCCATGGTCTAGTCGTGAGGTCTGTGGTTACAGGTTGGACTCGATGATCTTCGAGGTCTCTTCCAACCTTAGTAATACTGTGATACTGTGAAAAACTGAAAACACATTTTTTTCTTTATGAGCTTTCTTGAAAAGTACTGAAGAAGTAATTGTTTAGGGACATCAGTGAGGGAAAGGCATAGATCTTTTTGAAAGTTCCAATGTTAATACATGTAAACACTTTGTAAAATTAAAAATATTCCTTGCTATTAAGTTCCAGGAGAGGACTTTAACTATCTGTACCTTTTCATAAGGTGTTCAAGAGGGGATTGGATGTGGCACTTGGTGCCATGGTCTAGTCATGGGGTCTGTGGTGACAGGTTGGTCTCGATGATCTTCAAGGTCTCTTCCAACCTTGGTGATACTGTGATGAGCCTGCAGTGTGCCCAGGCAGCCAAGAGGGCCAATGGCATCCTGGCCTGCATCAGGAATAGTGAGGCCAGTAGGAACAGGGAGGTCATTCTGACCCTGTACACTGCACTGGTTAGGCCACACCTCGACTACTGTGTCCAGTTCTGGGCCCCTCAGTTTAGGAAGGATGTTGACTTGTTGGAGCGTGTCCAGAGAAGGACAACAAGGTTGGTGAGGAGCTTTGAACACAAGCCCTACGAGGAAAGGTGAGGGAGCTGGGGTTGCTTAGCCTGGAGAGGAGGAGACACAGGGGTGACCTTATTGCTCTCTACAACTACCTGAAGGGAGGTTGTAGACAGGCAGAGGTTGGTCTCTTCTCCCAGGCAACCAGCATTAGAACAAGAGGACACAGTCTCAGGCTGTGCCAGGGGAGGTTTAGGCTGGCGGTTAGGAGGAAGTTTTACACAGAGAGAGTGATTGCCCATTGGAATGTGCTGCCCAGGGAGGTGGTGGAGTCGCCGTCACTGGAGGTGTTCAGGAGGAGACTTGATGGGGTGCTTGGTTGTATGGTTTAGTTGATTAGGTGATGTTGGATGATAGGTTGGACATGATGATCTTGAAGGTGTCTTCCAACCTGGTCTGGTCTGGTCTGGTCTGGTCTGGTCTATTCTATTCTATTCTATTCTATTCTATTCTATTCTATTCTATTCTATTCTATTCTATTCTATTCTATTCTATTCTATTCTATTCTATTCTGTTCTGTTCTGTTCTGTTCCTAAAGACAAAGTAGGCATTGATCACCTCAGCCTTCTCCTCATCCTTCTCATCCTTAGTCACTATGTGCCTCTGCATCCAATAAAGGATGGAGTTTTTCCCTAGTCCTCCTTTTGCTGTTGATGAATTTATAAAACCATTTTTTATTACCCTAAACAGCTGTAGCTAGGTTGAGCTCTAGCTGTGCTTTGGCTCTCCTGATTTTCTCCCTGCATAGCTTCTCCACATCTTTGTAGTCCTCAGGAGAGACTTGTCCCCTCTTCCAAAGGCCATAGACTCTTCTTTTGTTCTTGAGGCCCAGCCAAAGGCACCTATTAAATCAGGCTGGATGCCTTCCCTGCTGACTCGTTTTTCAGCACACAGGGACATCTTGCTCTTGTGTCTTTCAGACTTCCCTCTTAAAGTATGTCCAGCCTTCCTGGACTTCTGTATCCTTCAGGGTGTGTTCCCAAGGGACTTTTTCAATCAGCTTCCTGAAAAGGCCCAAATCTTCTCTCCAGAAGTTCAAGGTGGCAGTTTTACTAACCCTGATACTTGTTTCCCCAAAGATAGAGAACTCATTCATCTGATAGTTGCTGTTACAATATTAAGAGGGGCGGGGGAATTAATAAAAAGATACATTATTTATTAATCCAAACTCTTGTTTCCCCAAAGATAGAGAACTCATTCATCTGATAGTTGCTGTTACAAAATTAAGAGGGGCGGGGGGGGGGGAATTAATAAAAAGATACATTATTTATTAATCCAAACTCCACTCCCACGTAACTATATACAAAGTTATGAAAATTTACAGATTCAGCATTTGGTTGGAAATGTCTTCACAACATATATATATGTATATATATATAAGCAGTAAGAAACATTTTGAGAAAACAGTATTTGGAAAAAGATAATTCCACAAAGCAGAAACTATTCCCCCACTAACAAGAGGCAGGCATTTCCCCAGAGACTCTAGGAAATATTCCAATTTTGCTCATTAGACAGTGTTGTAATTGTGAAGATTCCTCTTATGGTCCCCTGTTTTTGGTAAGCCTTCAAGAACTGCTGTTTATAATCCACAATGTGTGATGCAAAAAGCCAGATAGAGGTGAACGAAAGCAACTTGCAGCAAGGGAGCACTTTGCTGTGAGGGAGATGTGCAGCTAGGGCACTTTGCAGTGGGAACAGCCTTTCACAGGAAGAAGCATGCACTTTTGGGCTCACTCACTTTTAAATATCTCCCAGAGTAATTGTTGTCATAATGTTACTAAAAGAAGTGGGAAACATCCTAAAGCATCCTGGGCTTGCCAAAGTGTGGGGGTTCTGACATGTGGCACAGGAAAGGGTCCACATGCACTCTCTCCAGCCCTAGGTGGGAACAGTGTCATCTCCTGCCTCCTTCCTGTGCTTTTTTTCTTTCCCCCATCCCAACTTTGCAAAGGGGAGGGGGAAAAAGGGGTTTGAGTGCACTATCACAATTACTGAGTCCTAGATGGTCTCCAAGCTTTACTTAGGTTCTTCCCTGTTCACAAGAAACAGGTCCAGGAGAGCACCTTCCCTGGTAGGGTCCCTTACCAGCTGTGTCAGGAATTTATCTAGCAAGTTATCTTACACACACTTCCAGGAACCTCCAAGACTGTTCTCTCCTTGCTGCATTATATGTCCAGCAGACATCTAGGAAGTTAAAGTCTCCCACAAGAACAAATGGTAGCAGCTGTAAAACCTCTCTCAACTGCTTATAAAAAAAATCATCTACTTCATCCTGGTTGGGTAGTCTGTAACAGATTCCCACAATATCACTCTTTCTGGCCTTACTCCTGATTCTTACCCATAAGGACTCAACCCTATAACTACATTAATTTGCATGTTTTCATATGTATCTGTAACATAGAGGGCCACTCCATCATCTCTTTTTCTTTGCCTATCCCTTCTGAAAAGTTAGTACTCATCAATTGCAGCACTCTAGTCATGGGAGTCATTCCACCAGGTTTCCATGATGGCTGCTATATCATGTTTTCCCTGTAGCACAATGGCCTCCAGCTCCTCCTGTTTATTGCCCATGTTTCATGCATTGTATAAATGTTTCAGGGATGGAGTTGAGTACTTAGTTTTCAACCTTGAGGGAGCATAAACCTTCTGGCTATTTAAGATGAACAATACACTGCTCCACAAGCTTTGGGCTATTACACCCAGGATTCTCAGTGGCAAGGCCAGCTACATCCCCTTCCCCCTTCACTCCTTCAGGGATGGCAGAGTCCAGCTCCACAAGCCTAATTCCTCTTCACATTACCTTATAATCCTTTGCCTCACAACTTCTTCCTTCAGCTCCACCACCCTCCACTGCAAGTGTCAGGCTGCAGCACTCTCTACCGCCCGGGGCCCGGACACCTACCTGTCTGGACCGACCCTCTATCTGGGTGCCCATAGTTCTACTGGCAATAGCACTCAGCCTGCTTGTAACCATGGCTAGATCTCTATAACTGACTGTTGTGGTGGGTTGAAGTTTCCCCCAGAATATTAACTTTGCCAGACCAACTCAGTTAGAAGCAAATGAAACGGTATTTACAACTGTCTTCACGGGCTGCTGGAACACACCCAGATGTCTCACCTTGCTTATTGATTGACCATGCTCAATATAATCTACAATCCCTATGCTCTTGGGGCTTTTAAATGGCCCGCAGTGGCTGTAGCTCTGCCCACCTCTCTTCCCACCTTCCTCACAAAAGAAAACAGGGACAGCTGGAGTCCACACTTCCTCGAGCTTCTCAGGTATGAAAAGCTTCACCTGTACACTGAAAAAAATGTTAATGTCCTGGTCTGGCACTGGGACAAGACTAGTATGATGATTTCTTGGCTGTTCTTGAGTGATATCATAATAGTTTATTTCTTTAGTGCCAAAAGATAAAATGTATTCATGAAATTTATATGAAATTATATGAAATCTATGTTGCCAAGTTTCTTTAATTTATCTCTATGGTTTTTGAAGAAAAGGAAGTGAGAACTACAAAGGTCTCCCATAGTGCAAACATCAGTGAAAACCTCAGCATAGTAGTTGCTCTAAATTCTGAACTGAAGACATTTCAGTTGATTATATATTGTTATATTCCCCTCAGTAAGAAAACCAAGCATATTCTCTAAAATGCAATTGCAAATTAATTAAACTTATATTATAAGTATCAGTTGTAACCTTCAAATGCCACATAGTGGCTTCCTGAGTAGATATTAATGCAATAGTTTAATTATGCACAGGTGTTAGCAACTTAATCAGACAGAAAAGTAATTTTTACATACATTACAGTAGTTTTGTGAAAGAATTATTGTAAGTGTACAAACAATTGGCAACAGCAAGCCATATGGTTTCCTTGCTGAATAAGAGTTTTACTGATGTAGGTCCTTAGTCAGTCAGAATAATCTATGTTAACATACATCATGAAGATATTTTAAAACAACAAAATCCCTGTATAATACAACCTGATAAAAAAGTCAAAACTGCAGCAACATTTTCACATTATTTATTTTTCAGTGCCATACAGAGAATGTTTCCTAGGAAATCTGACTTTGAAAAAATAGAATACCTTGTAAACTGCAATTAGGCATAAAGCTTATAGATATAAAGGCTTATATATATCACTGTATCAAATATTATTTTAGGATACAATTGTATAGACTTTTTCTAGTACCTAAATTTTATCTCTACTACACAACCTCTTGTCTTTTCTTCTTTACTTCCTTTTCCCTTACTAGTATTAATAACAATAATCCAATTACTAAGTATTTTAATAACCACAGCCATAATAATAGTAGTAGGGTTTTGATACATTTTATTTCACAAGTCTATAAATAATTCATATAAATGTAAGGATATTCCATGTGTTCCTACTGGCACCATTAAGAAGAGTTCAAAAGCTGTAGGCACTCTCTCTTTGTTCTCTACTGAGAAACTATGGCAATAATGATCAACTTGTTATATGCACCTGGTTTTCTCTGCATGATAGTACATGCAATAATAAAGTACCTTCGTGTTTAAAATTACTTAAACACTGGTTCACAAAGTGACATGGTTTCTACCATGAGTGGGAAGTTATGTTGAGACTTTTTAAAACCTTGATCATGATATGCCACAGATGGTTATGGATTCACTGTATCTTTCAAACGAGCTGAAGACAGGAACACCTAATTCATGCAATCCTTCATGAAGTAAAAATTTTATTCTATTTTACACATCTTAAAGTCTAAGCCTAAAGCTGAGACACAATATCTTTCTAAGATTTCAATTTCAAATTCAGATGCCCAAATTTCATTATCTGCTGAAACTGAAGACTAAGTGGGAAAACATAAGGCAAATCAAACTGCATTAGACAAAAAATTATAAATAAAGATGGAAAGCCCAGTGTTGTCTGAAAAAAGTGTTTGACTCACCAAATGTGCACATATATTTAAGAAGGACATGAACAGCTCTTTTGATTCCACTGTCTGTACTGGTAAAACCAAATTTAATGTCAATGAAGGTATCTAACAGACAAATGATGTAGAAAATGAGGGGTGACCTTATTGCTCTCTACAACTACCTGAAGGGAGGTTGTAGCCAGGCAGAGGTTGGCCTCTTCTCCCAGGCAGCCAGCACCAGAACAAGAGGACACAGTCTCAGGCTGTGCCAGGGCAGTTTTAGGCTGGATGTTAGGAAGAAGTTCTACACGGAGAGAGTGATTGCCCATTGGAATCGGCTACCCGTGGAGGTGGTGGAGTCACCTTCATTGGAGGTGTTCAGGAGAAGACTGGATGGGGTGCTTGGCTGCATGGCTTAGTTGTTGGGTTGGACGCGATGATCTTGAAGGTCTCTTCCAACCTGGTATATTGTATTGTATTGTATTGTATTGTATTGTATTGTATTGTATTGTATTGTATTGTATTGTATTGTAAAATCTGAATGTCTTAAACTGCTCCCTGGATATTACTGACTACTTACACCAGAGTACACAAATACAAAGCATGACATAGTATTATCTATGATTGTTTGCACAGACCAACTGTTCACAATAACAAACTTTAAGAGCACAAAACTCTAATATAAAATATCTGTGTATTACCACATAAACTATAAACTAACCCCTCTTTCAATGGAGAAAACAGTTAAATGTGTTTTGGAAAGGACATAATTTTCACAGCATTTAAAATTCCTCAAAGCATAAAAACATAAAAGCGTGCAAACAGTAAATTTGTATTTGCATTGGCCATTATTTGTTGATTATTTTCAAGTCATAAAAGAAGCTGCATGAGTGATATTTGCAAATGTTTTTAAAAGAGCATAACAATACAGCTGATTTGACCTTTCACTAGGCACCACCATTTGCATGAGATAACGTGAACATAAGTTTAGAAGATACTAAAATGAAGTCTACAAATCAATGTAATGATATGAATTTTCAAGCAAAATTCCCTTTCTCATGCTGCCTGTCATAAGCAAAATGTTTTTCGGACGACTGTCTGTGGAAACCATGTAAAAAACACTCCAGGTTATATACTTTTTGGGTTTTTTTTGGTGCCCACAAGGATGTGAATTGACTGAGGCAGGTTCTAACAAGATAGCAATCTCTGTAGCCTTAAAAGTATTAGCATTTTTTTCTCAGTATTAGGTAAGTTTCTTTCCTGTGATTCCTCTTTGTCTTAAGAAAAACAGAGACAGTGAATGTTAGAGAATTTTGATCATTGTCTAATTCTTCTCCTTTTTCCTCAGTAGTTAAGAGAGTATATATTTTGTCTTAAAACTAGAAAAGCCTTATATTCATAATGTAATAAATACTAAATAAAAAATAGGGATTTTTGCATCACCATTTGACTACAGACAGACTGAGAAAATATACAAAATTGATTCCTGCCCCGTAAGACTAAGAAATTTAATGACCTGATATTCATGTAATGTTCTTATAGTATCAATAAAAGCCTTTTTTATTTTCATTTCAGTTTGTGAGCAGCCATGGTTTCATCTGCTGGTGGTTTTTGGTTTTTTATTTGTTTTGGGTTGGTTGGGTTGGTTTCTTTCTTTGGTTTGGGGTTTTTTTTGGTAGGTTTGGTTTCCCTATGTGTAATCTGATATCTGTGCAATAGAGTAGCAAATTTGCCTTATCTCAACTAACATTTCAGGTTTGTTTTTTCCCTCTGGCTTTTTTCCTCCTTGTCCACCCAGTGATGGGCACTGGAGGGGAGGAAGAGAACACCTCTCTTGTAATTGGACTGCTGGAACTCAGTTGCTAGCTGAGTTAAAACCATGATACCAGGTTTTCCTTCCAAACACCATTTGAAACACAATGTGGAAAGCTTAATTACAAGAAATCAAATCAGTGTTTTACGTGTGAGTATGGAAAATGTTTCATTAGTATACTTCCACCATTTTCCTGTTTGTTTTTTTTTTTTAGCAGGTATGAAAACCTTGGCACAATTTCAGATATTGAGCTACCAGATACTGAGCTATTGAACTGTATTGTATGTTGCTGCATCTCTTTTCTTTCTTCCTGGGATGTAATAAATGCAGTTCAGATTTCAGATAAAATGTAGACATATTGCTTTAACTCAGCTGGTGAAAACTATGCTATCAGGTTTAGCCTTTTCTCTTAGCCAGTCTTCTCTGTATACAACTTTTGTAAAATTTAAAACTATCACTGTAAAATACTTCCTCAGTGAAAAAGTAAATTTCCTCTGAGTTGACAGTATTCCAAATTTATGAATTAAGTTAAGAATAGTGAAGATGTGATTGGGAACAGTCAGCATGGCTTTGCCAAGGGCAAATCCTGCCTGACAAACCTGGTGGCCTTCTATGAGCAGGTGACAGCATTAATAGATGAGGGGCGAGCAACTGATGTCGTTTACCTGGACCTGAGCAAAGCCTTCGACACTGTCCCGCACCACCTCCTGGTCTCCAAGCTGGTGACACATGGGTTTGATGGGTGGACCACTAGATGGATAAAAAACTGGCTTGATGGCCGCACCCAAAGAGTGGCTGTCAATGGGTCCATGTCCCAGTGGAGGCCAGTGACAAGCGGAGTCCCTCAGGGATCAGTCCTGGGACCTGTCTTGTTCAACATCTTTGTGGGTGACATGGACAATGGTATCGAGTGCACCCTCAGCAAGTTTGCTGATGACACCAAGCTGTGTGGTGCAACAGACACGCTGGAGGGAAGGGATGCCATCCAGAGGGACCTGGACAGGCTGGAGAGGTGGGCACAAGCCAACCTCATGAGCTTCAACAAGACCAAGTGCAGGGTCCTGCATCTGGGTCAAAGTAATCCCAGGCACAAGTCCAGGCTGGGCAGTGACTGGCTGGAGAGCAGCCTGGAGGAAGGAGTCTTGGGGGTGCTGGTGGACAAGAAGCTCAACAGGAGCTCTCAATGTGCACTTGCAGCCCGGAAAGCCAATCAGATCCTAGTCTGCATCAAGAGAAGAGAAGTGTGGCCCAGCTGGGCTCAGTGTGCTCCTGGGCATACTGGCTGCAGACTTTACCTGGTTATGTTCCACGAAATGGCTCCAAAATGGGAATCTGAGAAGCCCAAAAGGCAGATGGAAGGAAATTGAAGCTCTGGCACCCAAACCAGCTGCCCAGTGATAGGACAAGGAGCAACAGAATCGCAGCAGCAATTTAAGCAGCTGCTTCTTACTGGTAGGACTGCAGACACAATGCAGAGCTGGCTGTAGTTGTAGAGTAGCTTGCAAAGGACTCTTTGCAGGCTCAGGTAAACTGAGGCATGACAATGCTTCCCAGGTAGCAGGCTTCTCTCTGGACTGCAGAAAAAGGCACAGCACATGCATGCAGCAAAACATGTGGACAGAGCTTAACAGCCAATAGTCAAACTTGGTAAACACTTTTAACCAATGGCAAAGCATATTGTTAGAATTATGCTTATGTTTGGAAGAAGCATGAGCGTCCAACAAGGTGGGTGCATGATCTTGTTTACCCTGGCTTGGTGCCTGGCCCTTTGTTTACTCAGCTCTGGCTAACTACCCACTCCAGAAGGAGAAGGAAAGGGGAATGTGAGCAGAACATGTTGGGACAAGTTTTGGCAATATTTGGGGCATAATTCTGGGCATAGGCTGCCTTCACTACAACAGAATATAATAAAATAAAGAGTTTCCACTGACTTTTATTACAAAATGATTGGTAATATACCCCAAAGAGTATTTTACCTCATACTTATTGCAACAGTATCATATGGTGGAACCATGTTCCATTTTTAACCTACTGAAATATCAGACCCTCTATTTTGAAATACATCTGCTCAGTCTGAAAAATTTTACTTTGATAAGCAATTAATTGTCGTTTACATTTTCACCACTTCTTATGATGCTTGCAGGTCCTCATAGATTGATATAAATGTTTTCTCTCTAAATACAGGAAGGCTCTTTGTGAAAAATACTGACTACAAATCCAGATCAAACTTTCTTCATATCCAGTTTTGAAAAGTTAAAAATCATTATAATTAGACTTGCAATACTGGTCTTGTTAGTTGTTTTGTTGTTTACTTGCCCTTTGATTTTTCAATTATTTTTTTTCATTCCTCATTTCCTCTGAGGTTTAGTTTAATTTAATTTTTTATTGATACATTATTCAATAATCTGTTGTACAATATTGGACTAAAACTGAAGAATTATTTCATTATTTGCTAGAACTTTTGCTTTCCTCCTTTTATTGTGCTGTAAAGGATTTTCATATAGGTAGGAACGAGGCTAAAGTGAAACTTCATTCATTAAAAAAGACTAAATTCAGGTGTATTGCCTCAAACAGTTATTTATATGAAGCAATTCTAAGGAAAGTTTAATTTGCTTGCAGACCTCTATTTAATTGTATACAAGATGAGGAAAATGACCCCACATTTAAAAGCTTCTGGTAATAAAAATAATAGAAATATTAAAACCATTTAATTCACTAATGACTCAAAACAAAGGAGTGCACCCATTAAGTTTTAGGCTTTGTGACTAAAGAATCACAGAATGATAGGGGTAGAAGGGACCACTGTAGATCATCTATTCCAATCCACCTGCCAGAGAAAGCTCATCTAGAGCAGGTTGCACAGGATGTCATCCAGGTTGCTCATGAAAGTGTCTAGAGAAGAAGACTCCACAATCTCTCTGGGCAGCCTGTGACAGTGCTCCACCACCCTCAAAGTAAAGAAATTCCTCATGTTTAGTTGGAATTCACGATGTTCAAGTGCCTGCTACTTCTTGTCCTGAGCCTAAACCTCCCCTGGTGCAGCTTGAGACTGTGTCCTCTTGTTCTGTCACAGGTTGTCTGGGACACTCTCTTAATGCACACCAGGATGCCATTGGCCTTCTTAGCCACAAGAGCCATCTGCTGGTTCATGGTGATCCTGTTGTCTATCAGGATTCCAAGATTTTTTTTTTCCACAGAGCTGGTGTGCAGCAAGTCAGCCCCTAACATATACTGATGCATGGGGTTATTCTTCACTAGGTGCAGTATTCTACACTTGCCTTTGTTGAACTTCATATGGTTATTCTCTGCATAACTCTCTAGCCTGTCCAGGTCATGCTGGATGGCAGCACAGCCTTATGGTATGTCAGCCACCCCTTCCAGTTTTGTGTCATCTGTAAACTTGCTCAGGGTACACTTGATGAAGGCATCCAGGTAGTTGATAAATATATTGAACCAGACTGGACTCAGTACTGAGCCCTGAGGAACACCACTTTTTATGGACCTCCACCTAGGCCCTGTACCACTGACCACAACCCTTGGAGTTCTATTCTTTAGTCAGTTTTCCATCCACCCTACTGTCCATTCATCTAACCCACACTTCCTAAGCTTGCCTATGAGGATGTTGTGGGAGATGGTGTTGAAAGGCTTGCTGAAGACACAAAGTAGATGATATTCATTGCTTTACCCTTTGTATCCATCCAGTCATGCTCTAGGGAAAAGCTAGGCCAGTCACTAATGGTGTGCCCCAAGGATCAGTACTGGGCCCCATGCTCTTCAACATCTTTATTGATGATCTGGATGAGGGCATTGAGTCCATCATCAGTAAATTTGCAGATGACACCAAGCTGGGGGCAGGAGTTGATCTGCTGGAGGGCAGAGAGGCTTTGCAGAGGGACCTCGACAGGCTGGACAGATGGGCAGAGTCCAATGGCATGACATTTAACACATCCAAGTGCCAGGTTCTGCACACTGGCCACAACAACCCCAGGCAGTGCTACAAGCTGGGGTCAGAGTGGCTGGAGAGCAGCCAGGCAGAGAGGGACCTGGGGGTACTGGTTGATTGTAGGCTGAACAGGAGCCTGCAGTGTGCCCAGGCAGCCAAGAAGGCCAATGGCATCCTGGCCTGCATCAGGAACAGTGTGGCCAGCAGGAGCAGGGAGGTCATTCTGCCCCTGTACACTGCACTGGTTAGGCTGCATCTTAAGTACTGTGTCCAGTTCTGGGCCCCTCAGTTTAGGAAGGATGTTGTCTTGTTGGAGCGTATCCAGAGGAGGGCAACAAAGCTGGTGAGGGGTTTGGAACACAAGCCCTATGAGGAAAGGCTGAGGGACCTGGGGTTGCTTAGCCTGGAGAAGAGGAGACTGAGGGGTGACCTTATTGCTCTCTACAACTACCTGAAGGGAGGTTGTAGCCAGGCAGAGGTTGGCCTCTTCTCCCAGGCGGCCAGCACCAGAACAAGAGGACACAGTCTCAGGCTGTGCCAGGGCAGTTTTAGGCTGGATGTTAGGAAGAAGTTCTACACGGAGAGAGTGATTTGCCATTGGAATTGGCTACCCGTGGAGGTGGTGGAGTCACCTTCATTGGAGGTGTTCAGGAGAAGACTTGATGGGGTGCTTGGCTGCATGGTTTAGTTGTTGGGTGGGTTGGATTGGTTGATGGGTTGGACGCGATGATCTTGAAGGTCTCTTCCAACCTGGTGTATTGTATTGTATTGTATTGTATCAGAGTAGACAGGCATGAACAGTGACTATAAAAGTCTTCATGGTGTGTACTGCACAGACATAATCAGTTCTTGATCAGTTTTTAAGCTCACTACAGATATTTCAGTTAGGATCTATGTGACATATCTTACTCAAATTCCTTTAGACTTACATTGCTGTAGAAAATTCAGGTTATTTAGGATCCCTTGCAATTTGCAGTATTATTTTCCAGCACATGATTCTGTAGCTATAACTAGGTAAATCTAGGCATTACGATTTTGTAACTTGTTCTACAGAATATAACCAGTTGCAGAGTCATATCTCTGAAATGTAATAGTTTGGGGTTTTTTTTATTAGAAGTAAATATTAATCACACTTTGTAAGAATTAAGTAAAAAGAACAGATTGAAAATTATGTGTGGAGGACAACTGTTCGGGAAGGACAGAATCAGGAAAAAAATGAGACGTCTGGTGTGCCTCTCATGACACTGAAGTAAAATACTGTGTAATGAAAGTTCCAATCATGGGAAAGGCTCAAAGAAACAATTAATTTGTCTGGATTTTTACTTGCATAGACTAATTTTAGTGTGTCTTTATTCTTAAGTACTTGATGGTAGAACACAAGAAGAGAAGTTGAGTGAGATTTTGCAGTAGGAGACAGTAGATACTCATCTATTAAAAAGATGTATAAAAGCAACAGATGCAGCCCTAGTATATCAGTTTTATAAAGCTAAAATTGGAAGGAAATTGGCTCTGCTTTGAAGCATTTGAAGTCACAGAAAGTTTAATGGGAAAGGAAAAAGCAAATAGGTATCATATTGTGTTTAAAAGGAACATAACAAATTATTCTCAAAACAACTGTAGTACTTGCTTAATGACAGTTCCATTGCTCTGAATATAATTACAGTGTACTACTCAATTTTAAAGGACAGCACAAGAGTACAAATTTTATAAGAAGAATTCAATTTACCAAATGGTGCCAAATCCTTAAGTGGGATACATAAAGATAAGGTATTCAGCTTGTTGATTCTATTTGTAGCATGAAGACATAAAAGAAGAGTTAATGCTCTGCTATCGCTGAGCTGTGTAATAAAACTACAACCAAAACAAAATATGTATGTGAATACCACATACCTGAACTTCTGAAGGGTTTTTATACTTACTGCGATCCCATTTTTCCATGCTCTAGCAAGGCATTGTCCTCTTTAATGACAACATTGAAGTCTAATTGTGATTAATTAATGAAACAATGTTTTAAAATTAGAAACTATTTTTTTAAAATAAACAACATTTTTGACACTTTCTCTTGTCTAGAAGAAAATAATTGCTTCCTCAGAAGAAAAATGTTAGCAGTTGCTGCATTTTCAGCAAATAAGACACATTTTTATCACAGAATACTTCATTTAATGTTGGTGATTGGTGCATCTCACTTTTTTTCAATAGATTATTTAGAAAATATTGGCTATTGAGACATAATAATGTTTGGAGACATGACTGTCTCTAAGTGGGAAACTACCTTGTTGAAATCTTTATTCTTACATAGACATCCTCAGGTCAGGACATAAGATGTGGACTGTAAAAAAATACTGTCATTTCCAGTACTATTATCTAGTCAAAAGTCTGCCAGAAGCTGTTATGCTGGATGCTGCATGAGAACAGCACTAAAATACATATTTTTTAAAAGAATTATTATTTAAAAAAAACCAAACCAACAACAAAAAAACCCAAAACCAAACAAAACCAAAACACCATAGAGAAAGAAAAAGATAACAATTTTGCCAGAATTTCACTTGGAAACAGTAATAGTACTCCTAATATATTATCTGATTATTTCAATAAAGGCCCAAGATGCCCAGATCAAAGGCTGTTATTATATAATAATAGCTGAACCATTCAATTCCTTGGAAATTATAGTAATAATAAACTAAACATATAACAAGTCTCCAATAGCATCTTTCTGTTGTATTTGACACAGCATGAAAAATTTTCTTCAATTAGAGAGAGCCTCAGCTATAGGAAACAAAATCATTCTCAAGAATGAACTGCAGCAAAAGGGCTGAATTTAGGTCTTCTTTTTTCAATGCAAGTCTGATTTCTATAGGCCAGGTCTAGTCCTCATGCATGATTGATTCGCTGTTACATTCCAGGTCAGAGAAATAATATTCTCGGTAGTACTGCAGAAATAATGAATTATGATGCAGAAGTGGCACTCTGTCCAGAGGAAAAAAACCCCAAACAACAAACATTCCAAAAACTTTCTGTACAGGAGAAGTTACTATATTTAAACTTAATGTCCTGAGTTTATTTGAGAGGACTAGCAATCATAACACTTTAAAATACATGCAAAGAAAGAAAGATCAGTACTGCAGTGGTATTAACAAGTGATTTTTTAAGACTTTCAGATCTTCCCACAAAGGCTTTAATTTTGACATAGTTTCCAGGAATTTATTCTAGTGTAATTTCAAGAATTCAATCATTTCCCTGCATGGATAAAAATTATATTGCAATAAAATAATGGACTCATATTAACAGAATATCTAATATCATTTACATACTGGGGTCGGGTAGGAATAGTCATATGTCATTTATATACTACCATGTATGACATGTAGTTATTTGTTCCCACACTGTTCCTTATTGTCCTTTGTTTAGGTTAAAGGTAGGAAAATAATTCAAGAAAAATTTCAAGTAGGATATCTCAATAGGTTTCATTTAATGCCACATTCAAGAACAGTATTTTTTGCAAGTGTCAAAAAACAAGACTGAGATTTCTGACAACAATCATATGGACATGGTCTTAGGACCAGTTTCTAAGAGAGATCCTGACTTTAGTCAAAATACTGCCACATACAAGAGGATGTAGAGGACTGCAGTACAAATAATGACTTGTGAAGAAAAACGACTACACATAATTCTCTTTCAGAATAAGCAGGGTAAATCAGCTTGTCTTATGACACCAGAAAAAGGAAAACCAAAAATGAACTATTTGTTGCACAGTAGACACCCTTTCACTATCATTAAATTTGCCTTTATGATATATTATAATATTTTAAGTTTATAAATTAGTTTCTCTCATAGAAACATTTCTATTCACAGAGCTCCCAATTTGTTTATATATGAATCCCTTTCCAATAATGCCAGGCGAATAAAATGCTATTAATTTACTTGACACAGGGAAATCCTAAAGGCCAGGGCAACAGTTCTCTTGAATAATAGCACATATTTCTACAATAGACTAATGGTTGATTTGTTACACCAAGCTTTCAAATGACAATGGAGTGTGCATCAAAACGGGTGAGTTCTTCTTAGATTTTTCTTTCTTTCTGGTAACTGATTTACAATATGGGGAGAAACAGATTCTTCTAACACACGTGTTGCTCATCCATGGACAGTCTTCATCCAGTCATGCTTGTTTGGAGTTGGGTTAGGAACTAGCTGGAGGGCCGAGCCCAGAGAGTGGTGGTGAATGGTGCCACATCCAGCTGGCGGCCAATCACTAGTGGTGTGCCCCAAGGATCAGTGCTGGGCCCAATGCTCTTCAACATCTTTATTGATGATCTGGATGAGGGCATTGAGTCCATCATCAGTAAATTTGCAGATGACACCAAGCTGGGGGCAGCAGTTGATCTGCTGGAGGGTAGAGAGGCTTTGCAGAGGGACATCGACAGGCTGGACAGATGGGCAGAGTCCAATGGCATGAGATTTAACACATCCAAGTGCCGGGTTCTGCACATTGGCCACAACAACCCCAGGCAGTGCTACAGGCTGGGGTCAGAGTGGCTGGAGAGCAGCCAGGCAGAGAGGGACCTGGGGGTACTGGTCGATGATAGGCTGAACATGAGCCTGCAATGTGCCCAGGCAGCCAAGAAGTCCAATGGCATCCTGGCCTGCATCAGGAACAGTGTGGCCAGCAGGAGCAGGGAGGTCATTCTGGCCCATGTACACTGCACTGGTTAAGTTGCACCTTGAGTCCTGTGTCCAGTTCTGGGCCCCTCAGTTTAGGAAGGATGTTGACTTGTTGGAGCATGTCCAGAGAAGGGCAACAAGGTTGGTGAGGGGTTTGGAACACAAGCCCTATGAGGAGAGGCTGAGGGAGCTGGGGTTGCTTAGCCTGAAGAAGAGGACACTCAGGGGTGACGTTATTGCTCTCTACAACTACCTGAAGGGAGGTTGTAGACAGGAGGAGGTTGGTCTCTTCTCCCAGGCAACCAGCACCAGAACAAGAGGACAGTCTCAAGCTGTGCCAGGGGAGGTCTAGGCTGGATGTTAGGAATAAGTTCTACACAAAGAGAGTGATTTCCTATTGGAACGTGCTGCCCGAGGTGGTGGTGGAGTCACCATCATTGGAGGTGCTGAGGAGGAGACTTGATAGGGTGCTTGGTTGCATGGTTTAATTGATTAGGCGGTGTTGGATGATAGATTGGACACGATGATCTTGAAGGTCTCTTCCAACCTGGTCTATTCTATTCTATTCTATTCTATTCTATTCTATTCTATTCTATTCTATTCTATTCTAACAAAACAAAACTTCTAGAATTACGGTATTAGCTAAAGGAGAGCTAAGAAAAAACATCAGTCTATTACTAGAAGATGATAACTTCACAAATAGAGATGCAGATAAAGCAGAAATATTTAATGCCTTTTTCACCTCTGTCTTGAAAGCTTGTGGTCCCTTGGAGCCCTGGGTTGGAAAAGTGTGACTGGGAGAGTGATACTCTCCCAGCTGTCTTGTAACTTGTGCAGGATTTGCTGCTGCAAGTGAATGCACGTAAGTCTAAGGAGCCCAATGGGGTTCTTTTAGGGGAACTAAGAAAGTTGGCTAATATTATTAAGAGACAGATCTCAGTTATTTATCAATGGCTTTGGGAATCTGGAGCGGTCCTAGTTGACTGGAAGATAGCAAATGTTATTCCATATTTTAAAGGAAGCCAGGAAGCCAGGCCCTAGTAATTATATGCCTGTCAGTCTCACTTCAATGCCTGCTAAAATGATAAAGAAGATTATTCTGGGTGTTACTGAAAAACACTTGAAAGGCAATGCAGTCGTCTGCAAAAGCTAACATGGCTCCATGAAGGGAAAGTTATGCCTTACTAACTTAATATCATTTTATGACAGGGTTACTAATCCTGTAGATAAGGAAAGGCAGTTGAAGGGGAAGGTGTTGAGATATTCTATCAAAGCTTTTAATACTATCTCTTAGCTTATCCTTCTGGAAGACATGTCGAGTACACAGCCAAACATGTACACAATAGGTGGCTGAAAATTGGTCTCAAATAGTTGTTACAAATGGGGTAATACCCTGCATTGGATTTTCTTTGAAGGTTAGAACCTAACTCTCAGTTTTCAGTGGTTTATTGAGAAATAACTGCCAGACTTCTAAGTAACATCAACAGTACATAAGATGTATAACATCAATGATTTAAAAAAAAAAAAAAAACTAGTTAAGCCTTGCAGCTAAAAGAATCTTTTTAATTTGACTGCAAGAATTTTGATAATTTTTCCCCTGAAATCTAAAATTAATAGTTCATTTCACATACCTTTCAACTGCTTAGCTAAGTGCAGACATTTAGAAATTCTTATTTATATTTTGTCATATTTATATTTAGTCAGATTCCAAAATCAGGCCACATCTAAATGAGTGACAATATGGAAAAAAGCCAACAAATAACTTCCTAGAAACAAACAAAAAACCCAAAAAAACAAACAAATGGGAAAAAAAACCCAACCAACCAAAATTAAAAAAAAAAAATAAATTAAAAAGTATCTAGTAAAAACCTTGTCAAGAAAAAATACTGATTTATTTCCTGTATAGCTGTCATTTTTATGATTCTGTTTACTGAATCTGTTTGCATAGTGAGATATTTTTAATTCAAATGTTTGTATTCCTGACATGAAAATTGAAAATCCTTGGTAAAAGGGCTACATCCTTCCAGATTTTTGCTTCTCTTAAGGGCACAACTGTTCTGTCTCTGCTTACTGTTTACAGCTGTTATTTCAGCTCTGAAATTATTACAACCATGATGTTGAAATGAGAACAGCTTCCATTGTCTTTTGGAAGTAACAGATGCAGACCCCCTCATTAAATGGCTGTTATTGCTCCTGCTTGCTTTGTGTTTCATAAGCAGGCTCTGTCTCTGTTACAGGCTCACACAATGCTGCAGCCACACCATCTAAGCTGGTTCTATGTCACTGCTCAGTTACACTTTAAATTTCTTTTCACTGTATATACAAAGAGAAACAGACATCCACTTTTAAATTCTATTTTATGCCCCAAAAGAATACTTTCTTGAATTGTTTCTTTTAAAGTAGTAGTAGTAAAGTATATTTATATCAAGTAATTCAACATTTTTTTTAGCATTTCATGATTTAAGAAGTCATAGCCAGTAAATAAGTGACAGATGTACTCACATGGAAGTATTTTGTGTGAATCAGTTGCTGTCATCCTTCTTAGCTTCCCTGGGTAGGGAATTCCAATCTGAAGTTCAAATCAAAACCAGTATTCTGTCACTTTCCCTTTGCATCTATCACAATCTAGAGGATTTCTCAGGCTGCAGGTGTGTAGAGATTGCAAGTGTGTGCTCTTAAGATTCTGTAATGCACAGGAAAGTGGAGACATCTATCCTCTAAATGCATCTACTTACTCTCAAATTATATCTCAAGATGTTTTCCATTTCTAGGTAGCTAGCTGTACTTCAAAGATGCCAGCTGCACTTTTCAAGGATGTTTCTGGCTCCCAGGCCTAATTTCCAGGCTCCCAGCTCCCAGGCTGGCAGGCAGTTTCTCTGTTGGTGTTTCTCAGCAGACTTTCTTCTCTTCAGTAATTTTCCCCTTCTAAACATTGTGGCTGCTCACATGAGCATATCCAGTGATCAACAAATACCCCAGAACTTTTCAAGGTAGCTTTGTCTGTAAACTGACCTTTTCAGCACTGCATGATCAGATTAAGTGGAAGAGCAAGTGAAGTAGCATATCATTACTAATGCTTTCTATTCTAATGAGGACTATGTCTCTGTAAAGTCTGATTGGTTTTGTAGTGTTCCGACTTGATACACATTTTAAATGGTGCACCAAAGGCCCATAAGAATAGTTATTTCATTAATAAATCATACTCCAGTTTAGCCAACACATCTTAAAATAAAATTGTTATAGGCACTTCCTTATTTCAAAGGTCAGAAGTAAAGGATTTCTAAACGTTCAGCACAAAAATTAATAACCTAGATAAATGAACATAAGTTTCAATTCATGTTCAATGGTTTTCTGAAGAATACCTCAATCTATACCACATCTTCAAATTAAAAAGGATTGCAGATTGTCTTAATAACTCTCTACAATATAAAGATATGTGCATTACAAAAGCATAAGTAGGATGTCACAACAAACACATGTCATATTCCTATGTTGTAATATATTCTGATTATTCAATAAATATAAGTTAAAATCTGAATTTGAATATGGAATTTATTGGAAAAGAAAGCAGATAGCTTATTTTAAAATTCTAATAGTGGTGTTCACTTGATCAAGGATTTAAGTGGTTTATTAAAATTTCAAGTAAGTGCATGGAGGTTTTTTTATTATAATCTCTGTTTCTAAAATCAGCACCCAGTGGTCTCTCCTTAGTCACAGAGTACATCAGCCATCTCATGAAAAATTGTCAGGTTCATGAAGCAGTGTATGCTCTTAGTAAGTCTATGCTGACTATTCACACACAGCTTCTTTCCTTCCTATACCTAGGTACACTTTCAGGAAAAACTGTTTCACAATCCTCCTAGGACTGAGGTTATACTGACTGGCTTACAGTTTCCTGAATCCCCCTTCTTTCCTTTTTTGAATATAAGGGTTGCATTTGCCTGACTACACCCCTGGCTTGATTATTTCCCCAAAGACCTTACTCTAGTTGCTGAATGTGTTTAGACAATTTATGGAAAAAATCTAAAGAGCATGTAGCTGAAAATCAGTAGTGAGATGACTAAGTCCTTACTTACACAGAGATTTGAAGCTATTTTTATCTGTTCTATAACTATGTGCTTACAGGCATCTTTGTCCATCTTTTGTGATATTAAATTCAAAATAATTGTTTTCTCTTCTCAATTCCAATATCTTTGGTAAAGTTACTGGATGTAGAGGCATGTATAGCAGACACTCATCTATCATATATACCGCAGTCTGTAATAAGCTTCTACACCACATATTCTGATCTGTACTTTAAAGGTAGTATAAAAAGCCAATAAACTGAAATGGCAATATATCCTATTTAGCTCTCATGTAACAATGGAATTAAACAAGAGAGAATCCCTTAAAATCAGAAATTACCTGTCCACCTGTTCAACGGCAGTATGCAAGTAGTAGATCTAAGTATTTGTCAAAATACTATTGAGTATAATTGAAACAGCTGTTATCAGTACTTATAAAATGCCCAAAAATATTGGTCACAATTTCCAAACTATTGACAAAGGTGACAAGCATAGAACAAATAATGAGCTATTCCTGCTGAATTAATAGAGTCACTCAGAAAGAGTGATTGGCTGTTGGAATGGGCTGCCCAGGGCAGTGGTCGAGTCACCATCACTGGAGGTGTTTAAGAAGAGACTTGCTGAGGCACTTGGTGCCAAGGTTTTGTTGGTTAGATGGTGCTGGGTGATGGGTTGGACTTGATGATCTGAAAGTTCTTTTCCAACCTGGTTAATTCTACTCTATTCTATTTCTATTCTATTTTATATAGAGAATAAACTTCCCATATTTTTTGCATCAGTTCAGTTTGTTAGCTTACACAATTTTTTGTTAAATGCCAGGTTTTCATGGGATGTCAGACCGGACTTTTGAGCCTCACTACCCCTGAAATAGATTATAGCAGATGAGCAATACCTTTGAGTGTAAGCATTAAATTCAACATTATTAATAAATGAACCAACTACCCATGTTACAATCCTAGGCTTCAATCTACAATAATATGCCTCCACCTTTCTGAGTCTCAAGTCCTTCAAGGTCACTGAGTAGATATTGCAGGTGTGATTGATGGTTTAAATTTTTGTTTTCATTTTTTTCCCCCCTCTCTGGGGAATTAGACAATAATGGTTCACTGAAAGAAATTCACTATATATCTGCCTCCCTGTCTGCTCTTACTCCAGAAACTAAGTCACTTGAATGGAGCTGAGGAAGAACAGACACTCAGAAAGCAGGAGAGATTCTGAAAGACAAATCTCTCTCTTCACCTGCTGCCTGATTTTCCTAAACTCATTAACCATAACTGTTGGCCTGGGAACAAAATACTGAACAAATTACTCAAAGTGGCATTGTATTTTGCTTCTTCTGTCAATCTGGATTATATTTCTGGACACTGGAGTTCATATTTCTAATTGAATTGATTAAAAACAATGCTCATGCAGTTTTTTGGGAAAAAAAAAAATTGTACAGGCTAGAGACTGGGGAGGAATTTTCTACAAAGTTCCCCCTTCTGGATACAATTCTATTTTTAAAGAGCATATTTCAAAACTCCTTTGATGTCTGAAACTTCTGCTGAAATTCACTTCATTTTTCCCCCTTTCCAATCCTATCTCCATTGTGTTTCATTTGTTATGAATAGGGAAGAAATTAAGAAAAAAAAATTATATATTTTTATATATATAAAAATATAAATTATCTCTGCCTCCCTCAAAACCTAATATAACGTTGATCAAGGTTTGGATGTTCAGTTGAGGGTTATCTTCACAATAATAATGACTACAAATAGTTTGAGAAAAGTATTTGGAAAAGGTAAATCTAAAATTATCAAATACCCCACTCACAAAAAGAAGAAACTTTCCAAGGACTTAGGAAGATATCAAATACTCACAAATGCTGGTTGCTGTTTGAGAAAATTTCTGTTAAGGTCACTTTTTAGCAGAGAATTCTCCTAAAAATGCTGCAGCTGCTAAATCCACATGTGGGGAGGAAAAACCTGAGAGAAAAAGATCGCTCCTCTCTGCAACTGTCCCATTTTATGAAAGCCACATCTGATTTTGTCACACATCACAAAAGAAAGCATTTCCAAGCCCAAACAAACAACAAAAGCGGGTGTCAGGCACAGATAGCCATCTTTCCTTGCCCACTTGTTCCCAGCATGGAGTCTGTCTCTTACCATGCCTGGAAGGGCACATGGCTTAGGGGAAGGAGCCATGTGAGTCTACTGACCCACAGCCCTGGATAGGGGAGGTGTCTCCCCTGGCTCCCTCCATCCTAGCTTCTCCACTTCCCACCCAACCCAGCTTTGCAAGGTGGGAGGGGGCTTTGGATGTATTGCCACAATGTAGTCTCTGTATTTATGTCTCTAACACAGAAATGGAAATACCACAATACCCTTGGATAGAAAAGGTAGTTTGCAATTGTTCTCTTTTAGTTCTTTTTTCCTAGTGACACAGCCCAAGTGATATCGATGTTTTGGTCCTAAAGGGCTTCCTTAAAATGTATTTATAGGTCACATTATGCAAGAAATATATAAACACTAAAGGCAGTATTTCCAGCCTGAAGCATATAAGAAAACCTAGCAGTTTCACCAAAATCGTAACTTTATATAGTTGAAAATGCATCTGTAGCTTCAAGAAAAATATCAAATTTACTGTCATCTCAAAAAAAAAAAAAAAAAAAAAGGGCATCTTTTTGCCCACCCATAGTCTGTCTAGAGGTGAGACAGTGAGAAACAGAGGTTTTGGAGCTGTGGAAAATATTCACCCTACTGACTCCTGTGAAGAAAACTAAGCCCATGCCAACTAGACACAGCACATTCATTTAAAGAAAACTCACTATTTTTTTTTTTAAAGTATAGTTCATTCATTTGCTTACAGTGTAATGAATGTATGAATAATATTTTTAAATCTTCTAAGGATTTTAACATCACTTGAAGATGAGCCTAAATGGAACTACCTTCAACCTGCTAATTTAACTCCAGATGAAGCCCCCACTTCCCTGCCCTGCCACAGGTGGGAGAGAATGCAGTACAAATAAAAACCCTGGGTTGAGATAAGGAGTTTAATGAGATGATAAAATGTAAAATTACCATAGCCTATTTTCACAAATAAAAAAACCCCAAAAGCAGCAGCAGAAGTCAGTGATAAAAGGGTTCCCTCCCAAACCAAGCAGGCAGTATCCAGCCCAGAGACAGAGGCAAACACCCCAAAACCAGAAACAGCAACAGGAAGCATGAAGCTTCCCATGTTACCATCTGAATTTCAAGCCCCATGACATTTTGCTACAGCACTTTAATTTTAAAGTTGGCAAGTGGTCAGCATGGTATGGAATATTTATCAGCAGATTCTACTCAACCTATGACAGCATGTATTACTACTAGTTACCAGAATGACCCAGGAGTTGTTCACTAATAGCATAGTGTTGAGGAACTCCAGGAATTCTCCATGTATGACGAGAGCAATGGCATATAGGGTAAAACCTCAGCATCAGGCAGACACCTTTAAAGCTTAAAGTCACCATTATACCACTGCTTCTCAGCTGCAGCAAGCAGTACTTTTCTGTACTCTCCTCCTGAGGAAGTTGAATCCATGATGTATAGCATACCAAGCCAATCCACATACATACTATGTCACTGATCAATTTTTATATGAATGAAATTTTGGCTGGAACAAGATACTTTCTTCTTAAAGTAGAAGCTTTTCTATAACAAATAAAATATTTTAGTTTTACTGTGCAGTCATTAAAACCCCTTTAACTGCTTGTTGCAGTTTGGGCTGGGTGCCCCCCTGCTTCCTGTGTCCAGAGGTCCAGCCCAGTGGGTGGACACAGGAAATTGGGTATTTCTACCAGAATTCTCTGCACCACTATAAGATCCAGTGTGAGGCCTAAGCACTTCCTCTTTCTTCCTCACCGTCACCCGGTAATGGGGGAGATGTTGTCTCCCAGCCATGGGCCTGGCTAGGCCCAAGGCCACGGGGGATGGGCAGTCTCAGATCTGGCCAGCTGAGACTAGCCTAGCAGTGGGGAAGGGGGAAGAAGGAGCCCTGGGGGTCTTGGATGTACCCCCAGGTGGGGATGGGATCTTCTTGGGACTGTTTTGGGATTTCTTTTGTCACTCTGCTTCTGGCTTTCTGTAAACATTCACTGCTTTTCCTTTAAACTTTCCATCACTTTTGCAATCCGTTTGAGTTGTTTTATTTTGCCCGTGGTGGGGAGGGGGGGCTGCCTCAACCCATCACACTGCTATGAGCTAAGGACCTGTAGAGTTTCAGTTTTCAGTTAAAAAAAAAATTAAAATAAATAAAGACAGTTAAGCAGATGTATTTAAATTTGTTTTTGTACCTGAGTAGGCATACATATTAATTTGCATTAAATTCTAGAGAAAACCCAAAACACATATAACTCCTAAAGCCAATAAATACATCCTATTTGGCTCTAATGCCTGTTTAATACATTGCAGAGGCCTTATAATTAAGTACAGAAATAATTTCAAATTCACATTCACAAACAAAAAATATAAAATGAAAATTATTTTGAGCTGAAATCTTGTACTCTAAATTTTACTAAGAAAGGAATATTGTGGAATTCTTGTGAAGTAGCACTTTTCATACTTGTAAGCCAGAGATAAGGAGTTTCTCCACAAGAAAAGGTTGAAATGTTTTTGGTTTTGCTTTTTTAATATTGGAAATATCATCAAACATTCAATTAACAGAAGCAAGCATTGTCCTGAGTAGTAAACAGAAAATTAAAAGTTCAAATCAAGACATTTTATTTTGAAATGTGTTGGTTATCATATGTGCCCTTTTTTATCCTTTTGCTTCCATATTTTTCTTCAAGTCCTACATGACCACCTCAAAACACACATCACTTAAAACACTTTAATCACTCAATATATTCTCACTGTCCAAAATTCCCACCTAGAGGGGTCAGGTCTAATATTAATTCTTAAGGTCCATCTTTTTTTCAAGCTGATCTGTTGTCCCACAGCAGACCACTACCTCATCAATGCAGGTGAAGGGTCGGTCAGTTCTTGGACCACCCAAGGGATTAATGACTTGACCATCCATCAATAAACACAAAATCATACTCCTCAAAAACACTACAGCTGTAGCTGAAGAACAAACTTCATTTTCAGATTTATGACTCACTAGTAACTTAAGTCTTGCTACATCTGCAACTGCATTTCTAAATGAAGTGTTACAAAGCGCTCACTGTGTCCACCCTCTTTTCATCCGATCTTGTACTATATCACAGGACAAGCCAACACTACAATAGCCTGCCTTTTAGATGTTGGGCAATAAAATTCTACCCCCCTAAGAATTTATTTCCTGAGTGCTTAATATAGCTTTAAGTCTCTGAGCTATATCAATGACATCAAAGTGATTTTATAGGAAGCTGAAATTAAGCACATGTGTAGACTGGTTTTAGGGCTATTGCATAATGATTACCATTCATAGGATGATTAATGCTTTTTCCCATGAGCATAGATAGATTATACCACATTCTCCATAAGAAAAGCACAAGATTACAGGAAGTACTTTACTAATTTAGTACTTTACTATTTTGTAGGTTAAAAACTTTGTGGAATGGCAGAGAAAAAGAATAATTTTTAACAGTTAGTACTGTTCCTTCACCCTTTCACAGCTTTATTTCCTCCATGTGAAGACCAGAAGGGAACTAAAGATATGGTTCTCTTAAGGAAAACAGTGAATACTATGCTAAGTGAGAATCTTGATTTCATGTCCTAAGGTGCATGCTGATACCAGAGCACTTTAATTAGGCATTAGTTACTCCTCTTTTCAGAAGCATTACAAGGCAAGACTTATATTGGATATATGCATAGTGGAAATGTACTTAAATGTGATAGACAAAGGTAATATTAAGAACCCTTTTTCTCAGAAGGCAGGAGACACTTTAGTGTTATAATTTTTATATTTTTTGCTTTGTTTTGTTTTTTTAACCAAAGTAGCAAAAAAAAAAGTTTTTAAGAGGAATAAGGAAACAAGACTGTCAGTGTCAGAGAACATTTTACTTTGAAGACTGTCAAAGATTAACCACAGAACTGCCATCAATAGAGAATAAGATATTCACATTTGGATGTTTTGAAAACCATAACATTTGTGTTAGCAACAGCTAAAAAAAGCTTAAAAGTTTTTAAGAATGGTCTGTTACCCTCTGAAACAAATATCTTTGCTGCTGCAGTGCAGTGGTTTGATCTTTAACTGGAGTTTAAGGGCTCAGATGGTAGCAAAGAAACTCAAACAAATGAGAATTCCTACCCCTGCCCTCAAAGAGACTGTGTGTATATCTACCAAAAATTAATCTGGAGTTGGTTTGGAAGTAGGAGAAGTAATTTTTTTTAACACTCTCTCTCTCTCTCTCTCTCTCTCTCTCTCTCTCTCTCTCTCTCTCTCTCTATATATATATATATATATATCTATATCTCTATCTCTATATCTATATCTATATCTATATCTATATCTATATCTATATCTATATCTATATCTATATCTATATCTATATCTATATCTATATCTATATCTATATCTATATCTATATCTATCTTTGGGCTGGTATTGATAGATTTCCTGAGACAGTTTAGGTCAATTATAACAAAGATTGAGAGATAAAAAACTGACACTGTAACCTATAGAATGAGTTTTCTCCAAACGTGGCCAAAAGCACACACACCTGGCCCACTTGGACTCCAGAGCATGTTCAGACAAGCCTGTGCAATGTGGGCATTTTCGTGAAAAGCCAGACCTGCTGGCCCCTGCCCCATTGTCTGATTCAGAGCATTTTTGTGGCTTTTTGTCCCTTCAGGACAACCACGTGGCAGAACCTGTAGGCTAGCAACAACTACCTTAAATGCAAAGTGGGTGTAGAAGACCCTCAGGACGTAAACAGATTTGCTTTGTTTTGTACTTGCCTGGATACAAATGACTATCCAAAGTGCAAGAACGTGGCAAAACAAGCACCAATATTGTGCTTTTGCAGCTTTGCCTATAGTACAGAAACACAATTTATATAAGGAAAAAGAGTCTAAGAAAACTGAAGGAGTACATAAATTACAGAACATCATTCATCAGATGATGTAGATGTTGAAACTAATTACTATAAACTGATCATTTCCCAGTGAAAGTACACTTCTTTCTTTTTAATTTGTTATTTTTTTTAATGAAACAAAGAAGAATTATAATGAGAATAAGATTGGATGGTGTTGGCAATATATTTCAAAATGTTTTTTGGCATTTCATTTTAATTAAAAAAGATGTATCAGAGAAAATACAAAATAGTAGATAACTTACAGAAAACAACAATCTGGAGGTTATTAGTATGTTTTCAACATTCAATGAAGTAATTATTTTTGTCATCGATGATTCAAGAGATATATCAGTTATATATATAACAGAAGAGTCAGTTTATCCCAGAGCTGTCTTCAAATGAAACCTCAAATGATTCTCTTTAACCTATTGCTCTTTGACCTCAACATTCCTCTATCTTTTATCTTCCCCTTCTTGTATATAGTTCTGTATAGAGCTCACAGCAAAGCTGTGAAAATAATACTTCTAAAGGTCTATGGGTTATCTGATGATACAGTTTACAAGTATAACTTTATATTTTTTTGTCATTGCCCAACGCCACCTGAATGTCCATGGCACGTTTTCACAATCAATAATTCATAATCATCATTTATCCTTGTTTAAAGGTAGTATATGGGAAACAGTGTATAGCATATGCAGTATGGCGTATACTGTTGTTATGATGTAGTGCCGTAACAGAAACATGGTGGGACAACTCACATGACTGGAGCACTGTAATTGATGGCTACAGGCTCTTCAGGGAGACAGGCAAGGGAGAAGTGTGAGGATAGCTTCTTATCCCAGTTGTTGCATAAGCCTACCAGGGGTAAGGCTTTGCTTGACCTCCTTTTTACAAATAGAGAAGTGCTGGTGGGTGATGTGGTGGTTGGAGGCTGTCTGGGGTCCAGTGACCATGAAATAATTAAGTTTTCAATACGCAGCCAAGCTAAGAGGGGCATCAACAAAAACTCCAATCTGGACTTCTGGAGAGCGGACTTCAGGTTACTCAAGGAACTAACTCAGAAGGTACCTTGGGAAACAGCCCTTAAAAACAAAGGGGTCCAGGAGAGCTGGACTTACTTGAAGAAAGGAATCTTGAAGGCACAGGAACAGGCTGTGCCAATGTGCCAGAAGACGAGCTTCTGGGGCAGACAGCCAGCCTGGTTGGGCAATGAACCTCTAAAGCAATTAAGGGAAAAAAAAAGAGGGTGTATCATCTTTGGAAGAAAGATGAAGTAACCCATAGAATGTTTAAGGATGTTGCTAGGTCATGTAGGAAAAAAAAAATACAGAGGAAAAAGCCCATCTAGAGTTTAGACTGGCCACTGCTGTGAAGGACAACAAAAAATCCTTCTACAAATATATTAATAGCAAGAGGAGGGGGAAGGACAACCTCCACTCCTTGGTGGACACAGATGGAAACATAGTGACAAAAGATGAGGAAAAGGCAGAGGTATTTAACACCTTCTTTTCCTCAAATTTTAATAGCAGGTCAGATTGTCTTCCAGACAACTGGCCTCCTGAGCTGGCAGATGGAGGCAGGGAGCAGTAAATCTCCCCTGTGATCCAGGAGGAAGTAATTAAAGATCTCCTTAGCCTCCTGGATCCTCACAAGTACATGGGACCAGATGGGATCCATCCTAGGGTGCTGATGGCAGATGAGCTGACCAAGCCACTCTCCATCATTTTTCAGCATTCCTGCCTCGCTGGAGAGGACTCAGATGACTGGAAGCTGGCCAACGTGATGCCTATCCACAAGAAGGGCCAGAAGGAGGAGCCAGGGAATTACAGGCCTATCAGCCTGACCACAGTGCCAGGCAAGATTATGGAACAGGTCATCTTGAGTGCAGTCACACAGCACTTACAGGATGGCCAAGGGATTAAGCCCAGCCACCATGGATTTAGGAAGGGCAGGTCCTGTCTGAACAACCTGATCTCCTGTGACCCACCTGTGGATGTGGGGAAGGCTGTGGATGTAGCCTATCCAGAATTCAGCAAGGCCTTTGACACTGTCCCCCACAGCAAACTTCTGGCCAAGTGGTCAGCCCAGGGCAGCACACTGCATTGGATTAGGAACTGGCTGGAGGGCCGAGCCCAGAGAGTGTGGTGAATAGTGCCACATCCAGCTGGCAGCCAGTCACTAGTGCTGGGCCCCATCCTGTTCAATATCTTTATTGATGATCTGGATGAAGGTATTGAGTCCATCATCAGTAAGTATGCAGATGACACCAAGCTGGGGGCAGGTGTGGATCTGTTAGAGGGTCGGAGAGCTCTGCAGAGAGGCCTTGACAGGCTGGACAGATGGGCGGAGTCCAATGGCATGACATTTAACACATCCAAGTGCCGGATTCTGCACACTGGCCACAACAACCCCATGCAGTGCTAGAGGCTGTGAACAGAGTGGCTGGAGAGCGGTGAGGCAGAAAGGGGCCTGGGGGTACTGGTTGATAGTAGGCTGAACATGAGCCAACAGTGTGCTCAGGTGGCCAAGAAGGCCAATGGCATCCTGGCCTACATCAGGAACAGTGTGGCCAGCAGGAGCAGGGAGGTCATTTTCTCCCTGTAATCAGCATTGGTTAGGCCACACCTTGAGTCCTGTGTCCAGTTCTGGGCCCCTCAGTTTAGGAAAGATGTTGACTTGCTGGAACTTGTCCAGAGAAGGGCAACAAAGTTGGTGAGGGGTTTGTTGCACAAGCCCTATGAGGAGATGCTGAAGGAGCTGGGGTTGCTTAGCCTGGAGAAGAAGAGACTCAAGGAGACCTTCCTGCTCTCTACAACTACCTGAAGGGAGGTTGTAGACAGGAGGAGGTTGGTCTTCCAGGCAACCAGTGGCAGAACAAGAGGACACAGTCTGAAGCTGTGCCAGGGGAGGTTTAGGCTGGATGTTAGGAAGTAGTTCTTCATAGAAAGAGTTATTGGCCATTGGAATGGACTGCCCAGGGGCATGGCGGAGTCACCATCCCTGGAGGTGTTTAGGAAGAGACTGGATTGGGCGCTTGGTGCCATGGTTTAGTTGATTAGATAGTGTTGGATGATAGGTTGGACTCAATGATTTCAAAGGGCTCTTCCAACCTGGTTAATTCTATTCTATTCTAAATAGCAGGGTTTCAAATATACATTGCATGTGAATTGTATTCAATCCATTTTAAATATTCTTTGCACTTATTTCAGCCCCTAAATTGGCCTTAAGGAAGATAATTTTTATTTGAGCATAAGAGATTTACTTTTACATCAATACAAAAATAAATAATAAAGTCAATATCCTGGTTCATTGACTTCCAGTCTGAAACATTAAATTCTAAAAGAATATTTGCTCTTGAAACCACAGATGCTATTCATTCCATATCATAAAAGAAAGTGCACCAAATGTCTTCTTTTTTTATTTAAGGGAATCTCTACTGCATTTAAATGCATGACTTGAAAGCAGGTTAGAGAAATTTTTGCAAGAAATACTTTTGCCCAGTTCAGTAGATGTGATAACACAAAATATGCAGAACATTCCATCCATCTGTCTATCCTTTGATCCCATATTTCATATTAAAAATAAATAAATAAAAATTAGTAACATAACATCTTTCAGGATAGGAGGGTAATATATACAGCAAAAAACTAGGGTTGACTACATTAGTTTTAGTCTAGCTTGATGAAAATATTTTTAAATACGTATGTCAGAAGAGACTGCAACAAAACCCCAAACTCTGGATATAGCATTGGTTCATGAGAGAACAAACTACAAGAAAAATATAATTTGTATTGAGCTATTTAAACCTTCTTTATTTTATGTTTATGTTCTGTGATAAGCTCATATTAATTAATATTCATCATATTTAAATATTTAGGATTTATTTTATGGCCCATATGAAAATCTACACTCTGTAATATTTGAAGCAAATATGAACCAAAAATATTTTTACAGCATTAAATAAGTGCTGCAAGAGCTACTGCAGACACAGTTTTCTATCAAGGCAAGAAGCATGGGGAATAAGGAGGATGAACTAGAAATCTGTGTGCAGTCGCTTGGCTATGATGTTGTCACAATTACAGAGACACAGTGGGACAGCTCCTATGACTGGAATATGGTTGTGTAGTTGGAAGGGACCTCCAGATATCATTGGGTCCAACCCTACTGCCAAAGCAGGAACACTTTTGGTAATCTGCACAGGAGTGCATCCAGGTGGGTTTTGAAACTCTCCAGGGAAGGAGACTCCACAAGCTCTCTGGGCAGCCTGTTCCAGTGCTCCATCACCCTCACTGTAAAGAAGTTTCTCCTCATGTTGAGGTGAAATCTTCTATGTTCAGGCTTGTACCCATTGTGTCTTGTCTTATTAGTGCACACCACTGTAAAGAGATTGGCCCCCTTGACTTGACACCCAGCCTTCAGATATTTATAGACATTGATGAGATCCCCTCTCAGTCTTCTCAAGACTAAACAGCCCCAGGGATCTCAGTTTCTCTTCACAGGGGAGTTGCTTGAGTTCCCTAATCATCCTTGTGGCTCTCTCTTGGATTCTCTCCAGCAGGTCCCTGTTTCTCTTGAACTGTGGAGCCCCAAACTGGATGCAGTATTCCAGGTGTGGTCTCACCAGGGCAGAGTAGAGGGAGAGAAAAACCTCCCTAGACCTGATGGACACACTTTTCTTGATGCACCCCAGGATACCATTTGCTCTCTTGGCCACAAGGGTACATAGTTTTCCCATGGAAAGCTTGCTGTCCAGTAGGAGTCCAAGGTCTTTTTCTGTGGAGCTGCTTTCCAGCAGGGCAGCCCCTAACCTGTTCTAGTGCCTCTTGTTATTCCTTGCCAGATGCAGGACCCTGCACTTGTCCTTATTGAACTTCATGAAGTTTGCCTGCACCCAGCTCTCCAACCTATTCAGACCTCATTCACAGAATCATAGGATCAATAAGGTTGGAAAAGACCTCAGAGATCATCAAGTCCAACATGCATCATTGGATGGCTGCACAGCCTGACAGTGCCAATTCCCCCTGGTTTTGTGTCATCAGCAAACTTTCTGAGTATACTCTCAATCCCCTCATACAGGTCACTGATAAAGATATTGAACAAATCTGTACCCAGTACTGATCCCTGGGGAACACCACTGGCCACAGGCCTCCAAGTTGACTCTGCCACCGATGGCAACCCTCTGAACATTGATGTGCACACAGGTGTGCATATAGGTATGCACGTAGGTGTGGGAAATGCAAGCAGGAGAAAAACTTTGGCACTTGGAGTGCTTACTGGAATGGATTAAATCAGAACAACAGGTCAACCTGTCTGCTCTCCTAACACAGAAATTAGCGGGGGAGGGACAGAGGGACAGCTTCCCTGGTCTCTGACTGGGGGGATATTTTTGTTGTTTGTTAATTGTAAATATCTGTAAAATACTGTATTTTTTATACTTACTTGTTACATTCCATTGTAAATTGTAGTTTTGCTTGTAAATACAGCTTCCATTTGCTTCCAACTGAGCTGATCTGGTAAAGTTAATGCTGGGGGTGCAGAATTTCAACCCACCACAGCAACACACACAAAAAACCTCCACTCTGAACCAAGGAGATTGAGATAAGAGTTTACTGAATGAATGTGAATATAATGCACAATTTTATCCTATTTGCAGAAAACGCATGGCAGAAAGCAGTGCAAGCAGAAGCAAGGAAGATAAAAGTCCAAGACAGGTAACTACTCTCTCCTCTCTCCCTGTCCCACTGCAATGTCAGGAGAAGAGAGCTGACACCCAAAAACCAGGAACCCAAAAGCAGCACCCAGAACAGGAAGCCTCCCATGTTACAGTCTGAACTTCAAGCTCCATAATACTCTGCTCCAGCCAGCACGTTCATTTTAAAGCTGGCATGAGGAAGTATGGTAAGAATAACAGCAGATTAAAACTCAAACTATGACACTTATGCCATTTAAGCAAATGCTCATACTTTCCTTGTCTTACCAGTTTTCAAACTTTCACTGTTTATCTCAGAACTTATCTTGTTTTCTCCAACTCCTTCAGCTTTAGAGCCAACTGTCAGAAACAAAGTGTTCTAGGGAAGTTGTCATATGCACAGGCCTTTGGGCTGTGGGGATTCTGCTTCCCCATGCCTCTGAATCTGAAACTTGTGCACTGTTAGACTGGGGAGGTTTCTCCCATCTCAGTGTGATGGATATGGCTCCTGCTGTTCCTGTTGGCAGGTCTGAGCAATAGCAAGACTAAGCATGTATTCCAGAGATGCAGCTGGAGATGTGTGTTCATGTATACACGCATACTCCCCACTAGCATGCCTGGACACAAAAACTTAACACAAACAGAAAGTGGTGTCACCATGGCACCCACATAAACATCTACAGCTGTCACATACATAAACACTGACAGCCAATGATATAGTTTATCCTGCCATTCAAGTCTGTAGTTTGCTGGTGAAAACACCTATGCTTACAGGGAATTGAAATTCCTTAGTGGAAAATAAATTCCAGCCCCTAGAGCTGCAGACATCCCCATCCTGTTGACTCTGTGATCTGCGTCCCCTTTTCCAGATACTAGCATCTAGGCATATACACAGAGAGAACAGATTGTGAAATTGCATGGAAAATAGCAAAGAATATGATTCAATAAGAAGGTAAGACAGACTGCAGTGATCAAGTGCAGGGCTAAGTCAGACAAGTGTGCTGCTCAGAGCTTGTTTACATAAAGCTAGCACTTTCTGTTCCTCCCCCTCCCCCCATCTCTCCATTTCCCCTGCTTTTACTTCTGTGACCCAATTTGATCCCTCACTTTATTCAGCTTTCTCTCCTCTAAAGAAACCCATCCTTAATTACCTTTTTTTCCAATTTGTCCCAGTTTAGCTAAATCTGTATCCAAATTTGATTTTTTGTGATAACCCTTTTGTGCTTAAGATTTGCAGGAAGCCTTCATTATCCAGTAGCAGGCAGGATTCCAGCCAGTTTCAGTGTTGCATGCTGTAGCTAAAAGAGAAAATGAAAGTCCTTGTTGGACTTTGAACATATTCTTGTCAGCTTCACCATGACATCTTTGAACCTCTGAAATTCATCCAGCTTTCATCCAGTTTTCTTTTGACCTTTCTGGAAAGACCATATTTCCTTCTCCTTTTTTAAACTTCACTGTACTAATTCAGAAGTTGTAACTGTTAGAAGGAAAATGTACATTAATTGGAAAAGTGTACTTGTTGAGTTTCTGCCACATTGTCCAGAAATTTCATTTTTGTGGACAGGGTTTGTATTTATCTGGCAGTCACCTAGCTACAAATTCCTCTTTTTTTCCCCTAGGGTCAAAATAGTACTCATATTCTCTATTCTGCTTTTTATAGCTAGTTTTAAAAGTGTTTCAGGACACCAGAGATATTCATAGATGTTATGGTAATTATAATATATATGCCGTCATTTCAATTTTGAAGGGAAAAATCAAACCTAGGGGAAATCCACTCACATGTAGAAAAATCTTTGCACTGCAAAAATGCTAGCAGCAGATAATGAGCGGAAAACAGATTTTAAAGTTAACATCAATGTCAGAGTCTAGAGTTTACCAAACAGATCTTAATAGCCCTGGCTAGCTTTAACTCTCCACACAGTCATGGGCCCAGTATATCCATTTCAAGCCAGGGCCTGGTGAGGCTGTTGTAGGCGTGCCTATCTCCAGTTGTGACTCTTGGACAGTCTCTTCAGATCTGTATCTCTGTTAGTTTGTCTCCAATCACTGACAGCTGGATGAAGCCCTTAGACAGGCTTCTCAGACTGACGTTTTGCAGACTCATGTGACAGGCTGGAAGTGTAGGACCTTTAATCAGGCCCTACATAATAATGCCCATCAGGAAAGTACAGTCATTCCTGTGATCTCACAGAATCACAGAATCACCAAGGTTGGAAGAGACCTCAAAGATCATCAAGTCCAACCTGTCACCACAGACCTCATAAATAAACCATGGCACCAAGTGCCACATCCAGTCCCCTCTTCAACACCTCCAGGGATGGTGACTCCACCACCTCCCCGGGCAGCCCATTCCAATGGCCAATGACTCTCTCAGTGAAGAACTTTCTCCTCACCTCGAGCCTAAACTTCCCCTGGTGCAGCTTGAGACTGTGTCCTCTTGTTCTGGTGCTGGTTGCCTGGGTAAAGAGACCAACCCCTCCTGGCTACAACCTCCCTTCAGGTAGCTGTGAAGAGCAATAAGGTCTCCCCTGAGCCTCCTCTTCTCCAGGCTAAACAATCCCGGCTCCCTCAGCCTCTCCTCATAGGGCTTGTGCTCGAGGCCTCTCACCAGCCTCCTTGCCCTTCCCTGGACATGTTCAAGTGTCTCAATATCCTTCTTAAACTGAGGGGCCCAGAACTGGACACAGGACTCAAGGTGCAGACTGACCAGTGCTGAGTACAGGGGTAGAATGACCTCCCTGCTCCTGCTAGCCACACCATTCTTGGTGTATGCCAGGATGCCATTGGGGATGGGGAAGTTTTGAACGTCTGTGGCGAAGGAGACTCCACAACTACCCTGGACAGACTGTTCCAGTGTTCTGTCACCCTCCCCGTGAAATAATTCTTCCTCCTGTTTCCATAGAACTTCCTATGCTTCAACTTCCACTCATTGCCCTTTAACCTGTCACTGGGCATCACTGAGAAAGGCCTGGCTCCAACCTCTTGGCACTCACCCTTTACATAAACATTGCTGAAGTCACCCTTCAGTCTCTTTCAAACTAATAAGCCCCAGCTCTCTCAGTGTCTCCTCATAAGGAAGATGTTCTACTCCCTTACATTTTGCAGCTCTGCGCTGAACACTTTCAAGCAGTTCCTTGCCCTTCTTGAACTCAGGGCCCCAGAACTGGACACAATATTTGAGATGTGGCCTCACCACGGCAGAGTAGAAGGGGAGAAGAACCTCTCTCGACCTACTAACTACACCCCTTCTAATCCACCCCAGAATAGCATTGACCTTCTTGGCCACAAGAGCACATTGCTGGCTCATGGTCAAGCTTCCATCCACTGGATGGAAGCTTCACTGCTCTCCCCTTCACTGCTCTCCAGCACGTCAGTCCCCAAACTATACTGATACATGGGGTTGTTCTTTCTTGCTTAACTGTTCCCTAACTCAGTCATCACCAACCTAGTCCTCATCAACCAAGGAAAACTCCACCTTTGTCATGTCTTCTTCTGGCACCTCAGGGGTCTGGGGCTCCTGAGGACAATCTCCAACAGATGGAGACAAACACGTCATTCGGTAGAATCATAGAATCATAGAATCATAGAATCAGTCAGGGTTGGAAGGGACTGTCGCTGTATAGGGGTCGGGGTAAGGAAGGTGACGGTCTGCGCGACAAGAATCAAACACAAGCAGAGTACACAGAAGGCCAAAAAGCAAGCCAGCAAAAAGACGCTGTTTATTCCAGCACAGAACTCATATATTGTTTGTAGTGTCAGTGTGGCTGCCTGCAATTGGTTAATGAACTTTTCTCAAGACTCTCATGGGTCAGCGATAGCATTGCTATAGTTACTTGTTAAGTTAGTGCAGGTGGCCTCCCATCTTATCTTGTGGTTTCTCATTCCCACTCAGTCTGTCCGGGGAGTTTCCAGATTCTCATGGGAGCTCAGCGATGTTTTCTCACCAGAGCTCTTCCGAGGGTTCACAGATACATCACAGTCCCCCACAAGGGACCACAAGGATCATCTAGTTCCAACCCCCTGCCATGGGCAGGGACACCCTACACTAGATCACACTGGCCAGAGCCTCGTCCAGCCTGGTCTTAAACACCTCCAGGGACTGGGCCTCAACCACCTCCCTGGACAACCCATTCCAGGGCTTCACCACTCTCATGGTAAAGAACTTCTTCCTCACATCTAGCCTGAATCTCCCCATTTCCAGCTTCATTCCGTTCCCCCTAGTCCTATCACTACCTGAGATCCTGAGAAGTCCCTCCCCAGCCTTTCTGTAGGCCCCCTTCAGATACTGGAAAGCCACAATGAGGTCACCTCGGAGCCTTCTCTTCTCCAGACTGAACAGCCCCAACTCCCTCAGTCTGTCCTCATAGGAGAGGTGCTCCAGCCCTCTGATCATTCTTGTGGCCCTTCTCTGGACACGCTCCAGCACGTCCACATCTCTCCTGTAATATGGGCTCCAGAACTGGACGCAGTACTCCAGGTGGGGTCTCACCAGAGCTGAGTAGAGGGGAGAAGCACCTCCCTTGACCTGCTGGTCACACTTCTCCTGATGCAGCCCAGGATCTGATTGGCTTTCCGGGCTGCAAGCGCACATTGAGAGCTCATGTTGAGCTTCTCGTCCACCAGCACCCCCAAGTCTCTCTCCTCAGGGCTGCTCTCCAGCCAGTCACTGCCCAGCCTGTATTTGTGCCTGGGATTGCCTCGACCCAGATGCAGGACCCTGCACTTGGTCTTGTTGAAGCTCATGAGGTTGGCTTGTGCCCACCTCTCCAGTCTGTCCAGGTCCCTCTGGATGGCATCCCTTCCCTCCAGGGTGTAACTCCACCTTCTCTGTAACCTCTGGCACCGAGGCATCTACCTCATTCAGCAGCGTGCCCACATTGCCTCTAGCATTAGTTTTTCCCTCCAATGTATTTGAAGAAGCCCTTTCTGTTTTCCTTGACCACTCTTGCAAGGTTGAGTTCCAAGGAGGCCTTAGTCTTCTTATTTGCCTCCCTACATCCTCTGACAACAGTCTTATACTCCTCCCATGTGGCCAGCCCCTCCTTCCGTGATCTGTAGACTCTCTTCTTCCATTGGAGTTTGTTCAGCAGTTTCCTACTTAACCATTCAGGTCTCCTTGCTCCGTTTCTTGTTTCCTTACTTGTTAGAATGCTTTGATCTTGAGCTTGGAAGAAGTGGTCCTTCAATATTAACCAACTATCATGGGCCCTTTTGCCTTCCAGTACCCTGTCCCATGAGATTTTCCCTAGCAATTGCTTGAAAAGGGCAAAGTTGGCCTTGCTGAAGTGGTCTGTAATAAACACCCACAACGGTATCAGTCATGCTAGCCTGGACAGAACTCAATACATTCTAGTTGCTCCCTCATGTAATGAGCAACTCCACCACCTCGCTTTGTTGACCTGTCTTTCCTAGAATGGACATAGCCATCCATGACCACATTTTAGTCACGTGAGCTGTCCCACCACGTCTCTGTAATTGCCACCAGATCATAACCCCTTAACCGCAGGTGGATTTCTAACTCCTCCTGTTTACTCCCCATGCTGCATGAATTGTTGTACAGGCATTTCAAGGAGCAAACTGAGCATGCTGATTCTACCCTGGTAGGGTGGAAGGCCTTCTGGTCTTCGTTTGTACTAGAACACTGCCCCACTTGTGCAAACCCAGCAACAACCCCATCCCCCTTCAATTCTAGTTTAAAGCTCTATGAATGAGCCCTACTAGTTCTTGTTCTAGAATCCTTTTCCCCTGTGAGATAAACTTTTCCCATGTACTATGTAGTATCTAGTCTCCAGATCTTTCTCTATTGCCATCTTGTGCAGCTCTTCTCTGGGTACTTGACATGAAACTCAACCTGATCCTCCAGTGGCATGCTGTGTCTGGATTTGTTTAGCTTTTGGATTAGAACAAGTTCCTTACATTAGCAAACAGGACTGAGGTTAGTAAGAACTACGTAGGAAGCTGTCTGGTATGCAGGCTTTCATGGTATCAGAGTCAAGATCTCTAGCTTGCTGTTATTTCTCTTCCACAAGCTACATTAAGTAGAAGATACAGAAGATAGAAAGCTTTTTATGGGTCATAAAATGTTGATACAATTTTTTTCCCATGTTATACACTGGACATTTATTTAAATAGTATTTTGGAAGTATTTTCTATCAACTTAAGTAAAAAGTCCTCTAAACCCTATAACTATGCTCAATGGTAGTGAGACCCATCCTTCCACAGAGAGCAGATATCATTCACTGCTTGCTACACAAAGTCAGGATATTTCTGAAGCATTTTTATGAGAACCCTGTAATGCATCATGGAGTACATGTGTCCCTTGTTGTTGGGGCAATTTACCAAGAATCAGGTTGAAATTAAGAGTACATGTAACACAGTAGTATTGGGTTCTACCAGTAATATTGACTTGGACTTTTTGCACATTATGTATGTGTTTTTTAAATACAAAATATAAAAATCATCAGTAAAAAGAGAAGCTCTCATGTTATATTATGTTGTCTTGTTTAATACACATGACAGTACATATTCTTTCATGATTTAATACACAATTAATGTATTTATGGATATATTCATATGAGTGTTGCTTAGAACTTCAAGGCATGTGCCATAGGAAGAATTCACTATAACTGCAGTACGAAAACATAGAAGACATTCCTTTTCTTTGTTCCATAGTGTTCATACTCTAATTAGATACTCACTCATCCTGCATAGATGAACTTTTTCTGTTACTTTGATTCTTTATCATAAGAAATATAATTGGTTATTCAGAATTCCTAAAAGTAAGTGAGACACCACAGACTTCAATCAGTTTGTCCTACAGACTCAAATACAGATGGGGCTATAGGAAATGAAAAGACACAAGAGTAATGTTATCTGTATTGTAACCTTCTTGTTCAGTTTTCGGTCTGACTGCAGGTTACACTGTAGTCAATGGAAAGACTAGTTCTAAAGCACAGCATCACTTATTGAATGTTATGATCATATTCTTTTCTTTATAAGAACCAACTGAAAAAAAAAGTGCATCTGAGTTGCATTTGAAATTCTTTGACTCCATTTAGGGATACCTACCAAATAAATGAGCTCCTATAACAGTTAAAGTCATTATAACATAAAATAGGACAGGTGTTGTTACTGTACACAAGAGATTTGATTAAAACCATTGTGACCTCTGCAATTTCTACCCTAAACTACTGAAAGCCACTGAAATTGATACAAGTGCATTTGATTTTTATATCTCATGTTACAGTTGCTCATTCAAGAAACTCCAAGAACTTAATTATATTATTCTGGGGTTTATTTTAAAACAAGAAGGATAGCATATGTCATTGAAAATGAAGACAACCTATAATGAGGACAGTGTAAGGGATTATTAATTTATTTATTTATTAATTCATTTTGGCTCTGAAGGAGGCAGCTGACTTGTGTTTTATTCGGTGCTGAGAACTAAACAATTCAATGATGTTTTCTGAAGAAAACTGGATATAGATGAAAGTCCAACTAGTTGAAGATCAGTCCCAAATAGAAACTAAATTATGTTGTTATGATAGCAAAGCAAATAAAATAATTAATCATTCAGATTGTCTATCTTCAAAGAAGCTGTAGTCTTTGGATATCTGATAATTATTTTGATGACCAATTGATGAGTGAGTGCTTATTTCAATTACAAAATGAAGACATAATATACATGTTCTGAGCACACAAGGCACTGGGCCTGATCACCTGGTTGTCCTGTATCTGGTTTTCCCATGTACAGGTCTGGAGCCCTCAGTATTAGTAAGGACAGGGACCTGATGGAGCAGGTCCAGAGGAGGGCCATGAAAATGATCAGGGGGTTGGAGCACCTCTGCTACAAGGACAGGCTGAGGGAGCAGGGGCGTTCAGCGTGGAGAAGAGGAGGCCCCAAGAAGACCATTTATCAGCTTTCCAATACCTGAAGGGGGCCTACAGGAGTGATGGAGACTGTTTACAAAGCTCTGCAGTGACAGGACAAGGGGAAATGGCTTCAAATGAGAGCAGGCAGATTTAGATTGGATATTAGGAGCAAGTTCTTTACCATGAGAGTGGAACAGGTTACCCAGGGAGGTGGTTGAGGCCCCTTCCTTGCAGATGTTCAAGGTATGGCTCAACAAAACCCTGGGCAACCTGATCTAGATGACAATGTCCGTGCTGACTGCAAGGAGGTCAGACTAGATGACCTTTGAAGGTCCCTTCCAGCCCAAATCATTCTATGACTCTATATGGTGCATAATGGCGCACAAAATGATCTCCATGACCTTCTCTAGCACTGAGGTCAGACTGACAGGCCTGTAATTCCCTGGATCCTTCTTGAGTCTCTCTTATAGATGAGTGTCACATTTGCTGTAAGAAAGGTCAAAGGGAGGATGAGATGAGATGAGATGAAAAAAGTAAACAAAATCAGTCAATAGTACAATAATGTTGCCCAAATTACATCAATATATGGACCTAAAGTTTGTTTTTAAAACATAAGGAAACGAGAGAGTTAATTATATATGCAGGAATACTCTGTTATGTGCAGTGTCTTAAGTTCATGTCAAGTCCTTCAGCTGTTTTTCAACAGCTTTCTTGGCTACTTACATGTTGTTTTTAACTTCCCTCAAAAAGGTTTGAAACTTACAGCAGATAAAATTTTTGTATCTTTAGTTGACTGAGGGCCAAAAAATGTCTTCAGTTTAGAAAACTCTTTAAAGTATTTAGATCTTTTTTTTAATGTGAATTGATAGAAATCGTCAAAAATAGAGTTTAGGATGGTTCCTGAGTGGTGTCTAGTTCAAATTTTATTTGAAGACAAGATGAAGTATTCATTGTAAGTTTTAAGACACTATATCCATCATAACAAGTAATAAAAACTTTAAAGCTGCCATAAATTTTGTTTTCTAAAATATTTCAAAATATTTTTCTCTCTATACAAAATTGATATTGGATCAGATTAGATTTAATAATTATTCCACTCCTGTACTCTGATTGCTACATAGCTCACAGTAGACACTTAGATGATCATCTAATGAAGCTAGAGTGGGGGGGTGGAAGTTAACTGCTGACTGTATTTCTGAAAATCAGTGCAAAGGAAATTACACGGTTCAGGATTAGTTACCTTTCTATTCAAGGGAAAAAAATGCTGACAGGATTTTTTCCATGCTTTGCCCTTTACAGTTAGAATATACAGTCCAGTGGTTCACCTCTGCAGCCAGAAACATAATTATAACTTACTTTCTCTGTTAACAATCACTTCTTTGCATGACAGTCTTTGCAATGTTAGCAAATGGACAGGTACCTGCCTTCCAGAGCACTGAGTTATGCAACATTTTTCACTTTGACTAAAAATACCAAAAATTGTCTCTAAGACACAGATGACATGGGAGATGATGACAGATAAAGAAGAAGAAAAAAAAATAAATTTGACAAATGAGATAAGCAAGTTGGGAAGAACGTAATCAAATTTTATCTTGAGTCAAATACAAACTACTTCTTTTGATATTTGAAAGTATAAGGATTATCGCTTTCTTCCTTACAGCATAAAGAAGTAAAAGGATTAGGACAATAAAAGTTTGTGATATTCGCTATACTAGCAAAATGAGACAAAGGAGTCTTTGTCAGTAATCTCTTCCAAAAGAATCAGCAACTTCTTCAAATACCCTATTGAAATATTCATATAACCTAACATCATGCATTTAAGTGCAGTAAGAGAGTGGAGACTAAAGTGTAATTCAGCCTTTCATGATTCACACAGAAATTGTTAAAATTAAGATCTCTTGTCATGCTGTTATTCTTACTTTGATCAGGTGGCTGAATAGATGAGTCCAGATACCTCTTTAAACATAAATTATTTTGATTTCATCTTTTGAAATCTATGGTTATAGTGTAGGGACAATGAAACAGCGTGGGATTTATGCAGTATTTCTGTAACACCACAGGTGAATTCTTGTAATCATGTAAAGCTATGAAAGAAAGGTGAAGGGTTATTTTCCCCCCTGACTTTTATAGAGGATGAAAATTGTTTAATATATATCAAAAAACTTTTAAGAAGTTAAGTACTTGCATCTTACTATCAAAATTATATTTAATAAGAATGAAGATGCAATGAAAGGTTATACTGAAAAAAGGAATTTTAATCCTACATTGAGAAAACAACATCTAGCTACCATTTACTGTCTCTTCTAAACAACCTATATCTTCTTTTATAGAATAATTTTCACAAAAGAGCTATACTTATTGCTCATTTGTAAATAAAAAATATGTATTCAATTTTCTCAGTCTTATTGAGTTTCAGTGGTAAATTTACCCAAGGACCATGTTTTCCTCCAATCACGTAATGAAGTAAATTTGTTTTCAGTTTTATCCATAGATTTCTACACGCAAGATGAGTTTATTAAGCAGCATTTTAGATGGAATCTTTCTCATTTTACTGGGACTGAATGACAAAGCACAGAAAAGCTAGAGAAAATCCAATGTGGAGCCATGAGGATGATTAGGGGACTTGAGCATCTCCCTAAGAGAAGACTGAGAGGGGATCTCATCAATGTCTATAAATCACTGAGGAGTGGGTGTTGGGGGGGGGGGGGGGCAATGTCTTTTTGGTGATGCACAGTAATAAGACAAGAAACAAAGGATAGAAGCTTGAACATAAAAGATTTCACCTCAACATGAGGAGAAACTTCTTTACAATGAGGATGATGGAGCACTGGAACAGGATGCCCAGGGAGGTTGTGGATTCTCCTTCTCTGGAGACTTTCAAAACCCACCTGAATGCATTCTTGTGCAGGTTGTTCCTTCCAACCTCTAATGTACTGTGATACCATGATACTGTTACCAAAGGTGAAGAATCTAGTTGGAGATCCATGGCTAGTGGTCTTCCCCAGGGAAGCATTGGGCCAGTCTTGTTCAGCATCTCCATCAGGCCACAAAAATTATCTGGGGGTTGGAACACCTCTGCTAAGAAGGCAGGCAGAAGGAGTTGGTATTGTTCAGCCTGAAGAAGAGAAGGCTCTGGGGAGGTACCTTCCAGTACCTGAAGGGGGCTTACAAGAAGGATGGAGAGAGACAGTTTACAAAGGTCTGTAGTGATACTACAAGAGGCAATGGCCTCAAACTGGAAAAGAGTAGATCTAGATTGGATGTTAGGAAGAAATTCTTTACCATGAAGGTAGTGGAACACTGGAACAGGTTGCCCAGGAAGATGGTTGGGGCCCCATCCCTGGAGATTCAATCTCAACATGGCTCTGGCAACCTAATCCAGGTAAGGATGCCCCTGACTACTGCAGAGGGGGTTCAACTAGGTGACCTTTGGAGGTCCCTTCCAACCCAGACCATTCTATGATTCTATAATTCTGTGATCAATGATCTGGATGAAGGACCAGGGTACTCAGAATCACAGAACGTGTAATGTGATGGTTTAGAGGCAGGGGTAAGGGTGGAAGGGAGGGAGAAGCTATTTGCAGCTGCCCTGGTTTTTGACCAGGGGGTCCTTGTACCATTCATTAATTTTGAATACCTGTAAACATTGAAAATACTCTATATTTTGTACATATTCGTTGCATTCCATTGTAGATTGTAGTTTTGCTTGTAAATACAGCTTTCATTTGTTTCCAACTGAGCTGGTCTGGAAAATTTAATGTAGGGGGAAATTTCAACTCACCAAAATATGAGAGGCTGAAAGATGTGGCACTGTTCAGCCTGGAAAAGAGAAAGCTGACAGGGGATCTTATCAATATCTAAAGGGTGGAGGTCATGAGGATGGACATGGGCTGCTCTCAGTGGTAGTTAGTGATAGGCCAAGGGGCAACAGGTACAAAGTAGTACACAGGAGGTTTTCCTTGAATGTAAGGAGAAAATTCTTTACTTTGAGGGTTCCAGAGCACTAAAAGAGGTTGCCCAGAGAGGCTGTGAAGTCTCCTTTGGAGAATTTCAAAACCCTTCTGAATGCTTTCCTGATCTAGGTGAACTCACTACACACCAACTTGTTGGATAAGTATATAACTTTGTATTATGAACATGATTTGTATGTATATTGTTTACTTTTTCTCCAAACAAGCTAGTTTCTGGTTAAAACTTTGTAAGTATATGTTTGTGTCTGCCACTAATTTTACTGATGTAACTCCACAGAAAGTAGATGGCTATTGTTAATTTCATAGATACATCTGCATCTTCAAGATCAGTTGAACAAAACCTCCAAATTCCCAAAAGATTATTATTTATTTAAATTGATTTTGGTTTTTACTCTCAGTCTGTGAGAAATATTCCATGTCCTCAGGAACAGTTTTTTCACCTTTCATGTGACTCAGCTACTATTCCTTATTTCTGCAGTAATAAACACACTTGGTGCTCCTTAGAGCTACTTGTGAAAATTCAGCTTCAGTATTAGTTTCCTGCTCCAATCAGAAGTGGTTCTCTATTGAAGAGGAAAAAAGTAATCCCATAACTGAGAGTATTACTGTTATGTGCAAATATTAAGCAATTAGTATTTGTGCCCAGATATTTACTAGATAGTTTCATAGCAATAAAGTGTGTTATATAACTGCATAATAGCAGGATATGGTATGCATTATATTAAGATGTTGTCTATGTTTTAATTTTGAATAGATTATCACAGTATCACAGTATCACAGTATTGCCAAGGTTGGAAGAGACCTCAAAGATCGTCGAGTCCAAAACCTATCAACACAGACCTCATGACTAGACCATGGCACCAAGTGCCATGTCCAGTCCCCTCTTGAACACCCCCAGGGACGGTGACTCCACCACCTCCCTGGGCAGCTCATTCCAATGATGAATGACTCTCTCAATGAAGAACTTTCTCCTCACCTCGAGCCTAAACTTTCCTTGGACAAGGGAAGTTATACTTATATGTAGTATACCCTTATACTACTGTATAGACTGTAATAGAATGTGGAATTCAAATTAATTTTGATTCATATATTTAATAAAACAACATTAAAAATTGTCTTAAAAAATGTTTTCACATACAAGGTACAGATAAATAAACGCTACTCGTTCTTTTTTTTTTTTTTTAATATGTTTTGCCTAAGTTTTCTTCATACAGATATATTTATTTTGGATTATTTATTTTAACTTTTTGATGATTAGCTAGACGTTGACTAATTAGATTAGCTAACATCTCCTTAACAGCTTCTATCTCTTTTGTCTATTTTATTTAGAATGTTCAGTGTCATTGGTGAGATAGTTATGTCCTTGAAGAGATAAATAGAATAGTTAAGGTTGGAAGGGACATTGAAGAACATCTAGTTAAAACACCTCTGCCATGGGCCGGAACACATACTAGACCACATTGCACAAGTTCCAATTGAAGCTGGCTTTACAAGATAAATTTTGAGGAAAGCCACTTTGCTGGACTGTAAGAGGCTGCTTTGTATTGATGCATTTGTCTTAAAACAAAATTTAAAAATAATTTTTTTTTTAATTAAAAGTTCAAGTAGCTTCTAAGCAGGCATGCTACATCAACCAAATAATTGACCAAGGGCAAGATTTAATTATTTGTTTATTTAAATATAGTAGTAGGATGCCAAGACACAACTGTGCAGTAAATTAATTTCATTTTTAGTTGTTTTTTAAGATACACTTCAAAGCATCTTCCGTATTTTCATGTCATTGTCATCATAATATTACTATGTTTAGCAGCTATTGAAGTTTTAGTATAGTGTAACTAATTTTGATCATATAGGAAATAATTTCATAGCATCTTGATCCCTTCCAGACTTTTTTAGGTTTTGGGTTTTTGAGGAAATAGCCGATGCAAGCTGCATTCTTGATATTAACATGACCACTGTTATGGAGGAGTGCTTATCCTTGTTCCTCTCCCTTTGCACTCATTGCTTTTAATTAACTAGTTATAATAATTCTCACACTGCTGAATTTAGAAGAAAATCACCTCTCACAGTAATTCATTCTAAATCAGTCATAAGGCAGCAAAATTTCTTGAGAAACTAAAAATTTACAAGTTTTCAAGTGAATGAATTCACACATCTTTAAAGATATTCTGATGGTAATTCCTACTTTTATTCATAGCAAGCACATACTTGAGGTTCTAGTTTATAGTTGTAGCAAAACTTTAATATTTTATTCAATTCAATCTTATAGTGTCATCAGGAAGCTTGAAAGGGTTAATTATACTCCCCCCACACCCTCCACTCCACACATCCCCAACATGAACATAACAATATCTTGTAGTTCCCAGGGAAGCAGTATTAAATTAAAACAATATGAAAAATTTTATAATCCATCTTTGGAAGATGTCAGTATTTTCAATTCAGGACGGGATATAATACTCAGACATATTTACAACAAATAATCCTTTATTATTTAATGTCAAACATGAGAAAATTTTGTTAAAAAAGTTTCTTGTTCCAGAACAATGTTGTCCTTACGCTACACAAATCATGAAGCAGAAAGGTCACAGTTGTTTCGTTTCCAAAACAGGAGAGAATGGTCTTGCAGCTAAAGAAAATACGTAATCAGCAACTGTCATTTGGAAAGAAGCTACCTTTTCTAATGCTCTTTTTTTTCTCTTGAACTCTTAGACATTACCTGCTCTTCACTGTAATGAATAAGTGTTTCATCTTCTTATGCGTGTTTAAGAATTTTGTTGTTTTGGTTTGGTTTTGGGAGGGTGTGGTGGTGGTATTTTGCTTGTTAAAATAATTACATATTTACATTGGAATTCAGGAGTCCATAAAAGATCTGGTAGGGAGACTATACCATGTCATTCTATGAATGACATTTCCAGTCACTTCAGATAACGTTTCAATATTCAGTAGAAACTGTCTGAACTGAAACAGTGGATGCAATCCTTTTCAAATTTTTAATCCATTTACTACTGCCTTGTCAATTTATGCTCTGTAGTAGTGAAGTTCAAAATTCTGAAATACACGTTTGATTCACAACAATGAAAAATTAGTCATTTGTAGCACTGACTAGTGAAAAACTGAGGAAACAAGTCCCACAGCATATTACAATCTCATATGAAAAACAGTGATCTAGCACTGATCAGAGGATTCAGTACACCAATGTGTATACCACAAGAGCAAGGAAGATATCTAAACACAGAATAAAAATGCAGCTCTATGTGCTGCCCAAGTAACCCAACACAGAAGCAATGTGGATTAACACATATGAGAGAACAAGTGGATTACTTTATGAGAACACATATGAGAACTAAATGGATTACTTTAATCTGTGTATTTTGAGCAATCTCTACCATGACCATCTATTGTGCCCTAGAGATTTGCTTCAAGGTGATTACTACTACTTACTTACTTTTCAGTGAGAAAGCTGGAAACACATTTTATCAATAATGCAGTACAAAAAAAACAACAAAATCCCAGAAGCATCATCAGTCATCTATTCTAATTTTAATATCAGTTTCCTGTTACTTTCTTACACCTAAGCTCAGCACATAATAATGTATCTACAAAGTGCAGTGTCTTTAGCATGACCTATTTGCAATCCATAGTAGGCGACTAGGTTCTTGTATTCCAAATAAACATTAGATTGCTTCATTTTGACAATGCCATCATTTCCTGCTATTTGCATTGGCTTGTTACTTCAGATACATATGTACATGTTAAGTATTATGATGTTGAAAAACTATGAAATTAATATTTCTTACACAAATTTGTCTATTTCACTTCATCACTTTTTTTTTTTTTTTTTATGATGATGAAAACTCAAGGAATAAAAAAAGCCACTACTGAGCAAACTATTTTCACAGGACATTAATAATTAAACTCTCTTGATGTGAAAAAAAAACAGTCAAAGTGAATAGAAAGAAAACACAAGCACTCACAATCCTCTGGTGGGTTTAATACCTGTGCTTATGATTAAATCCGTTTAGACTAATGACAGTGTACTTAAAATAATGATATAGAAAGAAATCCATCAAGTCTCTTGGAATGGTTATGATTTATTCCTAAGAATTAAATACAAGTAAATCCAGATACAATTGTGGTAGACATTTTGAATAGTTCTCTTTTAACATATATGATTGCAAGGAATATTAAGAACATATAAGTAGTGATAATATTGAAAGAACATGGGGTAGACTAACCCAGGAAATTAATTCCATAGCCATTCCAGATAAATATCTGTAACCCCAGCTGCATACAGGGTCTGAGACAAGTTCAGACACCAGTAAATTAACAAGTTCACACACCAGTAAATTAACAAGGTAAAACATGTAAAATATATATGTGACCTCTTATATATAGGCATTTATGATCTTATAAGCATGCCAGGATCTAGGTATGCATATGTCATTATTTATCACCATTTTAAGGAAAGGGTTGTAGAAATATGTGTAATGAACTATGAAAAATAATTAAAGCAAAAGAAATTCACCTTTCCTAAGGAGGAATGTTTCACAATAGATATTTGCAGCATCTGAAGTTTTTCTAACTTAGAAATGTGTGCTAAAAAAGGTTTTCTTTAATGAGGAAATAGTGAGTTTAAAACAAGGTTAAGTATGGTTTCTAAGTAATCTAGTAGAAGAGACAGTACTGGCAATTAAAAGTGTAATGTTTTGGAATGCTTTAGGTAAGTCACAATGGAACTGTTTAAACTGGATTAACAAAATAATTAATCATCTGCCTGAAGCTGCTTCCTCAGCTTGAAGAGGAAATTATTCCCATGGGTCATTCCTCATAGGTACACAGAATGCAAAAAGACTTCCTGTGTTACTAAATGTGTCCTGAATTTTCATTTCAGGATTATTGTAGTTAGGTTAGAATATTATTTCCTTCCTTTAGTTACTTTTCATTAAAAGGTATCTCTATTTTACTTACAGATGAAATAATTTTATTCCATTGTCTTTGAATTAATTTAATTTGGTTTCAGTCTAATTCATTAAATTATTTTCTATTTATGCCTTATGTTTTTTGTAAATTGATAAAATAATGGCTCTCATCAGAGAGATAAACTCAATAAGATCTAGTTCAAGATTAACACATATAAATGTAAAAGCATCATCCAGATTTTCCAATTCCCATTTTACTCAGTGGAAATTGAAACAGTGCAGCCAACAGAAGCCAGAGTGAATTGTAGCTGAGAAGATATTAAAATAGGATTGTTGCATAGCCATTTTGTGGTATTTAAAATAATCCAAGGTAAATTATCCATATGGGGTTGATGAATACAAATTAACATTTTCAGAAAAGAATGACATCACACAAAAGAATGACATCTACAGCTGACATGAGATAAGTAACAGGATTTTACCCTCAGTGGATGCTTTAGAAAATTCTGAATCAGCGTAAGAGCTTCACGCTGGTGAAAACAAACTAGTATGAACCATTTGAGCATTTAGTATCTTACCACTGAGTCTTACTATTCCCTTACAGGTCTTGAGCAGTCCCTGAGGTTATCACTAGAAACAGTAAGAATGTTTCACCAAAAGAAGATTAATAATAAATCTTTGAGGAAAAACCCCACTACAACAACAACAAAAACCCCAAACAACAGATATTTGGTCCTATTAATAAAAGCTTTATAACAGCTATAGCTGTAGCTATGACCTCTGTTCTTATTGATTTTCACATTTTGTAGCAAAGGGGAAAAAAAAGTGCAGTGTATTTCAATTACAGTATCAAAACATTATTTTTTTCATGTGAAGTATTTGTGTAAATCTTTCAGACAAACTCATATGTACAACAATATACTGAAATGTAATTTTGTGTAGGCTGTTCTTGTTCAGGGTAGTGGCACCTCAAATCATCACTAGTGCAACAAGCAGACACAAAATGGTTTCTGATATAGTAGGTCATGTAATCATGTTAATCAAATTTGCCTTCAAAATTTGCTCAACATTTTCATAATCAGCAAAAAATGTGAATTCCCTCAGGGCCAGTGTTTCAGATGCAGCAGCATTCATATCTTTAGGATATATTAGCTGTTTGTAAAACAACAGATCTTCTCTTCATAGTTTACCTTCTTTTTGAAGAAAGCCACTTCTATTCAGTATATCTTTCTGTTTGTTTGTGGTTGTTTTTTTTCTGATTCTGCATGAGTATTATTACGAGACATGATAACTAGATAAGATTTTATTAATATATTTTGTGGATTAGGTAAAATTTCACCTACGACCTTTTACAAATGTGGCTACTGTCTTTGTGCTAACCATACACAACGCCATAGCTTATAGAATAGAATAGCATAGCATAGCATAGAATAAACCAAGTTGGAAGAGACCTTCAAGATCATTGTGTCCAACCCATCATCCAACACCATCTAATCAACTGAACCATGGCACCAAGTACCCCATCAAGTCTCCTCCTAAACACCTGCAGTGATGGCGATTCCACCACCTCCCCAGGCAGCACATTACAATGGGCAATCACTCTTTCTATGAAGAATTTCTTCCTAACCTCCCGCCTAAACCTCCCCTGTCTCAGCTTGAGACTGTGTCCTCTTCTTCCTGTGCTGGTTGCCAAGGAGAAGAGACCAACCCCAACCTGTCTACAACCTCCCTTCAGGTAGTTGTAGAGAGCAATAAGGTCTCCCCTGAGCCACCTCTTCTCCAGGTTAAACAACCCCAGATCCCTCAGTCTCTCCTCAGAGGGCTTGTGCTCCAAACCCCTCACCAGCTTTGTTATCCTCCTCTGGACATGGTCCAGCAAGTCCAGGTGTACAGGGGGAGAATGACCTCCCTGCTCCTGCTGGCCACACTGTTCCTGATACAGGCCAGCATGCCACTGGCCTTCTTGGCCGTGTGGGCACAAAGCTGGCTCATGTTCAGTCAGCTGTCAATCAGCACCCCCAGGTCCCTTTCTGTTTGGCAGATGTCCAGCCACTCTGACACCAGTCTCTAGCTCTGCATGGGGTTGATGTGACCAAAGTGCCACACCCAGCACTTGGATGTGTTAAATTTCATGCTGTTGGATTCTGGCCATCTGTCCAGCCTTTCAAGTTCCCTCTGCAGAGCTCTCCTACCTTCTAACAGATCCACACGTGCCCCCAGCTTGGTGTCATCTGCAAATTTACTGATGAGGGACTCAATGCCCTCATCCAGATCATTAATAAATATACTAAAGAGCATGGAGCCCAGAACTGATCCCTGGGGAACACAACTAGTGACTGGCCTCCGGCTGGATGTGGCACCATTCACCACCACTCTCTGGGCATGGCCTTCCACCCAGTTCCTAACCCAGTGCAGAGTGTTCCTGTCCAAGCCATGAGCTGACAGCGTGGCCAGGATTTTACTGTGGGCGACGGTGTCAAAGGCCTTGCTGAAGTCCAGGTAGACTATCTACAGCCTTCCCCACATCCACCAGGTGGGTCACCTGATCATAGAAGGAGATCATGTTGGTCAGGCAGGACCTGCCCTTCCTGAAACCATGCTGGCTGGGCCTTATATTATTCACCTCATTATTGCACTTGTATTAAATCATGAGGGGACAGTGCTCTACCCCTCAGAACATGGAGTGTGGGCAAGAATGGTGAATGGTAAATGGCAAACTGTGAATCTAGAGTCTTGTGTTACCCAGGAGCAAAAAGGATATATCTGTGAAAGTAATACAATAGATGCTCAAGACATGTGCCTTGACACTGAGCAAGGCATTTGCCACTTTGAGATCCATCCAAATGTCACTCAGAAAACTGTGCTTGTATACATTGGCTGAAGCTGCGTATGTCTAGGAACAGCCTGTGTCTTTGTAAAAATAGATGATAAAAATGTAACCTTGCCTGTAAAGAATCATTCTTACTTTTGTATTTGCAATTTTATTAAGATTGTAGGGTGTGACTTTTTGTATTTGGCACCAGTTACATCCCACCAGCTGATAAAGTCTGATAACACAATATATGACCAGTTATCACCCACACCTATTGGGATGAACCTTACATTAGTAAAGCAGCTAATAAAACACCAAGATTTGATTAAAATTCTGAGGGAAATTTGAGAAAGTGGAGAAAAGTCTCTAATTACTGTCCAACATGATATAAAGGAAATAAGCAGAGTTCTGCAAAGAGTGAAACAAGATACAAGACATCACAGGTGGGATGTACTTTTCGGGTGGTCACCAACTGCAACTGGTATTCTAAATACACTGTGTCAGCCCATTATTGTTCTATTGATATTAGTTAGTGTAAGCTTAGTACTATGTGTTGCCATATTTATTTGGAATTGGAGAATTCTGCAATGAGTGGTGATTTTGAATTCCCTGTCTAAAGTGCATAGTAAGGCATTGCAAGATACATGTCAATGTGAGAAGAGAGGAAACCTTTATAGTAAGTAAAAGAATTTACTAACTTTGTAGATGCAGAGAATCAGAAATTGAAGAAGGATCATGAATGATGCAGGGAATTAAGGAAGGATTGTTGATTAGGGGTATCTGAGGGGGAAAACATATCCTTGACATTTATTGCTTGCAAAAACAGGATGAGACGATACGAGGTGTAAGGACTCATTGCATGACTGCTTGTGAAAATGTGGAAGCAAGGCTATCATTGCGATAAAGGAAGGACAGGAAACAAGGTTACTGCAATAAGGAAGAAATTGCTTGCAAAATCAGCACTTGTGGAAGAAGGGTGAAAAGTTAATCACTGAAGAAGACTACTTACTTCATCCTGAAGACCACCAAAAAGACTACTAGAGAACACTGTGCAAGTGCAACAGGACTTCAAGGTCATTATAATATGAAGCAAGACGAGGAGGGGTTAGGAAACGAATATGTATAGGCGTATCGTGAAACTCAATGTATATGTAACAGTTCAGGGAATAAATAGGGTAAATAATGTTGCTGAAGTTACGCATGCTTTGGAGGAATTATGCCCCGTGCACCTCAGCACTGAATAAATGCATACCTACTTTACAACTTTCAAGTTGTGGAGTTTTTGCAGCATATCATTTTGGGACCAGATGGGATCCATCCTAGGGTGCTGAGAGAGCTGGCAGGTGAGCTGACCAAGACACTCTTCATTTTTCAACAGTCTTGGCTCACTGGAGAGGTCCCAGATGACTGGAAGCTGGCCAGCGTGATGCCCATCCACAAGAAGGGCTGAAAGGAGCAACCAGGGAATTCCAGGCCTGTCAGCCTGACTTGAGTGCCAAGCAAGATTATGGAACGGGTCATCTTGAATGCAATCACACAGCAATTACAGGATGGCCAAGGGATCAGTCCCAGCCAGCATGAATTGAGGAAGGGCAGGTCCTGCCTGACTAACCTGATCTCCTTCTATGATCAGGTGACCTGCCTGGTGGATGTGGGGAAGGCTGTGGATGCAGTCTATCTGGACTTCAGAAAGTCCTTTGATACCATTCCCCCACGGCAAACTCCTGGCCAAACTGTCAGCCTGTGGCTTGGACAGCAGCACTCTGCATTGGATTAGGAACTGGCTGGAGGGCTGAGCCCAGAGAGTGGTGATGAATGATGCCACATCCAGCCAGTCACTAGTGGTGTCATCCAGGGATCAGTGTTGGGCCCAGTCCTGTTCAAAATCTTCATTGATGATCTGGATGGGGGTATTGAGACCATCATCATGAAGTCTGAGGATGACAGCAAGCTGGGGGCAGGTGTTGATATGTTAGAAGGTAGGAGAGCTCTGCAGAGGGAACTTGAAAGGCTGGACAGATGGGCAGAATCCAACGGCATGAGATTTAACACATCCAAGTGCTGGGTGTGGCACTTTGGTCACATCAACCCCATGCAGAGCTAGAGACTGGTGTCAGAGTGGCTGGACATCTGCCAAACAGAAAGGGACCTGGGGGTGCTGATTGACAGCTGACTGAACATGAGCCAGCTTTGTGCCCACATGGCCAAGAAGGCCAGTGGCATGCTGGCCTGTATCAGGAACAGTGTGGCCAGCAGGAGCAGGGAGGTCATTCTCCCCTGTACACCTGGACTTGCTGGACCATGTCCAGAGGAGGGTAACAAAGCTGGTGAGGGGTTTGCAGGGCACTGCAGAGGGACCTCGACCAACTGGACAGATGGTCGCAGTCCAATGGCATGAGATTTAACATGTCTAAGTGCTGGGTTCTACACACTGGCCACAACGATCCCATGCATCACTACAGGCTGGGGTCAGAGTGCTTGGAGAGTGGCCAGGTAGAAATGGACCTGGGGACCTGTTGATATTAGGCTGAACATGAGCCAGCAGTGTGCCCAGGTGGCCAAGAAGGCCAATGGCCAAAGTCAATGTGCCCCTGGACTTAGCACTGGCTTAGGCCACACCTTGAGTACTGTGTCCAGTTCTGGATCCCTCACTTAGGACAGACGTTGACCTGCTGGAATGAGTTCAGAGAAGGGCAACAAAGGTGGTGAGGGGTTTGGAGCACAAGCCCTTTGAGGAGCAGCTGAAGGAGCTGGCATTGCTTAGCCTGGAGAAGAGGAGGCTCAGGGGAGACCTTATTGCTCTCTACAACTACCTGAAGGGAGGTTGTAGACAGGTGGGGGTTGGTCTATTCTCCCAGGCAACCAGCCCTGGAAGAAGAGGACACAGTCTCAAGCTGCACCAGGGGAGTTTTAGGCTGGATGTTAGGAAGAAGTTCTTCATAGAAAGAGTGATTGGCCATTGGAATGGGCTGCCCAGGGAGGTGGTGGAGTCACCATCCCTTGAGGTGTTTGGGAAGAGATGGGATTGGGTGCTTGGTGCCATGGATTATTTGATTAGTGTTGGGTGATAGGTTGGACTTGATCATCTCCAAGGTCCTTTCCAACCTGGTTAATTCTCTTCTATTCTTCTTCTTTGAAAATGAATGTTTTCACAGCCTATAGAGTGGTATGAAATAATGTATGTCCACTCTGAACAGAAAATGTAAAGCAAGGTGCAGGAAGCATGTTTAACTGCTAGAAATATTTTCATTACAGTTCTACCAGAAGTCATCATCTGTAAGTCTTCAAGTCTGGGAGTAATAAGTCACCTAGACAGATTGATGGGTAGTATTTGAAAAGAAGTTACTGGTAATCAAGTTTGGGTGTTAAGAAATATTCAGATTAAGTAGCATGGAAAATCCAAAGAGACTTGAATTTATGTAGCTGGGTTGAGACATGGCAAACGAAATCTAATGCTGACAAATGTGCAGCAATGCATGATCACAGGAACAACACTGACCTCAAAAAGAAAAATAATGTATGGAGGAAGAATTTTTAAAATCAGTTATCTTAAAGATGTTAAGAGTGACTAAAAGTATTTCCTGTGTGTATAGAAAGTAGCTGTAATTATTTATTGAATAGCAAATAAATACATGTATTTCAGTAAAAACATAAATCAAAAAAGCCTATGTTAATAAACTATAAGAATAGACAAGAAAAATACATTAATTTTTGAGCTAACTTGTATATTATTTAGAATAGAATAGAATAGAATAGAATAGAATAGAATAGAATAGAATAGAATAGAATAGAATAGAATAGAATAGAATAGAATTACCAAGGTTGGAAGAGACCTCGAAGATCATCGAGTCCAACCTGTAACCACAACCTCACAACCAGACCATGGCACCAAGTGCCACATCCAGTCCCCTCCTGAACGCCTCCAGGGACGGAGACTCAACCACCTCCCCAGGCAGCCCATTCCAATGACGAATCACTCTCTCGGTGAAGAACTTTCTCCTCACCTCCAGCCTAAACTTCCCCTGGTGCAGCTTGAGACTGTGTCCCCTTGTTCTGGTGCTGGTTGCTAGGGAGAAGAGGCCAACCCCTTCCTGGCTACAACCACCCTTCAGGTAGTTGTAGAGAGCAATGAGGTCGCCCCTGAGCCTCCTCTTCTCCAGGCTAAACAGCCCCAGCTCCCTCAGCCTCTCCTCATAGGGCTTGTGCTCAAGGCCTCTCACCAGCCTTGTTGCCCTTCTCTGGACACGTTCAAGTGTCTCAATGTCCTTCTTAAACTGAGGGGCCCAGGACTGGACACAGGACTCAAGGTGCGGCCTAACCAAAGCAGAGTACAGGGGCACAATGACCTCCCTGCTCCTGCTGGCTATACTATTCCTAATGCAGGCCAGGATGCGGTTGGCCCTCTTGGCCACCTGGGCACACTGCTGGCTCATGTTCAGCTTCCCATCAACCAGCACCCCCAGGTCCCTCTCTGCCTGGCCGCTCTCCAGCCACTCTGACCCCAGCCTGTAGCGCTGCCTGGGGTTGTTGTGGCCAATGTGCAGAACCCGGCACTTGGATGTGTTAAATCTCATGCCATTGGACTCTGCCCATCTGTCCAGCCTGTCGAGGTCCCTCTGCAAAGCCTCTCCACCCTCCAGCAGATCAACTCCTGCCCCCAGATTGGTGTCATCTGCAAATTTAGCTCTATTTCTAGGAGTCCAGTATTACTATTCATTTATTGCATTCAGATTCAACAGTTATTTTAGGTAGTATCTTTTTTTGTTATTATTATTCCATTGAGTAGTCAGAATCACTGTGAGAAATGCAAATTTTTGATTCATACTATTACAGTTAACTATACATATCTGTTCTAAAAAAGTCTATACTTTCATTTCCTTTTCAGTCCGAGATTAAAACAATGCAAGTTCTATTTCAGATGATATTGAGAGTCTTTTTCATCTATCCAAAGTGTTACTTCATTAGTTGTATCAATTTAGATATAACGCAGAGTCTTCTTAGTTCATATTTATCTGACTGTGCTCCAAAATTTGCCTTACTCTTTAAATGTAGCATGATTCCACCACTTGTGTAAGGAATATTAGTAAGTCTATAAATACAAGAAGTTCTTACTGAATATTTTCTAAGGATAATATTTATTTCTGGATATGAAAAATAAACCAAACTGGCCAATGTACTTAAGAATGTTGAGGGTTTGTTTCTTTTGCTCTTTAAGGGATGATAGAAGGCCTATAATTCTTCTGAAACATTTGGAAATGTTCAATGTCATACAGTTTTCATCAAGAAGAAGCATTGGCCTGTAATAAAATTTGCAACAGAATTATAGGCTACATTCCTGTGTGCTGGAGAGTTTCTTTTTGCTGGACTACTGGAAAAGCTCCAGTGTTTTGAATTTCTGATGCTACATTTTATAGTCACTATTTCTGTGCAAAGAAGGGTTCCATGTTTGGCAGATGGGTGCATTTTGAGTTAATGTGAGAGAGAATGAAACTTTCACCAATACTAAGATATTCAAAGCCTCCTTGGAAACCTGCTCTATCTGACTGCTTGCAGGATTTGAGCAGGTGACCGCTAGATTTCCCTTCAAACATAAATGCTTCTATGATTCTTTGAAGCAGATAGAAACTGCACAGCAGCAACGGACAGTGACTTAAGTCATTACATATTCCCAATGGAAAAGATTTGACTCCAATGAAAGGAAAATATACTCTAATGAAAGCAAAATAATCAGCAGCACAAACAATATAGAAAAAAAGTTCAAAATAAAATGAATTTAAATGAAATACCAATTTCCTGCAGTTGTCTATACCAATGCTATTATTATCTTTCAGTCACTTATTGTCTTCCTTCATCTTCAAATATATGAAAGCCACTGTGAATGTTAAATACACACATATATATTGCGGCAATACATTTTTCTTAAGAAAGATGTGTAGTATTTTTTAAAGGGATGAACAAAGTTAACAACTACTCTTGAGACAGTACACTGCATGCGCATGAATGAAATAATAAACGTGGATTCATGCTACTTAGGATGAATTAATGCTTAAAATTCAGCACCTGGTTAAGCGCTTTCACTTCACTGGAGTGTATGTTTGCACAGAAAATAATAATAATAAAAAAGAGACAGAAAATTACAGAATTTACTATTTGTTCTTCCATATTCTCATCACTGATTGTCTTTCAAAATACGATTTTTCTGTCTTGGTAGCCCAATCATTTCAGAGTTAGTGTCCTCTCAGTTTCCCTCCTATTTTTCCTCTAACTGGTGTTTATCCTATACTGTGTGCCCAATATATGTTTATTTTGGTGTCAGCCAAATTGAATTGTCACTTCTTTCCTAGTCCTCAGACTAGTAGCTCCTTTGCAAACAAAATTTTAATAAATAATAAATAATTTCTTTGATCAGGACTGAAATTGGTTATCACAGAGTAACCTTTCTTTGATTGCTTCATCTAATGTAAACTAGACCTAATCCTTAACGTCTTGAAGTTTGACTGGAAATAAAGTGTCAGGTATAATTTGCAATGCTGGAGCGATATGAACCATGACCATACACATTCTTTTGCAAAGAAACCAGATATTCTGAGTAATCCTGAATCACTGTCATGGGGAAATCCTTAATACTTCCAGTGCACAAGAAAGCTTACCAAATGTCTACTCAAATGGACAGATACTTGAACCACAGGCCTTTCTATGTTCCTTAGCTACTGATTTAAAGAATATTTTCTGTATTTCTTAAAGTGGTTAAAAATAATTCTAAGCATTTTTCAAATTGAAAATGTCAAGGAAATTAAGATCTTAAATTAAGAGAATGCTGCTCAAATAAACACTTTTTAATGGGAATTCAAGGAATGTTGATTCAGACAACTGACAGAAGGAAAAATGCATAAATACAGGTTTTCTGGCCAGTTTGTGATTTAAATGCTTTCTGACAAGTTGCTAAATCTTGATTATTGGATAAATTTGGATTTTGGCACATGCATTCTGTTTCAGTGCTGGCAGTATTTGCAGTGTGAGGCGATATAAAGCAAAAACTGGTTCAAATTTGTAACCTCTAGCAATGATTATGAAAGCCTTGATAGATATGATAATATGGGTTACCTCTGAGAAAGCAAATTCTTGTCAGGGACTCTAGACTTGTCTTCTTCCAAGTTCTTGAAGTTCAGATTGTAATATAAGAGATTTCCTATTCTAATTGCTGCTTTCAGTTTCTGGATTTGGGGTGTTGGTCTCTTCTGCTGGGGTTTGCATGGGATGGGAGAGGTGAGGTGGTGGTTTGGGGTTTTTTTTTGTTTGTTTTTGGTGGGGTTTTTTGTGTCACTTTTCCTCACGTCTGTGTTGGAAGGAAACAGGTGGCTAACCCATTCCAACTATTATCTGCGTTTTCCTGTCTAAAGTCTCTGAAATAATGTGAAGCCCATCCTGTAGCTCAATAAGCTAATGTTTTATTAGCTTTTAAGCACGGGTATGTTAAATGCAGTCAGGTTTGTGAGGTTGTGGTAAATCTCTGTGAGATATTTTAAAAGTCTTTGGATAGTAGAGGCACTGAAAACTGTGTAGTATCATAATGTCAGTCATGTCACCTTTATTGTAAAAAAATGTTTTGTGTTTGAAGCACAAGAGCACGTTTATGCATTGTACATGAGACAGGAACAAGGGCACAAAAGTGAACTAGGAGAAAGACATTTTTCAATATAGATTAAACCTGTAAATTCCCAGATTTCTAATTACGATCTAGTAAGCATCCTTGTCCTCAGTTTTGAAAATGTATAGATTCCAGTGTCTATGAGATGATTTAGGAGAGCTAAATGAAAATGAGATATATAAGTCCTGGAAATTTTAAGCTCCAGGCTACATGGCAAGGAGCTTAAAACCCACATTGCTACATGACACATGGACAAGCACCATTCCAGATCAACATTCTACTATCTTTACTCCCATTATTACAGGATGAAGCTAGGGCAGATTTCTCTGCAAATTTGAAGGAAGGAATTCAGAAGGAAGGAAGGGAGGGAGGAAGGAAGGGAGGAAGGGAGGGAGGGAGGGAAGGAAGGAAGGAAGGAAGGAAGGAAGGAAGGAAGGAAGGAAGGAAGGAAGGAAGGAAGGGAAGGAAGGAAGGAAGGAAGGAAGGAAGGAAGGAAGGAAGGAAGGAAGGAAGGAAGGAAGGAAGGAAGGAAGGAAGGAAGGGAGGGAGGGAGGGAGGGAGGGAGGGAGGAAGCGAGGAAGGAAGGAAGCAAGGAAGGAAGGAAGGAAGGAAGGGAGGGAGGAAGGGAGGAAGGGAGGAAGGGAGGGAGGGAGGGAGGGAGGAAGGAAGAGGAAGGGAAGGGAAGGAAGGAAGGAAGGAAGGAAGGAAGGAAGGAAGGAAGGAAGGAAGGAAGGAAGGAAGGAAGGAAGGAAGGAAGGAAGGAAGGAAGGAAGGAAGGAAGGAAGGAAGGAAGGAAGGAAGGAAGGAAGGAAGGAAGGAAGGAAGGGAAGGGAGGAAGGGAGGAAGGGAGGAAGGGAGGAAGGGAGGAAGGGAGGAAGGGAGGAAGGGAGGAAGGGAGGAAGGGAGGAAGGAAGGGAAGAGGGATCAAATAATATCCAGTTTAACTGTAACTTCTGTCAAAGTTTAGGAATTAGAGATTACAGTGCTCAAGCAGGCTGCAGTGTTTCATATGGGAATCAATTTTGAGAAAGAGAGAAAATACTTTTATTTTAGACATGCAAAAAAGATCAATACCTACCTGTCACTCTGTGTAAGTTCTGCTAAAAAAATAATTAAATTTGGTTTCCTTCTTAATGAAAAATTGTGACAACATCCATCCAAGTTTCAATATGCAAGAAAAAAAAAAAAAAAAAAAAAAGAAGTCACTTTGGCATTGCATACAGTCCAAACAATGATAGCATTTTCAAGTATTTGAAAGTACTTGTCTCATTACAAATTCTGTTCAAATGTCTGCCATGTTGCTTGTTGGGGGCATATTCTGAAGCAGTTCTGGAACCTGCATTTAGAGTTTGGACATCAAATCTATGCTTTTACTAAGTTGGTGTTTAAAGGTACATCATTAAGGGTATTGAGACAACAAATAAAAGGATTAATTTTACATGTAAATAAAAGGATTACTTGTAAAGCAGAAGATGTGAGTTACTTTTCTCTTTGTTTGTTTGTCATATCTGTGGACAGAATGAGTATGAAGGATGTTATAAATCACTCTTAGGCTTTTGAACCATGTTGCGCTGAATAATTACTCTGCAGAGAATGCATAACAGATACTGAATTTGCTTGCTTGGGAATGTAATGTTTTTTTTAAAAATATATATATTTAAATAATTTATAAGCATAATTTTTGTTTGCTTTTGGTTTAAAGATAGGCTTACTAATTAAAAAAGTATAAAATGATGAATTAAAAAAGGAAAATTCCAGTTGTTTATCTTCCAATTACTTATTACTTTTACTATTAATTGTAAAAGATTAATGCATGTTTGTTTTTCCAGTATCTGAAGGGGGCCTTCCAGTATCTGAAGGGGGCCTACAGGAAGGCTGGGGAGGGACTTCTCAGGATCTCAGGTAGTGATAGGACTAGGGGGAATGGAATGAAGCTGGAAATGGGGAGATTCAGGCTAGATGTGAGGAAGAAGTTCTTTACCATGAGAGTGGTGAAGGCCTGGAATGGGTTATCCAGGGAGGTGGTTGAGGCCCAGTCCCTGGAGGTGTTTAAGACCAGGCTGGACGAGGCTCTGGCCAGCGTGATCTAGTGTAGGGTGTCCCTGCCCATGGCAGGGGTTGGAACTAGATGATCCTTGTGGTCCCTTCCAACCCTGACTGATTCTATGATTCTATGATTCTATGATTCTATGATTCTATGATTCTATGATTCTATGTTAAAATATTTTTTTTTCTATTTCTAACTAGTTGATATTCTACTGTTCCTTTATTACAATATCTTATGGTAAGGGCTTTGGTCCATTACAGGAAAGATTTTCTCTGGTATCCTGTTTGATAATTTGGTTTTTAGCTCCAAAATTTTAGGCAAGTTATCTTTCATTCTCAAAGGCAGTAAGTACTTCAGTGCTTGTTATGTATCTGTGGTCAGAAACTGATCTGTACAATGCTGCAGTAAAGAAAAGGTGTTTTAACAGAAAACTGCTGGTTTGTTATAGCTACTGTGATCTAAAATGAGGGAATAATACTGATTTCAGAATCCATTTGCTTTTTCTTATGACAGATGTGAAAATGCTGTGAGATAAAACTGTAAAGAAAACACTAGACTAATGTCAAAGAAGAAGCAGACACTTCTCAATGTCACCCCTTTTGATTTAATGAAATTCAACAAATCCATTGAGACAAAGTGCTTAACCATTCCCAAAGGGTACTACATTTTTATCAGACATATAAAGTAAAAAAATTACAGGCAAAATTGCGTACTAATGTATAAAATTAACTATCCATATCATAGCTTCCCAAGCACATCTTTTACATACCCAAAGCTGTTTGTGAATAGCAAACTTAGCAAATAATACATAGAAAATTTATACATAATGAAATCATTCATCCTTCATGCAAGTTGATATTTATGTTTTAACAACTTATGAAAATTATCTTTAAAAAAATCTAGTGTTTTAGAAAAACTTCTCAAAAAATTTTGGAGTCTGTTGGAGGACAATTATATTTTAATTTAAAATCTTATAAAATCTATAACCTTCAGTTATATTTTAATTCTAAACTACATGTAATATTGTACTATACTGAGACATTCAACAATAAATAGTGACAGGATCATATAAATGTTAAATGCTGTAAATATCTTAGAACTCAAAAAAAAACCCAAATTTGGAAATATTTTCCCCATTACATTCTTTTCACTTACTTTAGTTGTTCAAATTATCAAATATATTTCACCAATATGCTTAATGATTAAAATAACCAGCAAAGTAATTGCAAGAGTTACAAGGGTTCCTTATCTTTATATATATATGTGACTCTGATGATAATGTTTCTAGAATGCTCTCTAAACTTCCTATCGTTAGTTTCTAATGCAGTTTCACAAATTGGAATACATTGTTTTCATCAGAATAATAGCAAGGTGGTCATTAAAATTCAGCTCATATCAGGCCTACCATCTTTTGAACTTTCTGTAATTGACCCTTGAAAGTAGTAGGAATTAGTGAAAGTGTGAAGAAAAAGCATTGTTCACAATAATATCAGCTAACTCTAAGCTTTCTGAGTCTTAGAGGCATGGGTTTGCACTTTTTCTTTATATATATATATTTTATATGTACACACACACGTATATGCATAAGTGTGTTTGTAAACACATCTGATGAGTTTCTACATAATTTTTATCTGTTTCACCAATTTCATAGAATATTGCACTCTTCAGGTACCAAATTTATTTAAGCAAATTACCTCTGGAAATGTGTAATTGAGGAAGGGTTTAATTAACAGTATAAATTTCCTCTTTATTTTTTTTTTTTCCCCACCAGAATCTGTCAGGCCTGATTCTCCATTACCTCAGTGCAACTATGAATTCCATTGATCAGTCAGTTCTCTACTCCCCCATCCATCCTTGTCCTGCTGCCATCCCAGCAGAAAAGGCAACACCCAAAGAACTCAGAAACCAGAACTGGAAGCCTCCCCTGTTGCAATCTGAACTTTGAGCCCCATAATACTTTGCTCCAGTTAGTATTTTCACTTTTTGAAGATGGCATGACTGTGGCATAGTATGAATAACAGCAGCAGGTTCAACTCAATCCATGATGCACTGTCACAGACAAAACCTTGTTTAGTAAATCAAATAGAGTAGTCTACCCGATAAGAACATATGGTGAAGTTTTCTTGCAGAAAAAAAACCCTATAATTTCTTGTGTAAGATTTATTGCTGTGAAATGTCTTTTCCTTTTTTTTTTTTTTTTTTTTTTTCCTTTTTTAAAGTCTTGCTACAAATATCATGAGAAAGATTCACTATTTCCCCTGGTGAGATGTGAAATCTTCCATTATATTTTTAATCTTCCTTTCTGATATGAACATTCTAATTGTGTCACTTCAAGGAAGAACTCTTGAAGGTGCAGGAACAGGCTGTGCCAATGTGCAGGAAGATGAGCCACCAGCCTGGATGGGTAATGAACTTTTAATAGAACTAAGGAAAAAAAAGAGGGTGCATCATCTTTGGAAGAAAGGGGAGGCAACCTACGGAATGTTTAGAGATGTTGCTAGGACATGCAGGAAGAAAATTAGGGAGGCAAAAGCCCATTTAGAGATTAGATTGGCCTCTGCTGTGAAGGACAACAAAAGTCCTTCTATAAGTACATCAATAGCAAGAAGAAGGGCAAGGACAACCTCCACTCCTTGGTTGACACGGAGGGGAACGTTGTAACAAAGGATGAGGGAAAGGCAGAGGTACTTAACACCTTCTTTGCCTCAATTTATACTAGCATGGCAGAACGTCTTCCAGACAGCTGGCCTGCAGAGCTGGCAGAAGGAGCCAGGGAGCAGCATAGTTTCCCGCTGCTCCAGGAGGTGGAGATCTTATCAGCCGCTTGGACCCCCACAAGGCCATGGGACCGGATGGGATCCATCCTAGGGCGCTGAGAGAGCTGGCCGATGAGCTGGACAAGACACTCTTCATCATTTTTCAACAGTCCTGGCTCACTGGAGAGGTCCCAGAAGACTGGAAGCTGGCCACGCGGTGCCCATCCACAAGAAGGGCCGGTTGGATGAGCCAGGGAATTACAGGCCTGTCAGCCTGACCTCAGTGCCAGGCAAGATTATGGAACAGGTCATCTTCAGTGTGATCACACAGCACTTAAAGGATGGCCAAGGGATCAGGCCTAGCCAGCATGGATTTAGGAAGGGCAGGTCCTGCCTGACCAATCTGATCTCCATCTGTGATCAGGTGACCCGCCTGGTGGATGTGGGGAGGCCTGTGGATGTGGTCTACCTGGACCTCAGCAAGGCCTTTGACACCGTCCCCCACAGCAAACTCCTGGCCAAGCTGGCAGCCCGTGGCTTGGACAGGAGCACACTGCATTGGGTTAGGAACTGGCTGGAGGGCCGAGCCCAGAGAGTGGTGGTGAATGGTGCCACATCCAGCTGGCAGCCAGTCACTAGTGGTGTGCCCCAAGGATCAGTGCTGGGCCCCATGCTCTTCAACATCTTTATTGATAATCTGGATGAGGGCATTGAGTCCATCATCAGTAAATTTGCAGACGACACCAAGATGGGGGCAAGAGTTGATCTGCTGGAGGGCAGAGAGGCTTTGCAGAGGGACCTTGACAGGCTGGACAGATGGGCAGAATCCAACGGCATGAGATCTAACACATCCAAGTGCCGGGTTCTGCACATTGGCCACAGCAACCCCAGGCAGTGCTACAGGCTGGGGTCAGAGTGGCTGGAGAGCGGCCAGGCAGAGAGGGACCTGAGGGTGCTGGTTGATGGGAGGCTGAACATGAGCCTGCAGTGTGGCCAGGCAGCCAAGAAGGCCAATGGCATCCTGGCCTGCATCAGGAACAGTGTGGCCAGCAGGAGCAGGGAGGTCATTCTGCCCCTGTACACTGCACTGGTTAAGCCGCACCTCAAGTACTGTGTCCAGTTCTGGGCCCCTCAGTTTAGGAAGGATGTTGACTTGCTGGAGCTTGTCCAGAGAAGGGCAACGAAGTTGGTGAGGGGTTTGGAACACAAGCCCTATGAGGAAAGGCTGAGGGAGCTGGGGTTGCTTAGCCTGGAGAAGAGGACACTCAGGGGTGACCTTATTGCTCTCTACAACTACCTGAAGGGAGGTTGTAGCCAGGCAGAGGTTGGTCTCTTCTCCCAGGCAGCCAGTACCAGAACAAGAGGACACAGTCTGAAGCTGCACAAGGGCAGGTTTAGGCTGGATGTTAGGAAGAAGTTCTATACAGAGAGAGTGATTTCCCATTGGAATCGGCTGCCCGGGAGGTGGTAGACTCACCTTCATTGGAGGTGTTCAGGAGGAGACTTGATGGGGTGCTTGGTGCCATGGTTTAGTTGTTTAGGTGGGTTGGATTGGTTGATGGATTGGATGCGATGATCTTGAAGGTCTCTTCCAACCTGGTGTATTGTATTGTATCTTTGAATGTGATAGTATATTTTTTCATGAGACTGACATCAGTGGAATCAAAGTAGTGAGAATTAAGAAGATTAGATGAGATGATAGAAATCCAACTAGCTTTTTGGGAATTCTATGTATGAAAATCATGAATAAAAGAAAGTTATTTTCAACAGGCAGAGGTAACACACTTTGAGATATGAAAGGAAAGGAAAAGCAAAGCAAAGCTGGCAATGGTGTTGGAGAGATTCTAAGGGTGATTTTATTCACTTCCAAAGCAAAAAGAAAAAAAAAAAGTAATCTGGGTCCTAGTCTTACACATGGGGATATAAGAAAGTAACACCTAGGGTTGAGGCCCTGTTCACTGCAATACATCAATTGATTCTATGATTTGGAGTTAAGTAATGTTAAAACACAAAGTAAAATAAAAACATTAGCACCAAGTCCAGTGCAAGTTTCATTTCTGAATTCAGAATACAAGGAAAGAAAAATAACCAGGGGCAAAGAAGCTGCAACCAGGATGTTTTCAGAGGTGTACAGTGACAGGACCAGTAGCAACAGGAACAAACTGAAACTCAGAAGGTTCCCTCTGAATATCAGAAATCGATTTGGGGGATATATTTTTTTTTTTTACTCTCAGGAAAACTGAGCATTAGGATGGTTGGAGATGCTGGAGATGTTTAAAAGCTGTTTTCACATGGTACAAGTTAACCTGCTATAGGTGAAACTGCCTGAGCAGCAGGTTGAAAATGATGACCTGTAAATGTCCCCTCCAGTCTCAAGAACTCTTGTTTTCTGTGGTTCCTGTCTTGTCTAGATTTCCTTAGGATGCTCTCCATCCTGCTCATGATCTGGGACCCCATTTCAGCTTCCTAGGTTCATCATTCCCTGTTCCAGCAATGTCACTGTAGGGATGGTCTTCAGCTCTCCATAGCCTTGCCCTGACTTGTCATGGAACTTCTGATCTGAGACCACCTATGGTGCACATCCCAACCTGACTATGCACCATTCCAGTGCCTAACACCTAGGGCCGAGGCTGTCCCAATGCCCTTTGACTACCCCGATAGAACAGATGCATGAAGCCCTGACTTCCATGTCTGGCCTTGCCCAGTCTGCTTGGGAAACCCCTGTTGCTCCCTCGCCCCAGGGAGGCACCAGTCCATGTGGTCTCTGACAGCCCGTGTCACTGCATTTTCTTTACAAAGGACAGTGAAATTTCAGCTCTACCCCTGATGTTTGTTTGTTTACATGTTAAATTTAATTTATGAAACTTTGTGATCTGGATTTTATCAGGACAAATATAAGTAACATCCCAGTTTTAATAACTCTTCTTTTTCTGACTGGGATTTCTCAGTGCTTTTGTAACAACTTTCATATGAGATTATAACTTACTAAAAAATTTAAAAAGTATTGCTTGTGCATCATACATAGCAATGCATGCAGCTTTTGATCAAATATTTTTTTGTTTCACTGTGTAATCTAATGAATTCCCTGAAAACTCCAGTCTCACAAAGAAAAAAATGCAATTATTCCCTTATATACAATAGAAACCAAATGAGCAAATCGACGAGATAACTTTTCACCAGTAACAGCAAACAAATGGTTTCCTTCATTTCAAGGCAGATATAATCTGTGTTCCCACAGTGAGAATAAGGGTAACCAAGAAATATTTCCTAAGTTTATTTCATGCAAAAGCCAGTTGTGTGCTAAACATTTAATAAGACAGAACACAGAACTTGTTGAATTTCATGAAGCTGCCTGCAATTTTTATTGTAAGATTCTAAAATGTGTGACCCGGTCACAACCCACCCACCCTTCCCAGCCTCCCTCCCGCCATCTACCCAGGATCTCTGTGGGAATACCAAACACAGGAGTGCTAAACAAAAAGTGCTATTGTAGGATCATCAAGCTTCTACAGAACATTTATTGTGTTCATAGTAGTCAAAGTGCAGTGTTTCTCAAAGATGTTGAATTTAGTCCAAACCATCACTTATCCTATAATGAGCTATGGAAAATTATCTCAGATCTTTCGTGATAGATCTTGAGCCCCCCCCCGAAAAAAGTAGTTTGTGGTATTCTAACTATTCAATGGGTAATTATAATGATGTTGCATAGCGATAAATCCTGTTCCTAGGAATTCTTACTGTCCATGGAGCAAGTGTCAGAACAATCTAAACTGATTTGCACTTGGTTGTGTAAAGAAATTGAACAAACTCAGAGTTTTGAGATTCCTCCTACAGAGTTTGTACATCTAGTCCAAAAAATTTTCAAGACTGTAGAAGAAAAAATGTTTTTTGACTCATTGATTTGTCCTCATATTTAATTACCTCATCTGATTACCTCTTGCTTGAAAATCTGTGAGAAGTTAATGATTTTTAAATCACAGAAACTTCTATGTCTGTCATGTTTTACTTAAAAAGTGATTTTCAGTATTTTTCTTTGTTTCCTCTCTTCCCTGCCATTTTCTTTCAGAAACCTAAATTGGTATTTCCTAAAAATAGCAACATTTTTCACATAGAAATCATTGATTGTAGTCTTGCAAACCTCATTTAATCAATATAACTACTATGGAGAACCTAGTAGTGCACAGCAAAGTACATTGAGTTTTGAGGGAGAAAAAACCCAAGCAAACATAAATGCAACTGATATGGTTCATTTTGTGCTTGAAGAATTCCCTGCAATCACAAGATAAATGCCAAAGTTTTATAAGCTTTGTAAGTCCAGTGTTTGAGCATTACTCATGTGGCCATTTGGTCTCCTCAGGCTTTTTTCTTTTAATTTTAGGCTTGAATATCTTATTCCCTTAATTCATAGAACACTGACCAATATTAGGGAAATTTATCATTTTAGCTATTATTTGCTTGTAATAGAGTTGCTACCTTTGTACTTTCAGCTCTGAAATTTTGACTAGCCTTAGATTATAACCTCCTTGTCTCCAGTTTTTCACCTTGACTGTGTCACCTCAGGATCATTTACTCTTATCTGACTGTACACTGTGGATCCATGAAACCAGACCAGATAGGATATCTAGAGAATCAAGCATTATTTCAGATATCACATAGCATCATGTAAAACCCCTTCTAGTAGGGGCTTCAATACCAACTGCAACTTTCATGTCATCCACCCAGTCGCATAACCCCTGACAGAGTACTAGCTAGCTATCACCCTTCTGTATTCACACCTGCAGCAGCCATTCATGAAAAGCTGAAATCTTTAATTTTGGGGAACCAGAGGATTCCACCACCCTGAAAGCAATGGTCATGAGGCTTTCCACAGGTTGACTAGTGCCCTGTCTTTTGGTGGGTTACTTTTTGGCACAGGATGAAGCTCGTGGATTGATTTGAAGATAGGGAAATCACCAATCACAAACAAAGTAGACTTAATTTGGAGAAAATGAATTCAATTTATTGTCAATTTGTTTAGTTAGTGAGAAACAAAGACAAAACAAGTGTAGTCAATATCTCAGACTTGTGCCCTCTTCTATGATTCTCACTGCCCAGAACCAAGTGAAGCAGAATCAGCCTGAGTCACTCTTCTTCTGTTCCCAAGACAATATCAAGGGAAAAGATGCTCCTTTAGAGAGGCCCTTACTCACTCCAAGGGAACTTTGCCAAGGAGAGCAGCTTTTTTCTTTTCAGAAAGCAATAAAATCCTGATAGTTAATTGCTGTCTGCTCCTAAGTGAAGAAGAACTATTAGACCATAATTGGAGGAAGACACTAACTGGTACCTAATGCTGAATTTGAGTTAATGCACCAAGATAAATCAGGATTAACAGTCTCTAAACATTTAATACCGAAATTAAAACCTGCCTTCTTTGAAATGCTTCCCTGCATCACTCATTTAAAAAGCTCTACATTTTGATATTTGTAAATATTGACTGATATTTAGTTGAAAATGGAAAGTATTTTACTTTCATTGAGGTATTTCTGACAGCAATAATTTATGTTTGAGTGTCAAGGGAATCTTCTCTGATGTTCTTTCCCTCTGATTTTCTACATACACTCTGTTAACTCCATCTGAGAAACCTAAAAATAATAACTAATAATAATGTAATTGTGATATGAAGTGCACATAATGCAGAGGAATTATTTTACTCTGTTTCATGATAATTTTATTTATTTTACTTTTTAAAAAACAAACAAACAAAAAAAACCCTGGACTTTTCCATTCCTGAGGTTTATTACAAAGCTTTCTCAGGCTTTGAATAAATCATGCTTTTGGGTTTTTTTTCTTAATTTGAAAGAAAAGATTTACACGCTTTGATGGTAAAATACACACTTTATGGATGAAAATACAAATATCTGAAGGATCCATGCATATTAATAGCACTGACTAAACAATAGTTGTTTGCTATTTTTAGTAGACTCTTAGAGAGAATATATATATATATATGCACACAACTTCTTGTGGTCCTTGGAGGGGGAAGGAATGTCTTTTATCAGTTTGTTGTTATGTTGTTTTTGTTGTTGTTGCTGCTGCTATTTGTGGGGGTTTCTTTTTTATTTGGTTGGAGTTTTTTTGTTTATTTGATGATTTTTGCTGTTGTTTTGTTGATTGTTTTGTTTGTTTTTCTTTGCTTTGTTTTCCAAAAAATTAGTCTAAATAAGAGTCAGAACAATCTCAAGATGTTTTGGTCAGAAATTAAGAACTGTAAACCTGAACAAAGAGATGTGCTACATTTAGATACAAAGGAAAACAAGTTTCCTTATGCTCATGTCTATATTAGTATTTCTATCTTTTACCCTACTAAATATTTGTTTATGAGATCTAAGGGCATGAGCTAAGCAGAAAACAGTTTTATAAATGTTTTGCCAGATGTAAGAAAAAAAAAAATACATTCCTGAACATTAGCTCCATCATAAATGCATTTTTATTTGTGCTAATCTATTTTATATTTCTCTTCTAGAATATGCAATGTTTTAGCAGCAGAATTACACTCATGGGAAAATATTAATTACCTATCAATATCTTTATTTTAGAATATACAATACAATACACCAGGTTGAAAGAGACCTTCAAGATCATCGCGTCCAACCCATCAACCAATCCAACCCACCTAAAAAACTAAACCATGGCACCAAGCACCCCATCAAGTCTCCTTCTGAACACCTCCAGTGATGACCTAATGAATGCCTCCCCTTGGAGTCTATTATGTTCCTTTTTTTTTTTTTTTTTTTGTATTTTGTATTTTGTATTTTTAAATCTGATTATTTATATTTGTTTGGCTGGATTTGTTTGCCTTTTTTTTTTTTTTTTAATATAAAAGCTTAGTAAAAAAAAAGGCAGCATACACCATATGGCACACTGGTTGTGCGTGTTGTACTATGGTATGACACCTATTTTAATGTCAAGACCCATCTGGATGCATTCCTGTGTGACCTTTGCTAGATTTCATGGTCCTACTTTGGCAGGGGGATTGGACTTGATGAAGGGTGCCACATTCAGCTGGTGGCCTGTCACTAGTGGTGTGCCCCAAGGATCAGTGCTGGGACCCATGCTCTTTAACATCTTTATTGATGATCTGGATGAGGGCATTGAGTCCATCATCAGTAAATTTGCGGACGACACCAAGATGGGGGCAGGAGTTGATCTGCTGGAGGGTAGAGAGGCTTTGCAGAGGGACCTCGACAGGCTGAACAGATGAGCAGAATCCAACGGCATGAGATTGAACACATCCAAGTGCCGGGTTCTGCACATTGGCCACAACCCCATGCAGTGCTACAGGCTGGGGTCAGAGTGGCTGGAGAGTGGCCAGGCAGAGAGGGACCTGGGGGTGCTGGTTGATGGGAGGCTGAACATGAGCCTGCAGTGTGTTTCCAGGCAGCCAAGAAGGCCAATGGCATCCTGGCCTGCATCAGGAACAGTGTGGCCAGCAGGAGCAAGGAGGTCATTCTGCCCCTGTACACTGCACTGGTTAAGCCGCACTTCAAGTACTGTGTCCTGTTCTGGGCCCCTCAGTTTAGGAAGGATGTTGTCTTGCTGGAGCGTGTCCAGAGAAGGGCAATGAAGTTGTTGAGGCATTTGGAACACAAGCCCTATGAGGAAAGGCTGCGGGAGCTGGGGTTGCTTAGCCTGGAGAGAGGAGACTCAGGGGTGACCTTATTGCTTTCTACATCTACCTGAAGGGAGGTTGTGGACAGGTGGAGGTTGGTCTCATCTGTCAGGCAGCCAGCACCAGAACAAGAGGACACAGTCTGAAGCTGCACCAGGGGAGGTTTAGACTGGATGTTAGGAAGAAGTTCTATACAGAGAGAGTGATTTCCCATTGGAATGGACTACCCGGGAGGTGGTGGAGTTACCATCATTGGAGGTGTTCAGGAAGAGGCTTGATGGGGTGCTTGATTGCATGGTTTAGTTGTTTAGGTGGGTTGGATTGGTTGATGGGTTGGATGCGATGATCTTGAAGGTCTCTTCCAACCTGGTGTATTGTATTGTATTGTATTGTATTGTATTGTATTGTATTGTATTGTATTGTATTGCATTGCATTATTGTATCTTCGGAGGTCCCTTCCAACCCCTAACATCTTTTGATCCTGTGATTGTGTGATTGTACAATCCTGTGACTATGCTCAAACAGTAGATGTAGTGAATTTAAAAAAAAAAAAAAAAAAAAGATAAAAATATAAGGTGCAAAATTTTAGACAACTACCTTAGAAATTCATTCCTACTTCTATTTATAGATACATATTATGTGTGTGTGTGTGTATATATATATATGTATATAAAAAAATAATTGCTACGTATTTGGCATTTTGCTGAGCATACAATCCTACTGAATTATATTCAAAAAAACCTTGGTTGGTACTTGAATTCAAAATATGAGCTAACTCATAGTAGAGTATTTTGTATATCCACACTGCAGGTCAATTACAGGCGACCCATAGCCGTGCTTGGTAAAATATGCATCCAGAGTCATTTGAAGTACACTTATGGTTTCCTTCCAAACCTTCTGTTGATGCTGCATAATGCCATGTGTGTTGAGTAGGCCCTAGCTCATGACTGTCAGCCATGTGGGCATGTCTCAAATTCTTTAGGGCAGGTAATGTGATCAAATAGAATCATATAACAGTGTTTGGATCACTATTTCCCACACTCATTTTCTCTATGTAGTCCTAACTTGAGGCTGCTGTCAATGTAACAATAATAGAATAAATTAAGTATTTAATGGATATGTATCACTTATTTTGTTACAAATTATCATGTCTGTCTTGGCTATCACACAGAGCTTTACCATATTTAAAAAAAGCCCAAAAATTGGAACTGTAAATCCTGAGACTAAAACAATAAATACAAATTCTCTAATTACATCACAGAAAAACCCATAAACAACATCAAAACCAGAAAGAAAAGAAGCCTGCCTATATAAGCTAATAGATCCATCTAAGCTAAAATAAAATGGGCCTAATCTTGACTCTATGCTATCTTTATATTTACAGAAATCATTCAACCACATTCATGCTTCCAACCACCTTCTCAATGTGATTTCTTAGTCTCCCACACATAAATCTCAGGTTTAATTACTTTAACTTGAGCTCCATGCTGAGGAGCAAAGTCAGCATACTTTACAGGTGCAAGAGCAGTTTAGTGGCTCTACAGCCTGCTGATATTTGTTGTGTATAGGCAGTGATGCTACCTGTTCTGATTTGATGCAAGTTATTAGCAAAAGCTTCAAGTCTCTGCATGCAGCATGAATCTAGTGACTGTAATAGACCTGTGCTTGGATAATAAGTATATTACTTTAAAGAAGAATGGAAAGGTTAATGTTCATAACACAGACTTTGCAGAATTACAAGAGTATCATGTAGACTATTATTAGTAATTACTTCTTGTCAGCAAGTGAATCAAGATCTTAACCACTAGGATGTCACTTGTTTTAGTCGCAAAATAAATGTGCCCATAATTTCAACTAACATAAATCCAACATGACTTCACCAAGGGCAAATCCTGTCTGACCAACCTCATGGCTTTTTACGATGGAGTAACTACTTCAGAGGACAAGGGAAGACCGACAGATGTCATCTATCTGGAATTTTGTAAAACCTTTGGCACAGTCCCCCACTAAATCCTTCTCTCTAAGCTGGAGAGATATGGATTTGAATGGTAGACCATCCAGTGGATAAGGAGCTGGTTAGATGATCTCATACAAAGGACAGCGGTCAATGGCTCAATCTCCAGATGAAGATGGGTTCCTCAATGGTCTGTGTTGGGAAGAGTGCTATTCAATATCTTCATCAATGACACAGACAAAAAGATTGAGTGCACCCTCAGCAAGTTTGCAGATAATAACAATCTAAGTGGTGTGGTTGATAAGACTGAAGGACTGAATGCCACCCAGAGGGACATGGACAGGCTTGAGAGGTGGGCTGAGGAGAATCTCATGAGGTTCAATATTTAAATTGCTCTTTGAGGAGACCATGCTTTCAATTTCAGTTGTGCTTCTATCTACTATAAGCTGAATTTAAGGACTTGAAAATATTTCCATTTATAAAAAATACTCAAAACCTTTGTAGTAATAAAAGAAAATTATAAAAAATTAAGAGAAAGTTAGCTCTAGGTATAGGAATTCCATAAGCCCTAAGAATTTTATTTTTAAAATAATTTCTAATTTATGTCATCTCATTCATTTTTATAGTAAAAATAAAGGGAAAATTAACCATATTTATTTTCTGCAGTAAAGACACTACTTCATACAATTTTCCCTATCTGGCTTGCAGATGTTGGAAATCAGCAGCCTCATGATAGAGGAGGGAAATTTTATTGAGTTTGGGTTGGTAACATGATCTGTATCCCCAGATTTAGGAGTATTTTAGGATTCCAACCTAACATGCATTTTAAGGTCTATATCCCACATCCAGCTTTCCCACATAAGCTGTTCAGATGATAGCAAATAATTAGCAGTACCAGAGTAATATATAAATCAATAGTTACAGTTATTTTCACCTAATAGTATTGGAACACATCTATCTTTTCCTTCTTTCAGTACCTGCTCAGAATCATTTTGAAAACAACAAAGCTTCTGTGTGGTTATTAAATGCAAAGTGAATCTGAATATTTACAGTGTATGAGATGCAAAATATATTCCTAAAAGGTAAACATGTCATAGAAATACTGTGTCTGTTTTTCCTATACTGTGTCTGTTTTTCCTAAGATCCTGATATAATTGTACTTCTGGCCCTTACAGTGCTGTATCGGTGGTGAATGATGTCAAATAAAGAGGAAATACTGCTGAGTGAAAAGTCATATTCTGAGCATAAATATGAACCTTCCCTGTGGCATGAGTGGATTTTTTTTTCTTTAAAGTAGTACTTATTTTCTTGATAGAGAAGAAAGTGTATATTAAGTAAAAGCAAATAAAATCTGACATGTAGATATTAAGGGAAGAAAAAAAAAAAGGGGTGGGTGGGGGGGGGAAGGCACCAGGAGCTTTTATTTCTTTTGTTGTTGATTTATCATTTTGTTAATTTTAAAATTTGCATATTTACCATGTCAGACTTGTGTGGGTTTGTGTGTTTGCCCTTTTTATTTTATTTTCTTTCCATTTGAACTCAGTTCTGCCAGAGACCTTTATGGCCTGAGGTTCGATATATTATGCAAATACGTCTTCAGCTAGAGAGATTTGCTGTGAATAAACACAGCAATATTTGTCCTCATTCTACATCATTCCAAATTTTGTGGCTGGATATCATAATTTTGTGTTTCTGCCATTGATGATACATTGAAGTTTGTTCAACTACTTTTCTATTCCTCCTTTGTTTCTGTTTCTAAATTAGCATGTTTTCATTTTACAGTATATCTAGGAAATAAAAAAGAATGCCATTAACATATCAGAAGTGCTTTTATATTTTGATGTTTACATAATATTTGTTTCTCTCTTTCTGTAGGTAGGACATATACCCCAGATGAGGCAGTCTTCACTGCACCCAGGAATGCCTATACTAATCTGAGTCTTTTGATTTATCCTAAAATGCGGTACTTAATGTTTTCTTTATCTGAAGAGTTGACTTCTTCCTAGGGGGGATGCACAGCATGTTGAAGAACTGAAAGAATTTATTTTTCCTATAATATTATTAAGGATTAATTTTATAATGTCCAGTGGGATCCACGAGTGTAAATAAGGAATACAGTCAATATGATGGACTTAAACAGCTCTCCATGGACCACCCTCATGGGCTTCATACACTCCATCTCAGAAATCTCTTAGCAAACATTTTCAGAACTGTTACATCTAAAATACTAAAATCAAATATTTTAGCAGTAGATTGTTGCCATGATTTCTTCTAAATAGAACAATGCACTGCAATGTTATCATCAGCAATTTATCTCTAATATATGCTCTATGTAAGGTCTCACGGATAGGTATCCTGTATTTCACATAACTGCTAATTAATCTGAAAACAAAGTATACTGTATTTGAACAGGACTATAACTTCACTAGGTTATAAATGGAATACACCTGCTTAAAATTTGTGCCAAAGTAATAAAAATTATTCTGAACTGACAAATCTGAACTTATAGATGATGCAGCACGCCTATATTAACATGCAGCAGGCTCTGAATATATGAAGTTTTTATAATAAGGTAAGAACATGTGTTTTTAATTGAATGAAAAGAACATAACTGTGTGTTTTAAAGATGTCAGCCCTTCACGTTAAATATTAAACAGTTTTAAATTTGGTTCAAAAACATTTCCAACAGTAATAAACTCCCCCTGCACACTTAAATAATTCTTATATTGTCTGCAGGGCACATACGCGGAAAAAGGCCAAAGCAACATCTTTCCTTATAAAGTATATTTTAAAATTAGAAGCACCTATAACATTGAGATTCACTGAGATTTATTTTAAAATTCTCATTGATGTCTACTGACTAAAGTCAAATGAGTTACTCACTGTGTTTAACAAAAATAAATGCCACCTGAAAAGAAAAATGCATCAACTTTGTATGCCAAGAGAAAAATTAAGCTGAGTATTAAGTAGTACAGTATTTCCACTAATGTATTTCAGCACAGGAATCTGAGTGGAACTGAAATTAGATAGGATGCAAAAGAATCTCTGTGGAATTCGAGGTGGTGTACATTCTCCATGGCCACTCTTATGCCAAGTGACCAAGAAAATACATACTACACTGCACAGTGCTAATAGTTTATTTGATTTTCTTGGGACATCTCAGCCTGTTGCAATTTTCAGGATTTAATCCAACTAGGAACACCATGTTCTCTATATGTCCTTTGAAGATAAATGAATACCATTTGGTGGGAATTTTAAACCACACAATGACGTACCCTTCCAGCAACTGTGTGGAGAAGGCAGGACACTTTGCACTCTGGAGACTATGAGTAACACTTGCTCGAATTTTTTCTGCTTGCAATCAGATGGACTTTGAAGTACAGTGTAATGGCGCCCTGCGTGTTTCATGCACAGAATAAGAATTACACGATCCATAACTTTTCATCATTTTGTAACACATGAATTAAAGTCATGTCTCCAAAGTCTCCAGTTGTTTTCCAAAATGTCCAATTGTTCTTCAAAGAGATTTGGCTCATGCTGGCCTCTATCCAGTAACACAAAAGATATAGGACACATGGTTTTAGGTCTTTTTTAGGCTTGAAGTGATCAGAGTGAATTTCATCTTCACAAGATGACCATAATTACTAGATCACGATGAACTTGAAGGAAGATACCTGCAACTGTCACTGAAAGAGATACATGAGTCCACATGAGGACTAGTACTATTTCTTTAATTATTAGTTCTAGGCTAATTGTGATTCTTGAACTAGATTGTAAAGATTTCCATTACAGTAATGATAACATCATAGATTTACTTTTACAGATACACGCCTTTTACTTCCTCTTTGCCCATAAACAACACTTTGAGCATAACGCTAAATTGTTTGTAATTCTTTTTTACTATAAAGAGTTTGTTTCTACAGGGGTAGCCTGCTTTCAGGTCACTTAGATGAATCTGCTTTGATTCATCCCACTGAACTACAGGCATTTAGTTAAGACATTTGTAAAAGGGTTTACACTATCAAGTGCCTGTTATAGTCAGTGGAGAGATATTGGCATGTCAAGAGGTCAGATTTGCTCTTTGTGACATTGCACAAGCAAAATTGTTCACTTAATGAAAATTTAAGAGAAGAAACAGGGCTGATTCCTAATCTGTGCATCTCAAAGAAGAGCCAAATCATGTAGAATGAATCTGGTCATGGATTGATAAGCTTTGCGCAGGGATGAATATAGAGGCTACTGCTATTAAAAATCCTTTCCCATTAAGTATCAAAAAATCCCTTGGGTAGTGGCACAACATACATATGATAGACAAATAGACGACTTGTATAAAAGGAAAGGCTTTTTGCTACATGGAGAGGCAGAATTATAAACTGTGCTGGGACCTGCAGATAACAAACATTTTAGAAGATAGTGTCATAGACTCATAGAATGGTAGACATTGGGAGGGACCTCTGGAGATCATCTAGTCCAACCCCCCAGTAACACAGGTGCACTTCAAGCAGGTTGCACAGGAACATGTCCAGGTGGGTTTTGAAGGTCTTCAGAAAAGAAGACTACACAACCGCTGTAGGCAACCTGTTCCAGTGCTCCATCATCCTCAAGGTAAAGCTCCTCCTTAAATTCAGGTGAAGCCTCCTGTGTCCTAGTTTGTGCCCTTTGCCCTTTGTCCTATCCCTGGCCACTATCAAGAAGAGCACAGTCCCATCCTCATATCTGAAGATCCCAGATTTTATGTCACAGAGAGCAATCCAACAGGAACCTAAAATTCTTCAGCGTTGTTGAGTCCAACCTCACCTAGAGCTTCCACAGAGGTTGTATTTATCGCAATATGTTTATTTCCATCTACAAGATGAAGAGATAGTGAAGTCCTTCCTCACATTTATTGGATGGAATATTATGATTTTTCATGGTAAAGAAGTTCAAATGTTATAACGAAATATATGAGTTAGAGTATATAAAGAGTATTGTATTCTTAACTTGCAGAAACATACATGTTCATTAATGCCAGTCTGAAAGATGCTGATTGCATTTCTCTACAAACAAAAGTAAAGAAAATAATTTATGAGAAGATAAACGGTGAATGTTGAAGAAGTGAGTGGATTAAATTTCTTGGGTTCATATTTAACAATAAGATTTAGGGTTTTTTTTCAACTTAAACTTCTCATTGGCTTATTTATACATTAATTAAAAATCATTACTGCTTAAAACCTTGACTAGTGCAATTCAGTCAGAGAACTGATTAGTTCAAATTCTTAAATGGAACATAGCTCTATACAATGAGAATGTCTTAAACTAATTGTACACTTGTTTACCATAAGTTGAATTTTGTATCTGTCAAATATATTATTGATTCTATGGAAATTCCAGCTGAGGTAGATACACATGAGTACAATAGTCATATTGAAACCAAGGAATTAATTTTTAAATTTTAAATTAATTATTTTCCAAAGATTCCAATTTTTACCTGTCATGATTCCTGTATCTTACTATTCAAATTTGTTAGAAAATCTGGAAAAATTAAATAAAAGTTTTGTAATGAAAAGTTTGTAATTTTCCTCCTGTGCTTTGCAAATAATATTGATGAGTTTGCAGCATATGATTTAATACACTTAAATGATAGATGTTTATAATTCTGCTTTGAGGGATCTGTGGTAGGGTGAGAAAGTTCCCCCCACACACAAAAAGATTCCACAGCTAACTCAGCTGGAGAAGCAGATGAAAGATATATTTACAAGCAGAAATGGAATGCAATGAATATGTACATAAATATACAATATTTACAATATATACAGAAATATACAGCAATGTATGTAATACAGGAGATCTTTTTCCCCCTGCAACCAGGGGTGTTCGGCCTGTACCCCCTTCTCCCTTCCTACCTCCCCTTTTTTCCCAAAAAGGGTTAGAGAGAGAGAGAAAGGCAATTAAGGAGAAAATTCTGTTAGCTCAAAATGTATGCAAGAGTTAGTTTTCTTATCTGGTTAGCTCTGTTAATCCAAGGTCGCTCTGTTGCTTCAGTGAGAGAGAAGCCGACAGACCCAGAGGAACAGAGAAGAACAGACTGACTCCAAACAGACTGAACCCAAAACTCAAAATTTCATTCTATCAAATCTACCAATTAAATTAGTTTAGAATATCTTTGTTTTCATTCAAATATCAAAAACATACAGCCAGAGTCTTTCAGCAACTGTCCCTTCCTTAAAGGCACAGCCTAAACTGGTCACAGGATCATACTGCTGATATGTTATACATTCATATTTAATCTACAAAATTCATAAATCAGGAACCCAGTATTTCTTTCTAGTAATTAATCACAAGGAAAATGAAACCATGTTTGTAACATGATTTATAATACTGATCAACAAAATTTATAAAAAATGAGAGAATAAACATTTTATTCTAAGCTATTTGATTGTGTAGATGAATCATAGGAAATCTCTCAACTTTTATTTCAATTTTCTATGAGTCATCCAAAGCTAAAGAAAGAAAAAGAGAAATAAATGATTAAAAAAATTCACTTCCATCTGAAATTGCATACTAGCTAATAACCAATTAAATTTCCACAGACAAACATATATCCAAACTATAATGAATTGGTGCTTAAAGAAATAAAATACTTGATAATAGAAAAGTCTAAAACTAATTTTCTAGCTCAATTTACTTTGTTATTTTTTTTTTTCTTTTCTTTCTTAAAATAAGCAAGCAATGTCAAATTCCAGTTTTTTCTGTGCATCATACAAAAGAGGAGATGGTTTCTCACCTAACATGACTCCTACGGAGGGAATACGAAGACATAAGAAACTGTTTTAACGTATAGATAGTTGTATATATAAAATTATAACCAGAAGAAAATTTTAATGACCATCAGATTCAATTTACTTGCAACTATTCTGGAAAAGATTTCTCTAAGTTTCTTCCTGCAACTTTGCTATTTTACAGTATGCAGTAACATTTAAAACTTCAACAGTTTTACAGTTTTCCCAGCAACTCCCAACTGAAGCATATTGTTTCAGACTTTTTGAAGACAGTCAAAGAGCAAAAAAGATCGTTGAACTGAACCACTGTGCACAAACACACTCCAGTATTTCTATGTTACTTTGTAGTGAACCCATATCTTTTAGTAAGTCACCTGCATATTATGGGAAATGGGAATCACAGACAGATTCTTTTTTCTGATAATTTATTTCAACAATGTTTCCTATTTTATATTTTTGTCTTTTTTTTAATTTTATTAAATAAAAAGTCTTTGGTCCTCTCTTCATGTAATATCTAAAATTCAACCATACATGGAGCAACAGAGACCAAAATGGTTGTGTCATAGAACCAGCATATACGCTATTATTTCTAATAGTTTTAACAATATTTTTATAATCTCCATTTCAAAATCTACACAGTAACTTTACTGACAGGTAGTACAAAGATTAAAAGGGAAGATGATTTAACAAAATACCTGTTGCATTTTTTTGCTTCTAAAAACATATATAGCATATAATTTTTAACTTAAAACCCAGCATCATCTCGACAACCACAGACCATCAACTCAGTATTCAACTCAGAGATAAAAGTGTGGTCGCATTTTTTAAGTGAAAAGATACATATTGAATTTTCGAACTGGTAAAAACTACTGAATCTAAAAATCTCCAAGATCTGTAGCTGTGGAATCCAAGTACCAGTATTCATTCATCTTGATGCATTCTAAGCCAGGTAATAATATTGTCACATTGAAGCAATTTTCCTATCAGAACTATCTCGTATGACATCAACTTTTTGCTCTTTTTCCTTTTGACACCTTTCTTTTTAAATTACTTTTGAATGCAATGAGTATGAACCTAAGATAATGGTAAAAATAAAAGACACATCAGTGGAATAACTTTGCTCATTGATGAATAGATGTTTTCTTTCAAAAGATGACAAAAAAAAGAGTCATTAAATATTCCTATGCAAATGTGGTTTTAGAACATTGTTCTGTGTTTTCAAAAGTAGAATTAAAAAATGAAATGATACAAAGAATATCATGGGGATAAACTGTTGAATTACAATAATAATACAATAACACAATGCACCAGGTTGAAAGAGACCTTCAAGATCATCATGTCCAACCCATTAACCAATCCAACCCACCTAAACAACTAAACCATGCAATCAAGCACCCCATCAAGTCTCCTCCTGAACATCTCCAATGAAGGTGACTCCACCACCTCCACAGGCAGCCCATTCCAATGGGCAATCACTCTCTCTGTATAGAACTTCTCCCTAACATTCAGCCTAAACCTGCCCTGGCGCAGCCTGAGATTGTGTCCTCTTGTTCTGGTGCTGGCTGCCTGGGAGAAGAGATCAACCTCTGCCTGTCTAAAACCTCCCTTCAGGTAGCTGTAGAGAGCAATAAGGTCACCCCTCAGTCTCCTCTTCTCCAGGCTAAGAAACCCCAGCTCCCTCAGCCTTTCCTCATAGGGCTTGTGTTCCAAATGCCTCAACAACTTCATTGCCCTTCTCTGGACACACTCCAGCAAGACAACATCCTTCCTAAACTGAGGGGCCCAGAACAGGACACAGTACTCGAGGTGCGGCTTAACCAGTGCAGTGTACAGGGGCAGAATGACCTCCCTGCTCCTGCTGGCCACACTGTTCCTGATGCAGGCCAGGATGCCATGGGCCTTCTTGGCTGCCTGGCCTCACTGCAGGCTCATGTTCAGCCTCCCATCAACCAGTACCCCCAGGTCCCTCTCTGCCTGGCCGCTCTCCAGCCACTCTGACCCCAGCCTGTAGCACTGCCTGGGGTTGCTGTGGCCAATGTGCAGAACCCGGCACTTGGATGTGTTAGATCTCATACGACTGGATTCTGCCCATCTGTCCAGCCTGTCAAGGTCCCTCTGCAAAGCCTCTCTACCCTCCAGCAGATCAACTCTTGCCCCCAGCTTGGTGTCGTTTGCAAATTTACTGATGATGGACTCAATGCCCTCATCCAGATCATCAATAAAGATGTTGAGGAGCATGGGTCCCAGCACTGATCCTTGGGGCACACCACTAGTGACGGACCGCCAGCTGGATGTGGCACCATTCACCACCACTCTCTGGGCTCGGCCCTCCAGCCAGTTCCTAACCCAATGCAGTGTGCTCCTGTCCAAGCCATGGGCTGATAGCTTGGCCAGCAGTTTGCTGTGGGGGACGGTGTCAAAGGCCTTGCTGAGGTCCAGGTAGACCACATCCACAGGCCTCCCCACATCCACCAGGTGGGTCACCTGATCATAGAAGGAGATTCTTTAGCTGTTCTTAAAATTGCAAACACAATGAAACAGTTGAATGTCAGTTATAGTGGCACCTTAACCATTTGGTTATTTGGTATGTTTTTTCCTACTTACCTTTAAAATACAAGGGATTTTGATTTTGTTTGTTTGGGGTTTTTGTGTGTTTGGGGTTTCTTTTTTCCAAATAATGCTGTTTCTGACCTTGAATCTTGACACACTGAACAAACCCCAACATTCTGAAATGTGGAACTTCTACCTGTAACATCAAGTAGTTATACTACAAATAATAATTATTATGACAAGAACAATTTTTCCAATTTATTTCTCCTCCTGACCCCACCCACCTCCCCAGTTATTAAAATTAGATATTAGAAGTAAAATAAAGAGTTTCTCATTGCTATAAAAGCATTGGCCTTGTTCACCCACTTGCATATTTATAACAATGGAAACAAATAATGTTTGTGAAAACATTAAATTAAATTAGACTTCAATCATTTTGGGAGTCTCTTGATTAAAGACCTATTGAAGTAATTTGTCTTAAAGCAGGCATTCTATATAGTAAGCAAAGAAAAGGTTGGGTTTGGAATATCAAGAGAATGATATTGAGAGAAAAATGTGGATATAACACTGTGGCCTCACAGATATAACAGGATTTATGGGAGAGCCATGGGTTTTTTGGAGTGAAAGTTGGACACCAGGACAGAACACTAGGGAATATAGAATGATAATACAAATCTATATGTAGTCAAATGATTAATCCTAATAAACTCCCTGTAGTCTTCCAATATACTGAGGAGAGTCTCAGTTCAGTTGCCATGTATATATGCTTCCAATGCCATTTCAAATACTGTGATACTGTGATACTTCTATTTCAAATTCACCAATATATCCTAAGTTACTAAACATCTCACAAATGACGATTGAAGAGAGTTATAAATATCTGTAAGAAGGTTTTATATATAAATATATACTCTCATTTCCCTACTCCATATATTTATGCAGATGTATTTGATATCTAAGCTTAGAAATTGACCATCTGGAATGAAATTTTACCAAAGGAAGAATTAACTGTGTTGTATAATAACTGAAAGTCCTTTCCAAACTGCTGGCTCCTCAGGCAAGGAATATATTCCGAGAGTCAAATGCCAATATGCTAATTTACATAGCATCACTTCCTCTGGTTATAGTTTTTCATTGGTCATATAACATCATAAAGATAAGATTTAAAGTGGAATTTCATTATAGTTGAGGAGTAGCTAAAAACAGAGCTTCTAACTAAAACAATTTTTAAATTTATACAGTGTTATTGACCACAAATCTGGATAATTGCTCAAGACTCAACACACAAATTACCTACACGCTAGATATTATTAATGAAGAAAATAGTCCATCAGTAAATAAGAGGGGGAAAAAAGGTTTCTCAATATTCTTCTTGCTTGTTGATTCATAACAGAGTTGCAATTGGATTTGGTACATGTGCACAATATAATACACCAGGTTGAAAGAGACCTTCAAGATCATCGTGTCCAACCCATCAACCAATCCAACCCACCTAAACAACTAAACCATGCAACCAAGCATCCCATCAAACCTCTTCCTGAACACCTCCAATGAAGGTGACTCCACCACCTCCACGGGCAGCCACCTATCTCCCTACATGCAGTATTTTAGTGAACATCCATTTATTTTCTAAAATATCTATTTGTAAAGGTTTGTTTAAATTTGCTTAACCACAGCTATTTTTACCTAACCAAATAGAATTTGAAGTTTGCTAGCAGTTGCATTCAAACAGAAATCTGCAGACCATCTGTGACTGGAGGCCACAGCACACATCCAGACAATCTCTGGTCTCAGCAAAACGCTATCGCACTTCATGATTAAATGACTGCCTAAAACACATGTTTATTTCCAGGGCAAAGGAACTGGGAGGTCTTGCATACTCTTCTTAGCACAGACAATGTTGCATGCTTCTTTTAATTACCAATCATAAGAAAATAAGAAGGGGCTTGTTTTGCAGCAGGGGGAGTTGGGGGGATTGGGGGGTGCTTAGTTTAGCTTCCATTTTAAATATTTTTTTCAATTTTGGGTCTGGGAAAAAAAATTGTTTCAGCTGGGCTTTTTATTCACAGGACAGAAACTTGTGAAAATTCTTCTTGTTCCTGAACTACAACAGCAGGGGGAGTTGGGGGAGTTGGGGGGTGTTTAATTTAGCTTTCATTTTAAATATATTTTGTTAGTTTGGGTCCAGAAAAAGAAATGTTTCAGTTGGGCTTTTTATTCACAGGACAGAAACGTGTGAAAATTCTTCTTGTTCCTGAACTACAACATCAAAAATAATTTTGAACAGCTGCCCAAGACTATACCAGGAATAACTGAAGAGTTTTGATTTAAAAAATAAAATAAAAATAATGCATTTTCATAGATGGATATACAAAAAGAAAACAAACAAGCAAACAGAAACCCTAAACCAACAACAAACAAGACAAACCAACAAACCAACCAAACCAGAAAAAAGCCCAAAACCAAACACAAAAAAACCCCAAACTGAAACAAACCAAATTCCCCAGAAATCCCCACAGCAACAACAAATTATAGAAAACACAATCTAAACAGTGTTCATGTTGTTGTAAACCAAGGAATAACGACAATGACATTATTTTTTTTCAGACAATGTCCAATATAAATAAGACAACACTTATGTACAGAAACTCTTTTTTCTTTGTTCATCGTATTGTTACCCTGCTGCAGTCTTGGCAAATATAATGGGTTTTCTAGCAACAAAAATTTTCTAAGGAATATTTGTTTTCTACTTATGGAAACATCATTTTATATGTATGTCTGAAAAGCATACACCCTTAATCCTCACGGTCTTCAGAGATATGGAATTTAATGGCAATTAAATTGTGCTTATAATTTAGGTCATACTACAGCTTCTGAGTGGGTTACAAATTGTTGGCATTAATTATGTATTGACTTTAAATAGGTCTTGCCTTTTAATATAAAACCAATTTCCTGATGGCTGTGGATTTTTCATATTCCTCTTTTGGCTTGTAAAACCGTTTGTTTACTCTCTGCACATGTGTTAAAATAATGAATTCCTGCTGAAATCTGGTGCAAATGAATGTTCTATTCTTTCACTTCAAAGCTGAGTGACTTTTGGACTTCTGACAGAATTGGTTCAAGACTCATATATTTATAAAAGACAAAGTAATAGGTACATGTAGACCTACAATGTAGCAGGTCCCAAAATATTATTATTTTTTTTAACCTCATGATATCCAAAGAAAGATTTTTCATTTAAAAAAAATATTAGAAATCTTGCATTAAAAATATATTTTGTGGTTTTTGTCCACATAGATTTGAGAGACAGTACAGAATATAGTAGTTTACTGAAGACACAGTCTCAGGCTGCGCCAGGGGAGGTTTAGGCTGGATGTTAGGAAGAAGTTCTATACAGAGAGAGTGATTGCCCATTAGAATGGTGTGAGAGACTAAAGCTTGTCTCTCCTGGTGTGACTCAACAAAGATAAAATCACTTGCTGCTTGCCCAGACAATAGCTGATGTGCGTTGGGCAGAGCCACTGGAAGGACTCTTGGAAGGTGCAAAGATAACATTGCTTACTGGATTGCAGCTGGCCTACAACAATGGCCCAAGGGCCCAGCCATCACGCCTTCAGGACAGGACCATTTCCAGCCATCAGATACCCCAGGAAGGGGGGATGATGAGACAATGGATTCACCACCTGTTTCCTGATGTGTAATGAGTGTGTGGGTAGGTAGATGGAGAAGGAGGAAGCAGAGGCCCACTCCCCCTCCATCCAGACAGCTGCCCAGACTCACATGAATACACAGAAAGATTTCCTGGGGAACGACACCTGGACACTTACCTAAAGATGATTTCCCAGAATGATATCCTGGGGAACAACACCTGGACACTTGCCTAAGGGCTAAAAAACTGTATAAAAGACTGGAGCAACTACTGGCTCAGTAGAAGAAAATTGGAGAAGAAAAATGCACAAGAAAGAAGACGGCACCACACGCTGGAAACATCACGGGGCAACACAACAGATCTTGGACTCTGAAAACCCTCTCTCCATGCCCTAAGTTCTGCCTGCTGCAACTCATGGAGCTGAAGAATCTGCCCAGAGGTCCTCATCTCTTCTACAGCCAAAGCCTCAGCAGCGTTTCTCTACAAACCCAACATCTCCTGCAACACCATTTGTCTACAGACCCAACATCTCCTGCAGCACCTTTCCTCCACAGACTCAAACTGTCTTGGGGGGTGAGGGGTGTGGTAATATAATTCCTTTCCTTTAATCTCTCTCTTCTCTCTCTCTCTATTTTCTCTCTCTCCCCTTCTGATCCATCCACTTTATTTATGTCCATCCACTTTATTTATGTAATAAATAGTCTAGCTGTTGATATTTTGGCCTCGTTTGTGCCTCTCATTTCACAACACGGGAGTATTCAAAAAAACCTAAGTCTCTTTCCCTCTCCGGACCGAGACAAGTGGGTTGCCCGGGGACTTGGTGGAGTCACCTTCATTGGAGGTGTTCAGGAGGAGACTTGATGGGGTGCTTGGTGTCATGGTTTAGTTGATTAGGTGGGTTGGATTGGTTGATAGGTTGGATGTGATGATCTTGAAGGTCTCTTCCAACCTGGTCTGGTCTATTCTATTCTATTCTATTCTATTCTATTCTATTCTATTCTATTCTATTCTATTCTATTCTATTCAAGATGAGGCCAAACATTTATGTACACAATCTATGCCAGGTTATATGGACTTTCACACTTTTTTTGGATCCTCTGGTAAATAGGTGACCACATTTTATGAAATATTCTTTTTTGTGCTTTGTGTCCAAAAACGCATCCAGAGTGCCAGGCACATTATTTAAATTTACATTGCACAGAATTTACAGGGTCTTGGGATCTGTGAAAAGCATGACATTCCTACGGCTGGAAGAGCTTACAAATTCTGTAATACATCAGAAACAACTGTGTGCAGTCAGTTGACAGTTTTCCCATTAAATAGTAGCCCCATTCTATCACTTAATGGCTCTATTTACTCCTCTTTCTTTGATGAAATCCTTATATCACAGTGACTATTAGTTCATTGGATACTGTTTGGCTCAAAGAAATGAAATGACACTTTGCATTTCTGGGGTTTGACAATTTTTATTTGAAATTTGTATAATGACCTGATGGGATGTCCAGGAGCCAAGTAATGTTGAGTTTCGCTGCTGAGCTGGTGTGGCAACTTTTTGCATAAGTAGACCTGTAGTAATTTATACAAAGAAACAGTTCACCCTTAAACTATATTTTGTTTGTGTTCCCATTCCTTTAAGTTATTTTTGCTGTTGATTTCCAAGATATACATAGTTTGCTTTATAGAAGTTTTAAGATCTTGCTGATGTAATAAAATACTTGATGAAATATCCCAGACAAATAACAAAAAGATTAAATTTTAACAAAATGTTAGTATACTCTAATTTCTCTAAGAAAAACAATTAAGATAGACAATGATCTGTGAGAAATTCAGAAACTGTGTCACAAAAATGAGAAAGTGTATTTGAAGAGGATAAAAACAACTGATTTTGAAAAAGATTTATTTCTGTTTCTATAAAAACACTTTAGGGACTGTTCAGGTATACTATATTTGTATCACTTAAGCTGTAAGAATTTTACTTCACTTCAAGAAAAATTCCAAATACTATATCAGACATATTTTTTAAAGAGAGGAGAAGAAATAGTGACACAGGGTAGAAAACCAGGTTGAAAATGTAGTCTGAATCATATCAAATACTAAATCAAAATTTTGTTTTATAGAGGGGGAGAAGAAATAGTGACATAGGGTACAAAACCAGGTTAAAAATGTAGGCTTTAGTGTATCATCTAACATTTGCCCATCTAATCAAGCATGCAGATTCAGATTGGCTGTATTTGTAAGCAGGAGGATGTTTTGGCAGAGAAGCTGTCCTATGTTTGCACAGGGCTAATGTCCTGTAAATAGTGGTCTTACACATTCTGGACAGGCAAGATGCCATCCTAACAGACGGGTATGAATATTGCCATGAAAATAACTATTATGCACTTCATATTTGAGTTTTACGGGCTCTAACCCAGAAACACTGTCACTGAAATTTGTGGGAAATGTTTGTCTTTTTCCTTTGTTTTTTAAAGGGCATGCTATTATTAGTCAATTTAAATAAACTTTGGGAAGTGTAATCCCATAGGTATCACTCTTAACTATTTCTGGAGCTTGTAAATGAGGTTTACTGATTAAGAAATATAATAACAAATAAATATATATTATAAAGATTTTAAATCTCAAGATAGTTCAAAGACAATGGAAGTAATTATAAGTTATTCTGGTTTGCTCAAAGGTTTTGGTCAGACCAAATGTAAAACTGAACATATCAAATTTTCAGGCTTAACCATGCTACAATAATAAATAAGAGCATTAATAACCAGATAATATTTCCAAATTAATACAATGAAAATAAAAGCTTCCTATTCTCATGTCACAATTAGGAAAAACAAAAAAAGGTAAATTAATTAAATTTTAAAAGAAGGAAAACAAGAACAAGGGAATAGTTAAAACATCCCATCTGTCAATTAACACTACAGCATATTCTTGCAATCAAAACCAAGATTTCAACACAGACAACACATGCACATGTATAATATTCAGAGTAGTATTGAGTTATGTATATATAGCCAGTAGTTTTCAACATAATGTATTACTTATGTGAAACATAATCTGAGAACTTTAATACTGAAATATGTACATATATATTCACATAAAGAGAAAAACAGAGAAGGAGGATATGTGTGTGTATACATCTGTGTGTACAGCAAATGGTCTTTATTGCTCAACATTAATCTTGAAAATTGAAACCTTTCCCTTGCACCTTCCTTGTTTAGCTAAACACCAGAGATTCTAAAACTTAAAACACAAGTACTTTCACCGTGAAAAAGAAAACAAACAAAAGAACACCTAAACTTTCCTACTAACATATACAAAGTTACATGGAAAAAGAAGTGAAGTTGCTTATAAAAAAGCCACATGTTAGTCTTTTTTTTTTTTTTTCTAAGCAGATAAACTAAATAAGGTTATAGTATGGTTCAGATCATGTAGGTCACTTCTTCATGAAACTAATGTATAGTGACATTATGCCACCTGAAATATTCAGCCAACAAAGATCCTTGTCGCTCAGCCTCAGTGTCATTTTTAACTGGTTTAAACTTTTTTTTCTCTTGATGTTAGAACTCAGAAGATCAGAAGAGTTCCTATAATAACAACTGGAAAAAAAAAAAAAAAAAAAGCTGTATCTATGTTTAGTGGTCAAGAAAGATGACCTAAGGTAAATAACCTCTTTTGAAGAAGTTTTTAGGGGGTACCATTACAGTTCACCAGCTATGAGAATACAATTTTCTAATTATTTTTGTTTTTCTGTGTGTGGCTATTTTAATTCCTCAGAGACTTGTGGAATGGAGTATTTCATTATGAGTTATCCTGAGAATCTTGGTGCCTTCAGTTGTGTAAGGAGACTTGATTACAAATTTAAGAGCTGGGGTTGCTTAGCCTGGAGAAGAAGAGGCTCAGAGCAGACCTTACTGCTGTCTACAACTACCTGAAGGGAGGTTGTAGCCAGGTGGGAGTTGCTCTCTTCTCCCAGGTGGCCAGCACCAGAACAAGAAGACACAGTCTCAAGCTGTTGCCAGGGGAGGTTTAGGCTGGATGTTAGGAAGAAGTTCTTCATAGAAAGAGTGACTAGACATTGGAATGGGCTGCCTGTGGAGGTGGTGGAGTCACCATCACTGGAGGTGTTTAGGAAGAGACTTGATGGGGTGCTTGGTGTCATGATTTACTTGATTAGATAGTGTTGGATGATAGGTTGGACTCGATGATCTCAAAGGTCTTTTCCAATCTGGTTAATTCTATTCTATTCTAAACATAATGGAAACAAAGCATAATATATTTGGTAAAGGTAACTATTTCTGGGTGCCAATTTTGTTCAGACAATAACTCACTGTCCATTATGATCTGCTGTAAGGGGACAAATTTCCTTCTCAAAGACCTTGCTCAGAGCTAAGTGAGATGTGAGATCTAAAAAACCCAAACCAAACCAAAAACAAACCCCAAAAACAACAACAAACCCCAAACCAACAAAAACCCCAAACCAACAAAAACCCCAAACCACAGGGCTAGAGGCCTAGATAATTACAATTACTTCTAATTCCACCATAAACTATTCCAGTAACTAAGAACAGCAAGTTATTCCTAGAATAAAATGTTGTTCCTTAGAGCTTCAATTTCAAAGATGTCATGCACATATTTCATTACTACTAACACAGGGGGAAAGAGCATAATAGATTACATTAAAATAGTTTTTTTATCGCCCTTCATTTCAGCTATTCAAACCATGGTACCCATTTACTCTGCAGCATGATAATGAAGAAGGGAAGGTGTGTGAGAGAGATGGGTAAAGTGTCAGCACCTACATCAAGAGTTATACGAATTCAGAAAAGAAAGCTAAATGAAAATTTAAGTTAATGACAGGACTCCTGAGTTTGAGAAGGGCCTTCTTCACCTCATTAGCAAACCTGCCTGCGTAAAATCAAACCAGGACAATAAGGTTTAAATAATTTTATTGCAGTGAGAATAGGAAGTTGAGTAGGTCTTTTTGTTTGTTTGGGTTTTTTGTGGGGCTTTTGTTTTTTTTTGGGGTTTGTTTTGGTTTGTTGTTTTTCTTTTTTAACTTTACATTTGTTCACTAGATAAAACAGTGATTCGAGATTACATTGAGCACACACCATCTCTGTCACTGGAGGTGTTCAGGAGGAGACTTGATAGGGTGCTTGGTTGCATGGTTTAGTTGATTAGGTGGTGTTGGATGATAGGTTGGACATGAGGATCTTGAAGGTCTCTTCCAACCTGGTCTGGTCTGGTCTATTCTATTCTATTCTATTCTATTCTATTCTATTCTATTCTATTCTATTCACATTCTATCTAGTTCTGGGTTCTTAATTTATTTATTTTTAACAGAGAGACTGGGATTCAAACTAACATTGCAAGCACGCTTCTTTAATGACCAGATAACTGTTTATAATGTGTGCATTAATTTTTCTTTGGTGTCGACAACTTATAGTATATTTCCATTGTTAATATTTGTGACTACATTGATAATTTATAATGACAACATGTATAATTTTATCTCTCTGTAGGATAGTTTGAACATATTTAATGCCCATTAAACAAAGAGTAATTCTACATCGTCCTGACAGTTATGCCTGAAAGTTGAGTAGTGCATTTTGTTTCCAGGAAACAGGTGAAATGGCTATGTTTCCAGGACAATTATACTATGAACAACTTTGAATTTTGCATATAATATCCTGTTGTATTTTAGCATTAAACCAGAAAACTCTAATTTTTTTTTAAGATGATTCAATAATGTTGATTCTATAAAATGAAATAGTCTCATGATACTCCTCAATAAAATATTTTTTTATAAATATACATTTGTTATATTATTTAAGTTAAAGTCGATTATCATTACTACTCATGATACAATATGGGAGCTCCTATATGTTGTCCTTTTATTGCAAAAAAATCTACATATGGGTTTACACATCTCTTACTCACTGTCACTGTTCAGCTACAGCACTATTGCCTCTCAGACTACTGAATTTCCTGTTGCCAACAGCAGTTTCTCTCTTCTCTCCCTCCCTCTTGGGCTCACTGTTGGACTGTTCTCTCTCTCTTCCCAACTTTTCTATTTCAAATTCTTCATCTTCTCTAGAATTATTGATTTGTAACCCTTTAAACTAATTTCTGCAGGCAATTGCCAAATTCAATTATGTGATTGAGGTACCAGCCTCTGGTATCCATGTCCTCTTTCACACACTAACACATGCACACACACTACATACCTATGAGTAACTGCCCTTATACACCCAGACCACCCAGTAGCTGAATCACCTCATCTCTCCATTGCCTTTACACAGACACAAAGATGTAAATTAGTATCTCTGACAGTTAATTCAGACTTACAAATTCAGACTTTGTAGCCAGGCAGAGGTTGGTCTCTTCTCCCAGGCAGCCAGCACCAGAACAAGAGGACACAGTCTCAAGCTGCGCCAAGGCAGGTTTAGACTGGACGTTAGGAGGAAGTTCTATACAGAGAGAGTGATTGCCCATTGGAATGGGCTGCCTGGGAAGGTGGTGGAGTCACCGTCATTGGAGGTGTCCAGGAGGAGACTTGATGGGGTGCTTGGTGACATGATCTAGTTGTTTGATGGGTTGGACTCGATGATCTTGAAGGTCTCTTCCAACCTGGTTTACTGTATTGTATTGTATGATCTTGCCAGTAGAAAACCATTACACCCCATGGCAATTGGCTTGGGCATTCTGGTCCTTTAAGTAATGTGGTTTAAACCCACCTAGTTGGTAACAAAACAACCATGCAGCCACTTATTCACTCACTCCTACCCCACTCTGACGGAATGGCAAGGAAAAAAGTACATAAAAAAGACAAAGGGTCAGGACAAAGAACAACAGAAGCTCACTCACCAATTACAGTCATGGGCAAAAGACAGACTTGACTTGAGGAACCAAACCAGCATCAGTTTACTAATCAAATCAGAACATGTCAGTGAGAAACACAACTGGATCTTAAAAACATCTTTCCATGCCCCCCAGTGCTTCCCTGCTTTACATCATCTTCCCTAGTGGTAAAATGGAACAAGGAATGAGAGTTGAGGTCAGTCCCAGTTCATTCCACGTACTTTCTGCCTCTGCTTCCTCCTGATAATGCTCCCTTGCTGTGACTCAGCTCAGCCTGCCTTCTCACCTTCTCACCAAGGGCTGCAAGGGAATCAACACACTGGTGCACTTTCCCCAGGATCTTTCTCTCTGACCTGGATGTCTGCACAGTTCTCTCTTCTGTTCCACTCCTCTCCAAAACAAAAGAAGCCATCAAAACAAAAGAACGCAACCAACAGGTTTTTTAAATCTTAAATGTTGTTTAAGAGAAGCTGAATTGCTTGGTCTTGGCCAGAGGCAGGTCAAACTTGGAGCTGGAAGAACCACAACATCAGCCTCTTCTCCCAGTACCAAAACCCCACCAAATGCAAATCTAACAAGCAGTCAAGTCACAGACATTCTTCTTTCTCAAGTATCCACCTGAGAATTAAGAGCATTTCAATACTTTTCTCAAAAGCTCCTTATCTTACCCACCAGCTGTTCTGATTTGATATACTTCAGTGTTTGCACATCAGCACATATACCCACACAATTTGTATGCATTATGGCATCTCCAGTTGCTGGCATCATTGATACATGGACCTTCTGACCCCTGGCTGGCAGTCAAAACTCTGTATATACCTGTGGACAGGGAATAAAGAGTCCCTTACCCACAGAAGTAAATTATTAAAGGGAAAAGAAAAAAAATGGAGAAGAAAAGACAAAAGTTAAACCCAGAGGTTTTTAAGGAGATTGTAGGGACTGTGCTAATCAGGTGATCAGGCAAGCATACAAACTACCAAAATGTTTGCACATGACCAACCCTTTTAATGTCTTTCTCTTCCCCTCATCCTGTCACATTGTAGGTAAGATCTCGATGTTTGTCTGTCTCAGAGCCACAGACTCTGACTGGAATTATTTAATAAAATTGTACTGGCACAGGTTCAGAAAGCTAAAACAATAACATTGTTTAATTTATTAAAGCAACAGATACAATAGTTTTAGGATTACTGATGAGAAAGGCACTAACTGCAAAATTATCTCATATTAATAAATCCTGGATAACATCTGACACAGTCAGAGATGCAAGCTTTCATTTTGATATATAATAGAAATGCAGGAGAAATTAAGCTGTATATTGAAGGAGCGATTCTTACCAAGAAGGGTGTCCCTGTCTTATGTGGAGAAAAAGAACAGCCCATTGACTGTCTTTGCCTCTGTCCTTCCAACAGCTGTGTTGCTGCTGCTGCTCCACACTACCGTGCTGGTACCCTTGCTCCTGTACCCCATTTTTTCCAGATGCCAGTGCCCATGCACACTTAGAAGTATTCCTCTTGTGGCTTTCATACCCTAGCCCTGGCTGTCCCTGTCTTCAAGGTGGTATTTAACATGATCTGGGAGGAGAGCTGAGCAAGCTAGGTAATTATCCCACTCTCACAACACCTGTTATTCCCCAAACCTCTTTTATCTGTACATTTCCTTGGGTTTGGATCTTCCACTAAACATTCACTAATACATCTTTCACAATCCCCAAATATGGGTTTTGTTTGTTTGTGGCATCCTATTAATCTTGTACATTCCCACAATCCACTTAAGTCACTCCATAATAAATTCTGCATCATTCTCAAATTCTGTTTCATCCTGCAGTAAAGACCATAGGCTGTTCACATTTGTTTGCAAGACCTCCAGGTATAAGTTGCCTTGTTTCTTATTCTTAATGAAGGAAAGTCAAACACAAATAACTCAATAATTCAAAATCAAATAACAGCGTAAATCATGGTATGAAAATTTCTAGAAATTAAGATTGGGGTGCAGAGTTTAGAGCTTGACAAAGAATTCTAAAATGAGAGAGAGTGTTAAATTGAAGAAGGAACTTCAAAATGGACTGTAAATGTTGTCCTCTTGCAAAGCTGAAAGCTAAAAATCCCAGAATAAAATGCAAGTTTTTAATAATCAAGTCTTGAAAACTGTATGGAAAGTCTGAAGAATTATTTATGCTTCTTAGTCCATTCTATTCTCCAAAAGCAATGTGTGCTTAAATCTGTTCAGTGTCCCTTGAAATAGAACATGCATGTTTATTTGCATCCTTCAAAATGATACTGGCAGGACTTCAGGCACGTGTGTTTTTTCTCCTAAAAAAGCAATGTTTCTCAGTATATTTTTTTTTCCTCTCTTTAACAATTGTTTGTGTATTCCCATATGTATTATAAGCAAGAATTTATACACAGGCTTAAGAGAAATGACAGTCTGTTATGGTCCATGTGAATATATAGCTCAGTACAGCATTCAGAATGCCCCAAGGGGAAAAAAAAAAAAAACCAAACCAAATTATTTTAGTATTCAAAAAACCAAATAGCCTCAGAAACACAATGGCACTTATACTTTATTATTTCATCCTCAACATAGAATAGAATAAAATGTTGAGCTAGATTTTTTTTTGATGGATAACTGTCCATAGATATACTTTTAATTTAAACAGCAGGTCAAACAATATCTCTTTCAATGATCTAGCCATTTTATAAATGTATCTACGTCGTGTATATTATAAAACATGTAATTTTTGTAATGCGATGAATTACAAATTTACTTATTACTTACAAAATGCATGGCCATAAGATCCTTGAACTCTTTTAAGTGTTTTGTATGTTTCCAAATTGATGTTAATTTATTTCAGTTCTTATTCTAACACTAATGAGTTTCTTTGAAAAGCCAAGTGGCTGTTACCACAGAAATCCTGAATCTGTTAATTCAGAAAAATGCAGCCAAAATTTTCCTCTTTCATGTTTCAGGATAGCTCTAATTTTTCAAACGAAATTTTCAATGGTCAAACAATGTCATCTGTCACATTATAATCACCTCTTCTTTGAATTCCAAAGCTTATTTTAAAGGTCTTTCTTTCAAATGTCCCACACTCATGCCCACACTTCTTTTGTTACAGGCCTTTCAAAGAACACTTGAAAAGACGGAAGAGGAAGTTAAATGTAGTTTCAATATATGAAGTGCTAGTACTGAACACATGCATAACCATCTGTAGGCCAAGCTTTGAAGTCTCTGACAAGTTTCTTGTCCTTATTTCCCCAAATACTCTGGAGAATACCACTGTTTTCAAGCCTGTCCTGGCAGCAAAAGCATTTTGTCCAAAACAACCACAGAGCAAATGATTTAACATGTGCCAGGAAGAACTTGAAAAGAGAAAAGATGGTTTTAACAAATTTTGTAGTGATGAAGTAAGGGAGCACTTCTGAAATAATCATTGCTGGTTTTTTTTTCCTTTTTTTTTTTTTTTTTTTTTTTTTAATGCACATTTATTTTGGTAATCCCACTTTCATCATGAAAGTAGGTAATTTTTCATTACATTACTATTTTAAAATGGATACCTCTTTCTAAAGAGCATTAACAATGCAATAACCTTAGCAGATGATGAAAAATATGATGCATGAAATGAAACTTATTTCAGAATTGGCAGGTAAAATGTTAAATCAACTACCACAAGCACATACATAAACAAAACTTCTTTCCAGCTTATCTCCTTCACTGAAAGAATATTGTTGCATTTCTCTAAATCAATATTGCACCAGGAAGAATACAGCATGTCTATATTCTGAGTGACTGCCGTTGAGAGACCGGCCAAACCCCTTTCAGATCAGTGAACATCTTTCCTTGAGTTCAACTGTCAAATGAGAGAGAGAAATATACTTGGAGCATAACTGTCTTATCTGTATAATGAACCATTAGCTGAAAGCTTGTCAAACACACCAGAGTCATACTGATGCATTTAGAATGCATACTGTATATAGTATAGAATTTCTGTTATTCTCAGACCATTGGTATTTTATGAAGATATAAATTATTAGCCTTCAGTAAGGAACTATGGATCATATTGCAAATAAAAGTGATTTTATTGTAAATTTATAAAACATTTAGTTATCAGAAATGTAGGAGGAAGACAAAAAAAGGTAAAATTCGATAGTCCATTCAATTTGTCCTTTTCACATTACATTGTTCTGATTATTTCCCTTCTGTCCTATTATTTGAAAGTGGCAGTTTATTTTTGGGTTTACCCAATATTTCTTAGATAGAAGTGCTTGTCTGCCACTAGCAGTTTTGCAGCAATTAAAATTATGATCCTTATCCCCATAACAAATTTTGCAGAAATGCATAAATTCTGTATTAAATTAATTCATTTTATGAAGAAATCCTTGCTGCATAAGAAAATGAGACACTCCCTAGCTTTAGCTGCTTTAGGCCATAGATTATTAATCCAGTACAAATATCTTTCCTTTGAATATCCAGTGTTGTACATGACTGTTCTTTCTGATCTTCAGTGAATCATGCATTTACACCTCACATGAACTATTGGGTGACAAAATTTTCTAATCTTTGTACACTAAAGAGTTATTTTATTGTGCTCCTTTTTTGTGCTTGGTTTTACTCAGAACAAAGGATGTAATTGAAGTGTCTTTATGAAATCAAACAATGCTAAAACATAACTGTTTGGAATCAACACGGTGGAGGAATAATTGATTTATGAACATGTTTTTGTTCTAACTAAACACTGATGCCTGTAGTAGATACGTAAAGAAGTCTGGGCCAGTAGAATACATCAAGGTGAGAAATGAAGAAAAAATAATCAAGCAAAATAAAAACATATTTATAATAATATATTTTACTGTGTTATAACTCACAATGATCTGATTTGCCTTGGATAAATTTGTTGCTTCAGAAAGAAAAATAGATGCAATATAGTTAATAAACACCACTGTAGCTTTGTGCTGATAATGGTTTGAAATTAAAAATGAGACTGTTCTGGAGCTTGCTTTGATTAGGTTTGAGATGGAAAATGAAGTAGTAGAAAAGAGAAAGAGAATGGGAAAAAGAAGGAAAAAAAAAGAAAGGGAACACAGAAATAATGGGTTGTTTGTATATATATATAGGGGGAGAGGATTAAAAACAGGTACTCTAGAGAGGAACCTAAGGCTAGCCTTCAGTCTGCCATTTCACTTGAGGTGGGAGATGTTGACAACATGAAAATTGCCTGTGGTAAGTGGCAGGATGACACATCAGGATTGGAAGGATGTAAGGGACTCCGAACTGTTGCACTGAAGCATGCTGTAAACACTGCAGCAAGGTCTTACAGGGCTGAACCAAGAGCCTCTGAGGTAAAAGGAGAAGGAAGGTAGATGTCACAAAGCACCTTGGGGGACCAGTGGTCCCTCTAAGAAGCTGATATGGCTGACAGCCCAGGTGAAGAATCTCTACACTAATGCACACAGCATGGGCAAGAAACAAGAAGAGTTGGAGGCCGTCCTGCTACAGAACAGTGGCAATTATGAAAACTTTGTGGGATTAATCCTATGACTGGAATGTAGCTACCAATGGCTGCAAGCTGTTCAGAAGGGACAGGAGAGGAGGTGTATATAAAGAAGTGGATAGAGTGCAAAAAGTTGTCACTAAAGAATAGCCATGAGTAGGTTAAAAGCTTATGGGTAGGTATTAGGTATAGGGAGAGCAAGGGGAGCCTTGTGGTAGGAGTCTGCTACGTGCCATCTGACCAAGTAGATACTATTGATGAAGCCCTCTTACTCCAGCCTGAGGAGACACAGCAATCACAGCTCTCATCCTTCTGGGGGATTTTAACCACCATGACATCTGTTGGGGGATTTTAACCACCACATCTGTTGGAAAAGCAGCATGGCATGCTGTAGGCAATCCAGGAAGCTCCTAGAGTGCTGCACTGCTGTACTGTGCTTCTCCAAAGGATTCTGAATACAATTTCAACATACCCCTACTTGTTCAGGTGCTGTACCAAGAAGAAGAGGCATTTCTGCAATGAGTGACAGGATTTTTTTATCTATAAAATTGTATAGATAAAGATGCAAAGTGTTTGGACTTACCAACATTGTAATCTTCTTTTTCTCCATTGCATTTTCTCCAGAAAAAGGAACATGGGACAAACTTTCCATCCTGAATTGCTTTAAAGCATCATTAATATTCTGAGTTTTCCCACTTCTATTGCTTTTTTCTTAATGAAATGGATCCACATGTCTGTAGTATTCATCCAATGTATATTATTTGCACTTTAGCCAATAAAATGCTATTCTAGAGGCTGGAAAAATATATTTAAGCTCCTTTTTGACATTTCACTCTTTACCTGAGTTAGTAGATGAATGGAAAACCTAGTAAAAAAATAAAAGGTCAACAAAGGAACAAACAAATTAAGAAATCTCTTTACTGTGGAAACTTAGATTTCAGTCTAGGAGAGAAACTGCTATTATTCTGATTTACTTTAGTAAATTTTTGATGAATTATTGTAATGATCATTTTTCTTCTACTCAAGGGATAAATCTATCAAAATAGACATATATTTGATAAGAAACAACAGAGTCACTTCCATTCTTTGCCAATAATCCCTGAAGAAATATTCTGGGTGCAGCAAATATTTTATTATCAATTTGTCAGATATCCCTTGAGATATCACAATATCAGCCTCTTGACTAGCTGTTAATCTTCCATCAAGAAAATGAAAGCTTTTAGCTACCAAAAAAGAGAGATTATTACAGCAACTTCTTGAAGAAAATATCTGAGACAAGGCACAAATATATGAATGACAAATGGCTTCATGACTGTTCCATCTATGTTCTCTATAATGATATGCACATTAATTCCTCTTTTTTTGCTGTCACTCTAAATTTACTTTCACATCCATTTTGACAAATAGAACTATGTTTTTTCATTAGGAAAATGAAACTAGAGTCATATCCAAGGAAAAGTTTTAAGCACAACCTAGGCTTTCCATATAGGTGATTGATTCAGTATTTACAAATTGTGTGCACATAAAGACTACCAAAATGACAGAAGACTGCATAGCAGGTAATTTATAAAATATTTTTAACACTTTAAGCCTCTTCACAACATGTTTTTTGATCAGCTGCTGCTTCTCAAATACACAGCTAAAGAGAGAAGCTTATATAGACTAATTGTAAAGATTATGAATATTTTTCAGGCTTGTTTTTAATTGTTTTATTGTTGTTCTTGTTGTTTGTTTGTTTTGATAAAATGAAAGACTCTGCAGTTCCAAAAGTCAGTCATTAGAGACACCATAATGAATTCAATTAGATCCACTAAGAATGAGTTTGGTCTCTGTTTTGCGCTTTGGAAACTTGTGATTTGTCAAATTGATTTTTAAGTGAACTACATGTTGGATGTCTTTCTAACTCCAATGTTTGGATTAGAAAAGTTGTGTGGGCTGACCTTAAAGTCATTTCTCCTGATGCAGATGCCCTCTTATGAGAAGGGAATTAAAATTAAAAGTTGAATTTGTGAGCTTCCTTTTACTGATGGTGAGATACATCTCTGGGTCTGATACATCTTGAACCTTGTCTCAGGTTTTCCCTATTGCTGGAAACATCAAACTACTCAACATCGTATTTTCAGTGAAGAAGTCTGCAAAGTCAGCACTAAAGGATAATAAAACAGATATGATCCAGAAACAGCTGCCCTAATACAAAATGCATTTCTCCATTTATTTTCTCAGAGTGCCCTAATCTTTCCATACATAAGATTGAGGTATTTTCAGAATCAACTGGAAGATCAGTTGGTTTTATAAGATGAAATTTCTGTATGCAATTCCTTCTTGGGGTCTTGTGCATTGATAGATATTTCTCAGTATTTTATTTGCATTTAAATGCTTCCTCTACTGTTTTATAGATTTGATTTAAAACAAACAAAGAAACAAACCAAAAAAACATCAGGCAAATGTATTCTAAGAAGGTATAATGCAGAGATAATTTGATGACAAATTTATCCCATTAATTGAAGTGAAACAATGCAAGAAACAAGGCTGGAGGGCCAAGCCCAGAGAGTGGTGGTGAATGGTGCCACATCCAGCTGGCAGCCAGTCACTAGTGATGTGCCCCAAGGATCAGTGCTGGGCCCCATGCTCTTCAACATCTTCATTGATGATCTGGATGAGGGCATTGAGTCCATCATCAGTAAATTTGCAGACGACACCAAGATGGAGGCAGGAGTTGATCTGCTGGAGGGTAGAGAGGCTTTGCAGAGGGACCTTGACAGGCTGGACAGATGGGCAGAATCCAACGGCATGAGATTTAACACATCCACGTGCCGGGTTCTGCACATTGGCCACAACAACCCCAGGCAGTGCTACAGGCTGGGGTCAGAGTGGCTGGAGAGTGGCCAGGCAGAGAGGGACCTGGGGATACTGGTTGATAGTAGGCTGAACATGAGCCTGCAGTGTGGCCAGGCAGCCAAGAAGGCCAATGGCATCCTGGCCTGCATCAGGAACAGTGTGGCCAGCAGGAGCGGGGAGGTCATTCTGCCCCTGTACACTGCACTGGTTAGGCCACACCATGAGTACTGTGTCCAGTTCTGGGCCACTCAGTTTAGGAAGGATGTTGTCTTGCTAGAGTGTGTCCAGAGGAGGGCAACGAAGTTGGTGAGGGGTTTGGAACACAAGCCCTATGAGGAGAGGCTGAGGGAGCTGGGGTTGTTTAGCCTGGAGAAGAGGAGACTGAGGGGTGACCTTATTGCTCTCTGCAACTACCTGAAGGGAGGTTGTGGACTGGTGGAGATTGGTCTCATCTCCCAGGCAACTAGCACCAGAACAAGAGGACACATTCTCAAGCTGCACCAGGGGAGGTTTAGACTGGATGTTAGGAAGAAGTTCTATACAGAGAGAATGATTGCGCACTGGAATGGACTGCCCGTGGAGGTGGTGGAGTCACCTTCATTGGAGGTGTTCAGGAGGAGACTTGATGGGGTGCTTGGTGACATGATCTAGTTGTTTAGGTGGGTTGGATTGGTTGATGGGTTGGACGCGATGATCTTGAAGGTCTTTTCCAGCCTGGTTTATTGTATTGTTTTGTATTGTAATCAAAAGAGAAGTCAGTAAGCTCAGATGCTGAAACATCTCAATTAATGTGAGAGGTCCTATTAAAATAAATTATTATGCTGACTTCTTAAAGAGATACAGAAGAAATATTCTTTGTTTTGTTGAATTTTGGTCTGTTTTGTTATTTCTTGTGTTTTCTTTTGTTTGTTTATTGGTTTGGTTTTGGTGTCCTAGATGACAGAGTCGTATATGTGGTAAAGAAAATTCAGGTGTCAACCCTCATTCAGTCTTTTAAAGGTGCTCCTTCAGAAATACTGGGTGCAGAATGATATGACTCTTTTCATGATGCAAGAGTGTAAGCAACACACAGCTCAGAACAAACACTGGACGTGAGGAGGAAGTTCTTCACCATGAGATGGTGAAGCCCTGGAATGGGTTGTCCAGGGAGGTGGTTGGGGCCCTGTCCCTGGAGGTATTTAAGACCAGGCTGGATGAGGCTTTGGGCAGCCTGATCTAGTGCAGGGTGTCCCTGCCCATGGCAGGGGTTTTGGAACTAAATGATCCTTGTGGTGCCTTCCAACCCTGACTGATACTATGATTCTATACTATGATACAGGCTCCAAGTATTCCTTATTTAACAATTAAGTTCCCAACTTGCAGTCAAATTAACTGAGGATATTTAAATTTTAAAGCATTTTAATAGTTCTGAATTTCTTTCTATAACATATATATATTTATACATATATTTAAGAATTATAAATATATGTGTATATATTTAAGAATTGTGGTAGATGAGATGAAGCAGGAAGCCAGAGGTGTTGCATTAACCCTAATGGAAGGACACACATTTTGTGCAAAACCAAAAATTTCTATTAGGTTCTGCTATAGAATTAAAAGTATAGATGGTGTAGCAGTTTGGGCTCGGTGCCCCCTGCTGTAGCCACATAAGACACACCCCCAGTGTCCTGAGGCTCCACCCCAGTGCATATTTCATCCCACAATGTCCTGCTCCCTATAAAACCACCAGCAAGGTCTTACACTTTCTCTTTCTTCCCTCACTGCTCTCGTGGGAGATGCTCCCTGTCTGGTAATGGAGGGGGAGTTATCTCACAGCCTTTTTAGGCCTGGCTGGTCTTAATGCCAAGAGGAAAAGGGGGAGGGCAATCTCAGATCTGGCCAGATGAGGTTAGCCTAACAGTGAAAGGGGGAGAAGAATGAGCCCTGGGGGGTTTTGGGTGTACCCTCAGGTGGGAAAAAGAGAGTACTGGAAGGCTTCTGAGTATGCTTTGGGATCTCTTTTGTCACTGTGCTTGTGGCTCTCTATAAAGCACTCACTGCTTTTCCATTTAATCTTTCCATCACTTCTGCAATCTGTTTGTCTGAGTCTCATTTTTTCTGCCCTGGTGGGAGGCAAGGAATGATTGGCCTTTCAACCCACCACAATGGACAGTCATTATTACAGTCATGATGGAATTAACAATTTGAGTCTAAAAGATCTAGGAAACAGTATTTCACTGATAAATTTTTAAATTATTACAGAGGTACATGCATTCTTATACACAAATACTGTCTCCAATGTTAGGTTCATTCTTCTGAGCCTCCCTAGATCTTATGTCCAAAGGCATCAGTCTTCATCAAGGCAGAGTTGGGGAGTATGGGTTTCCAAAGGTCATTAGTACCCCAAATACTCCACATGTGAAAGTAAGATTTTGCTAAGAGAGTTTATTCCTCTTCATTCCAGGGTCTAATTTTATTTGTTTTCCAAAATGTTCCAGACTTGATTCTGTCTTCACTGCTCTTCATGTCTACATAGCATTGAAATTTATAACCCTAAAAAAAAAATTTATCCCATTCACAGGTTATAACCCTTTAATGAATAATCTGTTATTGATGAGTCATTCACAGACCTGGAGCTTCTGTTATCATCCCATCTACACGCTTTCAAGACCTCTGTTACCATGTCTTCACTTCACTACACTGGGTTTTGTTCTAGTGTCACAGTTTATTCTGCACAGACTCATTTGGGTTTATCATTTCATAGTTTCATATGTATATCAAAATTATTACAGAAGTAGATGTCATGTCATACTGTTGAACAAAAGTAAGCTAAATCTAAAACAAATGATAATCACCCGGGTGTTTAACAGCAGTTGCTACAGGTAAGTCAGATAAAATAAATCTCCAGGCATGACAAGCAAAGTGTAGATGTAGCATTTCTGCAAACTCTCTTCCTGAGGTCTTGGAGATTTTGGACAAAACCTTTGACTTTTCAATAGAAATGGCCATATCATATTTGCTCCATTATGCATCTATATGGAGAGAGAAAATAAGTCTGTTAACATCTAAAAATAGTATTTCAGACTGAGAGTGCTTAGAATAGGGTAGATTGTGATAGGTTTTGTTCACCATTCCAACAATTATTTTTATGTTTGAGCCAATATATATTTGATGTTAATGTACAGAAATAATCTTCAGTGAATGCAAACTAGAGCTCCTAGCAAATGCAAGAATCTTCTGCCTGCAGAATCAAGCTGCTAGTTGTTGATCTAGTCAGGCCTCATATTTTCCACACATGGGAAAAAGAAAGAACATACCTCTCAAAAAAAAACCCAACCAAAAACAAACAATAAAAACTGCTTTGACTGCCTATAGCTGACTTTTACTTTATTCTGAGCAGGTGTATCTTGCTGCTGAGAGGAAAAATGAATTTAGGGAAGTGCTTTATCTCCCCATTACTCTTTAATATGGAAGCAGAATAACACAGATGGAAATAATATTTTTTCTTTGTTTGTGAAAGAAAGGACATCAAAGAATGTCTTCACGATAAGACTGAGATGCACAGTGGTGCTTCAAAGCAATTGGTAAGGAGCAGATTATGCTGTTCTTCCATTGTTCTCCTAAAAACTTCCTTTGTAGTTAACACTAATAACTTGTCACACTGTTGTGCATACAAGTTGTTGTGTACAAGAAAAACAGGTGCATGGCCCAGGGGTTTGGAGCACAGGTTCCTAAATGCTCATCATTGCAGCCCTTAGTGTCATGTTGCCTGCCTACTCTCTGACTCCTTTCCAAAATCCTCACAGTTCAAGGAAAATGAATACAGGTAAAAGACTGTCTCAACAATTTTACTCAGAAGTTTAGGGAGAGAAATAAGGTTAACTCTATTTTACCACCCCTGAGCTGTCCTTAATGTTTCAATTTGCAAACGCTGCAGCCTGCCATAGAACTAGCTTTCCTTTTATTTAGTTTGTGGGTTTTATCAGTAGCTTTACTACAGTGAATAAAACTACACTCATGCTTATCCATTAAGCAGGCTGGTCTAACTAGGTGTGAAGTGGGTGGCATCACTCTAAAAATCCGTGCATTTACATTTGTAATGGATGCAACATATCTCTTCCTATACACTGCCCCCACCCCTCTCTCCTTACTAGGAGATAGGAAAGGGAGTTAAGAAAGGTAGAGGAAGAGTATTCAGTTGATTTACACAGAATATTGTACTCCCCTGCTACAAAAGTATGAGATGATACCAGTATATAGAGAGAACAGGAGGGAAAGGAATACCCTTCTGAATCCTGTAACAGGCAAAAATGCAGCCACCCACTGAAGGACCATAAAAGCAAGAGGGTGACCAGTTATCATAGAATCATGGAATTGTTAGGGTTGGAAGGGACCTCAAGGATCATCTATTTCAAATCCCCTGCCATGGCCAGGGACACCTCACACTACATTACGTTGCTCAGAGCCACATCCAACCTGGCCTTAAAAACCTCCAGGGATGGGGCTTCTACCACATCCCTGGGCAACCTGCTCCAGTGTCTCACCACCCTCATGGTGATGAATTTCTTCCTAACATCCAATTTGAATCTGCCCATTTCTATTTTTGTTCCATTCCCCCTAGTCCTATCACTACCTGACACCCTAAAAAGTCCCTCTCCAGCTTTCTTGTAGCCCCCCTTAAGATACTGGAAGGCCACAATAAAGTCTCCTTGGAGCCTTCTCTTCTCCAGACTGAAAAGCCCCAAACCCCTCAGTCTGTCCTTATAGGAGAGTTCCCCCTTTCCAGGGCTGTAATGCAACACAGCCATAAATGTAGCAGTTCTAATTCACAATTTTGATAGTTAAGAATATGTGTATGTGTGTATGTATATATATATGTATATACACACACACACACACACAAACATGCATATTACATGGTTCAAACCACTACAACATTCAAGTTATTATTTCAGGTAAATTTTCATCCATTATGTTTTCCGGCAAGAAATAAAAAAGATGCCACTGGTCATTCCTGCTGCATTTTATTGGCAGTAAAAGAGTTGTTCTTGGAAATACCATACTATATATAATTAATTAATCATAGATACAATTATTTATCAATCAGAAAATATGTTTTCTTAGTAATTTATGAATCCTTTTAATATTCTATATTAAGAATAAATATGTTTTTAAACAATATTTGAACAAATTTCATGAGGGAGTGTTGAGTTCAGCCAAGGGGTGGATGAGTGGCAAGTTGAGAGTTTGTGGGTGCGTATTAAGGGGCAGGCTGGCACAGGTGATAGTGTTATGGGTGTTTATTACAGACCACCTGATCAGCATGATGAAGTCAATGAGGTCATCTATAGACAGCTGACAGCGGCCTCACAATCACAGTCCCTGGTTGTCATGGGGGACTTTTACTAATCAGATATTTGCTGGAAGCCCATCCAGACACAGTCCAGGAAGTTCTTCCAGTGCAAATTCTTGATGCAAATGGTGGAAGAACCAACTAGGAGAGGAGCATTACTGGACCTGATACTCACCGACAAGGAGGGACTGGTTGGAGCACAGGAGGTTGAGGGAAGCCTTGCCTGCAACAACCGCGACATGGTTGAGTTCTGGATCTTGTGTGGTAGCAAGAAAGTATCAAGCAAGATTACAACACTGGATTTCAGCAGGGCCAACTTTGGCCTTTTAAGGCAATTGCTAAAGGAAATCTCTTGAGACAGTGTACTAGAAGGTGAAAGGACCCAAGACAGATGGTTAACATTCAAGGACTTCTCCTTCCAAGCTCAAGATCAGAGCATCCCAAAGAGTAGGAAATTGAGAAAAGGAGCCAGGAGATCTGCATGGTTAAGTAGGGAACTGCTAAGCAAACTCAGGTGGAAGAAGAGAGTCCACAGATCATGGAAGGAGAGGCTGGAATACTGTGTCCAGTTCTGGGCCTCTCAGTTCAAGAAGGACAGAGAGAGAGACCAGTGCAGAGCCACAGAAACGATTAAGGGAGTGGAACAGGCTCTACTTGGTGATGTCCAATGACAGGACAAGGGCAACGGGTGGAAGCTGAGGCATAGGAAGTTCCATGGAAACAGGAGGAAGAATCATTTCATCGGGATGTGACAGAACAGTGGAACAGGCTGCCCAGGGGGGTTGTGGAGTCTCCCTCTCTGGAGATATTCAAGACCCGACTGGATGAGTTGCTGTGTGACCTGGTATAGATGCTCCTGCACTGGTTGAACTAGATGATCTCTCGAGGTCGCTTCCAGTCCCTGACATTCTGTGATTCTGTGATCTATTGCACATTTCATTGTAAGACTGAAGACAAAACTATCATATATTACATGTAGAATATCTAGAGAAACCCTAAACCCAAATGTACATACAAGCTTACATATTAATTTCATTCATAATTTCATGTATGCACTGAGATTTGGAATTGCTTTCCATCGACTTCAGTAAGTCTTAAAGTGTGGTTGTCAGCAAGTCTTAAAGTGTGGTTCTCAGCAATTTTATTGTGTTTTGTTCCAAGTGCATGATATTATACATTACTTAAGTGTTTGCAAACTGAAGTCTAATGTTTTATAACAAGAACTCTATGACCTATCGTTTGAAAGTTTGAGATTTTTATTCATGCTAATTCAACTTAGACATTTTATTTCCTATAGAAATACTTTTTTGTGTGTTCAAAAGCCATCTATTTTGTGTACTTTCATGTATCTTGAGAGTTTGTTTTTTTCAATGTCAATGTAAAGTTCAAAGAATTTATCAAAAATGTTTCAAATGGACTGGTAGCTTGAACTTCTACTTGCAGATTGTGCTAGAAGCCATTCTGTAACTTTCTCACCATCTTAATGCACATTTTATAAACTTGTCTGCTATTGGAAGTAGGGTAGGAAAGTGTCATTATCTTTAAAAAAAATAGCAGTTCATTTGAAGATTCTTGTCTTCTATCCAAATATACATTCTGATTAAAATAACTCTTCTATAAAAATAGCTTTATATTTATGATAATTAAAACATTCCCAAACAATTCTGTGCTATGTATTCTTATAGAAAAAAAATGTTTGTGGTAACAGAGATAAGAATCATCTGGTTTCAGTTTATAATGTTGGGACAGTAAGTCGTATCAACAATGAGAACATTTTCAGAATTAGCTACATCTAAATTGTTTATCATTCCTCTAGACATGCTTGAATTACTGCATAATCATGTCAGTGTTTCAGTTTTATATATGTCAACATACAGCAGCAAAAAGCTAACAAAATGGTTTCAGTGCTTTAAACTTAGAAGGTTTAAGTCGCCTCTTGAACTCAGCCATCTATTCAGGATTTCACCTTTTTTTTTTCTTTGTGATGCTACTTCATCCTGTTTGATATATGAAAGTAACAAAGAGAAAGTGAAATGCTTAGGATCACAAGAGACTTGTTACTCAAGGTGAGAATTAAGGTTTCTAAGTCCTATTTTAATGCTTTTATATTAAACCATGCTTACAATCTGTAAATTTAAATTCTTGGTCCATGTGAAATCTTCCATAAAACCTTTTGTGTTTAAGGAGTAAGTTAAGATCTTCTGGAATATATGGGATGTTTCACTTCTTCTAACTTTGGAACAGACCTTAACCTCTCATAATTAATTTTTGCCAAATTCCTCTATCACACAAAATATTCTGTCTGTTCTTCATGAATTTCAGTATATTTTTGTGTGTTCATTGTACAGAAGACTAAAGGAAACATTTTGTTCTTTGGAATCTAATTAATCCCACCTTTATAAATAAGTCTTCCTTCTTTTCTCAGCTCCCTATCTTTATCTGCTGGGGTTTTCACATCACTTTTGTTCAAAATTTTCTGTTCAAAACCTCTTCTGTTTCTTCCTCATCCAGGAATCTTTCTCTAATCTCACAGAAGCACACAAATTCTGTAAGTTTGTGGGGTTTTTTCCTTTGCTCCACAGCTTTCCTTCCATTTTAGTCCCTTAAGCTTTGTCTATATTCGTAAATTAAATGAACCAGGGACCACATACTGGTCCTGAGGCAAATTGCAGAGTAGTTAGTGCCAATGTTGCTAAGCTTCTATTTTTTCTCACCCTATACCTCTGAAAAAAATAAAAATACATATTGCCAAACTAGAATTATTCTTGACTGATGGTGGAAAAACAGTGGAAGAACAGATGGCACATGCCAAAACCATGTATGGGAGCCCCCTGACAGTTAAGCCTGGCTGAATAATGGCATAACTGTGTTTGTGCTTAGCTGAGCAACTTAGATGAGTCTTTGCCTTGCTCTCTTGATTTTTCCACTATAGCCTTACACAAGGATTTCAGATAGAATTTCCTAAATCACCTTTTGTTCAGTGTTGTAGAAGTTACATTTCCTTAATCTTTCAAACACTATCACAATCTGAAGAAAGAATTCTACCTCATTGGAACTTGCCCTTGGTTTCACAGCATGGCCTTTATACTTGTTTAGTGTTTCCTTTCAAGAAAGGCTGACATTTGCCTTTGCTAGTTCTTTATCAGGAAGATATCCCCTAAGATACATTGCGGCTCACTAAATGCACCTCTGTAATTTAATTTAAAAATATGGGAGAAGAAACCACAGAGAATTAGAGACACTATCTACCACTATATGTGATTTAGGATGTAAAATTAAAGAGCTCAGAGTGAAACGAAATACTGTACCCTATGTCAATGTGGACATGGAACAAATAGTTTGACTTTTAATTTTGCAAAATGTTTAAAGATTAATGCAAGGTGATTTTTCTTATGGTTACAAAAGATAGCTTAATATCTACCACAAACTTTAAATAACAGCAAATCCGTGGTATTTAAAAAGAGCTATAGCCATTAAGTTAACAGAACTAACTTCTACTTAAAAGGTGTATTTCAAGAAATACTGTCTACTTGATTTTAAAAATTCAGAAGTAAATTATCAAATAATGCATAAATAAAATAACTGAATAATGTAGCTTTAATCAAAGAATATTCAGTAACTCTAGATTAAAAAATAAAAATAAAAAAGTGTTTCCCAATGTATCTACTGAGTCATCCTACCTATCAGAGTTGGTAGTACTTTAAATAATTCTTTGAAACACTTTTTAAAATGATAACATGTGCAACCAGCAGGAAACTGAACTGTGTTTCCTCTTGGAGTAGAATAGAATAGAATAGAATAGAATAGAATAGAATAGAATAGAATAGAATAGAATAGAATAGAATAGAATAGAACAGGTTGGAAAAGACCTTCAAGATCATCAAGTCCAACCTATTACCCAACACTTTCTAATCAACTAAACCATGACACCAAGTGCCTCATCCAGTCTCTTAAACACCTCCAGTGATGGTGACTCCACCAACTCTCTGGGCAGCCTATTCCAATGGCCAATCATTCTTTCTGTGAAGAACTTCTTCCTAACATCCAGCCTAAACCTTCCCTGGCACAGCTTGGATTGTGTCCTCTTGTTCTGGTGGTGGCTGCCAGGGAGAAGAGACCATCCCCCACCTGTCCACAACCTCCCTTCAGGTAGTTATAGACAGCAAGAAGGTCTCCCCTGAGCCTCTTCTTCTCCAGGCTAAGCAACCCCAGCTCCCTCAGCCTCTCCTCGTAGGCCTTGTGCTCCAAACCCCTCACCAACTTTGTTTCCCTCCTCTGGACAGGTTCCAGCAACTCAACATCCTTCGTAAACTGAGGGGCCCAGAACTGGACACAGGACTCAAGGTGTGGCCTAACTAGTGCTGAGTACAGGGGCAGAATGACCTCCCTGATCCTGCTGGCCACACTGTTCCTGATGCAGTCCAGGATGCCATTGGCCTTCTTGGACACCTGAGCACACTGCTGGCTTATATTCAGTCCACTATTGATGAGTATCCCCAAGTCCCTCTCTGCCTGGCTACTCTCCAGCCACTCTGACCCCAGCCTGTAGCACTGCCTGGGGTTGTTGTGGCCAATGTGTAGTACCTGGCATTTAGTTGTGTTAAATCTCATGCCCTTAGACTCTGCCCATCTCTCCAGCTGGTCAAGTTCCCTCTGCAGAGCTCTCCAACCCTCTAACAGAACAACACCTGCCCCCAGCTTGGTGACATGTGCAAATTTACTGATGGTGGACTCAATGCCCTCATCCAGATCATCAATAAAGATATTGAACAGGATGGGGCCCAGTACTGATCCCTGGAGGGCACCACTAGGGACTGGCTGCCAGCTGGATGTGGCACCATTCACCACCACTCTCTGGGCTTGGACCTACAGCCAGTTCCTAACCCAGCACAGAGTGCTGCTGTCCAAGCCACGGGCTGATAGCTTGGTCAGGAGTTTCCGGTGGGGAATGATATCAAAGACCTTGCTGAAATCGAGGTAGACTACATCAACAGCTTTCCCCACAGCCTCCAGGTGGGTCACCTGATCATAGAAGGAGATCAGGTTGGTCAGGCAGGACCTGCCCTTCCTAAATCCATGGTGGCTGGGCCTGATCCCTTGGCCATCCTGTAAGTGTGACTGCACTCAAGATGGCCTGTTCCATAATCTTGCCTGGCACAGAGGTCAAGCTGACAGGCCTGGAATTCCCTGGCTCATCCAACCGGCCCTTCTTGTGGATGGACATCATATTGGCCAGCTTCCAGTCATCTGTGACCTCTCCAGTGAGCCAGGACTGCTGAAAAATGATGGAGAGCGTCCTGGCCAGATCATCTACCAGCTCTCTCAGCACCCTAGGATGGATCCTATCCAGTCCCATGGACTTGTGGGGATCCAAGCAGCTAAGGAGATCTCTAACTATTTCTTCCTGGACCACAGGAGCACTATACTGCTCCCTGACTCCATCTGCCAGCTCAGGAGGCCAGTTGTCTGGAACACAACCAATCCTGCTATTAAAAATTGAGGCAAAGAAGGTGTTAAGTACCTCTGCCTTTCCCTCATCTTTAGTTATTATATTCCCCTCCATGTCCACTAAGGAGTGGAGGTTGTCCTTGCCCCTCCTCTTGCTATTAATATATTTGTAGAAGGATTTTTTGTTGTCCTTCAGAGCAGTGGCTTTTCTAAGCTCTAGATGGGCTTTTGCCTCCCTATTTTTTTTTCCTGCATGAAGTAGCACCATGTCATGACTTGTCCTTCTTCTAGCACTATTCCAGGGTTATATATTTCAGACAAAAATGTCTGAAACACCAGCATATTTCTTGCCAAGTAACAGGAACACCTTTATTATGTGTAAGTGGAAAAGATGACTGGAGAAACACATCTTTGTATTGTTATTCCTATCTATATCTACAGAGAGCTGGGGATTTATTTATTTGATTTTATTTTAAATTACTTACTATGAGTACTAGTTCTTATAATTTCATTTATAAGTAAGTTAGTGAGGGCTCCTTTAAAGCAGAGACAGTTATTTTGAAACTTAGCAACAGGGCCAATATGCTAAGTAGATGTTTAGAATGCTGGCGTGAGCTGGGCAATATGTCATTTCAATTATCCTTCAAAATTGTTTCCTAGTTATTATTTAAGACCACAACAGCAGCTCTAACAGAATCTTTCTGAACTGATTTTGTACAGTGATGTAAGAGCCCAGATAGCAAAACATGAATGCTGACTGAAAAGCAGTGAACCAGTAAAGAACAAATTAATAAGGTTTAACTGTGTAATGGTATAGAGCAATTTACAAATTAAAAAGTAATATTGAAAGAGGAAAGTAAGTAGGAAAAATGCTCCAGTATTCCAGAGAAGAGTTACCTGTGGGGTGGGTTTTTTTGTTTGTTTGGGGGTTTTTATGTGGTTTGTTTTAACATTTACAATGTTTTGTGCACTGTAATAATGTTGCTATTAATTAAGAGCAGGGAAAAAAAGTAGAAAAAAATTGTGAGAATATAAACTAATAAATTGTAATCTTCAAATTAATTTATACTCCAATAACATTTATGTCATTGAGGTGTTTATCTGGATCTAGAAGTCCTTCCTTTTCTTTGCTACTTGCAAAGAAGATTAAAAGATTGCAAGGACATTCCATTAATTTAATCTTAAAATTTTTATTTTCTATGCTTTAATTATCTCTTTTTCTATCTATTTCCATCAACAGCTAGATTAAGATTTTTTTCTGGCAGAATTTTTGGAATTGCAGAATCTGTCTGATGTTAATAAGAAACAAACTGCTCCTTTAAATAGAAGGAAGTGCAAGAAATAGACAAAAATAATTTACTAATTTTCCAAATGTAATGAAAAGATAGACATCTCAATGATAGAGGGTTTTTGATTACTTCCCAGAACACTGTTCAGATACTGAAGTGATTGAATCAAAATTAACTGATAAAGATTTCTCCTGAACAATTAATAAAGTGTCATTATGTATTCATTACCTGTCATTACATAACTTCAGATTTACCTCATTTGTGGTTTTTTATTTGTTTGGTTTGTGTTTTTATCTCTGAACCCATTTCACTCAGCCTTTATTTTAAGATACTCTATCCAATGATTTTTTAAAAACATCAATAAGAAGAAAATAAATTAAACATGTCTTTCACTCACCGAGCCAAACAGATATCCTACTATTATAATTACATATTATTTAAATTATATTTGACATTGTTTTGACATGGTGTACTCTCGTTCTGTACATGCACATACAAATACACTCACTCTGCCAAAATTAACATGGCAAAACTGAGAAACTGGGAGCACACCACAAAACTGCAGCAACAAGCAATCTTCAGTAAGATTCTTTTCCAATTTTTCTGGTGTGTTTTTAATTGTAATTTAAACTGAACTAACAGTCCATTATAAATTCCTTTAAATATCAAACTATTTATTTTTAACTAACTTGCAAAACAACTTGTGCATTAATCTATATTTGATATTCTTTGATAATAAACATTACAGATTTTCCCTATAATTCAGTTTTAATTAATCCCTCCCTTTTTTACATTTTCTTCAGATTTTAGCATGCTCTTCTGTGGATTAGACTGAGGCACGTGGCCACTACTTCTCTTGTCGGTATGCTAAAACAAAATTTTTTGCCCATTTTGTGGTACTGCAGTCAGCACAAGAGAAAGGCAGATGTAAACCAATGATGGTTGTCTTCTATAAGGTAAATTCTGGATGGCTAAAAGATAATTAATCTATTTAATTGATTATAATTTATAATCACAATAAGGAAATGATCAATTCTAGCAAAAATGCAAGCTATTTTGTTGAAGTCCATGATACAGAGAATCATTTCAGTCGGGACAGGGCAAGTTGAACAAATACTTCGAAGCTCAGTAGATTAATGAATCCACGGTCATATTCTAATTATTTCCATTAGAAAATTATATTTACACAAATTGGAAGAAACAATTAGATGGAACTAAGATAGTACAAAATTTTGACATGGTACCTTAAATGGATAAATGTGTGTTATCATTAAGCTAGAACAAGCAGAGAGCAACACTCATCAGCTTATGAAAGAAAGTATTGCCATTTCAAAAACCAGTGCCCTAAAAGTGAGTTCTTACTATTACATGTTATTCCTTAAAGCTGATGAGTAGACATTGTATACAACATCACAACAACCAAAACTAACATAAAGGTCCTCATAAAAAAAATCCAAGCAGAAACTATGCACAGGAAGAGAATATGAAATAAAACACAGCACATTGAACAGAACAGTTGCTGGAATTTAGTGTTTTAAAAAATAGACCAATTTGGAAAGCTCAAAGGCAGATGAATAGAATAGAATAGAATAGAATAGAATAGAATAGAATAGAATAGAATAGAATAGAATAGAATAGAATAGAACAGAACAGAACAGAACTAACAAGGTTGGAAAAGACCTTTTAGATCATTGATTCCAACCTATCACGCAACACTTTCTAATCAACTAAACCATGGCACCAAGCACCCCATCCAGTCTCTTCTTAAACACCTCCAGGGATGGTGACTCCACCACCTCCCTGGGCAGCCCATTCCAATGGCTAGTCACTCTTTCTATGAAGAACTTCTTCCTAGCATCCAGACTAAACCTCCCCTGACGCAGCCTGAGACTGTGTCCTCTTGTTCAAGTGCTGGCCACCTAGGAGAAGAGACCAACCCCACCTGGCTACAGCCTCCCTTCAGGTAGCTGTAGAGAGCAATAAGGTCTCCCCTGAGCCTCCTTTTCTCCAGGCTAAGCAATGCCATCTCCCTCAGCCTCTCCTCAGAGCTTTGTTGCCTTTCTCTGGACACATTCCAGCAACTCAACATCCTTCCTAAACTGAGGGGCCCAGAACTCAGGACTCAAGGTGTGGCCTAACCAGTGCTGAGTGTAGGGGCAGAATGACTTCCCTGCTCATGCTGGCCACACTGTTCCTGATACAGGCCAGGATGCCATTGGCCTTCTTGGCCACCTGGCTCATGTTCAGCCTAATATCAACAGGTCCCCAGGTCCCTTTCTGCCTGGCTGCTCTCCAGCCACTCTGACCCCAGCCTGTAGTGCTGCATGGGGTTGTTGTGGCCAATGTGTAGAACCCAGCCACAACAACCCTATGTGACCCAGCAGTGTGTCCAGGTAGCCAAGGAGGCCAACAGAATTCTGGTCTGTATCAAGAACAGTGTGGCCATCAGGACTAGAGAAGTGATCATGCCCATATACTGGTTCGGCCACACATCAAATAGTGTGTTATGTTTTGGGCCCCCCACTATAAAAAACGCTGAAGTGCTGGAGTACGTCCAGAGAAGAGCAGCAAAGCTGGTGAAGGGCCTCAAGAACGAGTCTTATGAGGAGCTGCTGAGGGAACTGGGATTGTTTAGTCTAGAGAAGAAGCAGCTGAGGGGAGACCTCATTGCTGTCTATGATTACTTGAAAAGAGATTGCAGTGAAGTGTGTCTCTTCTTTCCAGTACAAAATGATAGAATGAGAGTAAGTGGACTCAAATTGTGCCAAGGGAGGCTAAGATTGAATATTAGGAAAAAAATTCTTTACAGAAAGAGTGATCACACGTTGGAAGAGGCTATCCAGAAAAGCAGTGGAGTCACTGGTGGAGGTGTTCAAAAAATGCGTAGCCATGACATTCCAGGACATAGTTTAATGGCCATGGTGGTATTAGGTTGATGGTTGGCATCAATGATCTTAGACATCTTTTCCAACAGAAATTATCCTATGATTTTAAGTGGCTTAGGTTTGGATTCTAACATAACTAAATTTAAGAAGCTGTAAGTCTCATGACAAAAAACAACATTGTTTGTCTTTAAGTTTTAAGAAAAATTAGCATTTTCAGCTTGATTCTGTTCTTGCTTATCTTCCATGATTATTTTTGCTATTCTGGTGATGTAAATGTGCCAAATTGTGGCAAAATGTTATTTTGAAAATCAATCTTTATATTAAAGATTTGCTATATAAATACTGTACCAATCATGGACAGACTCTGCCACTGAAGTATTCCCTTTAATGAACTCATGGTAGGAAAAGTCTCTGATTTCCTCACATTGGTAAATAACAGAAGTAATATTGCTACTGATGGACTTGTTTCTCATTTTGTGAGAGGAATAGGATAATACTGAAATAATATTTCATCTGATTAGCAATTTAGGCAAATTTACTAGTAATACTTTTGATTTTGGTTTTGGTTTTGGTTTTTTATTTCCCTTTGTTAGGATTAAATTTAGTTTCAAAGAAGGAAAAGAGTCAATGGCTGGTATTCCTAGTACCTTGAAAAATAGGTTTTGTTTCACGTATTCATGTGTGCACATTAATTGACAATATAAAAGCTAGGACAGACTAATTAAAGCAATGGATTAGATTTTATTTTTTACTATATATAATAAGAACTTGATGAGTTAACAGAAATATAAATAGTTATGAAGTTATTTGATTTTGTTTTCTTTAATGAATCTCGTCTTTTCAGTCAGATACACTTTGCTCTATGTGAATAAAATTTTTAATATTGGGATTATAATTGGATTACCAAACTCCTCTCTGGAATATGTACTCAGATCTTTGTTTTCTCCTTTTATATATTTATTTTCTGTTCAAACTAAATAAACAAAAACATTTAAAAAAAAAAAAGGAATTCTTTTATGGAGAAAAATGAACACATTCTTTAGAAAGAAGTAGGGCAATTCAAGACAATATTAAATGTCTTGAATGCACATTTGAGTGTCATCATTTGTATGTAAGTTTCCTATATTTTATTCATGAAGCTTCTGGTTTCTACTTTTTTGCATGTTAATTCTGCCTCACTCTGACAGCCAAGACAACCTGTTTCAGATTCAGGATAATTTGTAAGTCAGAGGGAAATCTAAGAAGCAAATGCTAGGAAAAATACTGTTTCAAATTTTGCAGTTTTGTCAGTGTCAGTTCAAATGGGCAAAATATCAAGTTAAGGAGGGTGAGAGCAAAACCAAAACAACATGAAAAAAAAGCATTATTTTTAAAATTAAAAACAAAACCAAATAAAAAAAAACACAAAAACCCCACAAAAAAACAAAATAAACAAAACAAACCTGATCAAAACAAACAAAAAACTCCCCAAACCCCAAAATCAATACTATGTTTGAAAGCTGACAAGTCTGAAAACCACAGGGAGAATTTCGCTATATTTCATTGCAAAGTAAATTTTGGAGGTACCTTTCCTTCCACATGAAGAAAAAAACGCCAGATTTTCATTAACTTGGATTCACATAAGCACAATATAACTATATACACAGATGAACTAGTGCTTTGGGAGTTTTCTCTTGATTATGTAAAAGATGTGCCACTTGGGCATGGTATTTAATATACAAGGCTTTGAATTTTTTAACCTTTACCCTTCACTGATTTTCTTCACGTCTTTCTTCTGGTCATGTGCTTTTTACTTTCAAAGCCATGTTTATTTCAAGCCATTCTTATCTCTTCAAATCTTTGCTTCACATACCGTATATCACATTTCTTAGGCTTTCTTATGTGTGGATCTATGTGCCAGATGTTGCAAGGCCCTGTTCCATTGTCTCTATTGATATATCCTGTGTATTCATTTCAACTGACAGCTGACGTCTGGGAGTGTGTATTATATACAAGAATCATTCAACATATCTTCTTACTCACAGATTCAGAAGAACATTTGAGTATTCAATGCAATAATTAAGCAATGGAAATCGTAAATGCACTTAGAATTTCCTAATGGTAAGTTATACCTTTTAACCAAGCTTCAGAAATTAATTTCCTTACATCTTTTGTGTCTCAACTTGAGCTACAGGTTGAAATAAAAGATGGCTGCAGACATTGCTCAGTTCCACAGAGTTTAATATGAATGCAGAACACTCATTTAAATGTCATGTGAATATTGTAGGAGTTTAGACAATTCACTTTTATATATATATATAAAATTAGGGAGATTTTCATCATAATTAATGGGTATCATTCACAAGGCAACATGTAGAGTATTCCATGCTGCAGTAAGATGGATATACCCTCAAAGAAGCTGCAGCTGATGAAGAACCCATTCTGGAGCAAGCAGGAGCTGTGATTGGTGGAATGCAGCCCATATAAGAGCAGGTTTTCCACGAGGACCTGTGAACCTGTGGGGATCTCATGATGGAGCAAGCCATTCCTGATAGACTCCATTACATGAAAAGCACCCATGCTGGAGTAGTTCTTGAAGACCCACAGCTTATGGGAAGGAATCATACTAGAGAAGTTCATGGACTGTCTCCTGTGGGAGCAGCCCAATGCTAGAGCAGGGAAAAAGTGTGAGGAGGATGAAGCAGCAGAGATGAAATGTTATGAACTGACCACAACCCCTCGTTCCCCTGCAACAGGTGCAGAGGAAGAGGTAGAGAAATCAAGTGCAAAGTTGAAAAAGGGAAGGGTGGGGGGAAGGTGGTTTTTGCTTTAATTTTTTGTTTGATTGTTTTTGTCATCATCCTATTCTATTTGTAATGGCAAAGAAATTAATTTTGCACAAGTGAAGTCTGCTTTTTCCTATGATGATAGTTGGCAGTTGTTCGCCCTCCCTTTATCTTGACTCATAATTCTTTTCCATCTTATTTCCATCTTTTATGTCTTATTTTCTCATCCTGTCTTGTTGAGGCAGGGTAGTCAGAGAGTGGCAAGATAGAGAGCTGGGCAGCAAGCCAAGGTCAAACTCACCACAGGGTATTACACCTTTCATAATTCTTCTGTCCTCATTCTTTAAAAGAGTCCTAATTTTTCAAAGAAAAAAAAAATTCTTTATAAACTGAAGGTCAGATGCCCCATTTCAGACTCATTTTTTAACATTAATATTGGCAGAATATTCAGACTAAACTGTCACAAAATAGGACAAAATACATGTTGCAATTATGAGTAATTCTATCCTCTTAATTTCACAGTTTTATGAGTTGGAGCAGGAAAAAGAGGTCATCTAAGGAGCTTAAATGCATTGCCAGTGCATTACCTACTCTGACAGCATAAGTGAAATAGGGTTGCTGAAAAAATAGAGTACCTGTCAGGTTGACACCATATACTGGAATTAGGCAAAGAATACTTTTTTGGTCATGGAGATACAGGAGAACCACTGAAACAGTGACCACTGAGAAAATCTTTGGGTCTTATTTAATAAAAATGCACTGAATGTGTATTTTGTGTGTGTATATATATATATGTACTGAAATGCATATTATAGTTATGAAGATAGTTATTCACTTAGTTGTGTGTGAATTAAATTGAGATAAGAAAGTAGAAAACAAACTCCTTATTTGCAGGGGATTGCAATTTGCAGAGCTGACATTCATTCAATCATAATTTAAATTCAAGGAACTGAAAAACAGGTCATTATTTTGGGGTACTTTTATACCTATGCTCCACATTTTCCCTGTGAGACTGAAATTTCAATAGAAACCTCAGTCTGTTTTTACCAGATAAGGAGTGCAATATATATGTATGCGGTTCCTCTCTCCTCACTGTGTTAAACATTTCCTTAGTTACGATTCCATGCTTCGACTTCAGTCCCAAAAGCATATTGCATTGTGTCCAGGTATGATCCACAAGCTGGCCAGGGTAAAAGGACAGAAAGCACTTCACCCCAAAGGGGTAAATAAAAATGCCTGCACAGAATTGGAGGTTAAATGGAAAATACTATGTAACTGTGATGGTTTTAGGCTATGCCTTGAAAATTTTTCACAGATCTTGAGCAGAAAAGTAGTAAAACGTAAATAAATCACTATTGCACTACCTAGCCCCTGAAGAACTTTTCATCTCTATGGTAGGACAGTTAGTCCTCAACATGTTGTTTCCGAAAGCTGTTCATATGTAATAATTATGAACACAGATTGTTAAATGTGTAGAGGTATTTAAAATTATATTTCTGTTCTGAGGGGTTTGGGCCATTGTTATTTTTTGTGGGTTTTTTTGTGGATTTTTTTTTTGGGGGGTGGTTGGTTGGTTTGTTGGTTGTTTTTTCTATTTGTTTTGGGTGTTTGTGTTTTTTTGGGGTTGGGGTTGCTGTGGGTTTTTTTGGTGGTACAGGAGAAATCTGGAAATGTAAAATTTAAACTATAATGTTTTTTGCAAATTGTATCCCTTAGATATTTATCTAAAATTTTTTAATCTGGACTGGTTCTGTATTACATAAAAGAAATAAAAATATGTATTTCTGATATAATCCCTAGCAGAACCTTGGCTACTGTAGGTTTATAATTAGAGTGTCATTTTGCAAACTACCTTTCATTACCTTTTGTAATAGGCGGGGCAGTGACTGGCTTGAAAGCAGCCCTGAAGTAAAGGACTTGGGGGTGCTGGTGGATGAGAAGCTCAACATGAGCCACCCAGTGTACACTTGCAGCCCAGAAAGCCAATGACATCCTGGGCTGCATCAAGAGAAGCATAACCAGCAAGTCGAGGGAGGTGATTCTCCTGCTTTACTCCACTCTGGTGAGACCCCACCTGGAGTACTGTGTCCAGTTCTGGAGCCCCTATTACAGGAAGGATATGGATTTGCTGGAATATGTCCAGAGAAGGGCCAGGGGGATGATCAGAGGGTTGGAGCACCTCTCCTATGAGGACAGACTGAGGCAGTTGTGGCTGTTCAGTCTGAGAAGGCTCTGAGGAGACCTTAAGGGGCCTACAAGAAAGCTGGTGAGGGACTTTTTAGGATGTCAGGTAATGATAGGACTAGGGGCAATGGGAAAAAAAATAAATAGAAATGAGTAGATTCAGATTGGATGTTAGAAAGAAGTTCTTCACCATGGGGGTGGTGAGACACTGGAACAGATTGCCCAGGGAGGTGGTAGAAGCCCCATCCCTGGAGGTTTTTAAAGCCGGGTTGGATGTGGCTCTGAGCAACCTGATCTAGTGTGAGGTGTCCCTGCCCATGGCAGGGGGATTGGAACTAGATGATCCTTGGGGTCCCTTCCTACCTTAACAATTCTATGATTCTATGATTCCCTATATTAAAAATAAATAAAATTGTTGGTGGAACTTTAGAACAGTAAAAGAAACAGAACAGCTGTTAAAGCACAAGTGTAGTACAAGTTTACAGCTACCAGTTCATACAAAATTTAACTGCAGCTTGTTGTAAATTGCAGTGAAAAGAAAATTTATTCTGGAATCCACGATACTCCCATGAATAAAATTTTATATTATCTTTTATATTATCTCTTCAGAATAATAGCTTCATTACAGCTTGATTAATCAAATTAGCTCAAGTGAATTTCTGGTATTTCCCACATGCTGATATCTGTTAAAAGAGTCTTATAGAAATCTGGGAGTAACTGTATTGGTATCAATGTAAGAAATTCTTCAAATAAAAGTCACATTACTTGAGGCAGCAGGGCTAATATAGAAAGGTATATGAAATCAACAGTGAAGAGGGAGGATATGAATTAGATGTCAAATTTGCACCCATCTCTCAAAATCCAAGTGAATGCCTAATTATTGAAAGGCTTTTCTGAAGTGAGATCATGCCACTTAGCAAAAAGGTCTTTCCCCTGATAAAGACCTGGCTTCTAGTCCACACTTCTAGGACAGTCTGTACATTAAATGGAGTGATTGCTTAATATAAAATTGATAATTAATCTTAAGAACATGGAAAGCAGATAGCTTCCTTTCTATATAAGTAGTCCTAAACCTCAAACTGCAAGTAGATGCTTTTGATGGTTCGCAGTAAAACAAATTATTGTTTGTTCTCTGGACTGGAGAGCAATTAACTCACTCAACATTGGCTATATTTGTAATGTGAAAATCTTCCTTCTCTCAAGGACAGAATAGTCAAATCTACATAAGCCAGTGGTTAAAGCCTTTGGACAAATGCAGTTCCTTTAGCTTGCCTGGTCTTCTCTTGGGAGAATATTTTATACAGGACAAAAACTGATATGAGTCACCATACAAATAAATTACATGAATAATGACAGGGCAATGCTGAAGGTCTATTTATTTTCTCTCTATTGCTCTGTCCCTCTTTATTTTCAAGAATACTATATTTGAAAGCAGCCTGTAATTATAGATTAACACCTCTATTTGAAGAAGTCAGGTGTAATGGCAAGGGTTCTTTTCATCTGAGAAGGATGAATGGTTTATTAGCATTTATCAGAAAATACAAATCCTATAGTGATTTTGAAAGAAAAGACCTTAATTTGCTATATGTTTAATAAATGGTCAGTAGTCTTGAGAATATTCTGAAATGTTACTCTTGGTTTGATACATGCCCCTAACACTGAGTAGTTTAAGTTTACAATCTCATAGAAAGACTGCAAAATCAAGATCTCTGTAGTTCTCAGTTAGCAATGTAGTTCACCTGAACCAGATTCTGAATCTACGGATGATTACAATGCATTCACAGTACTTGGTGATACATGCTACATTATTGTGTGGAGGAATATATAAGATTATTGATGAAATTTGCCGGTAATATATCAGATTATTTAACAGCAATACAAACTTGAGTTTTCATGAATCCATTACAACAAAATTACTTTTAACCATGTAAATCATAATCACAGTACTGTGTTCGAAACTATATTGTAATAATTATGGTCAAGCCATGCTGGTTATCTAAGATCACTTCCCTGTCCTCCATGTTTCTCCTCCATGCCCTTCATGTGTCTTAGTACAGATTCAAGGAAAAGCTATGATGTTTGCAAGTTGAGAGGTGAGTCTGAAGGGATGAAAGTTCTCAGGGAGCCCCTTAATACTCTTTTTAATAATAGATGCAATATTTCATTTTCCGCAGTCACCAGGGATTTCACCTGCCTGTCATGACTTTTGAAATGTCATTGAGAGTGGCTAGGAAACTACATGACCCTACTCCTTTGGGATTTTGGGATGCACCTAATAACGACCCTGAGGTTTATGTAGGTTCATGTTCTTCAGGTAGTCACAAACTTGATCTTCTCTTACAGAGTGTGGGACTTTGCTGCCCCAGTCCTCCTTTTGTGGTCCATGAACTCAGGAGGTGTGAGAAGTGACATTGCCAATGAAGACAGGGGCAAAAATGTTGTCAAAGATTTCAGCCTTCTCCTCATCCTCTAGTCAAGTGATATTTATGTATCAATATTAATAGTTTGAAATTAAGAATAAATAAACATTAATTTATATTAATGTACTATATATACTGTTAAGTACTTGAAAGCAATATTATTAACATGGAAGCAGGTTCAGACATAAAGAAATCACAACTCATGCAAAAAGTGGCAACAGTTACACAGAAGTATGAACTACAAGCTTGAAGTTGTTTGTTTGGTTGGTTGTTTTTTCCCTAAATCATTCACCACACTAGCATGTGATGCAGCTCTCTCACCAACATCAAAAGAAATAGAACTTGTTCTCAATGGTTTAATATCTGAAATTATAAATTATTCTCTGGATAGATCAGAAAACAGTTAATTTATATTCACTGTCAGCATTACACATAGCATTCCACTTGCATTCAAGCTTTACCTAGTGAACTATATTAATACTGTAACACACTCCAGTTTTGTTTCATGCAGTTATTGTTTTCAATTTAGATAAGTAAAAGTGTACTGTTCACTTAAACACCATCCAACAAGTGTCTATTAAGAAAATTGTTGAGAAGCCAACTGGAAAATATGCTGTTCAGTGAAGTCTTAAAACCTTGGGCTTATCTTTCCTAAATGAGAGCCATTAAAATAGAAAAGTTTGTCGAGGACATTACTTATTCCCATTATTGTCCATGTTTTTTGGCAAGTGTTAGGAAAACAACAGCTGAATGAATACTTACCAGTTTAATGGGTACAACTTCTCAGTGAAAAGGTCCCATTATCTCAAATGAAATCAAATTAGAACAAAATAAAATGTGAGGAGCAGCAGTGTATCAGTTGTAAGTATTTTAAAAATGGGCTTAGAAAATATGAAGACACTTATCACTATTATTTCATTGTACAGAGTTATCAAGGAAATGAGTATAGAATTCAAAAGGTTATATATCTGCTTTTTTACAATGTGTTTTAAATTCATCCTAAACAATTTTAGCTTACATAAAAATGTACTTGAAGAAAATGCAAAAGGGCTGTAGATTTTGTTTTCTGCTATCTCTATGACACAGCAGACTTTTGGATTTTGTTTGTTTGTTAAAAGAGAGAAGTTAATATAGTTTATTTTACCATTTATCATCTGCATGAGATTAACTGGAAGTGGCAGAGACTTTCCAAATGCAGGTAAAGTAGAAATATCAGTGAAGCACTTCTACAGTATTGACTTTACAGTTGTTATGAGTCAACTATTAGGATATAATATCATCTGCAATTTGTGTTTAATTCTCACAAACAGAAGACTGAGGAGACTACCTAACTGTGGATTTAACAGTCAGGGCTGTGGTGCATTGCTACCATGAATCAGGCAGTAAGGCACAAGATTTGGAACATTTAGATATAGTCACAGCTATTTCTCCTTCTTCCTCTACCATTTAGGCTAAGGATGTATTGATCTGTGAAGTACTGTATGATTCCAGCTATCATTAAGAGATTCTTGGCACACAGCTCTATAAGCATGAAACACTCTCCTAGCACATCTTGAAATGCGTCCACTCAAATAATTTCTGATTATTGCTTATTGTATTGTATCATATTAATTTATTGTCTATGGATAAAGAAATAAAATATTTTCCCAAGTGTTTTAAGGAGCTAGCCAAATTAGCTGAAAATCATGAAAGCCTGAAAAGCCTGAGGGAGTGACTGGTGTTAACATTCCACAGAGGATAAAAAGTATGAAGAATAGTCCATTTTCTCCTCCCCTTGATTATTACTCTGACAAAATTATTCCTATTTGTTTACATTACTTGTTGCTTTTACATTTATAAATATTTTTCTAAGTTAATTTTTATTTACAACAGCCAATTTGCAAATAAATACATCCATACTGTTGTGTAAGTCTAAATGGCATCCTACCAAATGTGGTTTAGGGATGTTTTGACTTCTAAAAAGCAATATTGCAAATATTGCACAAAAATGTTCACTCATATATCTGTTAGGCAGTATCTGCTGAAGATCACAATTCTGGAAACTCATATCAAAAGAGAATTTTAAAGCATATATCCGCTCAGATTGTTATCTGATATTGTGAGTCCCATAACTATAAACACGCACAATATTAACTATAAATAAGATATTAATATACACTACTTTAAAAACAAAAAGTAAATTGTAAAATTTAATATAAGCCAGTACATTAGTATACAGCAACAATAATATATATAAGAATGTATAACATAGTTCATAATATAAATAACAATTTTCATATGACACAAATTATAATATAGACTTAAAAATTTATATTAAAATAATATAGACTCAATTTGAAATCTGATCTATTAAGTGTTGACAGACAATCCAGGATCCTATTCCTCCTAACAATACTAAAAGTAACTGATACTAATCCATGCTGTAAAATTGTTTGCTTATGCTTTATGAACCTTATCGATTCTATGATTCTATGAATAAAGATTGGATTTTTTTATTTGTCATTTATTTATTTTTCATTTTTATCTCTGGTACAAATCTTTGTGAATTATGATAAGCCTGGATCTCTTGTTATCAAACTTACATTAACTTTAAACCATGGTTGTCACATATTTTCTCATTCATGTTAACATTTCAGTAATTGTCATATAATAATCAAGGTCCCCAAAGACCAAAGAAACCTAGGGTATTAGTAAATAATATTATGGATTTGAATGATATGACTACAAGAATCAGTATATGTCTCCACACATCCAAACTTCTATTATTAAGAATCACTGAGGAACACATGTAGCTGTGCCATTCATGATATAAAGGGACAAGACAACTCCTAGAACCACATATATCTCAAAAGCAGGAATACAGATTTTCTGGGTTTTGCAATATGAGATCAGCCATGATATCAAGAAATGGGGAGAAAAAAGTTTCAAGGACAGTTTATGAAGCTATTCTGTGAAAATCTAGACTTTTACACTTGCAAATGGTTTAAAGCATGACACATAAAGAAGCAAGTACCTAAATAAAAAAGCAAAAGCTTTATATCTGTGAAGAGAGAAGTAAACTTATAAACTAATCCAAAACTGCTTGCAATTATAAACAGTCTGTGTTGTCCTCCCATGATATTTCCACTTTGAAGCACCTTTCCCTCAGAGGTGGTTTATTGTTTGGATTCAAGAAGGACAACAAAATTATTTCCTAAAGGGGAAAAATGCTGAAAAGTAAAAAACAAACAAACCAACCAACCCCAAACAAGCAAACAAATAAATAAAGGCCAATTGGCAGCTTAGGAAAAAGCTACTAGTTTTAACACCCTCCATCACCATACCAGCATTTGGGTAAGAGTAGTCCTATGTTTGTTGTTTGGTGTGCTGGTTTGTTGCTAGGTGTGAGAGAACTAGAAAACATAAGCAAGACATCAAGGCACTACAGGACTACAAATTACAGCAGATATTTGAGGCCATGCTTTGGTAAAAGAGCTGCTCCACCTTGAGAAACACTGCTTCCACATGAAAAATCCCACAGCCAGATAAAAAAAACCTGTTGGCTCATATATATATATATTTTTTTTTTTAAAAGTAAACAAAACAGCAAACAAAGAAAACCAAACCTTGACTGCTTGAACAGGAGTTATTAATTCAGCAGCTGAACTTCTTACCAACTGGCCTTATAAATAGTAGTGTATCATCTGCCCTCTAGAGACTGGATAAGTCTTGTGTAATTATACAATCCACAAAATGAAGGTTATAGTGTTTGCCCTGCCTATCTTAACAGTAGCATATTTTTGTACATGCAGATTCAGAGTTGACTTTGGACAGTTGAATACTCCTGTCATGGATGCATATGACATGTGGCCTGAGCTGCATTCTTCAGTTCATTTACTGAGCAGGCAAAATGTAGTTCTATTTCTCATTACCTCTGTTCCCTTTTGGATGTAAAATTGCAAGAAATTTGACTAGGAACCCTTTTGGATGTAAAATTGCAAGAAATTTGACTAGGAAGTATTATTTCTTGTCAATCTTCCCTTTTTGAAGTGACAAAAGAATTTCCCTTAAAGATCCTCTCAAGTAAATTCTATGAGAGAGTACAAGAGTTGCAGGGGAACCTATGACATCCAAAGAATGTGTCTTGTCTATCTTTTGTCACAAGAAATGAAATTTTGGCAATCCTTCACCAGTACTCTTCTGAAAGACATTTATTTTTCTGAGGTGCTGCTGGACTTTCTAGTCTTTCTACCTGCAAGTTAAACATTACACTAACACATAGAATTTAAATTTTTGCTAGAAGACTGCCAAGTCAAAGTAGACGAACTTCTCAGCAATCACCCCAGTAAAATCAGACAGGAATCTGCAAAATAATCAGTGACTAGGCTTCTCTCATATTAACACTTCGGTGACTGGAACAGAAGTGTGTAAAATTTTCTCAAGAGTTATAGCAAAACAAGAATTAGAACTATTATCCCCAGAGCAGGACTGAAGTAAGATATTAAGAAAATGAAAAATTGAAGCAATTAAAGCCTTGGTTAATATGATATTGCATGAATCACTCACATGACATTATCTCAAATATAGCAGAGGTTTCTGATAATTCAAAAAAAATTACTTTATGCCAGAATAAACACATGCAAGGGTTAGTAGAATAATGAGATGAGAGGCTAATAGATTTTTGACTGTTTATGAAATATAATTGTAATCTATAAATCTATAAATGATGGAAGATAGCTATCCAAGCTAAGAACCATCTTGACGTAAAATAAATTGCTATGAACTGCCCATGAGTATATTCAGACTGCAAAGGAGATTTTTCCATCCATCATATATCTACAGCAGCCTCATTTTCAGTGAATTATAAATAAAAATAAAATTTAAAACAAACAAACAAACCAAACAAATATAGCCACATTCAAGCAAATAATTGATATATAATGAATATAATTACATATTGTGCTTGTCTTCAAGAGCGTGGAAATAATTCAAACATCCAAAAATATTATGGATAAAATATAAGATTATAGGAAGGGAGTTGGCAGGTCTCATTGACAGGACTTTAAAATAGATTCGAAGGCGGAAGGGGCTGAAACCTGTCCCCAGCAGGCAGGAGTCTGGGGGTGGTAAGCTGGAGTCAGGGGTGAAACCAGCAGCTCAGATGAAAGGCGTTGTACACTAATGCACGAAGTATGGGCAAAAAACAAGAGGAGCTGGAAGCCTTGTTGCAGCAGGAAAATTATTACATAGTTGCCATCACAGAGAGTAGTGGGATGACTCACATGACTGGAGCACTGTAATTGACAGCTACAGGCTCTTCAGGAGAGACAGGCGAGGGAGAAGGGGTGGAGGGATGGCCCTGTACGTCAGGGAGGCACTAGATGCCATAGCACAAGACATGAGGGATGATCAGGTTGAGTGCCTGTGGATGAAAATTAGAGGGAGAACCAACAGGGCAAACATCCTGGTTGGAGTCTGTTATAGACCACCCAACCAGGATGAAGAAGTTGATGAATCATTCTATAGGCAGCTAAAGGCTGTCTCAAGATCACCAGACCTTGTTCTCATGGGCAATTTTAACCTGCCTGATATCTGCTGGGAACTCAACACAGCAGAGAGGAGGCAATCTAGGAGGTTTGTACAGCATATGGAGGATAGCTTCTTATCCCAGGTGCTGCGTGAACCTACCAGAGGAAAGGCTCTGCTCAACCTCCTTTTTACAAATAGGGAAGGGCTGGTGGGAGATGTGGTGGTTGGAGGCTGTCTGGGGTCCAGTGACCATGAAATAATTGAGTTTTCACTATGCACTGAAGCTAAGAGGGGCAGCAAGAAAACCACCACTCTGGTATTCTGGAGGATGGACTTCCGGTTACTCAGGGAACTAACTCAGAAGGTACCTTGGGAAACAACTCTTAAAAACAAAGGGGTCCAGGAGGGATGGACCTGCTTCAAGGAAGAACTCTTGAAGGCGCAGAAACAGGCTGTGCCAGTGTGCCAGAAAAAGAGCTGTAAGGGCAGCCAGCCAGCCTGGATGGGCAAGGAGCTTCTAAAGGAATTAAGGGAGAAAGAGTGGGTGTATCATCTTTGGAAGAAAGGTCAGGCAACCCAAGAAATGTTTAAGGATGTTGCTAGGTCTTGTAGGAAGAAAATTAGAGAGGCAAAAGCCCATCTAGAGCTTAGACTGGCCTCTGCTGTGAAGGACAACAACAAATCCTTTTCCAATATATTAATAGCAAGAGGAGGGGCAAGGACAACCTCCACTCCTTGGTGGACACAAATGAAAACATGGTGACAAAAGATGAGGAAAAGGCAGAGGTAATTAACACCTTCTTTGCCTCAATTTTTAATAACAAGATAGGTTGTCTTCCAGACAACTGGCCTCCTGAGCTGGCAGATGGAGTCAGGGAGCAGTATAGTGCCCCTGTGATCCAGGAAGAAATAGTTAGAGATCTCCTTAGCTGCTTGGATCCCCACAAGTCCATGGGACTGATTGGAATCCATCCTAGGGTGCTGAGGGAGCTGGCCGATGAGCTGGCTGGGCCGCTCTCCAACATTTTTCAGTAGTCCTGGCTCACTGGAGAGGTCACAGATGACTGGCCAATATGATGTCCATCCACAAGAAGGGCCAGTTGGATGAGCCAGGGAATTTTGGGCCTGTCAGCCTGACCTCAGTGCCAAGCAAGCCTATGGAGCAGGTCATCTTGAGTGCAATCATACAGCACTTACAGGATGACCAAGGGATCAAGCCCAGCCACCATGGATTTAGGAAGGGCAGGTCCTGCCTGACCAACGTGATCTCCTTCTATGATCAGGTGACCAGACTGGGGGCTGTGGGGAAGGCTGTGGATGTAGTCTACTTGGACTTTTGTAGGGCCTTTGACTCCATCCCCCACAGCAAACTCCTGGCCAAGCTGTCAGCCCGTGGCTTGGACAGCAGCACTCTGTGCTGGGTTAGGAACTGGCTGTAGGTCCAAGCCCAGAGAGTGGTGGTGAATGGTGCCACATCCAGCTGGCAGCCAGTCCCTAGTGGTGTCCCCTAGAGATCAGTGCTGGGCCCCATCCTCTTTAATACCTTTATTGATAATCTGGATGAGGGCATTGAGTCCATCATCAGTAAATTTGCACATGACACCAAACTGGGGGCAGGTGTGGGTCTCTTAGAGGGTTGGAGAGCTCTGCAGAGAGGCCTTGACAGGCTGGACAGATGGGTGGAGTCCAACGGCATGAGATTTAACACATCTAAGTGCCGGGTGCTGCACTTTGGCCACAATAACCCCATGCAGAGCTACAGGCTGGGGTCGGAGTGGCTGGAGAGCATCCAGGCAGAGAGGGACCTGGGGGTGCTGGTCGATAGTAGGCTGAACATGAGCCTGCAGTGTGCCCAGGCAGCCAAGAAGGCCAATGGCATCCTGGCCTGCATCAGGAACAGTGTGGCCAGCAGGAGCAGGGAGGTCATTCTGCCCCTGTACACTGCGCTGGTTAGGCCGCACCTCGAGTATTGTGTCCAGTTCTGGGCCCCTCTGTTTAGAAAAGATGTTGAGTTGCTGGAAGGTGTCCAGAGAAGGGCAACAAAGGTGTTCAGGGTTTTGGAGCACAAGCCCTATGAGGAGAGACTGATGGAGCTGGGGTTGTTTGTCCTGGAGAAGAGGAGGCTCAGGGGAGACCTTATTGCTCTCTACAACTACCTGAAGGGTGGCTGTAGCCAGGAGGGGGTTGGTCTCATCTGTCAGGCAACCAGCACCAGACCAGAGGACAAAGTCTCAAGCTGCATCAGGGGATGTTTAGGCTGGATGTTAGGAAGAAATTCCTCACAGAAAGAGTGATTGGCCATTGGAATGGGCTGCCCAGGGATGTGGTGGAGTCACCATCCCTGGAGGTGTTTAGGAAGAGACTTGATGTAGTGCGTGCTGCAATGGTTTAGTTGATTAGATGGTGTTGGATGATGGGTTGGATGTGATGATCTTGAAGGTCTTTTCCAACCTGGTCTGGTCTATTCTATTCTATTCTATTCTATTCTATTCTATTCTATTCTATTCTATTCGCACTATATTTCTATATACAATTTTTAAATTTTAACTAAGATTTTGGAAATGCAGAAGAAGCATTTTCATGAAGGCTGGGAAAAAAAAAAAGAAATTAAAAGAAAAGAGAAGAAAGAGGCACAAATACAGGCTGAGCAGTGACTGGCTGGAGAGCAGCCCTGAGGAGAGAGACTTGGGGGTGCTGGTGGATGAGAAGCTCAACATGAGCTCTCAATGTGCACTTGCAGCCCAGAAAGCCAATCAGATCCTGGGCTGCATCAGGAGAAGTGATGCAGCAAGTCAAGGGAGGTGATTCTCTCCCTCTGCTCAGCCCCAATGAGACCCCACCTGGAGTACTGCATCCAGTTCTGGAGTCCCTATTACAAGAGGGATATGGACATACTGGAACGTGTCCAGAGAAGGGCCACAGGATGACCAGAGGGCTGGAACACCTTTCCTCTGAGGACAGACTGAAAGAGTTGGGGCTGTTCAGTCTGAGAAGAAAAGGCTCTGAGGTGACCTCATTGTGGCCTTCCAGTATCTGAAGGGGGCCTACAGGAAGGCTGGGGAGGGACTTCTCAGGCTATCAGGTAGTGATAGGACTAGGGGGAATGGAATGAAGCTGGAGGTGGGGAGATTCAGACTGGATGTGAGGAAGTTCTTCACCATGAGAGTGGTGAAGCCCTGGAATGGGTTGTCCAGGGAGGTGGTTGAGGCCCCGTCCCTGGAGGTGTTTAAGACCAGGCTGGATGAGGCTTTGGCCAGCCTGATCTAGTGCAGGGTGTCCCTGCCCATGGCAGGGGTTTTGGAACTAAGTGATCCTTGTGGTGCCTTCCAACCCTGACTGATACTATGATATTATGATAATACTGATTAGTTCCACTGGAAAAAAAAAAATTTAATACCTGTATAAAAAAAAACAAACATGGGCAAATAATTATGAAAATAGTCTCTCTCAAGCATCTGGCTGAAAACTGAACTCTGACAGTCTTCTGTGTACCATGTAAACATCTGTGAACTGAAGATATTATCCAGCTAGACAAATTTGCATTTGTATTTCATGATATATTTGTATTTGTGCATGTACATATACATGTGTATATATATAATTGCAGGCAATATAATATGCTTGATATATCTTCATTAGGAATGTAATTGGGCACAATAAACCACTGAAAGTTTCTTGAGTTGTAATATGCTAGCCTTTGTTGCCAGTGTTCAGGTAGCTTAAAACAACGAGAAATTAATTTTCTCAGACTGAATTATTGTGTAAATACACAACAATGATAATCTTTAAAAGGAACTTTGAAAGAAACTATTAAATATGGATAGAAATATATGTACCTCTCTGTGGAGATATATTGTGTTAATTTACAGCTTCGTAGGGTATGGAATTTTCCTTACAAACCTTCTACTCATGGGGAAAAAAACAAAGCCAACAGGAATTAGCTAAATAAATATTATTTATTACAGATTATTACTACTAATAAACACTTGCTGGATCACAGTATCACACAGTACATTACAGGATGGAAGGGACCTTCAGAGTTCAACAAGTCAAACACCCCTGCCAAAGCAGGATCATCTAGGGAAGTCCACACATGAATGCATCCAGATGGGTTTTAGATGTGTACAGAGAAGTTTTGTGGTTTGAGCCTTAACTGGAATTTAAGAGCTCAGATATTGGCAATACTGAACTCCTCCACCACTTCCCTTCCCTTTTTCCCAATAAGGGAAAAAAAAAAGAAAGGGAAAGAATAGGAAGAAAGAAGAGAGAAAAAAAAAAAAAAAGGAAAAGAAGGGGGAAAAAAGAGGGGGTAAGGAAAAGGAAGAGAAGGTAAGTCTACTGAGAAATAATTTGGAGATGATTTGGAAGTAGAGAAGTAACTTTTTTTTTTTTTAAAACAGTAGATATAGGTAGATATAGATATAGATATAGATAGAGATAGAGATAGAGATAGAGATAGAGATAGAGATAGAGATAGAGATAGAGATAGAGATAGAGATAGAGATAAAACAATAACAGGAAGGGTTCACAAGGGTAAGGAACAAGGATGAATAGGAAGATATACAAAGCCAAGTTCAGGACATTAATATTGGTGTAGTCAGCAGGATTCCCGTGTAGTGAAAGTATCACAACAAGATTATTGCATTTCTGAGAACCTCAAAATGTGTGTGTGTGTCTGAGATGTGCTCTGACTGTGTGGGAGTTCTCAAAACTTTAAATGTATGTGCTTTCCCAGGGAATATTAACTGGGGTACAAATGTTGATTTTATAGTGTGACCTCCTGAGAATTCTCAGTACCCATTTTTTTTGGTGATATTTTGTAAAGTGTGTGTTCTCTCGGGGAAGTAGTGTGGCTTCCCAGTCCAGAGAGGGAAGGAAATTCAGCTCTTTTGAATATTCCCATGTTATGAAATTAGAGGCACAAACAAGGCCAAAATATCAACAGCTAGACTATTCATTAACAGAATAAAGTGGACAGAACAGAAGAAGTGGGGGAGAGAGAGAGAGAGGGAAAAAATAGAGAAAAGGGAGAGAGAAGTGGGAAGGAATTATATTACCACACCCCTCACCACCCAAGACAGTTTGGGTCTGTGGAGGAAAGGTGCTGCCGCTTTGGTGTGGAGGAGATGTCATTCTTGTTGGCTGTACCGTCATCTGCTGGAGGAGGAGAGGGACCCTTCTCTGAGCAGCCTCTTCAGCTCCATGGGTTGCAGCAGGCAGAACTTAGGACACGGAGAAAGGGTTCCTCCTGGTCTGCTTCTTCCAGGCTACATGGTCTCCTGTGTCTGTCCTTTTCACTCTTGGTATTCTCTTCATTTTTCTTCAGAGCAGCATTGCCCAGGTCTTTTCCTTCTATTGAGCCAGTAGTTGCTCAGATCTTTGACAGTTTTTTAGTCCTTAGGTATATGTCCAGGTATTGTCCCTCAGGAAATCTTCCTGTGTATTCCTTGTGTTTGTACAGGGGTTAGAAGGAAAGGGGGGCAGGGGGCACTCCTCCTTCTCCATTTACCTGCCCACACACATAATACACATCAGGGGCCAGGTGGTGAATCCACTGTCTCACCACCCTCCCTTTCTGGGGTACTTGATGGGTGGAGATGATCTTGTATTATACATATTCCAGAAAGTATCAATAGTGGTATCTGCCCATTGCTGTCAGGGCAGCTGCAGTCTGGTGAGCAATCTTTATCCTTTGTTGCGGCACATCTCTGTTCATGATACAATCACAAGGTGATTTGCATCCAGGATTTGTAGACAGGATTCCTACAGGATTCCTACACCACCCCATGACCTCAAAAACTAATAAGTGAGGGAAGGAAAAGACTAGGACAATGCTGCTCTGAAGACAAACTAAGAATACAAGGAGAGAAAAGGACAGACACAGGAGAAAAAGATATCACCATGTAGCCTGAAGGCAGCAGACCAGGAGGAACCCTCACTCCATGTCCTAATTTCTGCCTGCTGCAATTCATGAAGCTGAAGAGGCTGCTCAGAGACGGACTTGGACTTGGACATTGGCGTCTCTCCCTCCCCTCTGGCAGCGGAGGACAGCACAGCCAACAAGGATGACCTCTTCTCCACACCAAAGCGGCAGCAGCCTTCCTCCACAGACCCAAACTGGCTTAAGGGGTGAGGGGTGTGGTAAAATAAGTCCTTTCCACTTCTCTCTCCCTCTTCTTCTCCCTCCTTCTGTTCCGTCCACTTTATTCTGTTAATAAATAGCCTTGCTGTTGATATTTTGGCTTCATTTGTGCCTTTAATTTCATAACACAGGAATATTCAAAAGAAGAAAGTCTCTTTCTGTCTCTGGACTGAGACAGCACCCCAGAATACCTTTGGTTCTCTTGGCCACAAGGGCACAATGTTGTCCCATGGAGAACTTGCTGTCCACGAGGACTCCAAGGTCTTTCTCCATAGAGCTGCTTTCCAGCAGGGCAGCCCCTAACCTGTACTGCTGCCTGATGTCATTCCTCCCCAGATGCAGGACCCTGGACTTGTTCTTATTGAACTTTATGAGGTTTGCCTGCACCCAGCTCTCCAGCCTGTCCAGATCTCATTGGATGGCTGCACAGCCACTCTCACCAGTTTTCTGTCGGCAGTGAACTTGCTGAGGGTACTTTCAATCTCCTCATCCAGGTCATTGATAAAGATATTGAACAAAACTAGACCCAGTACCAATCCCTGAGGAACGCCACAGGCCTCCAACTTGACTCTGTGCCACAGATGACAACCCTCTGAACTCTATTGTCCATCCAGTTTGCAATCCTGCTCATGGACCAACCATCTATGCCACATTTCCTGAGCTTTTGTATGAGGATGTTATGGGAAACAGTATTGAGAGTTTAGGCTGGATGTTAGGAAGAAATTCTTCACAGAAAGCATGACTGGCCATTGGAATGGGCTGCCCAGGGAGGTGGTGGAGTCACCATCACTGGAAGTATTTAAAAGGAGATTGGATGAGGCACTTGGTGCTATGGTTTAGTTGATTAGATTGTGTTTGGTGATAGGTTGGACTTGATGATCTCAAAAGTCTTTTCCAACGTGGTTAATTCTGTATTCTGAAAGCTTTACTGAAGTCAAGGAATATGACATCCACTGCTCTTCCCTCATCTACCCATTTGGTCATGGTTTCATAGAAGGTTATCAGATTAGTCAGACAGGATCTCTCCTTGGTAAATCCATGTTGGCTACTCCTGATAACCTTCTTTTCTTCCATGTGGTTAGAGATGACCTTCAGGATGAGTTGCTCCATCATCTTTCCAGGGATGGAGATGAGACTGACTGGTCTGTAGTTTCCTGGATCCTCCTTCTGCCTTTTTTGACAACTGGAGGGACATTTGCTTTCTTCCAGTCCTCAGGCACCTCTGCTGTTCTCCATGACTTTTCAAAAGTGATGGAGAGAGGTTCAGCAACAGTATCAGCCAGCTCTTTCAGCATTCATGGATGTACACCATTGGGGCCCATGGACTTGTATCACAGTATCACAGTATTACCAAGATTGGAAGATACCTCAAAGATCATCGAGTCCAACCTGTAACCACAAACCTCACGACTAGACCATGGCACCAACTGCCACATCCAGTCCCCTCTTGAACTCCTCCAGGGCCGGCGACTCAACCACCTCCCCAGGCAGCCCATTCCAATGACGAATGACTCTCTCGGTGAAGAAATTTTTCCTCACCTCGAGCCTAAACGTCCCCTGTTGCAGCTTGAGACTGTGTCCCCTTGTTCTGGTGCTGGCTGCCAGGGAGAAGAGGCCAACCCCTTCCTGGCTACAAGCACCTTTCAGGTAGTTGTAGAGAGCAATGAAGTCACCCCTGAGCCTCTTCTTCTCCAGGCTAAACAACCCCAGCTTCCTCAGCCTCTCCTCATAGGGCTTGTGCTCAAGGCCTCTCCCCAGCCTTGTTGCCCTCCTCTGGACACGTTCAAGTGTCTCGATGTCCTTCTTAAACTGAGGGGCCCAGAACTGGACACAGTACTCAAGGTGCGGCTTAACCAAAGCAGAGTACAGGGGCACAATGACCTCCCTGCTCCTGCTGGCCACACCATTCCTAATGCAGGCCAGGATGCAGTTGGCCTTCTTGGCCACCTGGGCACACTGCTGGCTCATGTTCAGGTGGCTGTCGATCAGCACCCCCAGGTCCCTCTCTGTTTGGCCGCTCTCCAGCCACTCCGACCCCAGCCTGTAGCTCTGCATGGGGTTGTTGTGGCCAAAGTGCAGCACCCGGCACTTGGACTTGTTGAATGTCATCCCATTGGACTTCGCCCATCTGTCCAGCTGATCGAGGTCCCTGTGCAGAGCCCGTCCACCCTCTAACTGACCAACATCTGCTCCTAACTTGGTGTCATCTGCAAATTTGCTGATGACTGTCTCAATGCCTTTATCCAGATCGTCAATGAAGACATTGAAGAGGATGGGGCCCAGCACTGATCCCTTGGGGACGCCACTGGTGACTGGCCTCCAGCTGCAGGTGGCACCATTGACCACCACTCTCTGGGCCCGGCCCTCCAGCCAGTTCCCAACCCAGCGCAGAGTGTTGCTGCCCAGGCCACGAGCTGACAGCTTAGCCAGGAGTTTGCTGTGGGGGACGGTGTCAAAGGCCTTGCTGAAGTGCAGGTAGACCACATCCACAGGCCTCCCCACATCCACCAGGCGGGTCACCTGATCATAGAAGGAGATCAGGTTGGAGAGGCAGGACCTGCCCTTCCTGAATCCATGTTGGCTGGACCTGAGCCCTTGGCCATCCTGCAGGTGCGCAGTTATTGCCGCCAGGATAATCTGCTCCATCATTTTCCCTGGCACTGAGGTCAGGCTGACAGGCCTATAGTTTCCGGGTTCCTCCATCCATCCCTTCTTGTGGATGGGGACCACATTTGCCAGTTTCCAGTCATCTGGGACCTCACCGGTGAGGCAGGACTGGAGGAAAATGATGGAGAGCGGCTTGGCCAGCTCACCTGCCAGCTCTCTCAGGACCCTAGGATGGATCCCATCTGGCCCCATGGACTTGTGAGTGTCCAAGTGGCTCAGCAGGTCCCAAACTAATTCCTCATGGATATCCAGGGCATTACACTGCTCCCTGACCCCATCACCCAGCTCAGGAGGCCACTCATCCTGAACTCCTCCTGCCTCACTGTTAAAAATTGAGGCAAAGAAGGTGTTCAGGACCTCAGCCTTTTCCTCGTCTTTAGTCACTGTGTTCCCCTCCAGGTCCAATAGGGAGTACAGGTTCTTCCTGCCCTTCTTTTTGGCATTAACATATTTGTAAAAGTGCTTTTTATTGTCCTTCACTGAGGTGGCCAGCCTCAGCTCCAACTGGGCCTTTGCCTCTCTAATTTTTTTCCTGCATAATCTAATAACTTCCTTAAATATACCTCAAGAAGCCTTCCCCTCCTTCCAAAGGTGATACAGCCTCTTTTTTCCCTTAGTTCCTCCAGGAGCTGCTTGCTCATCCAGGCCGGTTGCCTTCCCCGCCGGCTCATCTTTCGGCAGATGGGAACCGCCAGTTCCTGTGCCTTCAAGAGCTCCTGTTTAAAATAGGTCCAACCCTCCTGGACCCCTTGGTTCTTGAGGGCTGATACCCAGGGAACTTTGCAGATAAGTTTCCTAAACAGGCTGAAGTTTGCCCTCCGGAAGTCCAAGGTGAAGGTTCTGTTGGTGCTCCTCCCTATCTCCCTGCATATTGAAAACTTCACCATCTCATGGTCGCTGCACCCCAGGCAGCCTCCCACGGTCACTTCTCCTACCAGCCCTTCTCTACTGGAGAACAGCAGGTCAAGCAGAGCTTGACCCCTGATAGGCTCACTCAACAGCTGCATCAGGAAGTTGTCCTCCATGCACTTCAGGAATCTTCTGGACTGCCTCCTCTCTGCTGAGTTAAGTTCCCAGCAGATATCTGGCAGGTTAAAGTCACCCACAAGGAGAACATCTGATGACCTTGAGACAGCCTCCAGTTGCTTATAGAATGTTTCATTCTTGTGTGTCTTCAGTTGGTACAGGAGATCTCTAATCCAGTGCTGACTAGTGGAGCGTTGTCTTCCCTCCAGTTCTGCTCCCTTGCTTCCAGAGACTGAGGTTCCTGAGAGCTGGTCTTAGGAGTAAAGACTGAGGAATAAAAGGCATTCAGCAACTCTGCCATCTCTGCATCATCAGTTGCCATATCTCCCATATCATTCAGTAGTGGACACACCTTTTGCCTGCTCTCCCTTTTATCATTGATGTATTTGGAAAAACTCTTCATATTCACGTTCACCGCTCTGGCAAGACTCAATTCCAAGGGGGCCTTGTCCTTCCTTGTTTCATTTCTACATTCTCTGGCTACATTTCAATAATCCTCCCAACTGACCAGACCTTTTTTCTACATATTGTAAACCTCCTTTTTCTTTTGATTTTTCCTAAGAGCTCCTTGATTATCCGTGAAGGTCTCCTGCCTCCCTCACTTGATTTTTTCAAGGAAATACATTTTTCTTGAGCTTGGAAGAGGTAATGTTTGAATATGAACCAGCTGTCCTGGGCCCTCCTTCCTTCTACAGCCCTAGCCCACTGGATGTTTCTAAGTAGAGTCTTGAAGAGAGCAGTGTTAGCCATCTTAAAGTCCAGGGCTTCTACATGTTTCTTCAGTATAACAATTTATTCCACATTTGATATTGTATGTATTGAGAGTATTGTGGAACATACTGCATTTGAGGAACTAGTGATCTTAATCACGCCATGTCACCTGTATTAGGCCTAACACCCCCTGTATTAGTGTGAGTGACCACTGTATAGCTTTATCTAAGTAACAGTGCCAGAGGACATGCTGGAATGACCAGAATTACTGGACATTAGGAAAAAATTTTCACAGAAAGAGTGGTCAGGCATTGGAATGGGCTGCCCAAGGGGTAGTTGAGTCACCAAGCCTGGATGTGTTTAAAAGTCACTTGGATGTGGTGCTTGGGGATGTGGTTTAGGGAGTGAACTTTGTAGAGTAGGGTTATTGGTTGGACTTGGTGATACTGAGGGTCTTTTCCAACTGGAATGTTTCTGTAACTCTGTGATTCTGTGATTTTCTGGTCTTGTAAATATTTCCTGGATACATGCAACTGGATATTCTCTGGTGGACAGAAATTTGACACAAAAGAGCATTGTCCCTAAGAAACAGTTTTGTTACACTAAATAAAGGCTACCACAGCGGGTTAACCAGGGAAACTGACCCACTCCATGGATGGCAGATTTGCATTTTACTAAAAGGAGTGTGAAATTCTCCACTCTGTTATTTAAACAGCAGTTCTACCTTTTGCAGTGTCAATGGAAAATGCAATCATACAGAAACTACCACTGGAATACCAAATTCACTTCAAGAAAAACACTAAAAGACATCATGATAACCAGGGAGGTTGTGGAGTTTCCCTCTCTGGAGATATTCAAAACCCACCTGGATGTGTTCCTGTGTGACCTGGTATAGGTAATCCTGTTCTGGCAGGGGTTGGACTAGATGGTCTTGCGAGGTCCCTTCCAGTCCCTAACATTCTGTGATTCTGAACAATAAATAAGTACAGTGTAAACAGTAATTTCTATGATTTTCTTTTTTTCACATAGAAATGCTAATTTTCATGTCCAGGATGAATAGGAGAATATACAATGGGCTTACTATATGTCCTGAAGGGACAAAAACCTAAAAAATGGCCTGAACCAGACAATGGTGCAGGAACCAGGAGGTCTGGTTTTTCAGGAGATTTCCCATGTTGCCCAGGCTTGTCTGAACATGCCCTGGGGTCCAAATTGGCCAGGTATGTGTGCCTTTGGTCACGCTTGGAGAAAACTGATTCTATAGGTTAAAGTGTCAGGTTTCTATGTCTCAATCTTTGTTGTCACTGGCCATCATTGTCTTGGGAAATCTATAAATACTAGCCCAAAGAGTGAGTGCCTTGCCTTGTCCAAGATCTAGAAGAAGTCACAAGCCTTAACCTTGCAAGTCCTAGAAGCCAAGCCTTCTTTGCCTTGCAGTTTGGAAACCTAGCTGTGTTTCAGTTTACTGAGGAAGACTGCAAGATCCTTTGCTGAAAAGCATTGTAAAGCCCAGGAGCAGACAGATGTGTCTTGCCAGGCCGAGAGACAAACCCCAAAGGAGCCAAGACCCTGGGACAGTTTCGTTTCAGTGGAAGAAGCAACAAGAAGCACTACGAAGACTGCAGCTGAAGAACCTCTCCAAAACTAGCAAAGCTACAAAGCTGACAAGCCCTGCAAGCCTCAGCAGCAACCTCTTTTCTACAAAGCTTTCAGCTATAAAGCCTTTGGAGATAAGCCCTGTATGTACTACAGCAACAAGCTGCAGAAGCCAACAGAAAGTGAATTTTTATTCCTGCTGCTTTCACCTGTTTGACACCATTCTGGTTTTGTTTAAATCCCCACACATGCTGCACGGTACCACAATCTGTGGATTATAAATGTTGCAACTGAATATACTGGACTAAAGTGATTTGCAGTGTGTAATCTATGAAATTTGATTTGTATAAGCATCTGCTAAAAGGTCTGTTGCCCTAGAGAGTTCTAGAGTTTCCCCCTTGTAGGCAAAGCCGGCATGTTGCTGACGTTCGTCTTTCTTCACAGTTTAAATTACTGTTTGCTGTTTCTGGATTTTTCCTAAAACTGTTTAAATTTTCACACGTTCCTGCTGGTGAGGTATCTGTTCCATAACTGAATATTTTGAACCAGTAAAGATGTTTTATTAATATTTTCTGTGGGATTTTTTTTGTTACTGAAGTTATTAATATTTTTATTAATTGTTCTGCCTATTAAATATTAATAACCACCATACATTCATAACACTCTACCACTGACAATTTTGAATGGACATTATGAAAACTGAAATTGATTGCCTGAAGGATATTATGAGTTCAAAGAATATTATTTGTCAAGCATGAAATAGGTAAGTCCAATCATGTTATGAAGCAGAAGTGGACAGTCCACAGTTCTTTTCCAGCTAGGCTGTATAATGCTGTGTCTTCTATCTTTGATCATCTTTATCCTAGTCTATGAATCCCAGCTTCATGGGACAGATGCAAATCAGCACATGAGAAATGCTGGGGTGTTTTGTTTGTTTGGGTTTTTTTGAATAATGGAATAAACCCAATTTTTGGAAAGCTTCCCATGAAGTTCAAACCCTATTATTGAGTCAGATTTAATGCACAGCTTATGTCTTTCTAAGGCACTTTCTAAGGCAGTGACATTTCAGAGAGTCATTACTTTTAGCCTTCAGAAATGCTTCAGAAATCTTCCCAAGCCCACAAAAGCCTTGACATTATTTTCTCAGCAGATACACAGCAGAGATGTTGTTTCTATTTAAGAACTTCAGAGACAGTGTGACAGGAAATCAAGAGGTTTATGATTAACAAAGGGCCATCTTAACCACAAAAAAAACCCCAAAAAAGGCAAATGAACCAACAACATCAGTCCTTCGGTATTAGAGAAGCACTTTACAGAGTTATATTCTTTAAAAGAAATTGAAGAAAATGGCATTTCAAGCATAATTTTTTCCTGCTTTTTGTTCTGAGTTAATGATGGCCTGATTTCTAGAAGCCCATTCTACAGTCTTGACCCTGTTGGTGATGCATGTGTCAATGAAATGCTCCCTTGCTAAGAAAAGTATAATTTCTTTTTTTATATTTAAGGGCTATAATTCTTGATTTCAGTATTAAAAAAAAAAAAGGAATCAAATGTTCAAGTTTCTTTTTTTTAAATCCAGCAATAAAGCTATTACAGAATTGATCAAATAAACATCAATAGAATTGTAGGGAATTTATTTTTCTTTCCAGACACAAGATGTCAGTGAAGTTTTTCCAGATGTAAAGGCCATTTTGTTCTTTTATTAATGTTCCTTTTTTGTGTGTGTGTGTTTTGGTATTAATATTTGCTTTAATATTTGAACAACTCTGCCATGTAACATTTTCACAGACATGTTAAAATTGAGATTACAGAGAAATCTCTGAGAAAGCCACACAAAAATAATTACTTTTGTTGAAGTTTATCAGTAATTTATTTTTAGTTATGCTTCTTTTTTTTTTCACTTCACTTCACTTCACTTCACTTCACTTCACTTCACTTCACTTCACTTCACTTCACTTCACTTCCTAAAAATAAATTACAAGTCCACAAACTTCACAAGAGACATGAAAAGGAGTACTAAGTGAAAACCTTCATGCATGAAGTCTGTAGAGTTTGTAGGTATGACAGTATCTGATCCACCTCTCTTTTTACAGGGGTAAGATTTGTAAACTGATTATACTGCTTTTCTGTTTAAACAGACGCACAGAAATGTATAATGAGTTATGTGCTTTCTGAGTAACATGACATTTTTTTAGGACTGAGTTGAAAGAACAGAAAATATCATCATATGTGGGATGTCCCAGGTGAAAAATAGAAAATAAAGGTGTCTATTGGCTGCTCAAAGTGGTGAAGTTCTATGACCTCTTGTGTGTTTATAAGAAGTACTTATTTTTTATCGCACGTGGAGTGCCTCTTTCTGAGAACCTTTCATGATGCATGTACTTTTCCTGTCCTAAACAGGCTGCACTCTTAACACAAATTTTCTATGATATCTTCAAGCCTTGCAGAGGGTTATCAGTATGTATGCCAGTCAGCATACCTGGCTGATTCCAAATTCCCTGAGATGGCCCATCTTTGAAATGAGACTGTCTGCTATTTTACTAGTCACCCTCTGGGCCCACTTCTAGGGTCAGCTTGATTTGTACTCCTATTTCTGGTATGACTGAATCCCTTTCAGCGTATACAGGCTCCATGTCTTTTTGTATTACAGAATTCTACAAACCTACTACGGCTGCAATCTCTCCCCACCTGCAGGCTGGATAACTACATCCAGTGAAACAGATTGTCTTATTGGCTGCTGAATACTCTGAACACACACACACACACACACTTTGGAAATATGAAAAAGTAGAATAAAACACTCTCAGAAAACAAGAATCAGTGCCTTGCTGTGTTCTAACTTCAAGAACAGAAAGTCTAGATTCTAAACCTAGGTTCAGGAATAAACACAGAGATCAAAGTCAGAACAGAGAGTCTTCTTTGGACACTGGCAACTGAGGAAGTGAGCTTGATCCTCAGCTTTATGTTGAATATAAAGAAAGTACTGCCTTCCATATATATTATCAGTTTAGGGTCGCCTGCCCTGCCTGCTTCTCCCCTTCATCAGTGATATAGACAGTGGGATCGAGTTCATCAGAGATCTGGAATACCTCTTCTACAAAGACAGGCTGAGTTGGGGTTCACAGCATCATAGGATGTTAGCGGTAGGAAGAGATCTCTGGAGATCATCTAGTCCAACCCCCTGCCAGATCAGGACCATAGAATCTAGCATAGGTAGCACAGGAACACATCCAGATGGGTCTTGAAAGTTGCCAGAGAAGACGACTCCACAACCTCTGTGGGGAGCCTGTTCTAGTGCTCTGTGACCTTTACAGTAAAGAAGTTCCTCCTCATGTTGAAGTGGAACCTCCTGTGCTGCAGTTTACATCCATTGCCCCTTGTCCTATCACAGGGTCCAAGTGACAAGAGGCTGTTCCTTCCTTCCTGACACACAGTACTCATATTTATAAATATTTATTAGTGTCCCTCTCCAAACTGAACAACCCCAGGTCTCTTAGCCTCTCCTCATAGGGCACATGCTCCAGTCCCTTAATCATCCTTGTAGCTCTCCATTGGACTCCCTCAAGTAGATCCCTGTCCCTCTTGAACTGGGGAGCCCAAAACTGAAGTATTCTTGGTGGGGCCTCACTAGGTCAAACTAGAGGGGAAGAAGAACCTCCCTTGATCTGCTGGACACACTCCTCTTAATGCACCCCAGGATCCTGTCTGCCTTCTTGGCCACAAGGGCACACTGCTGACCTATGGATAACTTGTTATCTACCAGGACTCCCAGGTCCATCTCCACAGGGCTGCTTTCTAGCAGATCACCTCCTAACCTGTACTGGTACAGTTTATTATTCCTTCCCAGGTGCAGGATTCTGCACTTATCTTTGTTGAATCTCATTAGGTTCCTCTCTGCCCAGCTCTCCAGTCTGTCCTAGTCTTGCTGAATGGCCACACAGCCTTCAGGTGTATCAGCCAAACCTCCCAATTTGATATCATCAGCAAACTTGCTGAGCAGACACTGTGTCCCATCACCAAGATCATTGATAAAGATGTTGAACAGGACTGGACCCAGCACTGATCCCTGGGGGACTCCACTAACTACAGGCACCATTTATCACCACTCTTTGCACTTTACTGTGTAAACAGTTACTAATTCATCTCACTGTCTGTTCTTCAATACCACACCTCCAGATCGTGCACCAGAGCAGAGAGCTTCATTGTTATATCTCTAACCTGAGCCCCAAGCAGGCAGCCCACTTCCCTGTGGGAGAAGAAAAGGAGCTTGTATGACCTCTTTAAGGACTGGAGAGCCACTATAAGGTCTTCCAGAAGCCTATTCTTCTCTTGTCTGAACAACCCCAACTCTCTCAGCCTGTCTTCATAAGGGAGGTAATTCAGCCCTCTGATCCTCTTTGTGGCCCTCCTTCAGACTCACTCTAGCAAGCGAATGTTCTCCTTATGCTGGGGACTCCAACATGTTTCTTACCATGGACCCCTTTTCATAGCAAAAGATCTTTCATGGTCAGAAATAACAATCATGTGAGAAAACATTATTCCATCTCATTCACTTGCAAGCTTTCTCCCAATCTCCCAGATAAATTCAGCTATTTTTAATGAGATGCATAAGGCTCAATGCCTGTACTGGTATCATAAAGTCAGCAGAGAAATTATGGGCTGAAAATTGAAGCAGAAGATCTCTCCAATTATATCCCAAAGTACTTCAACAACAAAGATCCTTCCTTTTTTGGAAATCACAGGATGCTAGGGGTTGGAAATGACCTCCAGAGATTGAGTCCAACCCCCTGTAAGAGCAGGACCATATAAACATATAATCTAGTGCAGGTCACACAAGAAGGCATCCAGATGGGCCTTGAAAGTCTCCAGAGAGGGATTCTCCACAACTTCTCTGGAAAGCCTGTTCCAGTGCTCCGTGACCTTTACAGTAAAGAAGTTCTTCCTCATGTTGAGGTGGAACTTCCTGTCCTGTAGTTTATATCCACTGCCCCTTGTCTGCTTTTCTGGATACTGGGTGAATAAGATTTACATTTACAAAATTCTATTTTTATTCTCCATCCAGAGTGTGACCGGTTTAGGCTGTGCCTTTAAGAAAGAGACAGTTGCTGAAAGACTCTGGCTGAATGTTTTTGATATTTGAATGAAAACATGATATTCTAAACTAATTTCATTGGTAGATTGGTAGAATGCAACTTTAAGTTTTGGGTTCAGTCTGTTTGTGTTCAGTCTGTTCTTCTCTGTCCTGTGGGTTTGTCGGCTTCTCTCTCGCTGAAGCAACAACTGCTGAACAGAGCGACCTTGGATTAACAGAGCTAACCAGATAAGAAAACTAACATATGCTTTGAGCTAACAGAATTTTCTCCTTAATTGCCTTTCTCTCTCTCTCTCTAACCCTTTTTGGGAAAAAAAGGGAGGTGGGGGGGGGGAGAGGGGGGGTACAGGGGCCTGGGGGCACACGCTTCTCTGGCTGTGGGTCTTCTGTATTACGTCCATTGCTGTATATTTCTGTATATATTGTAAATATTGTATATTTTTTCACATATTCATTGCATTCCATTTCTGCTTGTAAATACAGCTTATTTCATTTGCTTCTCCGGCTGAGTTAGCTGTGGTATCTTTGTGTGTGTATGGAACTTTCTCACCCTACCACACAGAGACACAGGACACAGGATTTATAGAACATTAAGTGCTAAGTATCCAAACTGAGTGAGAAAAATTCTTCTGTCTTAGGAGTGACATTCTTTTAAATTGGCATATCTGCTTCTGATGCTGCCATATCCATTGCGGAAGCAACCAGCACAAACAGGCAAACGACCTATAGGTAGTACTGAAGGAAGAGCAAACATAACTTGCTGAGTAAGTTAAAGAACTTGGATAATGTCCTAAATCAGAATCTCACATTAAGATTATACAGTCCCAGTCTTAAAAATATTAATTCTTTTTAGCTAGAGAACATCAGAATGTGAAAAAAAAATTGAACTCTGAATTTAAATGTAAAATTTAAATGTCTACCTTGTAGACACTGGCGATAAAAGAATCCTCCTTGGTGCCCATCACAGTCAATGGAAATCAGCAGATGTTTATACAAAAATGTGACTTCTGTTAGCAACCTCATTCTGTTATTTTAACATGGATGTCAGATACCATTGGTGATCCCCTATCTTAATTTTGACCTGCACACAGGGGGGTTAGGAAAAAAAAAATGGAAAAGAGGCTTTCTAAACTGCCAGCTAAGGCTCAGGTAGAATATCATAGAGTGCATTTAATGCCATAGACACCTACATAGAAGTAACTGAATTATCTTGAGAGGTCTATATGAGGATTAGATTAATCTTATAGCAACACTTCTTCCTAGATACTGTAAAGGGATTCTGTGGTGATTAGCTCAAGTAAAGGTGTTTGCCTTGTAGATGTCTACATCTGATTGGTAAATGGCATCCTAGTTTACTCTGAAGGGAGAAGAAAGTAATTATTATGAAGTGAATGCATAAAATGATGAAGCAGCTGACAGAAGGAAATGCATAAATCTGAAGGTAGAATAAGTCTGAGAAAAGAAAAACAAAAGCATTAAGGCATGTACAGATTTGTTAGGTGTCTAAACTCCTAATATAGTGAGTATCTGGTAAGTGAGGAAAGAATGGTCCAGAATTATTTAGTTCACTTTGAATCATGCATATAAAACATATCTCAGTTCCATAAATAGCTCCATCTAGAGCTGTTTTAATGTCATTCTAGACATCTGCGCAGATCTGAACAATATAGCATAAGTCATACAGGAGGCTATTATACTTCTGGAGCTGGAGTTGAAGGTAAGAAGGTATATCGCTCCTGCCTAAATTCTAACACTAATGCTTACATCTGCATAAATGCGTACTGAGAGGAATAGAATTCTGTTAGGGCTGACTATTACTTCAAGATAATTGTAATTCTCCACTTAATTCTTTGTATATTTAGCCGATGTGTGTTTATGACAGTACAAGAATAGAATAGAATAGAATAGAATAGAATTACCAAGGTTGGAAGAGACCTCGAAGATCATCGAGTCCAACCTGTAACCACAACCTCACAACTAGACCATGGCACCAAGTGCCACATCCAGTCCCCTCCTGAATGCCTCCAGGGACGGAGACTCAACCACCTCCCGGGCAGCCCATTCCAATGACGAATCACTCTCTCGGTGAAGAACTTTCTCCTCACCTCCAGCCTAAACTTCCCCTGGTGCAGCTTGAGACTGTGTCCCCTTGTTCTGGTGCTGGTTGCTAGGGAGAAGAGGCCAACCCCTTCCTGGCTACAACCACCCTTCAGGTAGTTGTAGAGAGCAATGAGGTCGCCCCTGAGCCTCCTCTTCTCCAGGCTAAACAGCCCCAGCTCCCTCAGCCTCTCCTCATAGGGCTTGTGCTCAAGGCCTCTCACCAGCCTTGTTGCCCTTCTCTGGACACGTTCAAGTGTCTCAATGTCCTTCTTAAACTGAGGGGCCCAGAACTGGACACAGTACTCAAGGTGCGGCCTAACCAAAGCAGAGTACAGGGGCACAATGACCTCCCTGCTCCTGCTGGTCATACTATTCCTAATGCAGGCCAGGATGCGGTTGGCCCTCTTGGCTGCCTGGGCACACTGCTGGCTCATGTTCAGCTTCCCATCAACCAGCACCCCCAGGTCCCTCTCAGCCTGGCCGCTCTCCAGCCACTCTGACCCCAGCCTGTAGCGCTGCCTGGGGTTGTTGTGGCCAATGTGCAGAACCCGGCACTTGGATGTGTTAAATCTCATGCCATTGGACTCTGCCCATTGTGATGAAATGTTAGGAAGCCCTGCAGAATATATTCAGATGAGGCAAATAGCCTGCTATTTGTGTCTCTAATTCCAACTTTTATGTTTATGGCTGTGTTTATATTACAAATCACTTATTAAAAAAAGCATTCACTGACAAATTTCAAAAATATGCAACTTAATTCCTTAGTTAGCAAAGCCCAAAATGCATGTTCTAAATACTATACATGGCTTTTTTACCCCCTCTTAATGATACCAGGTACTGAAAGCAATTTGCATCACCATGACTGTTTGCAATGAAGCATTGTTTTCATCTGCCACATGTGCCATCTTTATTTGTTTATTTTTCTTTAGCTTTTTCACAGTGTATATATAGCCTAGCTTCTAAACTGATTTCACATTTAATAGCTTAGGCTTTCATAAACATAGTGACATCAGAAGATAAAATTAGTGATGCTAAAGGCTTTAAAATTTCATTACTATTTCAATTAAAATTTAAAGCAATATAAATTTGTTATTATTATATTGTCAGTAGTAGTAACTATACCATAAATCTGTTCTTGAGATGAAAAACACCCTTCTGATGTTCTTGAAGACCAGGTCCTTTGCATCTGTCTGTTTTATAGAGGATAGATTGGACAACCTGGTGCTCCTTGACTAGCATTATCACTCATTCTCCTTGCCTTTTTCATCTGGAAATTAATTGAAGCTGTACTTAATGAAAATTAATATCCTTATCTATTCAGTAATCTTATCCTTTTAGGCAAGGCCTAGAATCTTTTAGGCAAGGCCTAGAATCTTTTAGGCAAGGCCTAGAATCTTTTAGGCATCCATCCTCCCTATTTTCCAGACACACAATTAATGTGCAATAGTTCATGTTAGCATATACTAAATTACAAGCCACTAAATAAAACATGTACCCCTTTCACATAGAAAGTGAAAGTTTTAAACTAAATTTGTATTACACTATAACATCACCACAAATAATTGATTCATATGAATAGCCTTCTGATTTAAATGCAGTTTATATCTTATTGCTTTGGTGGTAAACAAATTAAAATATGAAAAATGTTTTACTACCTTTTAATTACAGACTTAATGGAGACTCAACAGGTGATTGCAGCTGAATTTCATGCAAGAATTATACACTTCATGGCATGATTCTAGAAGCATCAACTGGTTTTCAAATGCACAATAGGCACAGCTTTTTGTTATTTAGCTTTACTTATTTTTAATTGGTTTTATTTGCATTGCAGTCTTGTTGTTTTTTTTAAATGTATTTGTGATGAAACTGGCAGGTCTTTTTTTGTCTGTTTGTTTAATGATAATTAAAATGCTCAAAGTAGACTAAAACTTAAGATCCTATGAGGGTTTTGCTGGGATAGAATCCCTGGCCAGCTGTGGGCTGCAGGGTATTACCAGTTCTAAGTCAACCAGGACAGCTGACTTGACTTGACTCACCGGTGTATCCCACAGCATGGGCATCATACTCAGTGTAAAGGAGAAAGTTTGCTAAGAGCCTTCAGCTAGAGACTTTTGCTTGGGCTCTGCCTTCCCTGCTTTTTGAGGACTGTCTTCCTGGATATTGTGACTTCTGCATTTTTGCTGGGCTGAGTATAACATTATACATCTTGTATGGGTGTTGGTATTAATTTGTTTGTTTCATTAAATCTGTTTTCATTTGAACCTGTGGGTCTTGTTTTCCTGATACCCTTTCTCATCTGGAGAGACGTCACTGGGTGATAGAGCAACTGCTTGTTGTAGTTTAAGCTTTACCAAGAGTCCAAAACCCAAAATGGAACAGATTTAGATAGCCTCCCCTCTCCCCTTTCTCCTGATAAAGTAAAAGCAAATTAGGCAGGAGAAAGGAGAGGTAAAATCACAAAAGAAGTAGCCTGGAATCAGTGTGTAAGTAAAAAGGTAATTTTTAACAAAAAAGTACATATAACATTTGAGTAGCATGGAAAGTTACGAAGGCATAAAGAAAAGGGTAAATAGAAAAATATACAAACCCAAGCTCAGCTGGCATTGGATTGCCTTGATATAAATGGATGCAGTTCTTAGGGATGCAGCATGGAGGTAGGCCTTGCCATGTGGTAACTGCAGGAAGCAGGAGGGCAGCGAAGATGATCTGTGGAGCAGTCAATGTGCAGAGGAAAGAGTGAACTAGGAAAATGGCCCCCTTTAAATAGGCTTGCTGGACAGGAAGGAGGAATGGAATAGACCTTTGACCCAGGGGACCCCTCCATCTGGGGGTGGGGGAAATAAGTCTCTCTTTCTGCCCACCTGGATCAGGTTTCTGGGTTCTATTCAGCCCTCTCCAAGAATGGGTGTAACTTGGCACACTGCTACAGTTTAGCCACAGATATGGCCTAATCATAGACAACAGAATCACAGGATGTTAGGGGTTGGAAGAGAGCTCCAGAGGTGATTGAATCTGACCCTCCTGACAAATCAGGATTACCCAGGGCAGGACACCCAGGAATGTGTCTAGGTGGGTTTGGAAAGTCTCCAGAGAAGGAGACTCCGCAACCTCTCTGGACATCCTGCTCCTATGCTCCACCATGCTTGCTGTAAAGAAGTGTCTCCTCATATTGAGGTGGAACTTACTGTTTTCTAGCTTGTACCAGTTTTCCCTTGTACTATCACTGGGCATCACTAAAAAGAGCCTGACACCTTCATCTTGACATTCAACCCTCAGATATTAATAGGCATTGATGAGATCCTCTTTCAGACTTCTCAGTTCTCTCAGTCTTTCCTCATGGAACAGATGTTCCAAGTCCTGCAATCATCCTTGTAGCACTCCTTTGTACTCTCTCCAGCAGACCCCTGTCTCTCTTGAATTGCAGAGCCTAAAACTGGATGCAGTATTCCAGATGTGGTCCCATCATGCCCATCATGGGAGAGTGGAGGGGTAGAAGAATCTCCCTAGACCTGCATTTTTCTTGATGTGCCCCAGGATAGTGTTGGCCCTCTTGGCCAATGGACAGCTTGCTGTCCACCAGGACTCCAGGGTCTTTCTCTATGGAGCTCCTTAAACAAAACTTCTGTTGGATTTCTAATTCTCAGAGTCTTTTGACAGCTATCCATGAAGTAGATGAAGAATGTTACTTGTTTTAATTTGGTGATTATCTTAACTGACATATCTTGCCTTCTCAGGCATAGCCAGGACCCAAAGAAAACAGAGGTCAAACAGATTTTTTTCTCACTAGACTAATCACTGTCTGTGCTGGGTTTAGAGTTTATTAATTCATTGTATTAGGCACTTTGGCACAGAATTAATATCTCAAGAAAATATACCTTATTTCAAGAGTTGAAGGGTAAAACAACATTGAAAAGTTACTTGAAAATCTGAAGAGCTCAATTGTAAAATGGCCTGCTTACAAATTATGTCAACCTCATATCATCTTGATTTCTCTGACTTTGTGAAAGATGTCAGGCAGACTGAATAAAGTGGATAAAATTATGGTTTCTGGAAGAAGAAGCAAGCCAATCAGGAGGACTATGATGATGTCAGAAGGCTGTGGCAGGAGATGATTAGAAAAGAAAAAGCTAAACTAAAACTTCATCTGGCTTCTGCTATTAAAGACAGTAAAAACTGTATCTATAAATATATTAGCAGCATAAGGACTAAGGAGAATTGCCATCCTTTATTGGATGCAGGGAGAACACAGTGATCAAGTATGAGGCTGAGGTACTTAATGTCTTCTTTGCCTCAGTCTCTAGTAGTAGAACTAGTTATTTTCTGGGTATTCATCCCTTTAGCTAGAAGACAGGGAGAGGGAACAGGAGGCCTATGGCCAGTGGTGCTCCTCAGGAATCAGTACTAGGCCCAGATTTGTCCAATATCTTTATCAATGACCTGGAAGAGGAGATTGAGAGTACCCTCAGCAAGTTTGCTGATGATACAAACTGGGGGGGTGGCTGACACCCCATTGGGCTGTGCAGCCATCTAACGTGACCTGGACAGGTTGGAGAACTGGGTGCAGGCAAACCTCATGAAGTTCAATAAGGACAAGTCTGGAGTCCTGCATCTGGAGATGAATAACAAGAGGCACCAGTACAGGTTAGGGGCTGCCATGCCAGAAAGCAGCTCCTTGGAGAATGACCTCGGAGTCCTAGTGGACAGCAAATTCTCCATAGGACAACATTGTGCCCTTGTGGCCAAGAGAGTCGATGGTATTCTGGGGTGCATCACAAAAAACATGTCCAGCAGGTCTAGGGAGGTTTTCTCCCCCTCTACTCTGCCCTGGTGAGACCACACCTGGAATACTGCATCCAGGTTAGGGCTCCTCAGCTCAAGAGAGACAGGGACCTGCTGGAAGGAATCCAATGGAGAGCCACAAGGATGATTTGATAATCCAGCAGGAGATAATGACCTTATACACTAATTGGATGCACACAAGTCTTTGGGGCCAGATGGGATCTGCCCAAGGGTACTGAGGTAGCTAGCCAGGATACGCAGCAAGCCACTTCCCATCATTTATCATCAGTCTTGGCTATCTGGGGAGGTCACAGTTGGCTGGAGGTTAACAAATATGGTGTCCACCTAATAGAAGGCCTGGAAGTAGAATCCAGGGAACCACAGACATGTCAGTATGACATTGGTGCCAGTGTGACATTGGTGCCAGACATTGTGGATCAGATCTCTTTGAGTGCCATTATATAGCACATAAAGGACAACCAGGTGGTCAGGCTCAGTCAGCATGAGTTGGGAATGGAGGTTCTGCTTGACTAACCTGATATTTTTCTATGACAAGATAACCTGGGCTTTGCTATAACCTTTGACATCATGTCCCACAGCATCCTTCTGTAGAAACTGGCTGCTCATAGCTTGGACAGTCAGGTTATTTGCTCGGTGAAAAACTCGCTGGATGTCTGGGTCCAAAGAGTTGTGGTGAATGCAATTTAACAGAGGTGGTGGACAATCAAAAGAGGTGTTCCCTGGTGCTCAGTATTGGAACCTGTTCTCCATAACAGTTTTATCAGTAATCTGGATGAGGGGACTGTGTGCACCCTAAGTTTGCAGGTTGTTATATGGGAATGATATGTTCAAAGGCAGGAAGGCTCTACAGAGGCATGTCTACACAGGCTGGATCAATTGGCTGAGGTCAGTTGTTTGAGGTTCAACAAGATCAAATGCTGTGTCCTGCATCTGGCTCCAAACAACCCCATGCGAAGCTACATGCTTGGGAAAGAGTGACAGGGTAGCTGCATGGTGGAAAAGGACCTGAGGGGGTTGAATGCCAGCCAACTGAATATAAGTCAGTAGTGTGCCCATGCAGCCAAGAAAGTGAAGGGCATCCTCTCCTGTGTAAAAACTAGTGTGGCCAAAAGGACTCAGGAAGTGATCATGATTCTGTACTCAACACTGGTGAGGACACCTTGAATATTATGTTCAGTTTTGGGGCCCTCACTACAACAAGGACATTGACGTGCTGAAACATGTGTATTAAAGAGGAAAAAGCTGGTCTTGATCTGGAGAACAAGTCTTATGAGAAGCATCTGAGGGAACTGGAGTTGTTCAGTCTTGGAGAAAATGAGACTGAGGGGATACCTTACAGTTGTCTGTAGGTACCTGAAAGGAGGTTGTAGTGAGGTGGGTCTTGGTCTATTCTGCCTAATGAAAAGTGAAAGAATGAGAGGAAACAGCCTCAGATTGCACCAGGGAAGGCTTATCTTGGACATTAGGAAAATTTTCTTCACTGAAAGGGTTGACAAACCCTGTAACTGGCTGCCCAAGTAAACGGTTGAGTCATCATCCCTGGAAGTATTTACAAGAGCTGTAGATGTAACATTTAGGGACACAGTTTAGCAGCAGACTTGGTAGTGTTAGGTTAATTGTTGTACTTGATGTTCTTAGAGGTCCTTTCCAGTTTAAATGATTCTGTAATTCTATGGTTCAGGGGTATCTCACCTCATTGTAGTCCTATTTAGGTAGAATTTCTGACGTATCTCTTCTCTACTGCTCTTGATGTACAGCTTTTAGGAAACTTTTTAGATTGTGCACAAGCTTAGCCCGGGCCTCTCCTGCTAAGTTGTTGGTGAAATTATAGACCATATGTCACTAAATTATGCATTTTTACTTTCAGAGCAAATTTGCCATGATGTGAAAAGCATGCAGGTGCTGTGTTGAGAAGTACTGTTATAAAAAGTACAAGGAAAATAGCCAGTTTCTAGGAAATGTCAGAGTTCCCGTACAATGTTAATTTCTCACCAGTGTTCATACCAAGGCTGGGAAAGGACATTGCCAACACAGAGTACTCTACATGAACAGAATTAGACATCTCTATGATTCTCCTGTTTAAGCTTCTTATTGAATATGATAGGAGAGGTCTTTCCATGTACAGAATCATATAAATTGTAGTAAACTTGGTGGACATAGACAATCACATAAACCTGGGAACTGCTAATTATTTTTTTTCCTAATGCATACATAGAAAACATGCTTTCTAAACAGTTTTCATGGACATTTGATCAAAAATAGACTAAGAAGTTCTCCAGAGCCTGTCAGCCTTCATAAGATGCATACTTATAACTAAGTAAAATTTAATAAAAAGTAAGAAGTATTTCATTTTACCCCTTTAACAGGACAAAACAAGTGTTATAACTAGTTCTCAGATTTCAGCTGTCTCAGTTTCTCAATGAATTATTCTAAATCTATTCATGAAAAAACACATAATCATGCATTTTATTAATACATTTGAGTCTTTCATCTGTCTCACTTCAGTAGTACTGGGATGTCTTCTACCAAGACAAGTGACTGATATCCCATCACCAGTGTCCTGCAGAAGCACCCATGTAACTATGCATTCATAAATGCCTAGATAGAGAACAAATAAAATAAAATAAAATAAAATAAAATAAAATAAAATAATACAAATAGTTAAAGTTTCAATGTAATATAATTGAGCAGAAGTTATAGCTTAGTTTGAAGTTCCCCTTTCTACAAGGTTGTGGGACACCATGTGAATTGGATTAATTCAGAAAAAAAAAAAAATAAAATAAAGCCACTGACGCTTGATAAGCGGGATGATTAATTAAAAAAAAAAGGAATTAATTTATTAATAACAAAATTTCCGCGTCAAACGTTAATAAACTTATTTACAATTTGTTTAGGTTCGGGTATCCGGTGGGGAATCACTTACACAAAATGTTGGTAATATTAATGATATGAACACTTTAGTTGGAGGAAGGATTTGATCTAGAGGAACTACGCTCTTGATATCAAGCTCAAAGTTGAAGGGAAAGCGAGGAGCCGCAATTCCTGATCCAGTAACAAAGTGGGTTTCCTTTGCTCCCTGGTGGAGCAAAGGCAGAGGGTGAGAAGGAAATTAATGTCCAATATGCCTTATGAAATCAATAATCGGAATCACTTACGAAGCACTATTCAGTCCAGAGATTCTGAATCAGTCCAAGACGTGGTGTTGTGAGCAGCGGTCAGGAAAGTTTGTAATCCAGAACTCTGTTCTCGGTGTAATTTGTAAAGCCAAAGAAAGGGAAAAGGTAGGATCCAAGCACGTTGCCCAGCGCTCAAAGTGAAACTGAAGTACACGTGGTGGATGCTGGTGGAGGGGGATGGGCGAGTAGCACACACACCTCACCGGCTGGCGAGGAGCCGGAATCAAGGAAGAAAAGGGGCTGGGTCACTGAAGAACCCCTCTAGTTAACTGTTTTTTGAAACAAAACTGACCACTGGCAGAAAAATTATTTGTAACTTAGCCAGTCACCTTCTGGGCATCAGCACAGTGGTGAGTGGTCAGGATACCTGCCAAACAGGTTTGGCTGGCTTTTTACTGATACATGTTTTCTTTTGTCTGTCTCCCCTAACTTCTTAGGGCTCTTACTGAAGCCTGTTTTGGGCCTAGTCATGCCCAACCAGGACATTCCACCCCGTTGCCCGTGGGCAGTTTTGTATCTATATCAACAATAATTATCCTTGTGATTGAGGATTCTCTCTCTCCCTTCATAAACAGAACAACCTACATTAAACACATAAAAGTCGCTTTCAAACATTCTATGAACAATATTATAAACCATATAACTAGGAATAATGTCAATTTGAGTCCAGTCAATCCTTATTTGGGTCATTCTCCGTCGGCTTTCTCCAGCTGTCCACCCCGTTGATATGCTTATGTCTCTGCAGGAGAAATCCTTGCTCATCAGGTGTAGGATGCTTTATTGGAGCTGGTTCTTGTCCTGTAGAGAAACAAATCTGCCCATGGTGTATAAAACTGGGCCTGTCAGTCAATTGTTAGTCTCCAGCGTCCATCGGGTTTGCGTACTGGCCGAACTGGTGAGTTGTATGGCGAATGCACCCTAGTGATAATTTGTCTTTTCTCCAGATCTGCAATTACTTCAGTAATGCCTTGCCTGGCTGCCACAGGTAGTGGGTATTGTGCAACACATGTGACACTCAACTGAGGTAGGGCTGGAGCAGTTTGTAGGGTGTAGACTCGAACAGTCTTAGTTCTGCCCAGTTCTACCCCATATGAGCCAAAGCTCCACAGCGAACCATTAGGGAGATGCCATCCTTTACCGGCCAGGACATCAAACCCCAAAATATTCCCTGGATAAGGGCTTAGCGCCACTTCCGCTATGGTAGTACATTTGTCTCCTGGGAGCCATAGCCTGGTTTTGGCCAGATGACAAGTGTCAGGTGTTCCTGTGACACCACATATTTTAATCTTCCTTCGTGATGGTAAAATCCCCAGGCGCTTGGCTTCTTGTATGTTTAAAACACTAATTTGCGCCCCTGTGTCAATAAGAAATTTAATAGCAGTTCGTGTTGGTCCTACTGGGATTAAAACAAAGGGTTCCTTATTCTCAGACCATTGTAAAGCGTGTAGGAAGCGGTGAGGGAGGCCTGGATCGATCGCCGCCGTGTTTAGTTTTTTGGTTTTTTTTTTTTTTAATTGTCCTGGGGACTCTGGGGTTGAGGCACAAAAGGATTGGTTCCCTTGTTTGGTGAAACTACTTTGGGGGGGCTTTTGCTGCGGTGCTCTCTCCTCTGGTCACCTTTTCTTGTCATGATGATCACTATATCTTTGATTTGCTGGGCTGAGAGCTGCTTCAAACGGTACTCAGCAACTCCTAAAGCGAGTGCTTGCTGGTACCAGCTTCCAGGCGGTGAATAGGATCCTTTAAATTCGTTGGGAAAACTGTTCCTTCTGTAGTAGTCCTGTCGTCCTCGGTTGTAGCGTCGATTCTGCTCTGGGCTGCTGCGGGGGCTTACTTGGGGGAATGCTTTAGCTGGGCGAACCTCACGTGTTCTGCTGTTTGGTGGTGTCACATCATTGCGTCTGCCTGTGCCATACTGGCGTGTCCCCTCGTTTGACTTAGCTGCGGGCATATGGTCTGTGTATCCAAGGTCCTTGCCATTATAGGAAAGGTCCACTAAAAGCTCCTGCCAGGTCATTATGTGCTCTGGGGTGTTTCTTGTATCAAGATTTCGCTCAAGTGTTTGTTCAATCTGTCCTTTTAACACATTGGTATGTGTCTTTAAGGCTGCAGACATGCCCCTAATAAGAATCTTAAGTAGCATAGGTTCGATCGGGGCATCCAGGGGAGAGTCAAAAAGTGATCTGTGGTGCATCGCTTGCACGCAGGCAAGCTTCCTAATTGCCGTATACAGTTCAGCTGCACTGTTTACTTTCACTTCATCTGGTTCCCCCCTGTCTATTCTAAAGAGACCGCCAGCCCAGTAGACAATTCGCGCGGTTAAAGAAAGGTTCCCCTCTGGCCCTGGGCACAGGAAGACCTCATGCCCCCAGTTGCCCCTCGCTTCCTTGTCACTCAAAAAAATTTCATCACCTCCTGTGTTTGAGACTCTAAATAAAAAGTCGGTAACGGATTCTTCTGGTTCCCGGGTAAATTTCTCCCGTATCTCACTCAGTTTCGAAGCGGAGTAAGGACGAATCCGCATGGTGGTTGTGGCGCCACGGCGACCTTTTGTGATCTCTTGCTTGATTACGGGGCGGACGCTGCGTTCTCTTGCGGTGTCCTCGTCTGAGCTAGTCTCCCCGGAGCTGCGATCCGAAGGGGGTTGTGTCGATCGGGCAGTCGTAGTTTTTTTCTTTCGGGGTTTGCCTGCGTCGGGATGCACTGTTGTGTTTACCAGATGAGCCGCGGGTGGTCCGGGCTGTAGGCTTGCCGGCTGGGGAGCGGAGGAGTTCGAGTCGGGCTGCGGGATCGTTGGGTAAGCGGCAGGCAGATTGGGATGGTTTTGCGGCGAGGCTCGCGCCTGCCACACGGCTGTAGAGCAAGCGGTAAAAGGTCCCGGCTGGTACGGGGTTGTTGGAGCTGAGTAGGGAACGGCCCGCTGCGGCGAGACGCATGGTTCTTCTCCCGGCGTATATAGTGCGGAGAAGTTCGCCATTATCGTGGCCGCCGTTGTCGGCAGACCGGGTCCTGCTACGCAGTTAGCGTCCGCTGCTTGCGGCTCGGGCAGCCAGTAGGTAGGAGAAGTTGGTGAATGGGGTCCGGCAGCTAACACCCGTTCCTCCCTTTGGTTCCCGCCAAGATAATAAAGTTCGGGGCTTGGCTCGCTTTGCGTTCTTACAGCTACCCTTGCCTCTTTCATTTCTTTAATTTGCATGGCTGATAAATCATGGAGTATCTGGTTCTGTGCCCTTTCCTCCATTAATTTTCTATCTAGATCATCATTGATTTCCTTCAAATAATGAATCTTTTCCTCATAACATTTAAATTCTCTCTGCAATTGACTTATGCAGGAGCCCAGCACCACAGCATATCTTTCGACTGTGGGTTCGCAACATAGGTCAGTCGCGCTCTCGGCCAATTTTTTAATGATTGCATTCGGATTTTTGCAATTATATCTAGCCCATTCTAAATCAGAATGCTTAATAGCGTACCCCATTTTATGTAAGTATTCCAGCATTGGATACCCTGCTTCGAACTGCGCCATCTGAATTGGATTAATTCAGAAAAAAAAAAAAAATAAAATAAAGCCACTGACGCTTGATAAGCGGGATGATTAATTAAAAAAAAAAAGGAATTAATTTATTAATAACAAAATTTCCGCGTCAAACATTAATAAACTTATTTACAATTTGTTTAGGTTCGGGTATCCGGTGGGGAATCACTTACACAAAATGTTGGTAATATTAATGATATGAACACTTTAGTTGGAGGAAGGATTTGGATTTGATCTAGAGGAACTACGCTCTTGATATCAAGCTCAAAGTTGAAGGGAAAGCGAGGAGCCGCAATTCCTGATCCAGTAACAAAGTGGGTTTCCTTTGCTCCCTGGTGGAGCAAAGGCAGAAGGTGAGAAGGAAATTAATGTCCAATATGCCTTATGAAATCGATAATCGGAAACACTTACGAAGCACTATTCAGTCCAGAGATTCTGAATCAGTCCAAGACGTGGTGTTGTGAGCAGCGGTCAGGAAAGTTTGTAATCCAGAACTCTGTTCTCGGTGTAATTTGTAAAGCCAAAGAAAGGGAAAAGGTAGGATCCAAGCACGTTGCCCAGCGCTCAAAGTGAAACTGAAGTACACGTGGTGGATGCTGGTGGAGGGGGATGGGCGAGTAGCACACACACCTCACCGGCTGGCGAGGAGCCGGAATCAAGGAAGAAAAGGGGCTGGGTCACTGAAGAACCCCTCTAGTTAACTGTTTTTTGAAACAAAACTGACCACTGGCAGAAAAATTATTTGTAACTTAGCCAGTCACCTTCTGGGCATCAGCACAGTGGTGAGTGGTCAGGATACCTGCCAAACAGGTTTGGCTGGCTTTTTACTGATACATGTTTTCTTTTGTCTGTCTCCCCTAACTTCTTAGGGCTCTTACTGAAGCCTGTTTTGGGCCTAGTCATGCCCAACCAGGACACCATGCTGGCACATCAGTGGATTACTTCAGTTTACTGGGACATGTGATGATTTCATAGAACCATAGAATGGTCTGGGTTGGAAGGGACTTCCAAAGGTCATCTAGTCTAACACTCTCTGCAGTCAGCAGGAGCATCCTCAACTAGATCAGGTTGCCCAGAACCCTGTTGAGCCTCACCTTGAATATCTCGAGGGACGGGGCCTCAACCACCTCCCTGGGCAACCTGCTCCAGTGTTCCACCACCCTCATGGTAAAGAACTTGTCTCTAACATCCAGTCTAAATCTACTCTTCTCTAGATTGAAACAACTGCCGCTCATCCTATCACTACAGGCCTTTGTGAACAGTGTCCCTCTCCTTCCTTCTTGTAGACTCCCTTCAGGTACTGGAAGGTCTCCATTAGGTCTCCCCAGAACCTTCCCTTCTCCAGGCTGAATAATGCCAGCTCCCTCAGCGTGTCTTCATAGTAGACATGTTCCAAGTACCCTGATAATTTTTTGTGGCCCTCTGAACCTCCTCCATCAGGTCCATGTCCTTCCTATATTGAGGGCTCCAGACCTGTACACAATACTCCACGTGAGGTCTTATCAGAGCAGAGTAAAATGACAGAATCACATCTCTGGATCTGCTGACCACACTTCTTTTTATGCAGCCCAGGATGTGATTGGCCTTCTGGGCTGCAAGCGCACACTGTCTTCTCATGTCCAGCTTCTCATCCATCAGCATCCCCAGGTCCTTTTCTGCAGGGCTGCTTTCTATCACCTCATCCCCCAGCTTGTGTTGATAGTGATCGTTGTTGCAACCCAGTTGCAGAACCCTGCACTTCCTCTTGTTGAACCTCATGAGCTTCACCTGGGACCACCTCTCCAGCTTGTCCAGGTCCTTCTGGATGACATCCCATCCCTCTGGCATATCAACAACACCACTCAGCTTGTTGTCATCTGCAAACTTTCTGATGGTGCTTTCAACCCCACTGTCTATATCATTGATAAAAATGGTAAACAGTAGAGGTCCCAGCACAGACTCCACTTGTCACCTGTCCATCTGTACTTCAAGCCATTGAGCACTACCCTCTGGATGTGACCATCTAGCCAATTCCTTATCCATTGAACAGTCCACCAATCAAATCTGTATCTCTCCAACTTGGTGAGTAAGATGTTGGGAGGATCATTTTAAAGACTTTGCAGAAGTCCAGATAGATCACATCCATAGGTCATCCCTTATCCACTGATTTCCTTATTTCCACTGGCTGGAACAATAACAGAATCACAAACTCCTGAACAACTTGGTGCTCTGCAAGATCCATATAAAGATAGAGTTACATTCTTCAGCAGTGCCTGCCAACAAGGGAAATTTCTTAGCAACAACACTCATAAAAGCCCTTCAAATATATGCAGATGCCAGTTTGCAGTAATAGTGAACTCTTTTGTATTCATTTTGAATTTCAGTTTCTTTATGGTTGGGTCATGGACCAGGCCTACTGCTGAAGAGTCAGTAACAGAAGCTCTGTTCTGAAGGTTAATGCCATGTTTTGCCACACAGTGCTATTTCATAGAAAGCATCTTTGTTATTACAGTTATGTGGGTATCGTATTTCCACCAGCCTCATCTCCCACTGACTGGCGAGCTCCATGAACCTCACCAGTTTTGCAGTATGTTTGAACAGGTGTTTTGTTTTTTGTTTTGTTTCTGGCACTGACATTTTTCAGTAGCAAGATGTAGAAATCCCTGTCTACCATCCTTTTTCTGCCTGCTCACCTGTCAAGCACTAGATACTGTGAGATTGGGAGGATTCTTTCCAGACATTGATTTTCTGAGGCCAGTCATACCGTTTCAGTAGCAACTGTTTCTTCCTTTTCAATTTTGCAGCAATATCTCCATTTTGTAGAGTCAGACCTCCAAAGGACTTATTTTATTAAGTTGTTCAGAATAAAATGTTTCTTCAAATGCTTCATATTAGACCACAGCTACTATTTACTCTGTGAAAATCTGCTCGTAATCTTTTGTAAGTTTGTTTTCCTCATGTCTGCCTCAACGTTGTTTGTCCTGAGATGACTGACACAGCAGTTTAGAGCCAAGAGCATGCAACTTATTGTGAGACAAGTGCTGACACACTTAACTAACCATAGGACCAAGGCTGACACCAGTTGAACGTGCCGTAACTGTGGCAACTGAATGAGGAATTGTGACTGTGTATGAGATTGAAAAATGTATAAAATCTCAAAGATAACAGGGAAATTTGAAGCCTCCCCACTGATAAAGGCCTTCAGGACTGGCAAGGCATCATGTGGATCTACAGTGGCTGTTATCTCTCTTGTTTTTACTGTGACTTTCCTTTTTCCTCCTTTTTCATATTTCTAACTTTTCCCACTGTATGTGTAAGTGAAATAAAATTCAAGTGCTTTTCCCAAACAGCTACTTGGTTCCTTCTGGTTTCTTTCGGGGGATCTATAGAAGAACCCTCTCTTCCACAGAAGTTAATCAAGACACCTTTCTCAAATCATTCTGTTCTAGATTCCCAGGTATGGTCTCCCTTTCTGAGCAGAGCTGCAGATTCTTCCATTTTAAACACATTTCCATGCATGGTTTTCAAAATGCTTTCAGATTTTAAAAGGTTCATGTCCACAGGCTTGGCTCTGCTAGTTCTGTAGAAGCTTTTTATGAACTCAAACAACACACTGATATTGTGTGATGGTGTACTGATTTTGACTGGGACAGGGTAATTCTTAGCAGTAGCTTGAACAGTGGTGTGTTTTGGATTTGTGACCAAAACAATGTTGACAACAGTCTGCAGTATCTGTACCGCATCCTCTACTAAAAGCTGCTTAGAAAGCACAAGCTGCTTCAGAATCTGTTTTATGTCTTGGTCTAAAGGCCCAGAAATACTTGGATAATATGACTATCAGCTTTAAAAAGTACTTAACGCTGCAATTTTATTTGGAGAACTCTAGCACACCAGCCAAGTCTGCCTGTCATTGCGCAACCATGTCTTCCACAATCGTCTTGTTTCTTTTCAAGTGCTTTCTTACAGCTTTGTAAGCACCCTGGATCAAAAGTTAGACTGACACTTGCAGACCAGCAATTTGCCTTTTAGCAGTGTCAGAGGAGATTTATGCCCCGAAACTCCCCACATTTATATTTTAGTTTTTTCACTTGGTTGGGTTTGTTTTTTTGTTTGGTTGGGGTTTTTTGTTTGGCTGTTTGGGTTTTTTTTTCCTATGTATGCGCTTCCCCCAAGGGGAAACATCCTTCAGTTTTATGTGCAATACCTATTAGGAAATATTTGCATTGAAAAAATAGTTTCTTCTTCTTTTGTATTCATACTCCTTATTTTTATTTTATAACAACAAATAAATTTAAACCTCACAAAAATGAATCTGAATTTATCTAAAGTTATATTAAAATTCTATGAAAATGTATTATATGAAGAAAAATTAAAATTCTGAATGCTGTTCCTAAGAAAATTCCAGAGAGGTTGTTTAGAGATAGTCTGAAATGATGGAAGTTTCTATGGTCATGAATGTAATAATAATTATGTTCTCAGCAATGATTAGAGTCCTGTCATTTTAGAAGAACATAATTCTGCAAAGGTGTAAAGCTCTGTCTTCAAGACAAAAGTTAATGAAAGTTGGAATTGACCAATTCATGGTACTGGAGGCAGAGATGCCTGTAAAATATGAAATGTCTGCTGCCAGTTTGTTGCATTTATTGCACTTCTTGTCAAACATAGTGTTGAATTCAGAGCATTGTTTAAGATTGTATTTCAAAGTGTTTAAGAAAAAAATGTGCAAAATCAACAATATATCAACAATATCAACAAATAAAAAGAGAAAGTATTTAGCTTAATGATAAATAAAATAGAATTTCAATATCAATGTAATACACTTTTCTGTGTCCTACTGTATGCATGGGTGTGTGTGTGCATGTATGCATACTTATACAACATACACATATATACTTACATCTGTCTATATTTTCACACACATTGACTATTCAAATGTGTTTTTATGTCTACACACATTTATGTCTTCTGTCTGCTGTTATTCATATGCAGGAACAGCTCATGAATGTTGAATTATATTTTTAAAAGTTAATTAAGATGATTTTGCTATGTATGAATTAATCTTTTTATATGCTCCTACTACAAATTTCATAGAAAAAGCATTGGCAAAGAGTCAAGAATTGATAGTTTAATATTTGCATGTGATTCCCTTCATGAATTTTCAGGAAATACTTAAGATAAGACTCATGCAAATAACAATTCTGTGAAATGTCTGGATAATTAAATAAAAGCATCACATATATTAATGGAAATACTTTCAGACATTGATTTATTTTTGTAAAAAATGTTGACAAAAGATGTACTTAAATTTCATTGGTTGATGGTTGCAAGATAGGTAAATAGAGTTTCTTATACTAACACACTTAGCTTTCCATTACAGTATAAGTTCATCTGTATTTCAGGAGCACCATGTATGCATTCTCCCATCCTCCTTCTTTGTCATGTTAATCAGTTTCCATAAAACCAAAATGTGTCCAGAAAGTCAAATTTGAGGTCTCACACAGGTTCACTTCCCTTTCAAAGGAAAACTCTGAATACACTTGATATTTATACATACTTAAAAATATAAAATAAAAGGGACAGGCTGAAGAATTGCTGTTTAATTTTTAGAACATGTTTGTCTTACTATTTTTTGTCAGTAGGAAAAACAATTTTAGAAATGGATAGTTCAGTGATAATCTGTCAAGATCATTGCATTTATTTAGAGAGTTCTGATTCCAGAAGACATTTTATTCACTGGCAGACAGAGGTAACTAATGTGGCAGTGTGTCTGAGAACAATCTTCTTAGTTCTACTGGAATAATACAACATTTTATCATTTAGAAAACTATAAAGCATAAGGAAAATTATCCATGGAGAAACTTTAAGCTACAGGATGAATTAATTTTCAATATTTTAGATGCTTTTCATAGTAATCTAAAGGGTAAATTAAACAAAAAAACCCCTGTGTGTGTGAACTAGTGTCCCTAGTTTTAGGTATCCTGCTTGTGTCTATAAGATTAGATGCCTCCAGAAGTACTTTATTCTTTGTAAAGTCAATTATGACTGGCTGGCATAGGAAAATTGCCTCAAAACAAGCAAAGTGTAGCTCTTAACAGATACCTGCTGCACTTCATACACTGAAAAAGAACTATAAAATATGTAGTACTAGGTAACGCAGAACAACAATTCATTCCTGTCCAAGAGAAACAAGCTATCATTGCTTTTGCCCATTTCTGCCTGGAGGAAGTTGTCTTTACCAGTGCTACATCACGTGACATCTTCTTTGGTCAGGTAGTGTACCTTTGCTCATTGTTAAAATTTTGTGTGAGTGACCATCTAAAATAACATGAGGATTAGTTCAATTCACCACTATACTGGCTTTATGCCATGAGATCCTAGAAATTAAATAATCTCGGGACTATTCCTGAATATTTCCCTCAAGAAAGCTGGTTGGAGCTGTTCAAAGCAGAGTCAGACTTGAGCTAACAAGTAGTATCAGGTATTCCCTGCTGCTCATTCATAAAGAGTACAAGTAATAATGTGCATTTTCTTGCTACATCTTTTTGTCTAGACAAACAACTACACAGACAGAAATTCATTGTTTAAAATATCCCACCTAATTTTTGAAGTGAAATCCTTTGTTATTTGTCTTGATCTTACACAGCTTCTGAATGGATCCCTATTCTTAAATATACAGTTTTCTGAAAATTTCGAGTATATGTGAATATACATTTTAAACAGCTGTGACATATATTTAAATTCCATTTTGGTGTCCTTTTCTAACTGCAAACTGCAGAATTTAATTTAATGGCAAAATAATCTATCAAGATGGTTTTACAATTAAAGTATTAGGGGTAGACTGTGACATCTATGTCAGTACTACTTACACAGGATATTGGACAGCTGCATAATCACAGAAGAAAGAAGTAGAGGAGTACACCACACATGCCATTTGATGGGATTAATTTTAAGTTTGTGAATATAGTCAAACACTCACGCTTGTGCACACATCAAGTTTAATGTGCATGTGTGCATGAACTGGTCTTCTGCTGTGCATCTTTAACAATACAGATTGCTTCACCAGTGATGAACATCTGTGCTGCTGGAGGAGAAAGGAAAATGAGGAAGTATGCCATGTCTAGTATTTGTTCTTTTGCTTTGAATTTTTCAGGTGCTTTCTTACTTCAGAGAAAATGTTGGTATTCAAGAGTCCCTGGACTCTCAAAAACAACCCAAGAGTAACCTTTTTGCTTACACAACTGGTAAAAAATACTGGCATGATCTAGTAAAGCATATTGCAGTTTCTGTGTTTTGCATTTAGTAATCATGAAAAATCTATACTGTTGTGCTAACTGAAAGCTTAAAATGTAAATTGATTTTACTCTGTTTAAGCATGCTAAAAAAAACCTTAAATATCACAATAACATCTTCATACTTCAATTTTCTTACAAGTTTCACATTTAGAAAATCTTAGCATTTTGTTTAGTGTGCCTTTCTAAAGAGACAGGGAATGGAATTAATATACTGTCAACTTAGAGGTCAGCATATAACTATTCAGAGAAATTTGAACTTGCCCTTCAGATATTATGTTGTTTAACATATCAGCAAAATAATGCCATGGGGAAACCTCTCTTTTCAAAGCTATTTAAATGTTTGCTCATGCTTCAGTGACACTATAAATCTATTTTAATGTAATAATGAAATGCTAGAAGGCATGGCTATTGGCATTAAACCCACGACAAATAACAGCAGTAAAATTTTGAACACTTGTCTTCCAGCTAAGATTTGTGCTAAACCTCCATCTGACATTTTATACTTACTCATACTGACTATCATGTAGGGTATATGTGTTTATTTATGCAAAAAACAAATTGACATGTATGCATGTATTTAATAAAACATTTTTTTGTGTGATTTTGTTTATGTAAAAAGAAAAATTACTCCCACATATTCTTCATATAAAGTTCCTCAAAGTTTAATTTAATTGGTGACATTAAGCTGCCCCCTAATCAGTAAATTTCCTTTTTTCCCCTAGATGCCTATTTTTCCTAATGAACTTGAATAAGGAAATTGGAACAGTTTCTAAGGTCAATCATTCATAAAACCTTCAAACAATAAGAAGATAGGGTTAAATTCCCAAGCACTCATGAAGGACATTTTCTGATCTTGTCTTTCTTACAAATAAATCCTTCTGTTGCCACATAACGAACTCTTACAAGCGTCAGTGACTAGAGCATTAATTACATTAACTCTTGTAGGCATTCAGACTCTGAGCTTTATTCCCTTGTCTGGGACTGTCAGGAAGAATATTAGAGTCAGTTTGTTAAACATTTAATTTAGGTCTGTCTCTGCCATCTCTCTATTCAGCCACTTCTGGTTTTAACTAGCAATCTTATTGACTTGGAAACAGGCCAGCAAAGACATTATTCATCACCATCTTTTAATGTACCAGTGGAACTGCAGTGCAAGGACAGAGCATTATTTCATATTTCATGAGTGAAGTGACCAGGAATATTATTTCCTTGTGGTCAATGTGAAGGTTCAAGCCTAAAATTAAGAGGGAATAATTTGTCATGAAATAACACATTAAAATGTAGGGAAAATTATTGATAAGGAGATAAGCAGGGGCAAAGATATTATTAGAACTCAATAGAAAACTAGAGAAGTAAAGTTAGAAAAAAAAGATAAAAGAAAGGCTAACAGATTCGATATACATGATGAGAAAAATAGAACTCTGTTGGCAGTGATGAGAAATAGGCAAAGAAGGTTTAAATAGGCAAAAGAATTTAAATGAAGATTTCATGAAACCAAAGAATGCAAGTCAGTAGATCTGGTCTGAAAGACTATGCTTTTATTCCTTGCTGAGACAGTCAAGCACTGACTACTTGTTTGAGATCAACTGCCACCAACTGGTTCATATGCATGTTGCTTGGGACTAGTCCACATTATATCAGACCTACCTCAGAGATGGATTTTTGGGCAATTTCAAAACAGGGCCAGTTAAATCTGCACTGTTCAGCCTGCCTCAGGATAGGCTTCCCCAACAGATGTAAAAGGAAAATACAATGTGCTACAGAAGAAAATAAAATCATGAAGAAAGCAAGCAGAAGCAGCATAATAGAAAGACAAATCAACAGCAATAAAGTACAAAGGAAGCAGATAAAGGCTTTCTAAAATAATTTAGAAGTACAATAGGAAATTTTCTGCCATATGGTGAAATATGTTGTGTGTTTGGCTCTGTTCTGACATTTGAATGTAAAATGGTAAAAGATAAAGTGAATTTTCAGCCAGTGTATATTATGGTTATGGTATCTCTCCACAATATGTGGCTATCAGCTGGCATAACTTTACTGTCTGTCACCTCATACTGCACAGGGAGGTGAGGAAGAATGAGATATTCTGTTTTCTTCTGTACATCTGGCTCCCTCTAATGTGTTTTCTTCAGAATGTGCACTTAGCCCATGTAGCTCCATTTGTATCTGTAATGGATAATTGAACAGATAAAAGCAAGACACCTGAACATCAGTACTTATACAAACTAAGGCTAGTGATACCCAAAAAAAGCCATGTGAAGCTGTGGCATGCTAGCAAGCATGAGGCTTGAAATCCAGCAGATTAACAACAACAACAACAAAAAAAGCAAGATATGTTGACATCAATAAAACTCACCAAAGAACTAAACAACAAACCTCATGTTCTTTTTTTTTTACTTTCACTTGAACAGTTTCTAGGTGTAAAATATTGGTCAGTTACAGCTCATTAAAAAAAATAAAATAAAGCTTTCTATAGCTATTTATTAAAATATGAACACATTATTATTACTTGAAGAATCTAATAAGGATATTGAAATCTTTATCACTGAGTAAGGCTGTTGCAGAGAATCACCCTGATTCTGAGCAAATCTTTACTTCATGAGACTGCTGAGCAAGACTAGAACAAGAGTTGACTAAGAGGCAGCTACAGCATAGCTGACTTCTGTCACTATTTTAGATATACAGGCTGCTGCTTCTCCTGAAGGCAAAGCTACTGTCTCCTCTTCCTTTGCTACTACAGATAGATGCTCAAAAGAAGCAGATGGGTCAAAATAGTTCCATCTGTTTTACTGTCATAAACTTTAAATGATGTTCTGATTTTAGTATACGATTCATGACATAAACTCAGGAATTAAGAAAAAACAAGAAAAAATATTTATTTTTAAAGATGTAATTTACTTTATCAATCCATTTTGTCTCTTTTAGAGGTCTTTGTGTGCCTCTAAATGCATTGAAGAAGGTTACATTAGGTAACTGAAGTTGTGAATTTATAGCATGCACATTATATAATATTACTTACCTATTTTTATAATTTTTTGAAATGTATTTGTATATTACTTTTTGAAAGTGCAACAGTGGTATCAGATGCTTTGTTCCTACAAAATCCACACACATATTATAGTATAAAATTAGGCACAAACTAATATATTTGTGCAAATACTAGGAAAGGGGATGTGAGAGAAGAGACAGTTCGGGTGCACATTTATACTCAGCCTCCTCTTACTTATTCATTTACATGTGAACACTAATCATATTCTTGCAAAGTTCTGAAAGATTAAAACTGCATTTTAAGCATCCATAATTCCCTTCTTATGTCAAAACAAAACAAAACAAAACAAAATAAGCCAAAACATAAACCAAAACCAAAACAAAACAAAACAAAAAACCCCAACCAAAACAAAAAAACACCAACCCAAAAAAACAACATATCCAAAACACAAGGAAGTAGACTCAGGAGACTTAGGAGGAAGGCTGCTTAAAATGAATGGGAATCCCAGAGAAATGTGAATTCTTATCCTGCTGGACTCACACAAAATTTCATGAAACATTTCATGACAGCAAGATTTCATTCAAGGATCACTTCCAAAGGTGGTTACAGTGTCTCTGAAGTCCTTAAGTTGGTAAATACCATTTACCTTATCTGAAGAAGCTATGTTTGTAACAGTGCAGTTGGGTCTAGAAAGAAAACTACAGTGTTTGTACCACAATTACTTGTGTGAGAAGAAAGCTATTGAACTGAAGAAGGCATAAATCTCTGCTTTGTAATTTGATTTTTTTCCACTATTTTCTAATTATGGAGTTGTATTTGGATTAAGCACATTCAGATTAACTACATTAAGGCATATAATTTAAAGATACTTATTTTTTTCCCTTAATTTTATTGTTCCTAACACAGTTTTTTAGATATTTGTCTTTTTAAATAATTTCAACAATTCAATCCTTGCTATGAGGTTTCAAGTCATAGCAAAATGCCAGGGAACATCTAGCATCCTTATTTCATAGATGATTTACACTAAGGAACTGCACAAATATGGAAAATACAATTCTTCCACTAATAAAGCTATTACTGTCACAACATTCAAGCTTTTATAATGCCACACTCCAACATGTTACTTTAGAACAAGCAAGATTTAATTGTTCTACCATTTTATATTAGTTTTCAGAGAATCACAAAATTAACCAGGTTGGAAGAGCTCTCGAAGATCCAAGTCCAACAGATCACCCAACCCTAACTAATCAACTAGACCATGTCACTAAGTACCTCATCCAGTCTTTTCTTAAACACCTCCAGGGACATAGACCCCACCAACTTTCTAGGCAGTCCATTCCAATGGGCAATCACTCTTTCTGTGAAGATTTTAATGATGATCAAAACTGTAAGACAAATAACTGCTTGTGAAATAAACCAGTAAAAACTCAATAATATTACTTGAATAGTGTGTTGGCTGATGATTGTTCTTAGCAATGGTGAAAAGGTGTCTTAAAAACGTTCTTTATATTCCTTTTTCTACGTCTGTATTGACTGCATGTGTTGTATTCAGAAAGTCCAAACACAGAGTGCAAGAAAAGCTGGAAAACTGGATTTGAAACTATTTTTGTGTATTAGAAAACAATGTGTGAGGATTTTGTTTTATTTTATTTTTTAAAGGATATGAAGCCAGCCTCAACAAAACATGTTTGGAATATAATATGAAACGTGAATCCAGACTTTTTCTCTCTCTCTTTTTCTTTTTCTTTTTTTTTCCCCTGAACGATGCCTCACGTAGCAAAGTGGCATTAATATTTTCTGACTTATCACTATTTCTACTTCCTGATTTTAAACATCTGATGCAAGTTTATTTTCATTTCACTTAATAACCTCAGGGCAAACTGAAATATTGCTGCTGCTTATAAAGAAAGAAAGAGAAGAGAACCTGTCCAACATACTAATGTTAACATGCTATGAAATCCATAGAGACTCCTGCTCCCTGGGGAGTAGGTGTGGTATAAGTATCATGTTGCCAATTTCTTTTCCCCTTCAATAAAATTTGCAGATACGATTTAAGCATTACAAAACAATGAGAATAGATGAAGGCAATAATTGGCTAAATGGCTTTAGGGATCATAAAACACTGGAATGGTGTCTGCTTGGGTAGACCTGGCCACTGCAGCAAAAATAAATTAATAAACTACAAGTAACTTCCTTAATTAAAAGTCTGTTTTCCTCAGAATTTGTTCCATACCTATCATTCATTTGCTTGATTCAATTCCCACAAAAAAATCTCTGGAACATGGTTTTTGCTTTGGCTACAACTAATGCAGATATTGTTGTTTATTTTGTTCAAGCCTCCACCAGTCTTGAGCAAAGTCACCTTGAGTAAAAACACCAGGTGATTTCAGCAGTCTTCAGAGAAAAAACATCTCCAAGTCTCATGTAAAATCTGGCCCTATGCATTCTTCCTTTCCTTTGGTATCAGTGTTCCACCAAGGCTTTATTTTTTTTTCATTAACCGTCATTTTATTACTCTTTACATTTTTAGGGAAAAAGTGAATTCTAAAGCTCAGAAACTGGAGGCTTTGATAGTTCCGTATAATATATAAGTCCTTTGTGGTTTTAATAAATCTTCCATCATTTTCAGCTCCATAGATGTGAATGCCTTTAGACCTATTCTTATTTTCTCTTAGAACAGAGCCATGTAGCCTTTAGCTGTCATGGGCAGAAAGAAAATAATATTTTTATGTCACTAGAATTCTTCTTTTTCTCAGTATTTGCCTTCAGTTTCATCTAACTCACATTTATTTCAGAAAAAAAAAAATATGTTTGCAGGATTGGTGCAATGATCCCAAGACATCCACTGATCAGTGACATATTAGTCAAACCACTATCAGTCAATTCCAGCAGCAAATACTTCATACAGAAATCAAATGTCAGCCCATTATTGTGAAGGTCATTACACTGCACAGAGCTATAACCATCCTGTAGGTGTGTTCATATATCAGTCCAAGGTAAGCTATTTGAAAAGAAAGCTTCTTTCTCATTCTGGCACTAATGTACCCATCACTGCCAGCAGCACGATGACAATAGATATCCTTCTATGTTCAGCACCAGTCTGTCCACCTTCATTTAAACCTTTCAGACTAGTCTATTTAACATCTGAGCCTCCTTTATGTCTTCTTTTTCTGGAGGTTTAGATTTTCTTCTCATGCAAAAAGAATGCTGATCTGTTGTAACGGCCATCCACCTTGTTGTGTCCTAAATGAAGGCAATAATACCTTCCCAGGTAATGCAGTCAGTGTGCACTGTGGGGTTACTCAGAGATTACTTTCCTCATCTTTGAGGCTCAAATTCAAGTAGTTTGTCACACCAATTTTGGCTTAACTACCTTGTGGAATGCATCCGGACCTGGTATTCACCTTAGTATCTACCATACAGAACCTTGGCATGGACACAGGACATAAACACAGGAAGTCTGGCCTGATCTGTTTTTCTTCTAATAACTTTATATCAATTTAAGATCCACATGAAATAGGAAATTGGATATCAGACTTTTATGTAATAGAAAGTCCTGTAAATAGTAACTAACATTTTAGTCACACATGAGACTGTGCCACCAAAATGAAACAGAAAATGATATCTACATGTTTATCTAATTTAATGATAATTTTAAATCAGTTACATCAGACTTGGTTTTGCAGGAAGACTTGCTAATTGGGGTTTATTTCATAGAAATTGCAATACATTAAGATAAACTTAAAATATTTCTAGAAAGAAAAACATTAAGAAAATACTTTTATGACCTGATTGTGAATGTGCTTGAACAAACAAAATTGCTATTGCAAACCCCTTTAAATTAGTTGTGTGTCCTAACCTAGATCACAATTTCACTTTTGAATACTTTTTTTTTTAAAAAGTAGTAACTTCTCTATGGGTACTTTTTACAGCAGAAGATCAGAATCTACTAAATGGTTTTGCTAACCCAAGTACTTTTAAAATTCTTCTGTTTTCTTCATATGAAACCTCTTCCTTCTTTACCTCTCAAAATGCAGGGCTGCTGTTTAAGTGCTGTAAGAAGATGCTCTAATTACTGGCTACAAGTGCACCATTAGCTTGGCAACAGCTAACTAGCATTAATTGTTGAAAACAGTTGTGTAACTAATGATACCCAGATAGTATAAATACTGTTACGACCCCCTTGAGTATCATAACTCACAGCTTGAAAGCACAGGATTGGAATTTACTATTAAAGGCAGAAAACTCATTTCCTTGTTGACAGAATTGTATACATCCTTTAACATAGACACTCCCAGTACTTATCATGACTTTTTATACAGTTGTAGTTATTGTCCATTGTGTCATGTTTGTACATTCTTGAGTTTAGTCCATAATCTGTTTGCCTGTGTGTAATAAACTTCTGTGAAGAAATGCTCAGCCTGCTGCAAGCATGAGAACAGTGTGAAGAAGGCATGGCATGGGAAATACTTGAGGAAAATATTACACTTTCTTTTGCTGCCATAACTATGAAGGAAAGGAAATAATACAAGTGTCCATAAAGTTAAGATTTAGTTTGTAGACTAGACTTGTATCTATGCTCTCCCAGCTTTTTCAGCTGATTCAATCAGGGATGTCTATGCTGTATAGTAACAGAGTAAAGTTACCTAAGCTTTTTGTGAATAAGGTGAGATAGGGACTACTTTCCAGTTACAATAACAAGTCAGGCTGTCATAACCTGAGAAACTGCCCAAACAATTCTGCTGCTTTCTTAAGATTATTTCATGAAAGCTAACTCTGTAATAGCTAAAATACACTTAACTCCAGGCATAATTAGACCACATGATTATGTGTGCTCATGGCCAAACGACTGAATTAGAAATCAGAAAAACATAATCCTCTCCTGTGTATGTCATATGCTCCTTCAGAAACATAAGGAATTCACAGAATCTTTCATAGAACTTTGGTTCTGCTCTTGCTAGGGATAATACTGTGGGTATGCAAATATCTGAAAATTGTTGATTTGCTATGGAACAGTCTGTATATAGTTCAATATTGATATGGTTTTTTGTGTATGACCAACATAAATGAGGTACACAGATGACTACACTGCACTAGTAAATGAAAATGAAGGGGATATAACATTATTAAAATAGCATTATACATTATTGAAATTAATGTATCAGAATGACAAGTAATTGAAGGCATGACAACTCATAAGAAATGTCAAGTTTCTCATAAGAAAGCAAAACTAACTTCCATAATCAATAGCTAATGAGATTATTACCAATTCATAGACTGGTCTTTTCTTATATGTTCAATGGGAAACTCTTCAAAGAGGAAGCTCCTAGAAGAATGTGAAACAAAAGAAGAGAGAGAAAAAGCTACCTGACACAGCCCTACTTCGCACTGCCTGTGGGTTTCCCCCAGCAATGAAGAAGGGCTTTCAGGGGAGTGAATACATCCCCAGATAGTCTTGAAATCAAGGATTTGGCTCTTACAAGACACTCTTTCAAGGCTGAGAACTGCTAGGAAAAGATGGTATCCATCTCACCAAGTGAGGCAAAAATATTTACATGGTTAGGTGAACTTTAGGAGAGAGACAAGCAAACCCATAGCCAGCTGAGTTAGTTATCATTTGAGGCATCTTCAAAAGTGGAAGATGCAAGTTGAGACAGCCCCTGAAAACAAACAAACAAAAACAGAAAAATGGCTGAAGGGAGCCCACTTCAATAGATGCTTCCAATAAAAAAGTGTCTACAGAGCAACATTGTGAGGGAAGTTCTAATGCCTTTTCTGCATGGCTGTGTGTCTCTGCAGAATGACTATATACTAATGAATACACCATGAGAAATAAGCAGAGGAAATAAAAGTTGACTGCATGCAGTTCCAGGCACATAATCTCATTGGGATCTATCTGGGTTTAAGACTGTTGTCTCTAAGGAGCAAGCCCCCCCGCCATACAACTTCTGGCTGGGACATGGAGAAATAGGATCTGGAAGACAGATAACAGAAAACCCTAAGGAATTGAGCTAAGGAAAAATTACTGAAATTATACAAGATAATACAGAGAAAAATACCAGTATATGTAGCAGGCAAGGAAACAGACAAAATGTGAACAGTATGCATGAGTGAACCAAAGACAAAAGGGCAGGCCCCCTGCCCTGAAGCAGGGAAAAAGCCACAAAAACGGTGAACAGGAAACTTTACAAATTGTAGTATGTATAGAGTGAATTTCAAGTGCCATAAATCGCTTTCCTTTTGCTGTGAGCATGATGTTACCACAGTATTGAATAACTCTTTAACACTCTGCCCTCCTCAGCTTGCTCAACCATAAAGGTTCCAGTGCTTTCACTGGGCCATTGCAGGGAGAGGAGACAGACCCCCTTTCCCAGTCCCTCATCCCTCCTCTGAGGCCAGCAAACTAAAACCAACACAGATCACACAGATGTGGTGGGATAACTCATGTGACTGTAATGCTATGATGGATAAAAGAAGTCTGGGAAGGCAAAGAGAATGATTGCACTTTTTGTGGTACCTGTAGAAGAAATGCATGGAGCTTTGCCTAGAGAAAGATGAAAAGCCAGCTGAGTTATTATGGGCCAGTATTAACAAATAGAACAGCTCGAGTGGTGTTGCAATGGGATTAACAGGTAGACTAATGTGGATGGCTGTTACAAACTTACTGATCTTGAAGAAGGAAGAGGAGGCCTTTTTCAGACAACTGGGCTAATCAACCTGATATCTACTGGAAGGGCAACACAGAAGATCACAAGCAATTCAGGAGGTTTCTGGAACACATTGGTGGTTACTTACTGGCACATGTGATGGAAGAGTCAGCAAGGGAAGTGGCTCTGCAGAGCTAATTCTTATCTACAAGGAAGAAATGGTTGGAGAGCTGAAAGTCAGGGGCAGCCTTATCTGCAAGGATGAAATGGTTGGGGCCATGGAGTTTGGAATTCTAAAGAGTGAGTACAAGGAACATATCAGGATTCCAGCCCTGGACTTAAGGATTATATGATTCTATTCAGAGAGACATTAAGAAGCTGGTGAAATGAGTTGACAGGCATCTCATATTCAACAAAGGCAAGTGTAAAGTCCTGTACCTAGGGACAAATAATCCTATGATCTAGTACACATTTGGGACTGACTGGCTGGAAATAAATTTTACAGAAAAAGGCCTGAGTGTGCTAGTGAACAACAAGTTCAACAAAAGCCACCTTTCAGTAAAGAAGGCCACCAGTGTCCTGGGCTACATTAGGGAGTATTTTGCCAGCCAGTAAAGGGACATAAACCTTCTCTACTTAGCACTAGTGAGACACATTCCATTGTAGGTTTCCTGGTGCAAGGCAAGCATGGGGAAATGGGAGCAAGTCCAGGAAAGTACAATAGAGCATCTGTCATATGAAGAGAGGTTGAGAGAGCTGGGACTGTTAAAGCTGGGAAAAAAAAAGCTCAGGGGAACGCTTAACAATTTGTAGAAATAGTTGATGGGTGCAATAAAGAAAATGAAGCCAGACTCCTTACAGTAGTATCCAGTGAGAGGACGAAAGGCAATGGGAACAAATATAAAAAAAGGAAATTCCAGTTAAAAATAAGATAAAAATTCTTTAAATCTGAGAGTGGTTGAAAAGTGGAAGAGGTTGCACAAAGAGGTTGCACAAAGAGGTTATTGAGTTTCCATTCTTAGAAATATTCAAACTCAGCTGGACATGGCCTGGAGAAACCTTCTGTAGATGACCTTGCTTAGAGCAGTGAGACTGGACTAGCTGACCTCCAAAGGTCCTTTTGGACCTCAACAGTTCTGTGATTGAAAATAGTACACAATTTTAGCCAAAATGAAATATGAAGCTACCAAAAAAATGGTGACTTTGAATGGTCCTTTGGGAAGGACAAATATCTTTTATTGCTATGAATCATAAGATGTTAACTAAATTACTACTTACAGTTGATTTGTGGGGGGTTTGGAAATTTTTTCCCTCTTTTTTGGTTCTTTGATTTTGTTTGGTTCAAATACATGTCAGAAAAATCAAAAGAAATGTTATGTTGGTTAAGTACAGCTACTTAAGGACAAATGCAAATGCTCTTTTTTGAAACATTGATGTTGGATAAAATGGGGGACACAATGAAAAAATCCACTACACAAGCACTATTCTGAAAATCTGTATTATCATACTATGAACACATATATGTTTATGCATTCAGTTAGTTAACATGAATACTGAGGAATTACAAACAGCCTTTGGATCGTTATATCTTCATGGTAGTTTCTATGTTGAAAAGCTAATATGCAGATCTGACAGGCTATCTGAATAAATAGTATAGTTTAAGAAAAACCTGCATATAAGAAAATATGAATTGCTGCCTTATGATGTACTTAGTTTCTGAGCTTTCAAATGTAGTAGAAAGAACTGCAGAATCAAATCAGAGGTTTAAAATATGCTGTCATGTACTCTTACTAAAACATTTGCCATTATGTTTAAAAACTGATTGAAGAGCTTACATTCTTACTTTTGGAAGAGATTTTTCTTCCAATGTGATTAATTTTGAAGCTGTCCATTTCACAGTCTATCAAAAAATCAGTATCTCAGTCACAAGCAAGTAACAATTCCCTTCTGTATCCAATTATTTGCTGTCATTGTCCTGTGGGTCAGACAAATGCTGGCAGAATGCTAATCTGTTTAGTATCACAAGCCTTGTGGGGCATTTCAATCTAGACTTCTAATTTTATATTTATGCAACTGACAAATTCTCTATTAAAAAAGCTCTAATCATATTTGTGTTCCTCTATACCAAAAATAGGCATGCAATGTTAGTTAACATATGAAAGTTAAAATCTTCAGACTATGTGATAGAAAATTGTCTGTCTCTGTATATTGTACAGATTTTTATCGATCCTGATACCACTCAGTCTGTCTATCTGGCCAGTAGTTAGAGGGAGCGCATAAGGGAGAATTTCACCTTAGAATACACTTCTGGTATTGCAACTGTGTTGTATTTTGCTTGAGAAGTACAGTGGACAACCAGGTGCAAATCACTGCCCATATGAACTTCTATAATGGTGGTTAAAAAAAAAAAAAAAACAAAAACAAAAAAAAAAAAAAAAAAAAAAAAAAAAACCAGCAATTAATTCCAATTTATCTGTAAAGCTAAATGTGAACCATACATTTAATCTTCAACCCTTTAAAGTCAGAACAATATATCATTGTACATAAATAAGATAAATGTAAATCTACTGCTTACTGATAGTTTAGAGTGTGTGAATATTCATTATTGCTGTTGTTCCTCCAAAGTATATCTTTACATAGAAGCTGCTTATTGAATTTTTGAGGTGGTGTTTCAGATGGCTGGGACTCTACTATGTACTTAATTCAGGTGGTTTTGTACATGAGAAGACAAGCTAGATCCCAGCCAGAGCTTTGTGATTTTATTTGAGAGGTGCTCTTAAAGGAGAAAGTATTGTGTGTTGAATGATCATTAATTTACAGGACATGAGGTAAAAAATATTCAGGTTTAGATATTTTTATATTTAACAGGTGTATTTTCTCAAGCTATTCTTTCATTTGCTCTATTAATAGAATTGAAATATTTCACTTCATTGTCAATTCTCTGCAGTCATAAAAAATAAGCTGAAAACAAAAAATTTTAGCACAGTTTTGTAAATACACTCTTTGTATATTCTTTCCAGCTTAAGTCTCAAACAAAAACTTTTGGAAGAAAGAGCAATGTTTTTTGGTGCCTAAGTCCTTCAAATATTCCCAACACTCATGAGCTCATAGAACTCATTCATGAGAAGGTTAACTTCATTGATCCTAGCAAAGCCCTGATGAAACATGGGAAAAAGTCAAAATTCATTCAAGTAGAGGACAAGCATGCCTTCATAGCCTAGTGACTAAGACATTCACCTGAGAATAAGGACTCCTCTGTTCATAAGTCTGCCCCAACTATGCTTTCTGCATTTACTGTGTATACATTTTATTTTTATTTACTTATATTTGCTCTTACATTCCTAGTCTTGGGAAATAGTCAGTAAAGGATACAGGGGAAGAGCTTCCATCCAGAACAGAGCACATGATAAGAAAGTGTGTAAGCCTTCCAGTGGGATTTACATTTTTGGGCACTTTGCTATCCCCTGTAGTTCATACAGAATCATGGAATCACAAAATCAACCATTTTGGAAGAGATGTCATCATGTTGCTGTTGTCCATACTGGACTGGGAATTTCTTCATGACTCCTCAGTGTGCTAACTTGTACAGGCATTGCAAGGATTGAGGGTCCATAAGAGTTCCAGAGTGCCCAGCTCTGAGAAGTAAATATTGCAGTACACTCTTTTTGACCCACTTAATACAGATGTGAACAAACTAACAAAGCTTGTTTCCCCTGCTTTTTGCTGGGTTGTTTTTCTCTGTTTGGGTTTTGTGCTGGTTTTTTTTTCTGTTGTTTTGGTTGGTTGGACTTGGGTTTTTGTGTGTGTGGATTTTTTTGTTGTTGTTGGTGGGGTTTTTTTTTTTGGTTTGGGTGTTTTGTTTTGTTTGTTTCTGGTTTGGTTTTATTTGTTGTTTGTTTATTTATTTTGTTCTCATTGTTTTGCTTGTGATTTGTTTGCTTGGTTGGTTGGTTGTTTTTTTTTCCCCATCTGATCAGACCTTGATCACATCATCTTGTTCCTGACATTTGTCACTCAATGGCATACAGTACTGCAGAATGCTGTGCTGATAGTCCTGTTATTTTCTCCAACAGTAATCAGTAGCGTCTTGTTTACATAGCTTCATTTCTAAGCATGTGTGCTACCATGTCTAACTAACAAATTAAATTTACTTGTCCTCTACTTGTCCTTTATTTTTTCACTTAGCACAGTGAAGTGCTAACCACCTTTGCCATTGGTACATTATTTTATTAAAATTTTCATATACTGTGCCAGTGCTAGCAAAGTTATACTTCCTTAAAAATATCTCCACACATCAATCTTTACTGTAGATTTGAACACCTGCATGAACAAAAGAAGAATAAAGATCATTAAAAGGACATTAAAAGAACTCATTTCTGTATGGAAGAGTGATTTTTATTACTTTGCAAAGAGGTCACGTTCCAGAAATATAGTCATAAGTTACTTATTTTTTCCTAAGGCTTTGTGTGGCAGGAGCACACTATGTAACAATTACGCTAAGGACTCAGCAAGGACTCAATTTTACATAGTAGTGAAATGATTATTTTATAAAGGAAAGTGATTTTTGGTCTCTCATGAATTCCTTCATCTTTCAGAGAAAGACAGAAGATCCAGCAAGTGCATTTATAGAATCATAGAATTGCTTCAGTTGGAAAAGACATTTAAGATTGAGTCCATCCATTATCTAACTACCAAGTCTGGTCCTAAGTCATGTCCCTTAGTAATACATTGATGTTTCTTTTAAGCAACTCATGGGATGGGGATTCAACCACCTCCCTAAGAGAATATTCCAATGTTTGAGAACACTTTCAGTGAAGAAATTTCTTCTCGTATCCAATCTAAACCTTCCCTGGTTCAACTTGAGGCCATTTCCTCTTGTCCTACCACTTCTTAGTAAGTAGAAGAGAGTAATACCCACTTTGCTACAACCTCCTTTCAGGTAGTGGTAGAGATCTGTGAAGTCTCCACTGCATGTTCTTTTCTCCAGACTAACTATCCCAGTTTCCTCAGCATCTTATGACATGCTCTGCTGGGCAGCCTTCCAGACATTCAGCTCCAGAACTGTTGTTGTGAACCAAGTGCAGGACCCAGCACTTAGTTTTGTTTGATCTCATACAACTCGCATCAGCCTATTGATCCAGTATGTACCTCTGTAGAGCCTTCTTACCCTCAAACAGGTCAAAGCTCCCTCACAGATTAGTGCCGTCTGCAGACTTACTGAAGGTGTTCTCAAATCCCTCATCCAGATCATTTATAAGGAAAATAAGGGGAACTGGTCCCAGTACTGAGCCCTGGGGAACAGCACTAGCAATCCACTACCAATTAGATTTAATTCCATTCTCTGCCATTCTTTTGGCCTGTCCATCCAGCCAGTTTTTTACCAAGTGAAGTGTCCACTCATCCAAGCCATAAGCAGACAGTTTCTCCAGGAAAATGCTGTGGGAAACAACATCAAATGCTTTACTAAATTCCAGGGAAACAACATCCACATCTTTTCCTTCATTCACTAAGTGGGTGACATTGTCATAGAAGGAGATCATGTTTGTCAAGCAAGACTTGCCCTTTAGGACCTCATGCTGACTGGGTTTGATCACCTGGTTGCCCTGCATAATGTCATTCAAGATGACTCCACAACTTTCTCTGGCATTGAGGTCAGACTGACAGGTCTGTAGTTCCCTGGGTCCTCCTTTTGGTGGTTCTTGTAAATGGACATCATATTTGTCATTCTCCAGTCAATTGGGACCTGCTAGGTTAGCCAGAACTTCTGATAAATAATGGGAAGTGGTTTTGTGAGCACCTCAGCCAGCTTTCTTAGAACCTTCAGGTGTATGTTATCCAGCCTCATGGACTTTTTATATGTCTAAGTGGTGCACCAGGTGGCTAACCATCTCCTGTTAGATTACAGAGGTTTCATTCTACTCCCTATCCCTTTCTTTTAGCTCAGAGGGTTGGGAATCCAGCAAATAAATGGTCCTACTACTATAGACCTGGACAAAGAACATACTGAGTGTTTTTTCCTGGTCCTTGACCACTGTGCCCTAATATCATGACAGAAAATGTTAGGGAAGGAAATTGTTTCTAAGTAGCCAAATTTCAAGAGTCAACTAATGGAAGTATAGCTTTTATATTTTATATTTCACTTTTTGTACACATCACTCCCTGCCCTTACCCTCATTGCCACCCTTTGTCTACTGTGCAGTAGAGTATTTGAAAGATTTTTCATTCAATGGCAGCTGGATAACCCTCACCCTCACAATATTTTTTATTCAGAAAGTTTCTACAGAAACTTTCCAATAATGTCATACTTAACGTAATTCCAAATGAAAAATTAATTCAGAGTTGTGTTAACCTCTGTAAAATAAGATACAGAAAGATAAAATATCTTTTTTATTGTTATTCTTATTTTTCACTTTTAGGCTGTAGGGGTTCTTCATGAAACTAGACAAAACACAAACAAACTAAAAAAAAAAAATCAGTAGCATTCCTAAAAAAGGAGCTTGCTGTACTTTAATAGAAAGTTGCTATTAAGCCAAGTTTTTTTCCCCAGAAAACCAAACAAATAAAGGAAAAAAAAACAAACAAAGAAAAAAAAACAAACCACAAAACCAGCACAAATGAATCAACAAACAAACACCATGAAAATGTATCTCTTTTCTTGATCGCTTGATTTATGAGTATTATTTGAGAGATGTTGATGTTCTGAGTCTTTCCTGAAAAAGCACTACATGTCATAGTTGTGTATGTGTGTGCTAAGTAAAAACAATCACTAGACATTTGTCATCTGTATTCTTTTTATGCTGTATGAGGTAATCTGTTATATTCTTTTAAAGCATATCAATAATTTGAATATAGTATAGTATAGTATCATAGTATAGTATCAGTCAGGGTTGGAAGGGACCACAAGGATCATCTAGTTCCAAGCCCCCTGCCATGGGCAGGGACATCCCACACTAGATCAGGCCAGCCAAAGCCTCATCCAGCCTGGTCTTAAACACCTCCAGGGACAGGGCCCAAACCACCTCCCTGGACAACCCATTCCAGGGCTTCACCACTCTCATGGTGTTTCATGGTGTCTCATATGTCTTTAAAAAAAATTCTGAATGTTGTGATTTATTTTTTAACAAGCCACCAGTGCAGAAATATTGTAGTACAACTAAGAAAATATGTGAACTATGACAAATCTGATATATTTGTATAGGTCATTAAACTGCAGCAGCAGTCCTGTTAGGTTGACAGCTTCTGTGATTTTCTATTTAATCCCCTCATAACTTACAAAAATTGTGCTCTTACATTAACAGTGAATTAAAAAAAAAAAAAAAAAAGCCAATGCAGTTTCTGAACCTCATTCTATAGCAACAGATGTGGTGAATTGAGGAGATCTAAACAAATCTCCAAAATTAGAACGTGTTCAGAGAAATTGTAAGGCTGTTTGGCCTAGAGCTCCACCTAGTGAAACTGCAATGAAGAAACAACACCTGTTCACCTGCTCAAATTGCAGTCTTTACAATTACACTTCTGTGGAGTTGCGGTTGGCCACAGGTAATCACATATAGGAGCTTAAGATGCTATAAAGTGACAGTTTATTTGCATTTTAGAATTAATTGATTTTAATCATTCAGCATGGAACTTTCCTTCACTTCTTTCTCGCAGTGATTTAGGAAACTGAATAGCTGTGCTTTGTATATTACAATTTTGAGATTGCTAAATAATGCATATAAACATTTTAAAAAAAAAATCCTTAATATTACCCCCCAAAATATTAAAACTCTATTTATTTATTCTCATCTTTAACACTGTTTAATGATGTTTTGGATAGTTTTCAGTTACAATTATATCAGAGGCTCTGCTCCAATATGCATCAGTATCAATTTGAATCATAATGTCATGTTTGCTGGGTTCTGAGGATAAAACATGAAATTAGAGATGAGCCCATATTTGAATAGTAATACTATAATGGTGAGCACAGAAAGTATAATGAAAAATATGTTGGGAAATCAAGTGAAAAGAAGACAAGACTAAGATGAGTGAAAGAAAGAAGAAAATTTGAATATTTTGAACTTTTACCCTTATTGGTGCTATATGGAAAAGGAAAATGCTGCACTATTGTGTAATGCTTACTGTCTTGTAGAAGGAACTATACTGTAGCAGTGACCGAAAGTATGGAATGGAATGGAATGGAATGGAATGGAATGGAATGGAATGGAATGGAATGGAATGGAATGGAATGGAATGGAATGGAATGGACCAGGTTGGAAGAGACCTTCAAGATCATCACATCCAACCTATCAACCAATCCAACCCACCTAAACAACTAAACTATGGCACCAAGCACCCCATCAAGTCTCCCCTGAACACCTCCAATGATGGTGACTCCACCACCTCCACAGGCAGCCCATTCCAATGGGCAATCACTCTCTCTGTATAGAACTTCTTCCTAACATCCAGCCTAAACCTCCCCTGGCACAGCCTAAGACTGTGTCCTCTTGTTCTGGTACTGGCTGCCTGGGAGAAGAGACCAACCTCTGCCTGGCTACAACCTCCTTCAGGTAGTTGTAGAGAGCAATAAGGTCACCCCTCAGTCTCCTCCAGGACAAACAACCTCAGCTCCCTCAGCCTCTCCTCATAGGGCTTGTGTTCCAAACCCCTCACCAACTTCATTGTCCTTCTCTGGACACGTTCCAGCAAGTCAACATCCTTCCTAAACTGAAGGGCCCAGAACTGGACACAGTACTCAAGGTGTGGCCTAACCAGTGCAGTGTACAGGGGCAGAATGTCCTCCCTGCTCCTGCTGGCCACACTGTTCCTGATGCAGGCCCGGAGGCCATTGGCCCTCTTGGCTGCCTGGGCACACTGCAGGCTTATGTTCAGCCTACCATCAACCAGTACCCCCAGGTCCCTCTCTGCCTGGCTGCTCTCCAGCCACTCTGACCCCAGCCTGCAGCACTGCCTGGGGTTGTTGTGGCCAATGTGCAGAACCCGGCACCTGGATGTCTTAAATCTCATGTCCTTGGACTCTGAAAGCAAAAATAATGTTTACTGAGACAAGTATGGGGGAAAGTAACAAAAATACTGGAGGAATACTACCTTTAAGACAGTCATATTGGAATTTTAATGGTATTTTATTATTCATAGATTGATTTTTTTTTAATGGGCAGCTGACCACATATTAAAATCACAAGATACAGTATAATAGTGCTCATCATTACCTCTTCATTTTCTAGATCCTGATGTCAGATGCACACAAATAAAATATTTCAACTTTAAAATAATTTTCTAGAGTATGGGGGAAATGCAGACTTCTTGTTTGAGCAGTGAATGAGAGAATGTCCTTGTAGGAGGGTAGGTTGGTAAGAATAATCAACACAGAATTAAAATCTGCAGCATTGTATTTGTACACATAAAAAAAAAAAGTGGGTCTGGGTCTTGCCCTTTCTGAGAATTCCCAAGTGTTGGAGAGATGATGATGGTGGGTGTGTTAATGTTCTGCTTTGTTTGTCCATATCTTTCTCTGAGTAAAAGACTGATTTGTGTGGGTGTTGGTATATGTGTATATAAATATACATATATATATATTTGGGCTATTAAAGATGTGACTACAGCTAAAGGATTTTCTGAAATTCACAGATTGCATTGAATTGGAAGCAACCCTCAATGGTGAGCTTGTCCAAATTCCCTGTAGTGAACAGGGACACCTCCAACTAGATGAGACTACCCAAAGGCACATCAAGTCTGATCTTGAATACCTCCAAGGATAGGACCTCAACCACATCCTTGGGCAGTATTTTACCACTCTCCAGTATTTTACCACTCTCATTGTAAAGAACTTTTTCCTTATACAAAATCTAAATCTGCTCTGCTGCAGTTTAAAACTGTTGCCCCTACTGCTACAAGCCCTTCTAAACTTCAGTTCTTCTTCAGCCTTCTGTAGGTCCCCTTCAGATACTGAAATGTAGTTGAAAAGTTTTCCTGGAAACTTCTCTCCTCCAGGCTGAACAGCCCCAATTCTTTCAGCTTTTGTAGAAGAGGTTCTCGAGCCCTCTGATCATCTTTGTGACTCTCCTCTGGACCTGCTCCAGCATGTTTACATCTCTTATGTTGAGGGCCTCATAGATAAGAGTTTAATATAACCTGAGCTATCATGAGCACAATGCATAATTACCTTAGCTAATAATATAATTAATCTAATAATCTATAATACAATGCAGGTCAAATAATCTAATAGTACAATGCATGATTACCTTAGCTTAGCCTATTTGCAGAAGAAGCAGAGTGAAGTACAGGAAAAGCACAGCATACAACAAAAAGCCAAAACCAGCAGCTACCTGACACCCACTCGTTTTGCTGATATGCCTGCAGAAAAAAAACCAACACCAAAGAAGCCAGAACCCAGAAGCAGCAACTGGAACAGAAAGCCTTTCGTGTTGCAGTCTGAACATCAAGATGCATAATACTTTGCTCCAGTTAGCACTTTCCTTTTTGAAGCTGGTATGAATAACAGCAACAGGTTCAACTCAATCCATGACAGCCTCTCAGTTCAAGAAGAACAAGGAACTGCTTGAAAGAGTCCATTGCAGAGCCACAAAGATGAGCAAGGGAGTGGAACATCTCCCTTATGAGTAAAGACTGAGGATCCTGGGTCTCTTAATTTCAGAGAAGAGGAGAGATGATCTCATTAATGTTTACAAATATGTGAAGGGCAAATGTTAGGAGGATGGAGACAGGCTCTTTTCAATGATGTCCAATGATAGCACAATGATAGCAGGATGGAGCATAAGAGGCTTCATGTAAACATAAGTAAAAACTTATTCATCATAAGGGTGACAGACCACTGTAACATGCTAGCCAGAGAAATTGTGAGGTCTCCTTCACTGAAGACATTCCAAATCTGCCTGGATGTGTTCCTGTGTGACCTGCTGTAGATGATCCTGTCTGTCAAGGAGGTTGGACTAGATCTTTCAAAGTCACTTCCAACCCCTAGCATTCTGTGATTCTGCAATTGTATGATCTGGACATCGAGGTGTTCAGCACTATCCTTTTTATACAATTATCCAACCAATTCCTTATCCACTGAACAGTCCACACATCAAATCCTTATCTCTCCAGTTTGGAGAGAAGGATGTTGTTGGAGATTGTATCAAAGGCTTTACCAAATAGATAAAACCTGTTGATCTTCCCTTGTCTACTGATGCAGTTACATCATCATAGAGGTTGGTCAGGCAGAACTTGCCCTTGGTGAAGCCACGTTGGCTGTCTTGAACCACATCATTGTCCTCCATGTGCTTTAGTATAGCTTCAAGAATGATCTGTTTCATGATTTTCACAGGCACAGAAGGGAGGTTGACAGGATGGTAATTTCAAGGGTCCTTTTTTACCCTCTTTAAAAATGGGTATAATATTTTCTTTCTTCCAGTCTCCAGTGACTTCACTTAACTGGCAGGATTTTTAAAATATTGTGGAGTGGCTTTGCAATTAAATCAGCCAAATCCTTCAGGACTCTGCCCCATATATTTATGTTAAGGTTCCTCAGGTGGTTCTTAAATTGATCTTCCCTTACAGTAGAGGGACTTTACCCTGCTGGTCCATACCAACTCTGCTTTATCACTCCTCACAGGGAGTAGTGCTTTCATTAACCTTTCCTTGCTGGTTAATGTACCTGTACAAGCCTGATCTGAAGGGTCAAAACCTCAAGCATGCCCTAGCCCAGACAATGGGCTAAGCACCTACAAATTTACTAACCTGGACAGTGCCTGTGGTCCAGATGGTCAAGGCAAATGTATAGAACATGTGATTAACATTGTAAGCACCTGCAAATGTGCAAACCTGGACACTTCCTGGGGTCCAGGTAAACATGTACCATGTGTAATTAAATTTGTAACACAGCTGTGAACTGTGTGTGCCCGTGGCCATGTTTGGATATGCCCCATCCCAAAGGTCCAGTTATCAGTCATTGTGCCCCTGTACTCTGCATTAGTTAGGCCACACCTTGAGTACTGTGTCCAGTTCTGGGCCCCTCAGTTTAGGAAGGACATTGAGACTCTTGAATGTGTCCAGAGAAGGGCAATGAGGCTGGTGAGAGGCCTTGAGCACAAGCCCTATGAGGAAAGGCTGAGAGAGTTGGGGTTGTTTAGCCTGGAGAAGAGGAGGCTCAGGGGCAACCTCATTGCTCTCTACAACTACCTGAAGGGAGGTTGTAGCCAGGAGGGGGTTGGTCTCTTCTCTCAAGCGACCAGCACCAGAATAAGAGTACACAGTCTCAAGCTGCACCAGGGGAAGTTTAGGCTTGAAGTAACGAGAAAGTTCTTCACTGAGAGAGTCATTTGCCATTGGAATAGCCTATCCAGGGAGGTGGTGGAGTCCCCATCCCTGGAGGTGTTCTTTAGTCATGAGGTCTGTGGTGACAGGCTGGACTTGATGATCTTTGAGGTCTCTTCCAACCTTGGTGATTCGGCGATTCTGTGATTCCTGACCTCATCTCTATACAAATTGGGAAGATTGAACTGAAGAGACAAGCTTCTCAGTAATTTATGTCTATAGTTTTCACCCCTACTGTAAGCCATGGGTTTTGTTTTCCAGGTTCTATATTTGTCAATAATATGTTTTATTCGAGGGGAAGGGTGCTAAATCGAACAAACAAACAGACATAAAGTATATCTCCCATAGGTAAAGTCTGCTAATGCATTGAGCATTGTTGACCGGGGTGCAGGGAGGGAGTTGTTACGTATGTTTACACATATTAATCCTTGTGCCTTTCTAACACTATTATTCATAGTTATCAAATCCTCACTTTAATGTCTAACAGAAAAACAAACAAACAAAACAACTAAAACCTTCAGTTTTAGGGAAGAAGCATATTTCATAATCAGCAAAATGGCAAATTCACTAAGTCTAGCAAAAAAACACGTAGGTTCCTTTGAGTTATAAACTTGGATACTCGACATACCCTGCGCCATGCAGCAAGGCTTTCAAAGATTTCCCTGAAGCAGCAGTTTGGTGAATGTGATTATGTTGCATGTGTTGCAGCTATCCTGCTTATGCTGTTTGAGTCTGATGAATTTAATTAATGTGTCCTGGGGAAAGGTGAGTTTTTCCAGGGCAAAATGAGGTGAGAAAAGAGGATAAATGATGGAAAATAGATTTGGAAATTATGTTAGAGGTCATCCAATTAATCCACTTCATCACTGTAATGTGTCTAAGTGCATTGCTCCCAGTTCTTATTTGAGAAAATTCTGGTGTTATTGGCCCACAAGAATTATCTGGAAAACCCATAGATTTTCACTGTTAAGGTGCAGGTAGGTGACTCAGTGCAGCAACACCCTGGCATTATGCTGAAGTTTCTGGAATTACAGTTTCTCCAGAAAATATTGAGGCTACTGTCTGAGGGAGCTGGGGAAAGCAGTTGGAAGGAAAGGCAACAAAGATGTCCACATGATGTAAAATGGGCTAAGCTGGTCAATAACAATGAAAAATATCATGCAGAAGGAGCTGTGGAAACAGTTTTTCAGTTGAAATCACAAGGAATCCAAATAACCCTTGTTCTCTCTTCTCCCTGGATCTGTTTCTATCTACATAGGGAATAATATTAGGAATAATATTAGTTTTGCTTTCTCAGGGTGGGATGTGCACTTGGTGCTGCCACTTAGTATTCTGATTATAACTGGAGTGTGAGAAAGAGGTGAGAAATTTTGAGGTATTAATGGTGTGGTTTGTGCCTTAGTGTTTTTTGAGTGAACACTTTGTAAGGACCTCACTTTATTAACATTGAAATTTCTTTTCCTTATGTCTTCTCTTTTCTGGTGTATAGATTGAGTCTATGTAATCAGATTGAAGACAAAAGGGGACTAGAGAGGGGTATGCTGTATGAATATTTTCTCATTATGACCATAGTTCGTAAAGCTTCTGTTGGACTTGTCCTAAATCTAACTCATGTTATTATGCATTTGAGGTCCTGAGATTCTCTAACACCTGGTCACACCCTGGGTACACTTCAAGCTGTCTGGATCCTGAAATCAGAAACTCTCCAGAAATTCCATGTGGGTACAAGAAACATTGCGTCATGTCTGTGCATTGGATTCAGAAAACATCCAACAACTTTAACCTTTCTAGGGTCACGGTGAGTAAATACAAATATTTGTACATGAGTCTCCATCAAAATTTTCAAATGAGGCCAGATATATAGTGTGTTAAAAAAACAAAACACCATTTCTAACGATCCAGATACCCACTATGAATTGTTATTGAATACTCTACTGTATTTTCTTTTTTAGAGCTGTGTATCTTAGTAAGTCTTGCAGATGCAGCAAGTGTAAAGCATTCCTGCAGAATAAAATTATCCTTAGAGAATATCCTGATTCAAAAACCCCATAGTAAGAGCAAGTGTCTTTACCAGAAAGAGAATTTTGTTCTACCCTGAAGTGAAAAGTGCAATAAAATGAAATGAGATTTGTGTAATTTCCCTTATGAAACTATGTAAGTTAACTCATCAGAGATACAGTCTGTTAAAATTTCTACAGATAATCCTGGCCTAAATGGTACTTTCTGAGAAATATGCTAAATATTTGGTTTATACCTTTCTGCCTAAAATTTTATTTTATTTTATTCTCCTTTTATTTCTGACACAAATATCTGAAATCATGTTATACAGCATTCTTGCATGCAACATCAGCAAAATTATACATAGATTAAAATTGCTCTGGTCTTACACATTTTGTAAACATTCTAATACTAATTACAGTAATATTCACACAGACAAATGGTCTGAAATTTCTCCAACAGTTTTGTTGCTGGGTTTTTTGGGGGTTTGTTTGTTTGTTTTCTTTTAAAACACAGTGAAAATAATACTCTAAAATCCTCCAGTAATTCTTATATATTATTTATGTCATTGTTACACTATATGTAATATCCAGACATCAAAGTATTGTAAATTTATCTCCTGCAGGAAAATAACACCAGTAAAAAAAAAAAATGCTTTGCAGCTAGTAACAGGAAAGACATCCTGATTCAACAGATTGTTTTGTTGGGTCTCTTGTTCCTTTACGCTGCAAAATAATATTTGATCTTTCTATTTTACTGCATCATTCCCTTCCTTGGGACTTCTAAATGTATAATAAAATGTACCTTTATTCTCTGATATTCTTCATAATAATGTTCTGTAAGTTGAAATATGAAAGATACAGGTTTGAATTTCCTCAGTCAGAAGAGACAACTTAAAGCAAGACTCACTCATTTGTACAAAAGTAGAGTAAAATAATGTACTATAATGACTAGGCTGTGTGATATCATAGAATTATGGAATCACAGAACTGGAAGGGACCTCAAGGATCATCTAGTTGCAATTCCCCTGCCATGGGCAGGGACACCTCGCATTAGATTAGATTGCTCAGAGACACATCCAGCCTGGCCTTAAAAACCTCCAGGGATGAGGCTTCTACCACCTCCCTGGGCACCCTGTTCCAGTGCCTCACCACTCTCATGGTGAAGAACATCTTCCTAACATCCAATCTGAATCTATGTTTTTGGGTGTTTGTTTCTTTTGTTTGGTTTTTTTTTTTTTTTTTTTTCCAATCCCCCTAATCCTATCATTACCTGACAGCCTAAAAAGTCCCTCACCAGCTTTCTTGTAGGCCATTTTAAGACACTGGAGGGCCACAATAAGGTCTCCTTGGAGGCTTTTCTTCTCCAGATTGAATAGCCCCAACTCTCTCAGTCTGTCTTCATAGGAGAGGTGCTCCAGCCCTTTAATCATCCTTGTGGCCTGTCTCTGGACATGTTCCAGCACGTCCAGATCCTTCCTGCAAAAGGGGCTCCGGAACTGGACACAGCACTCCAGGTGGGGGTCTCACCAGAGTGCAGTAGAGGGGGAGAATCGCCTCCCTTGACCTGTTGGCTATGCTTCTCCTGATGCAGCCCAGGATGTGATTGGCTTCCTATCTAGCTTATTTACAGATAGTTAAAGGATAACTATTTTGACTTTGTTGTTTACACTTATTCATGACTGTTTAACACAGGGATAATGTGGGATTTATTTTCAAACAAGCCTGCCCTGGCAGCACCTAATATCTACATGTATTAATTATTCTCTGAGTTCAGGAATCATTGAAAGACTATCTTTGTGCCTGCTGAGAAGCACTTCAATTTTGACAGCATCTTGGCACCTGTCTCCTAAATATGTCTGAGAATAATCTAGAAGAATGGCACATTCCTCTGCCTAATTGTTTTGTACAGATTTATTTAATAGGTGTGTTCAGAAAACAAACACAGGTTCTGGGTCTACACAGATATAGTGGCAACCAATATTAACAACAAAAAAAAATGATTAAGTGAAAATGGGAGTGTCACATCTTGAGTAAGAAAGATTCAAAACATGTGAATATTCTCAGAAACTAAAATTGCATATTTGAACAATCTACCTCTCTAGTCATTGTGCTGGCCACTGAGCCATCTTCTTGGACATCAGGAGTTCTGGGTGTAAACGAAAGGGGAAAAGGAAGGAGAAAAAACAATTTAAAAAGGACAGCATCCACACAACCCATCTATAGATTCTTAATAAATATTTCTATTTACTTAATCTAACGAAAAAATGCATCTTCATTTTGAAGTTTTTAGAATTATTGTTCTTTGCACCTAATTCAGTTCTCCTGTCTCTGTGATATATGTCATTTATAAGAGACCTTAAGTCCCCTTAGGGTTTTATTGTACACTGTGAATGTCCATTGTTAGATGTATATCATTGACACATGGTCAAATTATAACTTTCTATTTGTCCTTCCTCAACCTCTTGGCTTTTTACTGTAGATTTTGGCTGACTATTCAATAGTGATAGCATTGGGCAATAAAGGAAAGAAAGATATGGTGTAATATTATCATTAATAACTGTACATGTATGGATAGATCGATGACTGGGTTTTTTTAATAAGAAATATCATGTACCTCAGGAAAGATTTCAGAAGGCATTATTTATTATATTTTTTCATTTGTCTTGAAAAAGTTTGTATAACTGCTATGTACTCCCATAGTTCTTTCCCAGACTGACTTCAAATTGTAGTAGGCTTCTGTTTGAAATCCAGGCTGTTACCAGATGTAAGTCACAGGTGCAGAGATACCAGACACAAGACATAGTCAAATGCACAACACCTTAATTGCTCCAGAGAAGTAAAATTTATCTCATAACATATTTTGTGTTGGAAGGGAAAAAGCTGGACTCAATTTTTTACTTTATTTGTTAATGAGGTCTAGGATAGAATGAAATAGTTTCTTACAATCTATGCAATAGTGTAATGTGGCTTTTGCAATTTTTGTGTAAAATTTCTAACATTCAAATGCAGATGTATAGGACATCGAAATATAAAACATGAGAATATTTTAACAAAATTGATCTAAGCCTTTTGCTTACATACAATCCTTACATTTTTTAGTGTTAAATAATTCTTTGAGAAGAGAAAAAAGTAAAAGGAGAAAAAGCTGTGATGGGTTGAGGCAGAACCCCTTCCCCACCATGGGCAGAAATAACGACTCAGACAAACAGATTGCAAAAGTGATGGAAAGTTTAAGTGAGAAGCAGTGAATGTTTACAGAGAGCCAGAAGCGCAGTGACAAAAGAAATCCCAAAAGAGAGCCAGAAGCATCTCATCCCCACCTGGGGGTACATTCTAGACCCCCAGGGCTCCTTCTTCCCCCCTCCCCACTGCTAGGCTAGTCTCAGCTGGCCAGACCTGAGACTACCCATCTTCCCGTGGCCTTGGGTGTTGCCAGGCCCATGGCCGGGAGACAACAACTCCCCCAGTTACCAGGTGCCGGCAAGAAAGAAGGAGGGGGTGCTAGACCTCGCACTGGATCTTATAGTGGTGCAGAGAATTATGGTAGAAATACCCAGTTTCCTGTGTCCACCCACTGGTCTTGGACCTCTGGACACAAGAAGCACGCCATGTAGCAGAGGGCACCCAGCCCAAACTGCAACAAAAGCTTAATGAGAGACAAAAGTCTAGTACTTTCCATACTGAGCTACGTAAAAGAGAAGTACACAATGAATACTCAAGTTTTCAGTGATTATATCTTCTGACAGGTTACTGCAGCTCCTTAAACCGGGTGTTTTGTGGGGAAAATATTACACAGAAAGAGTGGTCAGATATTGGAATGTGGTTAAATCACCAACTCTGGATGTGTTCAAAGGTTGTTTCAATGTGATGCTTGGGAATATGGTTTAGGGATGAACCTTGTAGAGGTTATCAGTTGGACATGGTGATCCTGAGGGTCTTTTCCAACCTGAATATTTCTGTGATTCTGAGACTCTGAGATTCTGTGAGAAGTTATTGCATAGAAATGTACCAAAAATTAGCTTACTATTATTTATTTTATTTATTATTTTTATTTAATTTAAAATATCCTCATTGCAAAATAACCTTTATCAATTCAGGATTAGAAATATTAATTGTTTTTAGCCCAGAGCTAATTGCTACAGAAAAAATAATATGAAGAATGTAGTTAAACTCAGTTTGTGCACAGTAACTACCCCAATTCCTGCTCCTAAATTTCCCCTTCCCTGCTCTGCTGGACCCTATGGCTTGTGTCTTCATTCCTGTGTATGTAGGGAGAGAGGAAAGGAGGGGTTGAGGGAGGAAGGGGAGAAGTTAACATGAGGCATCTGCAGTTTTTCACCACAGGAAACATTCTGGTCGTGTCAACGGTTTCTTCTTACTCATCTTCTGGTTCTCTTGGGGTAATATTTCTATTCTTCATTTTCCCTCATTTCTCTGCATCTCTTTGTTAATCCAAATGGACAATTTATAATCTCTTTTACGCATGTCAGGTACTATGCCTTCATTCAATTTTTTGCTGTTGAAACCAATTCTAACCAGCTCCAGTGCCAAGCCTGTGTCCCACCTCTTAGCACCATGCCATATCTATGCTTCTCTGCACCATGGCCTGAGATACATCTCTGACATATGTATATTTGAAACTCATGTTTTGATACCTTCCATGCTCCTTAAGGTCTGCAGCAAAATGTCTTAAAAAATCAACATATTCTCATGAGCATTATTTCTTACAATACAATAGAAATGGATTGTAATCCAGCATGGATTTAAGAAGGGCAGGTCCTGACTGACCAAACTGATCTCCTTCTGTGATCAGGTGGCCAACCAGGCGGATGTGAAGAAAGCTGTAGATGTGGTCGGCCTGGACTTCAGCAAGGTCTTTGACACCATCCCCCACAGAAAACTCCTAGCCAAGCTGTCAGCCCATGGCTTGGACAGTAGCACTCTGCGTTGGGTTAAGAACTGGCTGAAGGGCCGAGCCCAGAGAGTGGTGGTGAATGGTGCCACACCCAGCTGGCAGCCAGTCACTAGTGGTGTCCCCCAGGAATCAGTGCTGGGCCCAATCCTGTTCAATATCTTTATTGATGATCTGGATGAAGGTATTGAGTCCATCATCAGTAAGTTTGCAGATGACACCAAACTGGGGGCATGTGTTGATCTGTTAGAGGGTCGGAGAGCTCTGCAGAGGGACCTTGACAGGCTGGACAGATGGGCAAAGTCCAACGGCATGAGATTTAACGCATCCAAGTGCCGGGTTCGGCACATTGGCCACAACAACCCCATGCAGTGCTACAGGCTGGTGACAAAGTGGCTGGAGGGTAGGAAGGCAGAAAGGGACCTGGGGATACTGGTTGACAGTAGGCTGAACATGAGTCAGCAGTGTGCCCAGGCAGCCAAGAAGGCCAATGGCATCCTGACCTGTATCAGGAACAGTGTGGCCAGCAGGAGCAGGGAGGTCATTCTGCCCCTGTACACTGCACTGGTTAGGCCACACCTTGAGTACTGTGTCCAGTTCTGGACCTCTTAATTCAAGAAAAATGTTGAGTTGTTAGAACACGTCCAGAGAAGGCCAACAATGCTGGTGAGGGGTTTGGAGCGCAAGTCCTATGAGGAGAGGCTGAGGGAACAGGATTTGCTTAGCCTGGAGAAGAGGAAGCTCAAGGGAGACCTCATTGCTGTCTATAACAACCTGAAGGGAGGTTGTAGCCAGGTGGGAGTTGTCTCTTCTCCCAGACAACATGTGACACAATCTCACAGTCTCAAGCTGTGCCAGGGGAGGTTTAGGCTGGATGGAATGGAATGGAATGGAATGGAATGGAATGGAATGGAATGGAATGGAATGGAATGGAATGGAATGGAATGGAATGGAATGGAATGGAATGGAATAGAATAGAATAGAATAGAATAGAATAGAATAGAATAGAATAGAATAGAATAGAATAGAATAGAATAGAATAGAATAGAATAGAATAGGTTGGCAGAGACCTTTGAGATCATCATGACCAACCTATCATCCAATGTTATGCTTAGGAATAGTATATAATGTAAATCCACTGCTACAGACATTTTAATATCTGTAGCAAAATTCCTGCATGTCCCTGTACTGCCCTACTCACTGAATGACAGCAGTTATAACACACTTTCATACAAGGACTTTCCATGAGTGCAAAATTGTTTCCATTGTGCGGTTTGGATATATTCAGTTCTATGACTATGATTTCTCGGGAGCAAGTCCTACAAATCCTTACAAGATTAATTTTAGTCTCCCGAATGCTCCCAGATCATACCAGAAGAACAGTTCTGGGCACTATAAAGGTGATCATTCCATTGACCATAAATCTGACTGTGAGCTCAAGTTGTCATGTACTTGGTAATGTTTTCTGTGAGCCATGCTCTTCTTTAAAAACTATGGCAACTCATGAAATTATTGCCAAATTGATCTGTATGTTTGTGGTATTAATTTTTCTTTGGTATAGTATTTCAGAAAATACAAAACTGGAGTGTATACAACCACACATTGAAGAGCTTTCTTTTCTTTCTTTCTTTCTTTCTTTCTTTCTTTCTTTCTTTCTTTCTTTCTTTCTTTCTTTCTTTCTTTCTTTCTTTCTTTCTTTCTTTCTTTCTTTCTTTCTTTCTTTCTTTCTTTTTCTTTCTTGCTTGCTTGCTTGCTTTCTTCTTTCTTGTTTATTGAATTTTCTTTCAAAATCAGTTTTGGTCAGTTCTGCTGAATATTTCTCCAGCCTCTCTTATTTATAGATGCTGAGTTGAGAGACTAAGAACTTTACAAATGGAACAGGGAGGACTTCATTGCACACACAGATGGTAAAACCTCAAATGAAATTAAAATTAAAACAAATATTTAAATTAAAGCTAATAATTTCAATGACTTAGAAAATAGGGTATCTATACAGCAGTACAGTTATTCCTTGCATTCCTGTGGGCATTATTACTTCCATTTAAACAAATTTTGGGCTACCAAAAGATGATAATTTTAATTTGAGATGAAGGTCTACCATCTGTGTACATAGTTAGGATGTTAGGAAGAAATTTTTAACAGGGAGATTGTCAATTGGAATGGACTGCCCAGGGAGGTGGTGGAGTCACCATCACCGGAAGTGCTTAAAAAGAGACTGGATGAGGCACTTGGTACCATGGTTTAGTTGATTAGATGGTATTGGGTGATAGGTTGGACTTGATGATATCAGCCTGGTTAATTCTGTATTCTGTATTAAATTTCTACAGGAAGGACTACTGAGGAAGACCTTACAAAAATTTCATTTAAGTTATTTAACCTACAGAGTACAAAAGTCAAGTAAAAGCTTTCTTGGGTTCTCCCTTATTTGGTGTTCAGTTATTTATGATGCAAAAGTATATGTTTAAATGATTGATAGTTATACTAAAGGATTTTAAATATGTTATCAATAGCTTAAGTTGTGATAGTATACAGTTTTCAGAAAAATGCTGAAATTCTTACAAAAAGTCTCTCACTACTGCATAGTATGAATATTAGTTATGTGTTACTTGATATAACTTACTTATTCAGTGCCTTTCAACTGATAATCTTGTCATAAAGGAATTATATTTCTAATTTTAACTACTGTAGCAGTTTGGACTGGGTGCTCTCTGCTGTGTTTACTTCCTGTGTCCAGAAGTCCAGCTCAGAGGGGTGGACACAGGAAATTAGTATTTCGTACCATAACTCTCTGCACTACTATAAGATCCAGCCCAGGGTCTGGCACTTCCTCTTTCTTCTCCTTCCCATCACCCGGTAACTGGGGAGATCTCTCCCGGCCATGGGCCTGGCTAGGCCCAAGGCCACGGAGGGATGGGCAGTCTCAGGTCTGGCCAGCTGAGACTAGCCTAGCAGTGGAGGGGAAGAAGGAGCCCTGTGGGTCTTGGATGTACCCCCAAGTGGGGATGGGATATTCCTGGGTTTGCTTTGGGATCTCTTTTGTCACTGCACTTCTGGCTCGCTGTAAACATTCACTGCTTTCCATTTAATCTTTCCATCACTTTTGCAATCCGTTTGTCAGTCGTTATTTCTGCCCGTGGTGGGGAGGGGGTCTGCCTTAACCCACTACAACTACCTTGCATAGTATTTCCCAGCCTTTATATTCTTGAATAACTTTATGGATTTCTTTCTTACATTTCAAATAGTCCATGCATTATCCCTTTTGTTTCTACTCTACTTTTTAACATGAAGGCTTTTTGTGCATTTGTTTTCTGAAGGCATCTTAATTTCTTGTGTTCGTATCTAATTAACTTTGATGTACCTTTCAACTGCAGCATTTTCAAAACTTCAAGCATATATTATTGATGCTATCTCACCAATGCTTTTGAGATACCTTGTTTTTTAAAAACAAACAAACAAAAAAAGTAAACAGCAGTTAACAAAGCTAATTGGGTTGGAAGGATCAGCCAGAAGGAATTTAAAAACTGATCTCTCTGGTAACTTCAAGAAAATACGCTGGTTTTGAGTTAAGGACAGAATTGCTAGCATCACTTTTAACAGTATTTGTGATGGATTTTTGGATGCCAGTAGCCATTTGGCTTGCCAAGATTATTTTAATTATTCTTGAGATCAATATGCAAAGGTCAGTCTTTGTGCTTACTGACACCTACTGAACAAGAGGTCCAAAGCACTCGTAACACGTCAATTTGCTGCTTATGTTCTACTAAGTATTTTGTCTGGAGGAGGTCTAACATGACCTGGAAGTAACAACGGTACTGGTTATTTCCACACTGCTATACCAACGAAGGTCAGGTAGTACCCTCTTGCCCCAGGGTCAACAGGAAGCACTGTGGGTTTGAGTTGTCATTTTGGGCTGTTTGTTTGGTTGCTTCTCCTTCTTTATTCTTCTTTTATACCAGGTATGTTTAGGACAGAGCTAAGAGGAGCAGTTTAAAATGAGAATAGAGTGAGCCTTACAATTAGGCAATGTGGATCATAGTGGAAGCTGTCCTTCTCCTTGTCAGGGGGATTGGAGCTAGATGATCTTTAATGTCCCTTCCAACCTAACAATTCTAAGATTCTATGTGTCATGTGGTAGGGCCAAACGACCCCAGCACAAAACCAGACAGACACTAAGGTGTCTAGACATGGTTCCCCTCTCCCCTCTCCTTCCTGCAGAAAGCCAGGGTAATGTGGGAAAAGGAACAAAGGGGACAGGACCATGCATGTCTGGCAAACAGCCCTGTATCTATGGTACGGGCATGTGTTCTGGCCACATCGTGGCAGAAGCCCTTCCCATTGGGTAGCTATATGCTCGTTTCAGGGCCCTATTAGTCCAATCAATCTCGGGCATGATTTATATACAGGCTGATTTCTAGTTGCCTGTGCCTTGCTCAAGCCTTGCTTAGCTTTGCTCAGCCTTGCTCAAGCCTTGCATGCTTGAATCTTCTTGGACTTTATCTGGCTTGAAACTGCCTCGAGTTGCACAGCCTTGAGTTGCCTGGTCCAGCTCCTAGGATAAAGCCATGAACATATACATCGCAAGCTACAAGAGAAGCCACGAGCTTAGGAGTCGGAGACAAGCCTGCTTCCCCTTGTGCCCAGGATTTTGTCGTGCCTCAATTCACCCAGGACAAAGCAAGCACCTGCCGCAATAGCATTGTTAGCCTGCCATCTGCTGAAGCCAGACCAGCTATCAAAGATCGCGTGGTATTCCTGCCGGCAACCTGCCATGCCTGGCACATGAGTGCCTCTAATACACAGCAGCAGCACTCCCTACCTGGGTACAACCAGCTGTGAGTAATTAATTCATTGCTTCTTTGGCAAAACAGTTCTTGTCGAGTCTTCCCCTGACTGTGGTCAAGTGCCATTTTACTCCCGGGGTAATCTCTTTCTGTTACATTCCTCCTGGTTTGCATAAAATAGTTAAATTGTTATAGTTGCCCAAATACTGTACATTCCCAGTGCAAATATATTCTAACCATATATCAAACCTTTTGGTATGTTTGGCAATGTTCAAATTAATGAAAAGTTATTAATACTTTATTAATATTGTCATATCATTTATAAATAAAGGAAATTTTATATCCCTTTTGACACTATGACCAAGGAACATTGCTTGCGTTCATTCCCTCACACTTTTTTTATTTAGCAATGTAAACATGTCGAGTAATCTACATGGGAACACCTATGTTTGTGGAATTGAAACTGTCTAGCTATAGGAATGTGAAAGTCTTCTGTTGTAGACACCTCATACATTGTTTAGTATGACTGCCAATATTTGACTGTGAAGATGCTTTCTCCTTCTTCTTTTGTCTGAAGCTTTGTCGATTTCTGGTATTACATTAACCTTGAAATGTTCCCATACAGTGATTAGCAAATAATCAGCCAGAGGAATATGAACAAAGCTGTTTTTTAGTACTGCAGGACTGTGTTTCTGATCTCTAAAATTTCATTGTGGCTAGTCATTTGTGAGGGATAGATTATTAAAAAATATTTTTAATGAAGGCTTTAATGGATTTAGTTTTGAGATGCATGGGGAAATATTTCCTTATGGGGATTGGAGTTATATATAAAATACCTTCTTTCCCCCTGCATTTTAAGGACAAAGCATTAAATTTACATTATTTCTGCTTCTGGTACAAATACAGAGGCTTATATTAATGATCTGTATTCAGTCCTTCATGGTGAACCTGGGTTAAAGAGGAGATTTATAAAATGCGCACATCTTCCAAATAAATTGGAAACTCAGAGCAAATGAAGTTTTATAAGTAGGTAAAAATATTACATATCAACCTTACTCAGAAAGTATGCTGTTGTTTCAATATTCTTCCATGTAAAATTTGTTTAAAAACGTCATTTTAGGAAAAACAAACACACACACATTTTCCTTGCATCCTTAAATTATAGTTTATTTTCCACCTCCTTCACAAGACTACAAAGTCTGCTCATGAGTAGATGTGTCTAGACGGCAACAGTAGAAGAGTCTAAAAATTAGAATTAAATTTATTTACATGCTGTTGGCTTCTACTAAATACAATGATCTTTATAAGCCTCTGGTATAAGAATGACTGAATGAGTAAGAGCACAGACCTCTTTGTAGTGTTATGCATCATCTTCTGAAGGATGAAAGGGCAGGAATCCCAACATTGGTCTTAAAAAATGAAAAAAAAAACACCAAACAACAAACCTCAGTGTTTCTGTAGAAACACTGGCTATTCCTCTTACTCTTGGGCTTTATATTTTTAATTAATATGTTTTCCTTTACCTAGGTTTTTCTAAATACTCCTTACAGTCTGGGAGAGTGGTGATTCATTATGGGAGAATGAAAAAACCCCAACAACTAAAAAACACCCCAAAACCCCCAAACAGTCAATAAAAAGGTCTGTGTAAGACCTGTACAACCGTTTCAGTCACTGTAGAGAAATCTTCTTAATAACCCAGCTTTGTTAGCTCCTGGTAGATTAAAAGCAGGTTTAATAGGCTGATGTGCAGGGAACGGACATGGTGATGTGAATATCGCTTATCAGATAGCACTGCAGGAAAAGTACAAAATATCTTTTAGATCTAGGGCAAGAGTTGATCTCTCCCAATACCATTCCCTGTTTTATTAGTATTTTCTGAAGCAAAGGGAGAATCAAGGACAAACTGATAGAAATCAAACTCTTATGTGTGCTCTGGCCTGGTCCCAGGGCAAAGATGGCTTTTCAATAGATGAATATTACACAGCAGGTTCACGTAGTTGAAGAATTTGCTGAGAGATGACAGAAAATCCTATAAGAATCCCAAAATGTATAGTCCTATGCCTGCAGATTTTCTATACCAGAAAAAAACAACCATGGTAAGCATATTCAGTAGTTTGTTTGTTTTTTGTCATTAAAATGTTAAAATGATGATCTCAGTAAACTGAAAAAATGGAAAACAAGTTTAAAGAGATATAAATCTCCCCTAATATCTGCTATATCATACCATGTGTCTTAATAAATATATATTATACTAAGATGAAGCAGATTATGAAATCCCCAGATCAATAAATGTCAAGATAAAAATAGTTGCAAGTGTAGCTGAGGAAGCATTCACAGAAGAAAGTTGAATACAGACAAAACCACAACACATACACACACACATACACAAAAGAAGGTGTAGAAGTTTGAACAGAATGAAAGTAAGCTAGTTATATAGCATCTATGGATGAAATATTGGAAACTTCTATTTTTTAATACAAACAGTGAGGGAAAGGGAAAATAAAGAAAATAAAATAGAACAATGTCAATATTTATCCTTGTTGCTTCCTTTTATTCTATAAATTATTACATTTTTTGTTTGGTTAGTTGGGTTTTTTTACAATAAGATATCATAAGTAAGCAGCTTACTGTTCAAAAACAACAAACAAAAAAACACCCAAACAAAACCCTTTAGTCATCATGATAGGTGTTTTTTGTTAGTTTCTGTATTTCTTTGTGTGAAAGATCTCTAAGATGATGTTTTACCATGAGAAAAGCAAACCATCAGCCCTTAACTTCTTTAGGCAGGTAATGAAAAAATATCTGAAAATGACTAATTCATGATTCTTCTTTGTATTTCTATAGTTGCCATTCAGCATGTTATTCTTTCATCTTGCTGTAATACAAACTTTTAAGTATACTAGCCACTTTTCATGTCATATACATATACTTTGTATCACTGGAAGTTTTGCCATTTATTATCTCTCTGTATATTTTAAGAAGTTTAGGTTACTAATATTGTGTCTATTTAATAATCTTTTTGTAGCATAAAGTTCTATGCACTAAAATCCATAGGAAAAATCAATATCAAATATGCACTTCTAAGGTATGAATAAATCTAATAAGGACTAGTCTGCAGTGAGAGAGTATAGGTACACAAACATGACAAAAAGTTCTTCCATTCACACAGTGTTAGGTTTTTGTCTGGGACAAGAGTTTCTTTCCTTCACAGTAGCTAATGTGGGGCTACATTTTGGACTTGTGCTGGAAACTGTGGATAACAGAGGGATGTTTTAGATATTGCTGAGCAGTGTTTACACAGAGTCAAGACCTTATCTGCTAACAAACCGCCCCACCAGTGAGTAATCTCAGAGTGGAAAATTACTTGGAGGAAACACATCTCAGACCGGTGATCCCACATAACCAAAGAAACATCCCATACCATAATATGTCATGCTCAGCAATAAACTAGTGAGAAGATTGGCAGTGGGGCTGCCTCTCTCAGAGGGACTAGCCAGGGATCAGCCTGTTGTTGGTAAGGAATTTTTTTTTTTTTTTTTTTTCATTTACATCACTTGTCATCCTGAAAAATATTTCTCTCTCTTTCTATTTTACTTTTTATTACATTTAGTATTTTTGCAATTATTATACAGTTCTTATTTCAGTCCGTAAGTTTTCTCAGTTTTAGTCTTCCAGTGATGAGTAAAAATCCCTGATGAGCTGGGGCATGAGTAAGAAGTTATGTGGTGTTAAGTTGCCATCTGCTGTTGCACCATGATGCACAGGAAGACTGAACATCTTTTCCCTGCTGTGTTCCAGAGTCATTATATTTTAATCCATTTTTCACAATACCCTTCATGACATATAGGCTCCACAGATCATTGTAGGGAACAAAAGCTCCTATGATAGATTAATTTTGTTTCATTTTTTAGTAATTGTGCCCAGTCTTTTGATATATATGTTCAACAACTACATTACAGCATAGCTGAAAACCTAGCTAAATTGAAAAGGCAATTCTCCAAGTGGAAAATAAAACCTCAAGGAGTCTTCTTGGCAAGTAAATAAATGAATTTGTTTCAATGATTCCTATTATTTTATTGAGAGGAAAATAAAAAGCAAACAACAACCAACCAACCAAACAGAACAAACCCCTCAACTGGCATAAGTAAAGGCTCATCTGATTCCTGTTAGAATTAAACCAGATTTTTAAGGACTGCTAGCAAAAAAAGTAATCTTGTCTTTTAAGTATTCTTATTACCTGAACTATATTAAATCAGTGATTTAATTTGTACAAGGGACAACCTGAAATGGTGTGAAGACACACACCTTAGCAGATAGCAAAAAAAATAGAAAAATATGGGTTTTGTTTATTGTATTTATGCATATACTTATTAGATAGTTACATAATTTTAAAGTTTGAACCCTGAATTGTTCTAATCTATGGCTTTTCAGAAAATACTAATTACCTGATAGTCAGCATAGCGAAACATGTAGGATCTTTCAGTTTAGGCTGTGCATCTTTACAACTTTTACAATGGAAAAATGTAACAGCAGATAACATACAAACTAACTTCAACCTGAGCAAGATATCTCCCTCATATAAGTGACAAATATTTCCTCCTTAGATCATTTATGTCAGGTAACTTATCCTGACCAAATATATCCAGACAAATATATTTTAATAAACATCAGTGTGGTTAATCAGAAGTGAGTTCCCAAAGAATCTCTTATGAAGTCTTAATATGCCAATTTTCCCCTCATGCATACAGGTACTAGTCTTTAAGAGCACCATAGTAATGATCTAAAAGAAGTTTTATGACAAATGTAAATATTTCACATAGGAATTCCTTGTATATATCCTCTCTCACTATAAGTTAAAACAGGTTCAGGCATCTAAGCAACAGAAGTATTTACTGATGGATTCAAATTGGAGTCAGCTGAGAGAAGTGTCAAGATGCCTAAGCCTGGGAAAAACCAGACACGATCAGACCCGGAACTCTTTCAACAATTAGAAAACTTCTAATTCAACCGGGAAAGATGTAGGAAGTCTAAGTATTTCCAGGATTAGCTGACAGCTACCTAAGGGAATTTTGTTCGTTTGTTCAGAATTATATTACTAGTGTGCATAGTTCTTCAGGCAATGATGTTCTAATCAACTGCACTCAGTTTCTCTGTGCTCATAATTAGACAGTGATATTTGCCAGACTTTTTTTTTCCTGAAATTATTCTAAATCTATGTTGCAAAAAAAACAGAATCAGTGCTGTGCAAGATTTGAGTGAATTTTTGCTTGCTTGATACCGCAATGAAACTTAGACCTTCATCTGCTCAGCCACAGAAGAAATCCAGAACAGAAATTAACTATTCATTATCTATCAGAGAAATGATAACTTCAATTGTAGCTCTGTTTATTCTTAGACTCATGTAATGGAATGAGGCAGACCCCCTCCCCACCACGGGCAGAAATAATGACTCAGAGAAACGGATTGCAAAAGTGATGGAAAGTTTAAATGGAAAGCAGTGAGTGTGTACAGAAAGCCAGAAGCATGGTGACAAAAGAAATCCAAAAACAGACCCAGGAACATCCCATCCCCACCTGAGGGTGCACCCAAGACCCCCAGGGCTCTCTTCCCCCCCGCTAGGCTAGTCTCAGCTGGCCAGATCTGAGCCTGCCCATCCCCGAGCCTGCCCATCCCCTGTGGCCTTGGGCCTAGCCAGGCCCATGGCCAGGAGACATCTCCCACAGTTACCGGGTGGCGGAGAGGAAAGAAAGAGGAAGTGCCAGAGCCCGCACTGGATCTTATAGCGGTGCAGAGAATTATGGTAGGAAATACCTGATTTCCTGTGTCCACCCACTGGGCTGGACTTCTAGATACAGGAAGCACACCATGTAGCAGAGGGCACCCAGCCCAAACTGCTACAACTCATCAGAATGTGCCTTAAAAATTATACATGCTTTTTTGGAAGATGTACAAAAGAACTTCCACCCAAGAAAAAAAATCTGTGTTAAGAGCAGAAGTATCTCTGAACTGATTCAAAAATGTAATTATTCCCTGAATGAACCTGAACAGTAGGTTCTTTTTTGCTATTTCTGCATGATAACTGCTAGAATGGGTTTATGTCCAAGGTGGATTTCAAAATATGGGAATATCAAAAGACTCCAAAATACTGTCTATAACCAAATAACACTTCTCAAGGGATTATGAGAACAAGAACAATGTCTTTCCACAACTTACTTAGATGGTTTCTTCTCTGGCTTGGAGTAAATGAATTAGAGAAAGTGATAGAAAATAGAATGGCCTTAGATCTCATAACTTTTAAGGAGGGTGGGGTGTGAGCAATAAATAACCACAGAGTTTCGTTTATGTTCAAGATCACCAAACAGAAGATCAAAAGCAGAATCAGTAAACGGATCAAAATGCTTCACAGAGTGACTGAAAGTGATACCAGCTGCAGCTTTGAAGAATTGTGGCATAAGTTAGCAGTGTAGCTACGCAACCTTAGTTGGCTTAAGCAACTTTTTGTAGTCGTTACTATGTTTAACAGCGTTATGTTTAGTGGTTTCTGTACTAAATGTTTTATGTGGTATTGTCAAAATCCTATAGCCAGTGGGAACAGATTAGGCTGGAATACTAAATTGAAACTGGAAAGAATTTTGTTAAAACACTTAAAATGAATAATAGCATATTATGAAGTTGTGAAAGAACTTGCAAAGGTAAAGGAAAAGGTGGGAATGAGGCAGGGAGACTTACTAATTGTTTTTCTTACAGTTAGAAACTTTCCCGGTAGTTAAGAGAGATTATCCTCTAGACTTCTAGACATAAATAATGTTGAGGCCTTGAACTGGCTAAAGCAAAGAATATAAGACACAGCTGCAGAACAGTACCTAAACCTTTACAGGGGCTAAAACAATAAAAATTCACATACTGATAAGTTAGCCAGAACATCAAGAAGAGACTGTAATACCGTCGGAAGGTCAGAAAGTCACAGCAAAGACTGAGAACTAAATGGACTTTATCTATTTAAATGATTTAATGCATATGTAAACTATTTCCTAGAAAATTAATTAATATATATTGCTATAAGTATTTATAAAGCATGTAGAGACAATCTTTAGTTACACGAACTGGGAGGGCTACCCCTTTGCAGCCAGCATCATTAAATAAAGGCAATACCTGGCTTAATAGCTGTTTTGATTGATCTTCCCGTATCAGTTTCTTTCTTTAAGCAAAACCCTACCAATTTTACTTCTACAAAGCTGCATAGCTACATATATTTGCACCTACACATGATCTTTCCTTATTTTACTCTATTTTAATCATTAGAGGAAAACACATTAATTAATCCTTTTGCATGTGTATTTGAAACATTATCTAAATATTTCTAATATTTTCTTAATAAAATGTATGAAAGCTGGTTTGATCTTCCCAGAAATACTATGCAGTTTTGTTTAATAAATCCGACTGAAAAAAAAACCTCTTCCATACAGCAAATTGCCCTGCTCTGGCAGCTGCGTTGGACTCGATGTTCACTGGTGGTCCCTTCCAACCCCTAACATCCTGTGATGCTGTGAATATTTGCTGCCATCTGGAGGTAAAATGCAATAAATGCTTTTCGGTGTGTGTGGGGGGCGAAGTTGACAAATATTTTAGGGGCTTTGTGGGGTGTTGGTTGGTTGGTTGTGGTTTTTTTTTCCAAGAAAACTTGGGGTTTGTGATTAAATAATTCTTAACTAAAAGATTCAGGTGGCTACCACTATCATCCATAATAAACTCCTGGGAAATCAGTTAAGCATGTAAGCTTTTTGGAATTTTTAAAAATAAATATTGCATGGATTCTTAAGTCATTAAATAGTTTTTAGTAACTGGTTTTAATATATTTATTTTTAGCATAATAACATTTCAATGATAAAGAAATTGAAGCCCTCCGAAGTGTGAATTTCACATTTGCTGAACTAAAGTTTTTACACTCCAGATAGCAAATTTTAGCAGCACACCCTTTTCAGAGTTTTCCTATTGCAAAAGACCAGCCTCTCTACCTTTGTTTAGCTTTCATGAGGAAGGAGTATCAATTCATATTTTTTCTCTTCTACAGCTCTCAGCTTCAAAGAGCTGATATCAGCTAATATGTTCATATCTTAATTCAAATTCATCAATTAGTTGTTGTATCAAACTCTTAAAAATAAATTATTATTTATAGTGTACTCACAGATTTTTTTCCTTGTAGAAAATGAAAGGCAGGTGTAAAGCCTCCAAAGCAAGGATGTGCTCTCTTATTTCAGTGCAAATGATTTTATGAACTTAAATTGAAGAACAGAACCAGAATTTTGAAGGAATAATGAGGTTTGATATGATTGTGATATGTTTTTCTTCCTTACAGTGATGAATAGCTTTTTATTCTGGAAAAGTTAGTGCAACTGTAATTGATTTCATACATAATGCTATTTGAAGAGTCTTCATATAATAAATTAGGCTATATGTAGGCTTTTAAAATTACAAAGATTACAGAGTAGCAATTGTAATGTTTACCAGCAGAACAAGACATGGATTCAGAGCAGAACCACACAGAATTAATCTTATGGATTACCAGTAGGTAAGTCTATGTTTTTGGCTCAAATACTTTCTTCTGCAGGTTTATTCATAATACTTAATAATGTATTTCTGAAGAGTTGTGATTTGAAGTGACATTTTGTGATATTTTGTACTGTCCCAAGCCTTCAGGAGAAAAAGAAAGAAAAAAAAAACTCAACCCAATCAACCCAACAAAAAAGAAACTATAAATAAATTTCAACTAATGAATATCTGAAGTATGAGAATACTTGTACTTTACAAGCTTAACTCAGGAATAGAGCCTTTGACTTGTCCTGAATGATTTGCAGTCATATTTTAATCAATTTAAGTAAAAATCAGTGCAAATAATTTCATTAGATTGGCAGCTGCTATGCAGATTAAGGTTCTAAATAATTTCTATAAAATAGTTTTTTTTTACAAAATACTTACACAATAATTTATTCTGACTACCCTTGAATCACTGTTTACTTATGGTGTTGTTATCATGTTGATCATCGCATCCAACCCATCAACCAATCCAACCCACCTAAACAACTAAACCATGGCACCAAGCACCCCATCAAGTCCCCGTCTGAACACCTCCAATGAAGGTGACTCAACCACCTCCATGGGCAGCCCATTCCAATGGGCAATCATTCTCTCTGTATAGAACTTCTTCCTAACATCCAGCCTAAACCTGCCCTGGTGCAGCCTGAGACTGTGTCCTCTTGTTCTGGTACTGGCTGCCTGGGAGAAGAGACCAACCTCTGCCTGTCTACAACCTCCCTTCAGGTAGTTGTAGAGAGCAAAAAGGTGACCCTTGAGTCTCCTCCTCTCCAGGCTAAGCAACCCCAGCTCCCTCAGCCTCTCCTCATAGGGCTTGTGTTCCAAATCCCTCACCAACTTTGTTGCCTTTCCAGCAAGTCAACATCCTTCCTAAACTAAACTAACTTCCTAAACTAATTAATTTCCTTCTCCCCCTCTGCCTTCGCTCCATCAGGAAGCCAAGGAGACCCACCTTGTTATTGAATCAGGAATTGCGGCTCCTCGCTCTTCCTTTGAGTTTGATATCAGGAGTGTAGTTACTCTAGATAGAATCCTTCCTCTATCTAAAGTGCTCACATCATTAGTATTACCAACATTTTGTGTAAGGGATTCCCCACCGGATACCCGAACCTAACCAAATTGTAAATAAGTGTATTAACATATGGTGTGGAAAAATTATTATCAATAAAATAAATTAATTTCTTTTATTAATTAATCATCCCACTTATCAAGCATTAGTAGCCTTATTTTCTGAATTGACCAATTCAAATATGCAGGGGGTGGTTATATAAAGTGCAACTACTTTCTTAACACATACATATTTCCTAACTATGTTCTCTGTTTCAATAATGACTATGCTAACTGTATGGGAGCCAAATAGAGACCTGCTCTCTCAGTGCTATAAGAATTTAACTTTTTTTCTGAATAAACCTTTATAAAACAAAATGTTAGAGTATCCTGAGAAAACAGGCTAATCTTAAGATCTCGTTAATGAGCTTTTTTGGAAAAATTTAACATCTCACAAATTGGAGGGACACAGGTTATGGGTATTTTTGACTGTTGAATTGTCTGGTAGTAAAATCAAGAAGATGAAAAGAGGTCATTATCCAAAATTCAGTGTTCTTATTTTAGCATAATTTTGGGACAATTTTGTTTTCTGGTAAACTGATGTAATTAAAGCATAATTGCTCTGAAGTCAGTAAGCTTATTCTTCATAAGGCTTGCATGCAGGGAAGAGTCTTAGATCATGTCTTTAAGTGGGTTGCATACCTAAATCATTACAGTCTATTTACTTTGAGAAGACCTGTGGTTGCAGCAGGCTGTTTGGAATTAGAGTTGAGAAAATGCAAAGGAGGCTAATGTGTCTTTATTTAATCCTTTTTTCATTCCATTTCCTTCCCCTTCCCACCTAAAAAAAAATCCTTAAAAAAGGTAAAAAGCCTCTAGCTATTGCACAAAAATCTTTGTGATTCTTTTAAAATGCTGTACTTCTGTTCAGCACAACTTAACTGTTTAGTTGGACTTTGATCTCTCAGAAGCATGAGATTCTGATTGTGATGTCAAAATTTGTTTTTAAAGCTGAAATTTTGTTTGGGTGTGCAGTCCATTTCTTTCAGTTAATTCAGCTGCTGTGTGTGCCTTGCTTTCTGCAATCTGCATTACAATAGAAGTGACTTCCTTGCTCCTATGGTCACCTAGCCAGAAAGACAGAGTAACCCCAGGGTCACCCTATGCTTTCACTGCCACTTCAATGGGCTGGTCCTGTCAACAGTGAAAGTACAATAAATTGAGGATCCTTTTTTCAGTGGAAGTCCTATGACAGAATTAAGGAATCCTTTAATGTTTTGTAAGAGACTTAGACCGTCTAATAGCATCCAGCTGTATGGCTCTTGTTGGAAATGGAGCTAGTAACTGTACGACTGGTTTCTTCAACTGTCTTTCCTGTTGTTAATCTTTCAGTGATCACAGTCTCTGTCACTGAGTGGTCAGAACAATTTCCTCTCTCAGGTCAAATCTTAGAGGTTATGCTTCTAATTAATTTCATCACTTACTTGCTCAGTTAAATGTCTGTTAAGCCTTACACAAGGGGAAGGAAAAGAGGAGAAATATTGGAATGGAGAAGGCACTTCTGTTTAAAAAAGGCAAATTTAGGAATCAGATGCCACACTGCTAAGTAAAGAGTAATAGAAAGTTTAAGAGATACTGAAAGACAATTGTCTCAAGGTATTATGTAATATTGTGTATTCTGTCACTGCCAAGAGATGAACTGTCAATTAAGTAAGCTGCAAAAAAAAGGTATTTTGCAATATCCATGAGTTCTGGATACAGACTACATAATGGTCATCCCACATTTTTAACTTCCATATCAGAAGCTTTGCCAAAGATAGTATGAAATACCTGACCACCTTCATGTAAATAGAGTTATTTCTCTCACAGGTTGACTTAGGGAATTGATGACTGAGTGAAGCTCTGCCTTGTACTGACTTTCTTTATGTATATGATTATTATGGTCCTTCCAACTTTATATCCTGTGACGTTTAATCCTGTTTTCATTTTTAAAATATCTCAGCAACTCTAGTGTTATGCCTTCAGTGGCATGTGTAAAACAGAACACATGCTTAAGTCCTCTGGTAGTTTTAGATTTGAAAAAAAAATCTTATCTGAACATTATTTTTTTTCTCACTAGAACACTGAGAGACTAAATCTTATTCCTCTTGATGTGACTCACCAAAGATAAAATTACCCTTCGTCCACAGACCTAAACTGTCTTGGGAGGGTTGGGGGTGTGGTGATATAATTCCTTTCCACTTCTCTCTCCCTCTTCTCTCTCTCTCTCCCTCTTCTCCCTCTCTCTCCCTCTTCTCCCTCTCTCTCCCTCTTATCGCTCTCTCTCCCTCTGCTTTTTTCCCCTCTCCCTCTTTCTGTTCTGTCCACTTTATTCTGTTAATAAATAGCCTCATCATTGATGTTTTGGCCTCGTTTGTGCCTCAAATTTCATAATATGGGGATATTCAAAAGAACTGAGTCTCTCTGGACTGAGACAGCTTCCCAGAGTGGTTGTGAAGTCTCCTTCTCTGGAGACGTACAAGACCCAGCTGGATGTGTTCCTGCGCAACTTGTACTAGACTCTATGGTCCTGATTGGACTCAAAGATATCCAGAGGGTCCTTCCAACCCCTAACATCCTGTGATCTGGAAGTAGGGAAGGAGACATTGTTCTTTTGAAATTTAGAAACAAGTAAGGTTGTATATCAAAATGAGTCTATTTAGTACTTGCAAGCAAAACAGAGAAAGAAGGAGGAAAAAAAGGGAGAGAGAAAGAGAAAATGGAGAAAGAGAGAGTGGGAGAGATTGAGACACAGTTACCAGCCCGTGTCCTTATTCGGGAGGAGGGGGACAGAGAAGTTCCTGGGCTGCTGAAAATGATGTTCTGCTGTCACTCCAGCTGATGTCCCTTCATCTTGTGAAGTCCTGAGTGATGTTGTCCTTTAAACTGGCATAAGTCAGGGCTTTTATATTGTTCCTAGTTCATTCATCATAGCTTCACTTGGCGCATATCCTTGTCATGTTACAGTGCATACGTAACTTCAAGGTGTCTTACCAAGTGGCTTAGAGGGGCCAAGTAATCTCTGTCTCTCTTAGTCATCTACCACAACTCCTGGACCAGAGTTGACACACCAAGCCAATTGTTCACAATGATGATTTCATCAAGATGATTTTCATGTTCATGAGACAATTTCCACACCCATCCTGTAGTGAACTGGCAGGACATCCTACACCTATCACTGGAATCTGCTGACTCATCACAACCTCTTCAACATAATCTGAGAACATCAGGAGATGGTATGGACATCAGGGCAGGTCTTTTTTAGATTTTTGAATAAAACTGCTTGATCTGTATTCAGCATAATTAACTTTGCTTGCTTATATTTTTTACTGAAACTTTCAAAAGATAACTTCATAGAATACATAAGCAACTCATTTTTATGTATTTGGAAGGAACTAGATAATTGAGAACCAATCTTTCCTTAAAAAGAGTAGATAAGAAAATAGCAGAATTGAAGTAACACATGGTATTATATCTAAGTATTGTAATTACTATTGTAATTGTAATTTGGCCACAACAACCCCATGCAGAGCTACAGGCTGGGGTCAGAGTGACTGGAGAGCGGCCAAACAGAGAGGGACCTGGGGGTGCTGATCGACAGCTGCCTGAACATGAGCCAGCAGTGTGCCCAGGTGGCCAAGAAGGCCAACCGCATCCTGGCCTGCATTAGGAATGGTGTGGCCAGCAGGAGCAGGGAGGTCATTGTGCCCCTGTACTCTGCTTTGGTTAGGCCGCACCTTGAGTCCTGTGTCCAGTTCTGGGCCCCTCAGTTTAAGAAGGACATCGAGACACTTGAATGTGTCCAGAGAAGGGCAACAAGGCTGGGGAGAGGCCTTGAGCACAAGCCCTATGAGGAGAGGCTGAGGGAGCTGGGGTTGTTTAGCCTGGAGAAGAGGAGGCTCAGGGATGACCTAATTGCTCTCTACCATTCCCTGAAAGGTGGGTGTAGCCAGGAAGGGGTTGGCCTCTTCTCCCTAGCAACCAGCACCAGAACAAGGGGACACAGTCTCAAGCTGCAACAGGGGAAGTTTAGGCTGGAGGTGAGGAGAAAGTTCTTCACCAAGAGAGTGATTCGCCATTGGAATGGGCTGCTTGGGGAGGTGGTTGAGTCGCTGTCCCTGGAGGTATTCAAGAGGGGACTGGATGTGGCAGTTGGTACCATGGTCTAGTCTTGAGGTTTGTGGTTACAGGTTGGACTCTATGATCTTTGAGGTCTCTTCCAACCTTAGTGATACTGTGATACTATATTGTCAGATGTCTCTTTCATAGATATTCTGGCATAGATGTATAGGCTGCTCACTAGACTTTTTATATTTTGAAAGTACTAGCTTTTTCTTTTAAGAACCTTGCAGCTTCACTGTTCAATCTTTAGGGTTTTTTTGTATGTTTTCCTTCTTTCTTTTTAACCACCTTCAATAAAACTTCCACTCAAAAAAGGACAAATTGCTTGCTATTTCTTCAAGTGAAATGCAATAAAATTACTTTTCAAAAATCTTGAGGTTAATGCACAGTCTCAAACAGGCAAGCCATTTTGTGCAAGTGAAACCAGATATAAAATAAAATGATAAAAGCCTAGTCATCTTAATGAGCACTTAAGAAGATAAGCAGGTAATGCCTCACTCAATCACTATGCCGCCTAAGAAAGTTAATAATATCATGTACAGAAGGATTTTTTGTGCTCTTGTACATATTAAAATAACATAGATTCTATATGTTATTTCAGGATTTGAGAGTTTGTTTTGCATTTTGTAGGTTTGGAGAGGTGTGAGACCCCAAGTGTTTTCATTGTCTCAAGCAGCGTTACTGAAGGTTGAGTGTGCACACGATACTGCTGCTCACCCTCTGCCTGCCACACAGGGCCAGGAGAAAAGGAAAATGGAGGAATTCCAGGGAAAGCAGAGGGTAACAGGGAGCCAGGGGAAGCTGCTCCACTTTTCTCCACTTCCCCTTTCCCCCATCACTCTGCACTGCTTACTCTGCACTGCCCCAAGCTTCTCCATTCCCACTGCAACCTGGGTGCTAAAGGGCATCTTTCAGCAACCACCACCCAGCCCAGCTCACTGCCTGTGTCCCAAAGACAAGCTACGTAGCACAGCCCTGATCTGCACTGCCCCCATAAAACTTGGAACTGCTTCTGCCACCATTTTCAAGCCAAGGCAAATGTGATATCCCTTTTCCTTGATATTAATTTTCCCACTGCTTTTCTCTGTTATTTTCCCTCTGCTCATGATCAGTCTAATAAACACAGTACATTAGCCGCTTGGTGTCATTTCACCTTTATTTACTTCAAAGGAATTATTTGAACCTTAGCATGGCTACACCCCACCCCTTGCTGACCAGGGTTGATAAGGTGAGGACCATGTCATACCAAATTTGTGTCTCAGTAAAGTGCTGTGCTAGAGTAAAGTGGCTGTTCAAACTGGCCTTCTGAGGTTTTTCCCAGGAAAAGTGATACCAGAGGAGAGGGAAAAGAGTTCCCTACACGTTTTTGTCTTATTTGCACCCCCATGGACTGGGGTTTGACAGTTTAGGCTTGTAACTCCCCATGGAGGGAGCTTGTTAGCTTTGGCTTACAAACCCCATGGAGGGAGTTTGGCAGTTTTACTTGTGGCTCTGTGATGGGGGATTGAGAAAGGGAGTTTAATGTGATGAATCTGAGTTTCCCTGGCAACTGAACATGACTACCCTGGCTCAACTTGATTTCAATTCCCCCCTCTTGTTATAAATGTTGATGGTAATGGTCTTTGCTTGGATTAAGTGCAGTGCTGGTGGTGGCATGGGAACATAAACATTTTGTAGATCAAACAGAGCAAGAAAAGAAAAGGAAAGGGTATTACAGGAACTGTCTGACGTCTTGCAGGTGAAACTGGGAGTTGAGCAAGATAAAAGGCTGTGAACAGAGATAGAATTGGGAATTGAACAAGAGAAATGGCTGTGGGCTGAGATGACTGCAAGAAGCCTACAGAATCAGCTGCACAGTTCTTTCATTGAGGAATGAGATGCAGGTAGAACAGTTGCAATGGGAGGGCCTTGAGAGAGATTGTGGATTCAATAGTCATTACCCCTGGGATGGAATGGAGGAATTAAAACCTATGCAAGGAGATAGCATTGCTTCTCAGATTTGTCCATTTATTCAAAGTGAATTCCAGTATGATGGGAGCAATGAGGACATGCTGGAGATCACGGTTCATGAGATACCCTATAGTGCGGCTGAACTGGCAGAATTATAGCACAGAATGGCAGAATATAGAAGAGAAATACAGCCATCTCCCTTGAGAGTCTGGGACTGAGCTAACCAAGGAGGAGAAAAGGGATGAAGCTGAGAAAGCCCTGTCAGAAAGGAGCTGTGACTTCTTGAATCAACAAACACAGGATCACAGTACAATGGTCCACCTATCTGAGACTGGAAAGAAAACAACATTGAGAGAGCAGACATGATAACATCTCAGGTGATGCAAGGAGGTCAGTTGCATTAGGATACAGTGAAGAAGGTTGTAGATGAGACTATAGATGTCAAGGAGTGGCATGGGATGAATGTCCATGCGAGTGGAGATCCTGCAAAAGTGTCTGGACTTATGTTGGATGCCTCAGGCTGTTGTGGCTTATGATCCAAAGGCGAAGGAGAGAGCTGCTGGGACTGAGGGGATTTCTTTGGGAGACTTAAAGAGACAGGGTACAATTAGATCAGTATTGGGTGAGAGGTTTATCAACCCCCTTGAAAAGTTCTCATTCTGGAGAGAGGGCCATGGTAAGGGGATACACAAAGGGGGTGATGGATGGCCTCTTCCTCTCTAATAGGGAGTTGTTGATGAGAATGTCAAAAGGACCAAACAAGGATTTAGGAAAAATTGCTGCTAGCATCCCCTGTCCTGGGTTTAAGGCACTGGGAGGTCTTAAAGCACAGAGAAGTCTCCCAGGAGGACTAGACAGCCTGGAAGATGTACGCTGGAAAGTGTAATCTTTGTATGCAATTCCCATAATGCTGCATCCCTATAAAACTAGGTGCAGAGTGAGTTTCCTGCTCCTTTCTCCCCACTTTTGGCTCTCTGGAGGAGTCCTTATCTGGTAAAATGGGGGAGTAAGCCTGTTTATGGCCTGCAGAGGCCTGACTAATTTGTCCTGTGTGGTTTTGGCCTGTTTAATCCTAATAGAAGGGAGGCAATGTGGCTTGTGGTTTAGTCTGGTTGGGGGAAAGTTTGGGGGATTTTTCATGTATACTGTATATGTATTAGATGTCAAGGATTCACGAATTCTGTATTTTTCTGTTTGTTTGGGTTTTTTTAAATATCATTCTGTATTTCTCTCTAATTCATCTAGAGCATCTTTATTTACTTCCTTGGGAGTAAAATGATATCTGTTTGCTCTTTAAATGAAGACATCCCTTGGGAGTAAAATGATATCTGTTTGCTCTTTAAATGAAGACATCCCCTCAAAATGTAGGTAAGACAGAATAAGCTCATCTCCACTAAGTGAGCCAGGGGTTGGGCAATGGAATAACTTTTGAAGGCTCATTGAAAACTCCAAAGGAGAACTCCCTAAGATTTTTTTGACATTCAGAACACCCAAGACTATGTAGGCTTAGGTAGACACTGATGGCCACAGCAAGAAACACAGAATCAGTTCTCATTGGAGTGTTCCCTCTTTTTAGGACTCTGTTCTTTGTGAATGTGCAACTTAAGTGGTAGCTATGTTCATCATTCATTCAACAGTTGAGTTTTGTATTGTTTTGTTATTGACTGTAAGCATGTCAGTCATTTAAATGTTGATCTTGGGGGACCATTCTCCTTGTCCTTATTGCAAACCTTGCAATTTTGAATAATTCTGCTAACCAAGGGTTTTCTGAAGATCATTTCACAGCTGATTTTGATAATATGGAAGAATTTTTTTTTTATATGTAAGTCCTTGTATATTATTTTTGAGTACCAAAGAAAATGAGTCACTTCAGTGTTTCATGAATATAAAATTATCTGGCAGTAATAATATCTAATAGCCTTAATTATCTATTGTCCATGCAAATCAGAGAGTCAAACCCCTGCTTCAAAGGCTTCTGAAGCAAATGGAAAAGCTTCTTTTAGTTTTCTGGCTGTACTGCATGTAGTAAATACCTAAATTAATCCTTAAATAAGCACTTCCTAGACACTCCTTATTTAAAGATGCAGTAGGAAGCAATAAAACATAAATAAGCATGCAATAAAGCATAATCCATCAACCATTGATCAGAACTCCCACAGTGTAACACAAAGATTGTACATTAATCAAGTTAATTTCCTGTGGTCAAGGCTGCATCCACTACCACTAACAAAGCTTGGGCAAGCAGTAAGCACCAATATATAACTTAAGTTTGATCTAAATATAGGATATGTAACAAACAGTTACTTTTTCCTCTGGGATAACTCTGCCTCTAGAAATAGAGATACTTTCATCTGTACCTGCAGTCTTGCTGACTGGACAAAAATTGAATCTGCTCTTAACGACAGTCAAAGCCAGTATGTTCAGGTAAAATGTCACAGTATATCTGCAGCTGATTGGGTTTATAAAATACATCCTTGCTCAGGGCCATATCTACTACAATAGGAATAATTTAGAGAATCTAAGAGTACAGTTCAAGCAATTAGACTGGTCTCTAATGAAGATGAACATGACAGATACATTTCAGACACCAGGGCAGGTTTAGGCTGGATGTTAGGAAGAAGTTCTACACGGAGAGAGTGATTGCCCATTGGAATCGGTTACCTGTGGAGGTGGTGGAGTCACCTTCATTGGAGGTATTCAGGAGAAGACCTGATGGGGTGCTTGGCTGCATGGGTAAGTTGTTGGGTGGGTTGGATTGGTTGATGGGTTGGACGCAATGATCTTGAAGATCTCTTCCAACCTGGTGTATTGTATTGTATTGTAGTTCTGGAGCATTTTAGCATAGTTTCCTACTACATCTTGAGAACACATAAGAAAATTGAAATTCTGTTTAAAACTTTTCCAGAAAAAGAAAGACTTGAAGATTTGATTGAGAGCTGAGATAAAAAGGCTAGATGTGAATATTTCATGACTTCTGAATAACTTATCATTTTCTCTCTCATTGAAACTTGAAAAGAAGATTTTTCTACTTTCCATTCTCTGGCTGCAATTATTGGAGCCGTTGCAGCCTTTCACATATTCTGGAAAGCCTTGTGCACATCTCCAGGGTTTAAGTGGAACCGTATGTGTAAGAAAATCACTGGTGTTAGAAAACAGATTGGCAAAAACAAGCTAAAAGACATAAAGGTAAAACAATTGCAAGGAGAAAGGTGCTGTGTCCAGTTCTGGGCCCCTCAGCTTAAGAAGGACATTGAGACACTTGAATGTGTCCAGAGAAGGGCAAGAAGGCTGGGGAGAGGCCTTGAGCACAAGCCCTATGAGGAGAGGCTGAGGGAGCTGGGATTGTTTAGCCTGGAGAAGAGGAGGCTCAGGGGTGACCTCATTGCTCTCTACAACTACCTGAAAGGTGGTTGTAGCCAGGAAGTGGTTGGCCTCTTCTCTCTAGCAACCAGCACCAGAACAAGGGGACACAGTCTCAAGCTGCACCAGGGGAGGTTTAGGCTCGAGGTGAGGAGAAAGTTCTTCACGGAGAGAGTTATTGGCCATTGGAATATGCTGCCCAGGGAGGTGGTGGAGTCACCGTCCCTGGAGGTGTTCAAGAGGGGATTGGACGTGGCACTGGGTGCCATGGTTTAGTCATGAGGTCTGTGGTAACAGGTTGGACTCGATGCTCTTCGAGGTCTCTTCCAACCTTAGCGATACTGTGAAAAAACCCTCACTGATGTTAAGTCTATGTAATGAAGAAAAAATAAAAATAAATACTTGTAATGGGACACAGCCTACAAAAAAAGTCAGCCCCAAGATTTTTTTCCTCTTTGTTCCAATACCATCAATTATTTGAACATTATTTTTGCTTAAATGTAATTGTCTCCTTTTGTTGTTTTTACTTTCTTTGTTTGTTTTAGGACTTCAGTGTGAAAATGTAACCTTTTTTTTAATCAGTCTTTTTTACTCTAGGTTAATTTGTGATGTGTACTCATTTCATTCTAAATCACTAACAAATTAATTCTGATGGAGTATATTTGAGAGGTCATAGGAATAATATTCTACAAAAGGAGAAGTAATAGCCATGGAACCATTAAACTGCTCCACCTCTGAAGGATAATCATTGGAAGATCACTTTGAATATCAACATCATTGGAAGAATGCAAGTATGTGAGAGTGTGTCACATAGTACTTCTGTATACTCTTATAGCTCAGGGAGTATTAGTTCATGAGTATCAATGGTAACAAAAAGAAACATCATGCAGTCTTCGAGTGCAATTATTTTGTTACTGAACCATTTAGAAACTGCATCAATTAGATTATCAATTGATAAACCTGATTCCATTAATTTTGTCTGTGTATCTCATACCAACTATTTATTGATCGTTTTCAATGCTTGGAACTGACTCATACAATTGTATATTGATGTTCTGAGTTCTTTTCACCTCAGAGTGAATAGAAATGGAAGTTCAGTTATCCAGTTGTCAGTTCTATAAATTTGATTTATGTTGAAGTTTTAAAGGATATCCCACTAGCATGACTCTTAAAATTAATTTTACAATGTAAATTCTCCCTTTGAGTGTTATTAAAATATGCCAGCATTTCTGAGGCTGATATTCAGATTGTAAAAGGAGAAGTGTCTTAGTTATGCTTCTTCCTAGAAGCTTCCTAATGCAACTGCTTGTTCTTATTGTATTTAAGAGATTTGTCAGGGTGAATATTAATTACTTCAGTTTACTTGGAAATATTTTTTTTTTATGTATAAAACCTATCATTATTAGGTCAAATGTATAAAGCCACTGAAATCAGTGAAATTAAACTACTAACAGTTGCAATTTATTGTTAACAAGTGTGGTTTTCTGTATCCATTAACTTCATTTCCCCCATTACGGGCACTTGGTACATGAATATTCCAGGTCTGTTGCTGTTGTAGTATAAAATTGTCAGGGTCTGCATTTGTTGTAGTATAGGTGTTCTATCACCCTGAGCATAGCTTCCAGGACAAGATGTAAGCAGCCAAAGACATTTATTATATTATACAGCAAGGTTATACAGTCTATCAGAAGGCACATGTGTCACATCTTAATGGGTTATTTTCTACTGGCATGCATGTAATTAAAGCATACAATGGCTAAAATAACAATACAATACTTTAATACATCCAACCAAATTCTGCCCAATTTCTTCCCTGAGTCACAAGATGTGTAAATTCTTTTCTAAGTCAAAGACTAAATATAGCCTTCCAAAGCTATCCGAAAACAGCCCTTCTCCTACATGTCCCCCTATTTCTTTTTCTAACAGAACCACACTTTTCATTGATTTAACATTCTTTGCATACATAGATGCAAGCAAGGTAAAATTAACTGTATAGCAAAACCAACAGTTACGTAACGCAGTGTGTCTAACAGACTGATGTAACCCGTAAAAAATACAATACTCAGAGCTGTACAAATTAGCTCATTCTACCACAACTGGCATAATATATGGTCAAAGATAACAAAACTTCCAGCTACATCACCAAATTCTTCTTGTATCTGCCCAGCACTCCTCAGAAACCTCTGCAGTTCATAGGACTTTGTTAATCTCTCTAAATTGCATCCAGTTCTGGGCCCCTCAGTTCAAGAGAGATGTTGAGCTACTGGAACGTGCCCAGAGAAGGGCAACAAAGCTGGGGAGGGATTTGGAACACAGCCCTGGGAGGAGAGGCTGAGGGAGTGAGGGTTGCTTAGCTTGCAGAAGAGGAAGGTCAGGGGAAACCTCATTGCCCTTTGCAACTACCTGAAAGGAGGCTGTAGCCAGGTGGGGGTCGGTCTCTTCTCCCAGGCAACCAGCACCAGAACACAAGGACACAGTCTCAAGCTATGCCAGGGGAGGTTCGAGCTGGATATTAGGATGAAGTTCTTCAAAAGAGAGAGATTTGCCATTGGAATGTGCTGCCCAGGGAGGTGATGGTGTCACTGTCCCTAGAGAGCTTCAAGAAAAGCCTGGATAAGGCACTTAGTGCCATGGGCTAGTTGATTGGATAGGACTGGCTGATCTTGGAGGTCTCCTCCAGCATGGTTGATTCTATGAAAATAAGCAGTGAGTGGGAAGAAATGGTCTGTAAATGAGGCACAAAGGCAGAAATTTACTAAATGGTGAGAGCAGACTCCAGAGACCTCTAGGTAAAATCAGTGTAATTAGCACAATAGCATCCGACTAAACAGCTCCTGCTCCACCACCCATCCCAGAGCCAGAGGCAAGACCCTCACCACCCAGAGGAGCTCAGCCCCACTAAGGAGGCCCAGCCAGCACCCATGGAGGATATTGGGAGTAGTCATCAATCATTGCCCTAACAACCGGGGGCCACCAGGCCCCCGGCCTTTGTTGTCACCACCACCCAGCGCGCACCACACGTACTCACCAGTGATGAGAGGAGGATCCTCCAGCCCAGATGGGCTCATCTTAGGGCTGCTGCTTTTCCTGGTGAGGATTAAATAGGGGAGTGGGTTTGGAGGGCAAAGTGGCCACACCTGGGGTGGGAGGAGACTCCAATAGAGCCCAGGTGCTCTGGGATTGGGGGCAAAACGGGGATAAAAAGGGGTGGGTGAGGGACTTTCAGGGTGTCAGGTAATGATAGGACTAGGGGGAATGAGAAGAAATAGAAAAGGTAGATCCAGATTGGATGTTAGGAAGAAATTCTTCACCATAAGGGTGGTGAGACACTGGAACAGGTTGCCCAGGGAGGTGGGGAAGCCTCATCCCTGGGAGTTTTTAGGGCTAGGCTGGATGTGGCTCTGGGCAATCTGATCTGGTGTGAGGTGTCCCTTCTCATGGCAGGGGGTTAGAACTGGATGAGCTTTGAGGTCCCTTCTAAAATAATTTTGCAGTTTAGGTTGGATGTTAGGAAGAAGTTCTTCACAGAAAGAGAGACTGGCCATTGGAATGTGCTGCCCAGGGAGGTGGTGGAGTCATCATCCCTAGAAGTGTTTAAAATAAGACAGGATGAGGCACTTGGTGCCATGGTTTAGTTGCTTAGATGGTGTTGGATAATAGGTTGGACTTGATGATCTTGAAGGTCTTTTCCAACCTGGCTGATTCTGTGATTCTCTCGCCTCACTCTTTCTGATCCATTACTTCCAGCATTTTTCCCTCCCGTGCCAAAAAGTTGCACTGCACCTCAGATGCCGATGCTTGCTTGTCTGCAAAAAAAAGCCCAACACCCAAACCCAAGGCAAGTTACACACATAAAATATTTTGAATGAAGAAAACACGCTCTGCCTGCTGCAGCAGCAGCTCTCACACAATGGTTTGTGGCCTCCAAGCTGCCTGCTAATTGGCCATGAATGCAGAGATAAACCAGCACTGATTCCACTTCTTCTCCTCCCTGCCATTGCACCAGGTGTGTGCAGCCTCAGCTGTGAAGTGGCACAGCACAGCTCAAAGGCCAAGGTGTGTTCAGAAACCATGGTGGATGTGCAGCTGGATCTGCAAGCTCACTGACAGCAGGAATGGGGAACCACACTGCTCTTAGCTCTTAACATCTGTTTTGGCCTCAACAGACTAGGTCTGTCCTGTGTTTAAAGTCCTGTACCAGGGAGTATCTTTATGGGTGTATGCCTACTCTAGAGGCTATTTCACCAGCCTCTGCATGCCCACCATGAGCCCATTGCAGAGGCATAGCTGAAAGAAGAGTGCTAAACCTGGGGTATCCCTCTGTGCTGCTGCCCCAGCCCAAAAGAGCCCAGAGGCTCCAATACCCTCTTCCATGGAGCAGAAACTGCTCTCCAGACAGTTTCACCACCCAGAGACTTTCACCAGTGGTGCAGATTCCTCATATCCACTACCCTAAACAAAGCTCAGCCTGTCCATAGGTCAGATTTCAGACACTTGCTATTGAAAGCTGAAACAATCCACACATGACTTAAGTTTGACTTAATGGAAGTACCAAAAGAATCAACAGCAACACTAAGAAAAACAGCAAAACTGAAAACAAGGCTCCCACATCAGGGTTCTTGTATCTTTATTACAGGAAGGTGTAGAGTAAAAGGATGACTACTACTGATAGCCATGAGTTGGAGTCAACTGATAGCTCTCTCCAAAGTGTGGTAAAGAGCTTTCAGCACAGACCAGGCAGATAAAGATACCTGGTAAAGAGCAATGGCTCCAGTGAAAAGTGAGGGAGAGTGTGCTGCAAGCAATGAGGATGCCAAAGGGCAAACAAGTCATGGGAAGAAAGATATTTTGTGAACAGAATCCTTGGTGGAAATCTGAAGCTTAGCTGAGGTACAGTAGAGGAGTGGAGTGAAGGGCAGGAGATGAAATGAGCAGGGGCAGAGGCAGGAAGAATGCAGTTGGAGTGAGAATAAGCCCTGGGTAGGGCTAAGTGGCACAGCTGCCTGAATCAGGCCCCTGGGGTCAGATGTGTGCTAGCACTGGGACCAGGGCTGGGGCAGAGAACCACATTGGGAATAAAGGAAAAGCTGCCTAGGTGTGGGCAGGAGGTGAAGTCTGTGGCCATGTACCCATTAGTTAAGATTTAAAACTGATTGCTTCCTTGGCTTCAAAATACATCTAAAGTGTTCCAAATCGCTCTGCTGGAGCAGAGCTTGTTGCCTGCTCTCCAAACTTCTGAACTCCAGCACATATATTAAGACCAAAAGTTTCTACAAAGCTATTGTCCTTCTGGCAAGTGACTCCAAATGCCCAATAAGAAGCTCCCAGGGTCCTGGAAAGCCTTCAGATGCAGGGAATGGACACCTCTCCAGCTTTGTTGCCAGACAGCCTTTTAAACCTTAAAGTGTTTGCTCCATCTGCAGAGGCTTTCTGGAGGAAACAGTTAGGCCAAGGCCAACAGTTCCCCTAACTACTGTTGCATTTCACACGAAAAATGGACAAAACAACCAAGCCTTTAGCCAAACAATCTCTAATATATTAACAAATGAGTTGTCCCCTCACATCTTGAAACTAAGAATCCACTTTCTATCAACATAAGGTTGCTGGATGGGTGAAGCATCCCTTTGTGATGGGGACTGTGTCACTGAGACAAAGAAAATACCTCAGTCAGTCAGTGCAGTGAACACCACCAGAGCTGCTGGTGCATTAAATACCAATCTGATGGCAAATGACACTGTGACGGGTTGAGGCAGCCCCCCTCTCCCCACCACGGGCAGAATAAAAACAACTCAGCAAAACGGATTGCAAAAGTGATGGAAAGTTTAAAGGAAAAGCGGTGAATGTTTACAGAAAGCCAAAAGCAGAGTGACAAAAAGAAATCCCAAAACAGTCCCAAGATGATCCCATCCCCACCTGGGGGTACAGCCAAGACCCCCAGGGCTCCTTCTTCCCCCCTCCCCACTGCTAGGCTAGTCTCAGCTGGCCAGATCTGAGACTGCCCATCCCCCGTGGCCTTGGGCCTAGCCAGGCCCATGGCCGGGAGACAACATCTCCCCCATTACCGGGTGACGGCGAGGAAGAAAGAGGAGGTGCTTAGACCTCGCACTGGATCTTATAGTGGTGCAGAGAATTCTGGTAGAAATACCCAATTTCCTGTGTCCACCCACTGGGCTGGACCTCTGGACACAGGAAGCAGGGGGCACCCAGCCCAAACTGCAACAGACACAAAGCAGGATTCCCTATGTCAGACTGATCTTGCCAGAGGCCTTGCTTGCTGTTCCTAACCCTCCTGGTGGCATAGGAGTGCACAGAGTAAGGACACTCACGCTCCTTATCTGCACACATGTGCGGGCTGCAGTTCCAGTAAACATCTAAGGAAGAACAGAAGTTGCCTGAGTGTTGCAAGTAAAGGATAAAGCTTGAGCTTCTCTTGAGACTGATGAAAACAGCCTTTGGTTCAAGGCATGGTGAACCACTGGGGTTTACTGACTGACACCAGGATTCCAATCACCCCCATAAATGGGAAACCCACAGTTCTGTAAGGAGTACATCGGGCATAGCTGAGCAGTGCTCACACAAGCTGCCCTGACTTCCAGTGGAGTACTTTATGTCCACCACAGAGACTGTGTCTGCCGGCCTGGATCTATGGATTCTACACACTTCTTGTCTGAAAAGATCTATACAGAGACAAACCAACCAGCACCAGAACAAGAGGACACAGTCTCAAGCTGTGCCAGGGGAAATTTAGGCTGGAGGTGAAGAGAAAGTTCTTCACAGAGAGAGTTGTTAGCTTTTGGAATGTGCTGCCCAGGGAGGTGATGGAGTCACCATCCCTGGAAGTGTTCAAGAGGGGACTGGATGTGGCACTTGGTGCCATGGTTCAGTAGTCATGAGGTCTTGGGTGACAGGTTGGACAGATCTTTGAGGTCTTTTCCAACCTTATTGATTCTATGAGTTTATGATTCTATGACTACAGTAACAAGCTCACATTCTTTTCTGCTTATCTTACAAGGTCAAGACACAATCAAAACACTTGCCTCTTTCAGACAGAATGTTTCATCCTACAGTTTTGAACTTACTTCTTTATTACCTGCCTGATCTATTAAAGGAGAACTTAGATCTTACTAGTTCCAATTCCTACATTTCCCATTTCTTATTAATAAAGAAGACTTGATCAACCATACCAGTTCTAGCCTGAACACACTGTACACAGAACTTAAGATACAAAGACCTACAAATACAGCAAACCCAATCTTCAGCACTGTCTGCTTCAAAAGCATGTTACACCTTTGCCTTTTTCTAAGATGGTCAAAAATCCTAGAATTATTTAATGTCAGCAAGATTCTCCCTTGTTCTGTGAGGGTAAAGCTGGCCAGGCTCCATCTCCACAGATAAGGAAAATACTTGCAGGTAAGCAGCAAGAGTGAAAAGGCCACTTTGCTGGGTCAGAGATGACATCCTGAATATTCATGGTTCTGCCCAATGTAAAATTAAACATAACACAGTAATCCATTTTTACTCATCCTAACATACTGATCTCCTGATTCTCTGTTTTTGCTAAGGAAAGGTACTGAGTCCTATTGATCCTAACTTTGGCCTAATGTTGTTTATTTTTCTTTCAAATTTCTCCCAACTAAAGCCTCCAAAATATTTATATTCTCCATAAATTTTGTTAAATCACACTTAAAGCCACATAGAAAATGAAATCTTGAGAAGATAACATGCCTTAACTACTCTTTCTTGTAACATAATACCCGAATTCCCCCTATTTGGTTTTTATAACCTAAAATGAAAATGTCTTTTGTGCTATAATTAATATTGACCTTCCTTTAATTATTTAAAATTATTGCTTAATTATGACAGACTGTCTAGTTACCATATAAATCAATGTGAACCTATTCTCTAATCAGACAAAAATTAAGCAACCATGATATTCAGTCCTAATTTGGATGTTTTCTGGTACATTCTCATGCAATCAGCCTCTGATTGATGCTTTTGATCTCAGATTATCATGACAGTCATTGTGATCAGTATTAGGTAGGTCTGCTGATTTTCATTTTCGTGGGAAATGCTTTTTGTCCCATCCTCTTGATTGTTGTGCTGTCTTCTGCTGAGATGATTGCAGCACTGAGTTGCAAAATTGATGTTTCCAGGTCATGGCATAGGTTGGCTTCTCCTTGATGGTATCACTAAAGCTGTAGGTTATAAAATAGGAATCCACTCCCCCTGCTTTTTGTGTATATATATATATATATATATAAAATATCCTTATCTTAAAGCTACTATGAATACAAAGAAAAGACCAAAAGAGACATTCTGTAATATACTTATATAAAAATTCCTAACTTATGCTAATACCAAAAGTCCCTGAAAAACTTAAAGAACTATGTTAAACTATCAAATCAATGCCTAAAAAAGAAACAAAAAAGATAAAAAAGATGTTACATTAACTAAAGCATGCTTTTAAAAATGAAAACCTGTTTACCACAATCTTCACCTATATTACGTAGAGCTCTTTCAAAATGCTATAGCACACACACACACACAAAAAAACCCCACTCAAAGAACAAAAGGTTTGAACCAAAAGAAAACAAATTTAACCTATGAACTCCTAGAATAACTTATTCTACTTACACACTATCACTTATATTTTATTTTCTTCATTATCATGCCTATTATAATCAATTACTAATTATAATAGTATATAATTACCATATGCTTATCTTATTATTATTACTTATTACTTGATATACCTTATTATAATTACTAATACTTACCATGAGTACTCACTATTCATTATGCTTACTGTTAAAACTTAACTACTAAAAACATCACAAAAACAAATCTCCAAAGTTCCTTACAATCAGAAAGAACGCTGAAATCATTATCTATGTTAGGTTTGCACTTACAAAATGTTGGACTTTTTTATTACTTTTTTTTTTTGACAAAACATAGCACCATTACTTTAAACCAGGACACAGCTTTTGCAGACGCGGGAGAGATAACAGAGAAGGCATGGAAAGGGCAAGAAACGGGGGGCAGGGAGCTGACAGGCTCAGCAAAGCCACTGTAGCTACAGAAGGCTGGGGGCAGGGGGGAAGAATGTTGCCGAATTCACAGCAGCTGCCTTTTCAGGTAGCTCTCGGTTGAAAGGCAGGATCTCTCAGTGGCACGGAGAATCCCATGGGGTGTTAGCAGTGATTCTGAGCTCAACCGATGCTTTTGAGCCTCCTTGCTGAGGCCCCGCTTGTCCTCCTGCTGTGAGTAGCTCTGAAACTCAAGATGGTCAGAGCAGATGCCATTGCTTCTTCCCTGCTCCACATTGCTGCATGTTGGTGCATGCAAGATGCCAGCACATCACCCACAGCAGCACTTCTCAAAGTACAGAAAAGTCTCTGGCAACCAGTGTTTCTCACTTTCTTCTCCAAAGTAGGCATTGCTTTAATCTCTCTGATCTTACCCTCCTTCCTAGCATAGTCCCAAAACTCAGCTCTGATCCCAGGCCAGATCCCTGGATCATACACTTTTTGTGAAAGAGGAGCGGAGTTCAGCAGTTGAGAAGAGCATCTGCTGAAAAGCAGAAGCACTGATAGATTTCTCATGTTGCTTAAAGAGTTTCTGAAGGGCTTTTAGGACAGTTATCTCCTCCTGGGTCATACTTTTCACTTAAAATGTCCCTTTTTTCTGCAATTAAAATATTTTGATCAAGAGGGGATTGGATGTGGCACTTGGTGCCACGGTTTAGTCATGAGGTCTGTGGTGACAGGTTGGGCATGATGATCTTTGAGGTCTCTACCAACATTGGTGATAACTGTGATTCTTTTTTTCAAGATCTAACTAAGACTCCAAATATTGCTCTCTCTGCTTTTATGTGCTCACCAAAAGAGGAGACTTCAACACCCTGGGGAGGCTCCAACCTCCCAATTACCCCAGCTATTCACCTCTGCTTCACAGGTCTGTGGATTCTCTTCTTTTTCTCACAGGTATCTCTAATATTTCTTTCTCTTCCTTTCTTTTTTTTTTTTTCTTTTCTTTTAAAAATTTTTTTTAAAAAAATGTTTAACATCTGGACATTCTTGTTTTTCACACCTCTATTTAAGCTAAGTTGGGGACTATTACCAGACCTGCTTTCACACGTGAACAGCTACACAAACACACTCTCTCTCTGGATCTCTCCAACAGACACTCCATCTGTCAGGTCTAGCTGCCTCACATGCAGATAAACCATGCAAATGGGTCTCTCAGTCAACCCCCGAACTCCACTATACTTGACTTGGACCTTCTGATCCCTCCAGTACACAGTTTGTGACCTTCCACTCTCCAGTATGTGGCAGAGACAACCTCTTTGATGCCTCCTTCCCAAGATGCTTACACTGTTTGCAGATTATACCAGATTGATAACCACTAATAATCACATGCATGTGTGCCCATATGTACCTGTGTGATAGCACACACTCTGAAGAGTGGGTTTGTTCTATTCAACATCCTCAGTTGTAGCTTCCCACCTGCCCACATTATAATGCCTGTAGCACTATGGGTTTTTTTGGAAGACATGGCCTCAAGGTTGTCTTCAAAGTGAGTAAATACATTAACAGAAGGGAAAAGGAAGAAATGTAGTAAACATAAATACATGTAGCCAGAAGTTAACTGAGATGTGCAAACTGACCTGGGAAATCAGAAGCTCTCCCAAGTCCTACCTTCACACATGTATAGAATAAGTACAACAGAAAATGGTTTGTCCATGGATGAAGGTAAAAGAAATCAGGCAAGTAAGAAGATTTCAGGACAAAAAAAGCAAGGAAACAAAAGAGAGAAAAAATACAGTTCAAATTAAATTCACTGTATCAGTTAAATTTTCAGTAATTCAGTTCCAAATATGATTTTAAATTGTGACAAGAATATATTATAAAGACAACCAGCCAACTCATTAATGCATAATATATTTTTTATGCATGTCAATCTTCACAATTTGGCACAGTTTATATAAATATTAGATGGTCCTCAAAAATAGGTCATTCAACTTTCAAATGGAAGTAGAAGTCTCTCTCAATCTAACCAGGGAAATTAAATATATATTGTTAAGGATTTCCTTAATTCTTTTAATCACTGTACAATTTATGTCCGTTTCTTTTATCTGTAACTGGAATCCATGAACACAGACCACTTGAGGGACTGAGCATCATTTTCATTAACTATAATTGCTTTGAAGTAAGGTTTTCAGTCTATTGCAGAACAATTTCATGTTAATTTGAATCACTGTTCTGATTTGTCTTCAATAAGCTTTATTTTTACTGCACTTGACTGTAGCTGAGAGTTACAGACAAAACAAATTTAGAAGAGATAAAGCAAGTGTAATCATCACAGAGTTGATGTAAAACAACAACAACAACAAAAAACACTTTAGGTTGCTTTTGGAAAAACTGCTGTTAGCATCTGCACTGGCTGTGAAATTCTTCTCCTAGGTTAGAGCTCCACTTGGTGGTTAATTGAACTAAATGTGAAACTAAATGTGCGATAGGATACCCTGCTATTTAAAACAAGAAATCAGACGTGAATCATTCAATGCATGCATAAAAGATATTTATTTTTCTAATATTATTTTTGTTTATTTTTTAAATAATACTTTCAGTTAGTAATGCATATGAATTCATTCCATGTATAGATATCTCTTAAACCCAAACTTTGAAGAAGAAATATATCAACAAGTTTCTCCTGTATGAAAGTGTTAGAAAAAGATTCACAGAACGGATACTTACTTTGGTTCTGAAAAAATCTGAAACCTTAACTTTAACATTTGCTTAACACATTATAAATGTTGTCTTCACAACACTTGATTATGATGATAAAAAAAACAAACTTATAAACAAACAATAATAATAATAATAATAATAATAATACAATACACCAGGTTGGAAGAGACCTTCAAGATCATCGCGTCCAACCCATCAAACAATCCAACCCACCCAACAACTAGACCATACAGCCAAGCACCCCATCAAGTCTTCTCCTGAACACCTCCTGTGAAGGTGACTCCACCACCTCCACGGGTAGCCAAATAATCAAACACTTAAAAACTGGGCCAAAAATGCTGAATAATAAACTCCTTATGCAATGGTTAACAAAGATCATTTACAAAAATGGGAAGTTCATTATGCTTAACCCTGAATTTAATTTTGAAGTTCAAAAATAGTGAAGGAAAGTCTGAACTAATAAACAGATACTGCTAAAACTTAGATTTGTGAAAGTGCTTATTTTATACAAATCTGAATAATCATAGATTGGACAAGATTCCTCACACCTAGCTTGAAAGATAGATGTGTCTGACCTAGTGTGCTTATAATTCTCCTATCATTAATGGGAAAAAATACACTGCTTTTGAAATAGGTTGGGTAAAGCAGTACATACATATAGGTAAGAAAAAAAATGTCTTGGGGAGGCACATATTTACCTTTGAATGAGACCCTGTGTCTCCATCTAGACTAGTCAATTTGGTGGGACTATGACTGGCCTCTAGCCTTGAGGCTGAATAAAAGGAAAAGAGTAGTCACCTCCAAAAAGACATCAGAGAACAGTGTTTTGCCAATATTCACTCCTGAATTGTGTTTACATTATCTTGGAAAAGGCTGAGTTGCCTGATAATGAAACCATACCAAGGAGAGTGAAATAATTTAACATTAGAGATGTTAAAGTGTTTGTGCCCAGGAAACTATTATGACATGATTTATTTTGCTGAAATAGAAGTAGTCATTGCTTCCTACTTTTAACTTAGATACCCTTCACAGAGCTCTACTAACTTACACCCAGAGCTGATACTTCTGATACCATAACAGCATTTCTGAGTGCCAAATTTCCTTCAGTAAATGAGGCTGTATGAATCAGCTTGACAAAAATCACCTGTATGAAAAAAAAATAATTATTTTGAGCTCAGACAAAAATGATAAAAACGCCTGCTCTGAGAAATGTAAGTTCCATTTCAATTCTGAGTCTCAAAGTTCCATAAAAAAATCTCATGGAGTTCCCACCCTCGTCAGATCTGTATTGACCTTTTGCATTTTTTTCATACAGGTGATTAACTTTTGCCAGATATTGAAATAATATTTTATTTTCTGTATGTGAAAATACATAAGAGAAAAAAAATAAAAATTATGAATTATATGGAAAATACAGATATCTGTTTTGTTTCATGGCATAGAAAGATTATAAAGCAATATTTAATAAAATTGAAAAGTAAATTAATTCAGTACTTCTAAAAGGAGTATTATTCAAAAGTTCTGTAACATAAAAATCAGAAAGATAAATTATTAACTAGTAACTATATTTCATAGCTGTGCATTTACTGCTTTTCTGTGTCTAAGTCATGATAATGCAACTGGGCTTACCATTTTAATTTGTGGACCAAACCAAAGTGAACTTTTCCTTTCCAGAGGAAAATAAAATAAATGGACATATATTTTATGTCAGCTGACACATGAGAGATTTTGATCACTCTTTCAATGGTTACAAGAAGATAATGCCTTTGATGGCACAAATTAAGACTCTTCTACTTCCTTACAGAAGTTAAGAAGTTATAACCTTTTTTTTTTTTTTTTTAATTTTCCTCCTTGAAATTGGATTACTGCACCTCACATGTTCTTAGGCACACCTGTACTAATCCATTTGGTATTTTATTAGCAAAGAGCACAGTATCTGTAATACTGCAAAATGGCACATTTTATTTTCTTTGCATGGGACCAAATGGAACAGTACAACCCAAATCTACCCACAGTGCCTGCTGTTGGCTTCATAATCTTTCTCACTGCAACATTGCCTCAGGCCAGATTTGAAGCAGAATGGATATAAGCATCAATCTGAAAATTCCAACAGCCAGCAGCTGTTCAGCCTCTAAAAGCATGCATGCATGTACCTCAGAAAGGGCACAGATACGACAAGTCCTGAAGAACCAGATAACTAAATTTTATTCAAGTTTAATAATAATGGTCAACTTCCCCTCTGTCCTCTATGACCTCTATTTCCAGTTTGGGTTTCAGTCAACACCATCTTTTGGGTTTTGCTTGTTGGTTTTGTTTGGGTTTGCTTTTGTTTCCCTTGTAGTTGCAGCAATCTGGTCTTGGTAGCCTTCAATATGTGTGATGTTCCTCCTTACAGTCCTCAGGGACAGGAAATTTACTGTCTCTTTTCTGTCCCTCAGTAATCCTGCAGTCTTTTCTTGAGGTGTAGACTCTACCCCCTCACAGTAACTCCTCTAGTTTTCCCCTTTATGCATGCTGAAATGTTATAATTTTCTTCTCTGGAGAATTTTCACTTGCTCTCTAAGACAAGGAGTAATAGTCCTCCACATCATGGAATTATTGAACCATAGATCAGCCTAGGCTGAATGAGACCTTTGAACATGATCTGGTCTAAACTTCTGTGAAAAAAAGAAACATAGATGATATTATCACAGAATCATGGAATCACCTCAAAGATCATCAAGTCCAACCTGTCACCACAGACTTAACATCAGTGAGGGTTTTTTCACAGTATCACAGTATGGAAGAGACCTCGAAGAGCATCGAGTCCAACCTGTCACCACAGACCTCATGACTAGACCATGGCACCCAGTGCCACGTCCAATCCCTCTTGAACACCTCCAGGGACAGTGACTCCACCACCTCCCTGGGCAGCCCATTCCAATGGCGAACGACTCTCTCAGTGAAGAACTTTCTCCTCACCTCGAGCCTAAACTTCCCCTGGTGCAGCTTGAGACTGTGTCCCTTTGTTCTGGTGCTGGTTGCTTGAGAGGAGAGACCAACTTCCTCCTGGCTACAACCACCCTTCAGGTAGTTGTAGAGAGCAATAAGGTCTCCCCTGAGCCTCCTCTTTTCCAGGCTAAACAATGCCAACTCCCTCTCCTCATAGGGCTTGTGCTCAAGGCCTCTCCCTAGCCTCATTGCCTTTCTCTGGACACATTCAAGTGTCTCAATGTCCTTCTTAAACTGAGGGACCCAGAACTGGACACAGGACTCAAGGTGTGGCCTGATGAGTGCTGAGTCCAGGGGCACAATGACTTCCCTGCTCCTGCTGGCCACACTATTCTTGATACAGGCCAGGATGCCATTGGCCTTCTTGGCCACCTGGGCACACTGCTGGCTCATGTTTAGGTGGCTGTCAATCAGCACCCTCAGGTCCCTCTCTGTTTGGCAGCTCTCCAGCCACTCCAACCCCAGCCTGTATATCTGCATGGGGTTGTTGTGGCAAAGTGCAGCACCCGGCACTTGGACTTGTTGAATGTCATCCCATTGGACTCCGCCCATCTGTCCAGTCAGTCGAGGTCCTTCTGCAAAGCCCTTCAACCCTCTAACAGATCAACATCTGCTCCCAACTTGGTGTCATCTGCAAATTTTATCTATCACTCTGTCTTCTCACATCATGAAAACCTCCAGTGACAGAGACTCCACTATGTTCCCACTGTGATTTTTTTCTTTGTTTGTTATAACATCAAGACAAAACATCTTCCAGCGTGGCTTGCACCCATCACTTCTTATCCTGTTGCTCAGACTGTCAGATAATGCTGTATGGCATATTTCTTCTTAACAGGGAGTCACAGGGCATATGCCCAGGTACAATTGTTTAAACTCATGACAGTCTTGCTGACAATGTATAGACTGGCAATCTCCTAGACAAGACTGAGACATGAGAAGTTCAGTCCAGGAACTATTTCCATTGAATAGAGTAGAGAAAGGGGCAAATGGAAAGTAGGACAGAGACAAGCTTCACAGAGTAGGAGTCAGGCCTTGCTATGAGCAAGCCCAAGAACAAAAGCTAGCCTGCTTGCTTTCCAATACTGACAACATAATTCCCTTCACAATATGCCTGTGCAAATTCAGGTCCTTAGTAACATGAATAGGCACTAAGTTTATAAGTAAGAGGTAGACTACCATCACACATTTCTGCAGAAAGACTTGTAGAAGTGTAGCAAAAATGATCATGAACTGACAGCAATTAAAGATTTGACTGATTAATTCTGAGGGAAGGAAAAAGTGCTGAAGAAGGCTTGATGCTTGAACATTTCTTTTAAATTATTATTATTGTTTGTTGTTTGGGGCTTTTTTCCTCAGCTATTCTTACTGAAAATTTTTATCTATACATATAATTGCATTTTGGTTTTCTTGAACAGAAGTTAGTTATGTCAGAAATATTTAAATTAAATGAGAATAGTGTGTTAATGATGGGAGGACTATCTTTGATCCATAGACAGTGACCAATGGACAGGACCATTACATTGTGACTCCATGGACATGACTGCTAACCAACACTCTATGAGAGTGTAATTATATGGAGTGTAACAATTGAAAGTTAATAACTGAAAGTTAAAGACTAGAGCAAGTGAGCAGTGAAACTGACTTCCACCTTTGTTTTGAAACTGGGCTGTGTGCCACTGGAACTACAAAGGATGTTTGAGCATGGGGCGAAGGTCATGTTGTAGGTGATGAAGAGGAGGGAGGATGAAGTCACAACCCTCAGGGGTACAAGGCAACCACCCTTCTGTTATAGTGCAACCATAGTGGTGCTTATACAGTACATAACCAAGGGGCATGCTTTGCCTGCCTTCTGGCATGTACTGGCCGTACATGACAGGATGCATGTCGGTTTATAATAGATCCAGATACAATGTGGTGCGGCAACCAACCTTCATTGTCATCACAGAGATGCCTACTAAGAGTTGGTTCCTTGCCATCTTGGTCTCTGGATTATGTTTCATTGCATGCTAAAATATCTACTGGGGTTGATAGAATGTGTGTAAGTATATTATGTTTTGCTGTGATATGCAATAATATATATATATAAGTATTTTAGCTGGTATAGTTAATAAATTGCTTTTGAAAGAGATAATAGGATATGGGGGTCTGAGCAACCTGATCTAGTGTGAGGTGTCCCGTCCATGGCAGCGGGGTTGGAACTAGATGATCGTTGAGGTCCCTTCCAACCCTCATAATTCTATGATTTTCCACTGCATCTCATCCTTATGAACCTTAACTGTAACAAATAGGTAGCAAAGTAAACCCACCTTAAGGTTTTTGAATATTTCTGAAAAAACAACTAAGCATATTATAAGCATGAATTTTAATTATGAGACAAATAAACAAATGAACATCAAAACCCCAAATTCACATGAAATACAACCATTCTCAAAAAAAAAAAATAATCTTACTTCAGTTAAAAAATCGTGACAGGCAAACATCATTTCAAAAGTATTTAGCTAAATAATGCTTTTAATCTGAAGCATTTTACACTTGTCTTTCTCAACTAGTACAGTTGCATTTTTAGTCAGCTGCTAAATCCTTCAAAGGGCTGTCACTCAGTCATTCCTCTGTTACCTCTAGTAACAGAAATGTTGCTTTCTGATGCCAGGCTTTTGCTGTGGTTGAGCGCAAGCACACATTGACTGATGCTTGTCTGCCTTCTTTCCCCTGGGTGGCAGCACTATATAACATTTTCCCAACAGATACGCAGAACAGAGCAGTGAAGAGTGACATCGCTCTGCTGGGGAGAGAGAAGGACAGCAGTAACAGTACATGTAAAGAAAATTACCCTGTTGATGGGAAACAGCTCTGGATGCCTTGAGACATCATTGTGTAGAACCACTAGGAATAAATTGACAAGAGTGTGGCTTCAATGCACTGCAAAAAGAGTAGTATCCAATTAAAATGCAACAATAATGATGAAAGCACAACTGGTTCAAGTACTGTACTTGATTTTTCTGGATTTAATTTTCTTGACAGCATCTTGTATGGTGCTATGTTTTGGATTTGTGATTAATTCAGTATTGATTGCACATCCATGTTTTAGCTACTGCTGAGCTGTGCTCACACAGCATCAAGATTTTTTTGATCCTTATGTTGCCCCAACAGCAAGTAGGCTGAAGCTGTGTGGGAATCATGTCCTGAATGTGCAAATCACCTTGTGAGCATGATGATTACATTAAGAATGCAAGAAGTGTCTCACAAAGATAAGATCATCGTTAACAACTCACCTGATGTGTCAAGTCTGTCCACTGAGATAACAATTGTCCAGGGGATATGGTGGATGGCAAAGAGAGGTGGAGGTCACTCTGTACCAACCCCTGTAAGTCCACTGAGAGTCACCTAGTTGTCACACATACATTGTAATATGACAAGGGCATGGGCTAGGAGTGGGCTACAATGAATGAACCAGGAACAGTATAAAAATCCTGAGTTATGCCAACTTAAAAGAAGATAAACATCACTGGGAATATCACAAGGCCAAATGCCAGGTCCTGCACTTGGGTCACAACAACCCCAAACAATGCTACAGGCTTGGGGATGTGTGGCTAGAAAGCTGTCTAGCAGAAATGGAACTGGGGGTTCTAATCAACAAGCAACTGAATATGAGCAAGCAGTGTGCCCTGGCTTATATTAGAAACGCTGTGTCCAGCAGGAGTAGGCAGGTGCTTGTGCCCTTGTACTCAGCTCTGGTGAGGCCACACCTTGAGTATTGTGTCTAGTTTTGGGCACCTCAATACAAGAGAGATGTTGATGTGCTGGAGCAAGTGCAGAGGTGGGCATCAAAGCTGGTGAAGGGCCTGGGCAATCAATCTTATGAAGAAAGACTGAAGTAGCTGAGGCTTCTGAGTTTGAAAAAGAGGAGGCTGAGGGGAGACATCATTGCTCTCTGCAACTACCTGGAAGGACATTGTGGAGAGACTGTTGCTGGTCTCTTCTCAGAGGCAATTAGTGATAGAACAAGAGGGGATGGCCTCAAGCTATGGCTGGGTAGGTTTAGACTGGACATTAGGAAATTTTTTTTCACGGCAAGAGGGATCAGGCATTGGAATGAGCTGAGCTGGGAGGTGGTTGAGTCACCAACCCTGGATGTGTTTAAAGGTCATTTGTGTGGTGCTTGGGGATATGGTTTAGGGGTGAACCTTGTAGAGTAGAGTTATTGGTTGGACTTGGTGATCCAGAGGTTCTTTTCCAACCTGAACATTTCTGTGATTCTGTGAAGTTGGAGAAACACTACCCAGGACATCATAAGATGGAGGAACAACAGCTGGAGGACAACAGAACACAATCTTCAGCAGCCCAGGAGCCTCTACCCACCTCCCTGATGAAGAAGGGCTCAGGCTGGTAACTCTCTCTCCCACCCTCTCCATTCTCTCTCTCTTTCTCTCTCCCTTTTCCTTCTTTTGCTGTTTTGTTTGTAAGTAATAAATAGTTTTGTTTTGATATATGACCTAGTTTGTGTCTTAATTTCACTCATAGGAATGTTCAAAGGAACCATGGCTCATTCCTGAATTCAGGATCAAGACAAACTGACCAAAGGACTATCCCATACTATATGATATGCTCAGCAATAAATCTTGTGGGGGAGAGGGGTAAAGAGTAAGGGAGGACATTTTGAGTGATGTAATTTGTCTTCCCAGGTAACCATTATACGTGACAGAGCCCTACTTTTCTGGAGATAGCTAAGCATCTGTCTGATGATGGGCACTGGTGAATTAATTTCTTGTTTTTATTTGCTTGCAAGTCCAACTTTTGTTTTACCTGTTAAACTGCATGAGTCTTCTCACTTTTACCCTTTCAGCTCTTCCCCATCCCCTTTTGGGAGAGTAAGTGAAAGGCTGTGTGATGCTTAACTGCCTACTGGAGTTAAACTACTGCTTCTTTGGAGGCATCCACCTGAGGAGAAATCTTACTGAATGGGAGTGTTGAGGTGCTTGGTCACATGTGTGACCAAGACTGTGAAGACTAAAAGATTTTGTTTGAATTGCAAACTGACAGTCTACAGTTATGATGGATTTTATTTTGCACTACAATGTGAATATATTAGCAGTTCTGTACAGCCTTAGTGTAAAGAATATTAATAAAATCAACTTGTATGCAGTAATTCCATACATACTTTATTAGACCAGGTGTTTTTTAAATACTTCATCATAGAATTGTGAGGGTTGGAAGGGACCTCAAAGATCATCTAGTTCCAACTTCCCTGCCACAGGCAGGGACATCCTCCATATCATATCAGGTTGCCCAGAACCACATCCAGCCCATCCTTAAAAGCTTCCACAGATGGGGCTTCCATCTCCTCCCTGGGCAACCTGTTCCAGTGTCTCATTGCCCTTATGGTAAAGAACTTCTTCCTGACATCTAATCTAAATCTGCCCTCCTTTAGCTTGGATCCATTCCTCCTGGTCCTATCACTACCCAACACCCTAAAAAGTGCTTCACCAATTTTCTTGTAGACCCCCTTCAGATATTGGAAGGGCACAATAAGGTCTCCTGCTCTTCTCTAAACTGAACAACCCCAACTCTCTCAGCCTGTCTTCACAGGATAGGTTCTTCTAGCTTCTGATCATCCTTGGGGCCCTTCTCTGGACATGCCAGCAAACATCTGCATCACTATCATAATCTCATTAATTTTTAAGACTGCATCTGTTTTTTCCATTGAAATATTTTAAAATATTGCACATAACATTTGTCTATTAATGCTGATGTTAAAAGCAGTGGACTAAATTATCAAAGACTACCCATATCTATCTCAGAGATGGCATCAATTGTTTAGAAGAGCCGGGAGACCACCATAGCAACCAGTCAGTGTTTTTTTTAATTCAGCAACAATGTGGGCTTTGTGTAACCAGGAAGATCAGAAAAGCAGACAGCCCCCAGCCAAGTTCCAGTTTGTCTTGCAAGGGAGGCAGGGACAGGTATGGAATGAGCCCCAGCCACTGTGAGCTATTTAAACATCCAAAAATCAGATCTGAGAATCAATCGCTTAGAACAGCCAAGTGATCACCATTGCAAATAGTCAGTCCCAAGAAAAGACCAAGAAATCAGTGGTTTGGGGTTGGTTTTTTGTTGTTGTTTTGGTTTCGTTTGTTTGGTTTTGGTTTTTAATTCAGCGACAATGTGGGCTTTCTGTAAGTAGGAAGCTCAGAGAAGCAGGCAGACCCCATCTGGGTTCCAGTTTCTCTTGTGAGGGTGGTGGGGACAGGCATGGGCCAAGCCCTAGCCACCATGGGCTATTTAAACAGCCCTGGAGCACAGGGATCGCAGAACAACAATGGTTGCAACTCAGCCTAAAGCTGTTTCCAAAAGAACTGTGTCAACCCAGACAGAGGTCCAACATAAACATGAAGGTGTCCAGGCTCCTGGCTGTGGGGAGTGCCGGCATCTCTTGCTTCTCATGGCAGTCTGCAGGGACTACACCTGTGTCTGCCATGAGCAGGTGAATGACCTTCTTAGCCTAGTGGCTGAGTTGAAAGAGGAAGTTGAAAGGCTGTAGACTATTAGGGAGTGTGAGACGGATTTGGACTGGTCAAATTAGACTCTACCATCCATCAAATAGTCCCAACAGCTGTGTAGATGTCAGAACACTCAGGGCTCCCTACCCTCTTGCCAGTTTCCCAAACAGGATGACTCAGATCTGGAGACAAATTCCTCCCAAGTGTGGCAGGTGTGGCACCTCAATAGCCACTGAAGCCCACCAGGTGCCCCTGAAGAATAGAGTTGCTGTTCTTGGTGAATCTGTTTTCACCAAAAGCAACATTCTGCAAGGGAAACCAATCAACAGCAGCTATGGGAGCTTGTTGAGTTCACGTCATCCAGACAGGCGGTTATAGTAATGGTTATTAATATTTAATAGGTGAAACGATTAATAAAAATATTAATAACTCTATTAAAAAATCCTGCAGAAAATATTAATAAAACCTATTTACTGGTTCAAAATATTCAGTTGTGGAACAGATAACTTACCAGCAGAAACATGTAACAATTTAGCCAATATAAGTAAAAAAAAAAACAAACAGAAACAACAAACAGTAATTTAAACTGTAAAGAAAAAATACAAAACATTGGCAACATGCAGGCTTTGCCCACAAGCCAGGAGGCTATAGAATTCCCTGTGGCAACAAACCTTTTAAGAGGTGCTTATAAAAATCAGATTTGCTAGGATATTCGCTGCAAATTGATTTAGTTCTGCTCTATGTTGCTATGTTAATAATCCACAGATCACGATGCCATGCGGCTCACGTGGGGATTTAAACAAAATCAAAATGTTGTTAAACAGGTGAAAGCTGAAAGAGTACAGTTTCACTTTCTGTTGGGTTTTGGAGCTTGTTGCTGTAGCACAGACATGGGGAAAGCTTTTATCTCCAAGGGCTTTGTAGTTGAAAGTGTTGTACAAAAGTGATTGTTGACTATTTGCAATGGTGGTCACTAGGCTGTTCTAAGCGATTGATCCTCGGATCTGATTTTTGGGTGTTTAAATAGCTCACAGTGGCTGGGGTTCATTCCACACCTGTCCCTGCCTCCCTTGCAAGACAAACTGGAACCTGGCTGGGGGCTGTCTGCTTCTCTGAACTTCCTGGTTACACAAAGCCCACATTGTTGCCAAATTAAGAGCTAATTTACTTTGGTAAGAAATAATGAATATATCATTCCAGACATTATGTGAGAACAGATATCACCATTAAATGCATTTTCTTCCAAAATAATCATAACATTTTGTGCAGTAGCTGATTCTGTAATTCCACAGGATAGCAAAACTGTGAAAGAGGAGTAATCTATGATCAAAACACACTCAAAAAAAGGCATGTCACTGCGGACAAAAGATCAAGTGTTAAAATACATGCCAGTCTCAGCTCATTAGGAAATACTCCAGGCTGACAGCTGTGCTCTATCCTTCTGCTTCAAACTTCAATGTTCTCTGGCAACATGTTGCATACATATTAGATATTTTGCAAAAGCCATTTTTCAAACAATATCTTGAATTTAGGCTCACAGTTGATGCTAAAGCTCAAAGCTTGAGTTCACTATAGCCAAGAATTCACATTAAAAATATATATTAAAAACAAACAAACAAAAAAAGAGAGAAATAATAACTTTCTTACAGTATAAACGTAATGATCCTTATGCCAGAACAACAAAACTTCTTAGAGAAGAAGCAGCATTTCCACTTATTTAGTGCTAAATAAAGCACACGGGGGTATCATTCTGAAAAACCGTGGGCCCCAAAGTGATGTTCTCAGGGCTATTTATACAAGAGCTTTTACAAAGTCATGCTTGTGTAATACAGTTATTCTTTCTTTCAGAGTGTTTGGACATCTGCAGCTGCACAAATGGTCTAGTGTCCTTCAAATCTCCTCCTCAAATTACCTTTTATGCCCACCAAAGCCACTCTCTCACACCTAAGACCATAACTTTCTTTTTTTTTTTTTTTGTATTTTTAGCTTACATAGTAAGTAAAGAAAAAAGTTCTAAAACAGCACATGGTGAAACAATCTATTCTGCACCATGTGAGAAATATTGCCAAGTACTCCAAAACAGGTAGCAAGCTCATAAGAATCCAGGCAATCTATTAAAAAAACAAAGCCTTATTTTTGAAATCATAGAATCACAGAATTTTTAGGGTTGGAAGGGACCTCGAGGATCACCTAGTTCCAATCCCCCTGCCATGGGCAGAGACACCTCACACTAGATTGCTCAGAGCCACATCCAGCCTGGCCTTAAAAACCTCTAGAAATGAGGCTTCTACCACCTCCCTGGGCAATCTGTTCCATTGTCTCACCACCCTCATGGGGAAGATCTTCTTCCTAACATCCAATCTGAATCTACCCATTTCTAGTTATGTTCCATTTCCCCTAGTCCTATCATTACCTGACACCCTAAAAAGTCCCTCCTCAGCTTTCTTGTAGAGCCCCTTAAGATACTGGAAGGCCACAAGGTGGCTCATGCTGAGCTTCTCATCCACCAGCATCCTGAAGCCCTTTTCTTCAGGGTTGCTCTCAAGCCAGTCACTGCCCAGCCTACATTGGTGCTTGGGATTGCCCCTACCCAGATGCAGGACCTTGCACTTGGTTTTGTTCAACCTCATAAAGTTGGCTCAGGCTCAACTTTCCAGCCTGTCAAGGCCCCTCTGATCGCATCCCTTCCCTTCAGCATGATTGCTGCACGACACAGCTTGGTGTCATCAACAAACCTGATGAGGGTGCACTCAATGCCACTGCCCATGTCACTAACAAAGATGTTAACCAAGACTGCTCCCAGTATTGATCCCTAAGGGACTCCACTTGTCACTGGCCTCCACTTCGACATGGACCCATTGACAGTCACTCCTTTGGGTGAGGCCATCAAGCCAGTTCTTTATCCACTGAATGGTCCATCCATCAAACCCGTACTGCACCAGCTTGGAGGCCATGATATCATGTGGGACAGTGTTGAAGGCTTTGCTCAGGTCCCGGTAAATGAAGTCAGTTGCTTGCCCTTATCTATAATGTTGTGACTTTGTCCTAGAAGGTCGCTCGCTTCGTCAGGCAGGATTTGCCCTTGGTGAAGCCATGGTGATTGTACCAAATCACCTCTTTGTTATTCTTCTGCCTCAGCAATGCCTCCAGGAGGATCTGCTCCATGATCTTACCAGGCACAGAGGTGAGACTGACTGGCCTATAATTCCCTGTGTCATCCTTTTCTCTTTTTGCAAATGGGGGTTATATTTCCCCTTTTCCAGTCAGTGAGGATCTCCTCAGTCTGCCATGACTTTTAGAATATGATAGAGAGTGGTTTAGTGACCTCATCTGCCAGTTCCCTCAGCACCTGTGGGTATATCTGACTGAGTCCCATGGACTTGAAAGCCTTCAAGTTCTTCAGATGGTCACGAACCTGATCTTCACTCACAATGGGCAGTTCCTTCTTCCAGTCCCTGCCATTATCTTCCATCATGCTGGGAGTGTGGCTGGAGCCCTTGCCAGTGAAGACTGAGGTAAACAAGTAATTGAGAATCTCAGACTTCTCTATGACTCTCAATGAAGTGTGAGGCAGCTGGCTTCTTTGAAATACAGGAGCTGAGGCCTTTGAAATGTGAGCTTCAGATTAAAAAAATACAGGCATCAGATGACACTCCCAAATGCTCCTTCTCATGTGATACCCAGCCTACTTAAAATGTGTTAGAGGATGAGGAGTACTCAGATTAAGATAATTGCAATTCCAGCCATAAAATGTAAGATTTAACCACATCTGATAAGAATGATGTAATTTTCACTGATTTCTTTTCTGGTTTACAGATTAGATTCTTAGATTCATAGAATACCAAATTGGAAGGGACCTTAAGTATCATCTAGTCCAAACTTTCAGGGTGAGAGTATAGTTTAAATCAGATGGCCTATCACCCTGTCGAAGCTGGTCCTTGAAACAGTCTAATGTACCACCTCCCTTGGAAGTTTGTTCTAATGTCTAATAGTTTAAATGGTAAAAAGAAAATTTTCAGTGTTCTGGTCCAAATCTCCTCAGTAGCAACTTAAGTTGTGATCTTAAAGAGAGCTGTAGTTCAAAAGTCTTTCTGTTTATTTTTTAATTATTTTTAAGAGAGAAAAATGCCAACCTCCTGCTTTTAATGTTGATTTACATTAACTATTGTGTTACTAGTGTTCTTGATATTCTCTCCAGCTTCTCAACTATACAGTTCTTTAGCAGAAATATCTGCATCTGCTTCTATATGAAACAGTAGCTTGTCAATAGCAGACACCATTATGTAAGGGGGGTAGAGAAAATTGTCCTGAAGGGACAAAAAGCCTCAGAAATGCTCTAAATCAGGCAATGGGACAAGAGCCAGCAGGTCTGTTTTTTCAGGAAAATGCCCACGTTGCCCAGGCTTGTCTGAACATTCCCCGGAGTCCAAGTGGGCCAGGTGTGTGTGCTTTTGGCCATATTTGGACAGAACTCATTCTATAGGTTACAGTGTCAGATTTTTATCTCTTAATCTTTGTTGTTGTTGGCACTCATTGTCTTGGGAAATCTATGAATACCAGCCCAAAGAGCCAGTGCCTTGCCTTGCAATTGTCCAAGCTCTGGGAGAAGTCACAAGCTTTGCTTGGAATCCAAGCTGTGCTACAGTTTACCCAGACAAGACTGCAAGACCCCTTTGTATATAGCGTTGTAAAGCCTAGGACCAGAACAGACATGGCTTGCCAGGCCAAAAGACAAAACCCAGGAGGAGCCAAGAGTCCCCAGGACGGTTTTGTTTTATTGGAAGAAGCAACAAGCACCACTGCAAAGATTTCAGCTGAAGAACCTCTCCAAATAGGCAAAGCTACAAAGCCAACAAGCCCTGCAAGCCTCAGCAGCAACCTCTTTTCTACAAAGCATTCAGCTACAAAGCCTTTGGAGATAAATCCTGTATGTGCCTTAGCAACAAGCTGCAGAAGCCAACAGAAACTGAAACTCTGCTCCTGCAACTTTCACGTGGTTGACGACATTTTGGTTTTGCTTAAAGCCCTGCACGTGCCACCTGGTTCCACAATCAGAGAATAACTATGAAATCTGAGTTTTATAAGCATCCGTTAAAGGTCTGTTGCCCTAGAGAATTCTAGAGTTCTCCCCTCCTTCTGGGCAATCTCTGGCATGTTGCCAATGTTCTCTTTTTTCTTTACAGTTTAAATTGCTGTTTGTTGTTTCTGGATTTTTGCACATATTGTTTAAATTGTTACATGCTCCTGCTGGTGAGATATCTGTTCCACAACCGAATGTTTTGAACCAGTAAACAGGTTTTATTAATATTTTCTCTGGGATTTTCTTTTTTTATTAATAATGTTATTAACATTTTATTAATAATTTCAACCTATTGAATGTTATTAACCTCCTTATGATCGTAACAACAATATACTATTTAAAAAACACATAGCACTAGGAGAGAGAATGACCTTGTATTTTCAGCTGCCCTAATTTTTCAGAAGGAAACAAAGAATGGATGACACATTAAAAAATAAAAAGAAAGGCTGTGAAGGGTGTACTGACAAATGCTTTTATTAGGAGCTTAGAATCTCATAATGAGCGACAGCTGATGCCACAAACAAATTCTAATTAATGATGTGCTGATGAGAGTAAATCTTCCCTGGAGAGGCAACAAAATAGAGCAGTGACAGAATTAGAGAGAAAGAAAAAGCTGAACATAAGATGAAGAAAATGTTATGGTATAAAAACTCTGTATTTAAGTCAAAACAAATTTAAAGTTCATTAAACAGCAGTGTTCATGCATCTTGTAACAATTTCTACTGTTTTCATGGTACTTGTCACATTCTGGGGAGACAGGCTGTACCTCTGAAGAATCTGAATTTCCATTCTTCTGTGTGCTAATAATTAGTGAATTTTGTCTTTGTTTATAAGATGGTTTTTTGGCCTGCAACTGCCACGTGGCCATAGCAAAAGAAATGCCTCAAGATTTTTTTTTTGTACAAGTAATGTTACTTGTTCATAAGAAATCAGTCAGAAGCAGAAGTAACAATTATTTGTAAAGATGTTTTATTCTGTTTGGATTACTTGAACTGTACAAGTTTATGGAGCATGAATGATATCACAGGCTTTTTTTTTTTTTTTTTTTTTTTTTATTGAGCTGCTTCAGAGTAATGCCGCAGGTTTTCCACTTCTCCCTCCACATCCCTTGACATAAGCCTTGGAAGCGGATTCCTGCATTTCCATCACATACTCACCCAGCATTTCCTGTAGGCATTTTGTAGTCCTGCTCCATCATTTTATAAGCTGTAGAGCCTGCCTTGAAACATGTAATTTCTCACTAGCATGCTCTACCTACATTGGCAGCATAGGGAAATGATAAATGAGAGGTCATTGACTGGGCTCATATTCAGACCTTTCACATGTCAGCCTTTTCCTGCTTTTTCTCTGAAGTTTGACTACGCCTCTAGAGCACATAGAAGCAGAGTTGTAAATACATTTTTTTTTTTCTCTAAGATCATCTACTGTGAACTGCAGTGCTCCTGAATAGAGCAGGAGCATGTTCTGTCTGGCTCACACTCCAGAAGTGAGACAATTTATGTCCTACAGCCATCTTTCTCTGCATGCCTCCTATTTGGCCCAGGTGCTAAACACCTTTTTTTTTTGCCAGACCTATAATGACCAAAGTGATTATGGTGAAAGCAGGTTGTTTGCCTTTTTTCAAGAAACAAGGTATGTTGTCAAATGTTGCATATTTTACTCACATTAGAACTCTAGGTATTTGTTATACACTTTAAAAATATTTTTTCAGGGAACAAAAAGCTACAAGTGATCTTCCAAGGACCAAGAAAAGAAAATTTGATTTTCTCTTCTGTAGTCTTGTGGATGCTACTCAAGACACTTGTTGTAGAGACCATGTGTTTTAGCCTAGCTTTTAAGGCAGACCACTTACCAGGAATGTAGGCTTCTTTTGAATGGGCTACAAGTGGAACCCTTTCCACTTTCTCCAGCCTTCCAAAACCCAACAAACAAATAAAAAAAAAAGAAAATAAAAAAAAAAAAAAAAGGAAAGGATTGAAAACAACTGAAGTCTTGCTCAGAATTCTTCTTTCAAAGGCAGACAGGCCTGAGGACTGGTCTTTGAAATGTGAGTTTAGGGTAATAAAAGAGGCTTAAGGCCTGGTCTATAAGGTGACACTCCACCATCATTTAATATTAAGCCTGTGTCATTGTAGGGTTTAATAGGTAATATGGTAATCTCATAAACTGCATAAATTTGCAAATTAGGATTAAGGCTTTGGTTGATTTATCAGCCTATTTGTAATAAATGTGATGTTTAGTGAAGTGCTCTCTTGTCTCTACACAACAGTGCTGGGAATTATTATAATAATTCACCTTAAAAAAATTATACATATATATAAGCAGTCAGATAAACTGGTTTTGTATGTTTAAGTTACTTTTGCTTTTCAAAAATCCAATGCAGATATCTGCTGCTAATTCATCATGTTCATCTGTGACTTCCTTAATATGTTGTCCTTCCCACTTATAAATTGTTTCTTTCCTGACATTCTTTTAAGCCTAGCTTTCAGACCTCATTCATATTTTCTCAGGGCTGCAGTGAGAAAACATTTAGTACACAATAATTCTTTATAAAAAAATAAACAGCAATCTTTTTTATTCCCATCACCACCACTCCAGTTCCTCTATTTCTTTATTTAAATGCAAAGGAAGGCCAAATGAGTTACTGTTCCAAGGTATTTTATTAGTTCAAAGGTGGCAAACACATCAAAATTTCCCATTTTCACTTTTTTCCATCTGTAACTGTCTCTTTTGCTATTCAACAATAACAAAATTTCTGTAAAGCATGAGAATGTGACAAAGTGTCACTGAAGTTTAAGAAAAAAGCATCTACAGATGTCAGTGATATGTAAAGATTTAGATTAAATCTGTAGAGGTTCATGTTCTTTCTCTAAACATGGTGACAAATGCTAGTCTCGGAATCAGAACATCAAACACATTTAAGCTAATCTTCAAAATTTAAATTAATGTATTTTGCCTCTTTAAATTTTCCATCAGAAATAAAACACAAATAGAATTGAAATTAGGTTTTGTTTGTTTTAATTTCTTTTTAATTGAAGTAGAAAGGTTAGAGCAGAAAGGTGGAAGAATAGTGGTTTGGTTTTGTTTGTTTATTTGCTTTGAAACATCCAGAAGAAATGTCAGTCTGAAGTACTGGGAATGTCTGTTCTTTGAATTAAATATTAATTTCATTATTAATTTAATTATTTGACTCATTCCATAGGAAATAAAAACAAGAGCAAAAGCACATTTAAGAAAGCCAGGTGATCTTTAACAATAATGATCCATAAATATTTTGACTCCTTTCTCCAATCTTGAGAGCCATTTGAGTCCTGAATAACAACTAAATCTTTTTCTCCCTAAAGAGTGGACATTTAGCAGGCTACTTAAACACAGCTTTTCTTCAGCTTTGATCAAAGTAGTTATTTATCCAAGATGTTTTTTTGCATGATGAATAGAGTGAAATTTGGGTGTGGGGGAAGAAGTGTGAAAGTCACTTGATTTCCTCATCCTAAGTAAGATTTGACTTAGAGTACTAAGGACTCTTTCTGCTTTTTAGTTCAGTGGGAGTTTGCCCATTGATTTCATAGATGAGAAATGAGTCACTGAAATAGGTACTTTTGGTGTATTTCAGTAATGCATTTTGTCATTTTTATTATCTCCTGAATCCTGTATTGTCATTTTAAATCTGAGTACCTTGTATCATAAGTGACATAAAACATCTATATGAAGTCTGCCATTTTGAATGCATCATCTAAGCTGGTAAGTCAGCTGGAACTGCTGCAGGGGCTGAACGCACATTTTGTAACCCTTGCTTTTCACCTTGACCGGTGCCCTATATACAATGTGCACAGCACTGTAACATGCCCTGCTAAAGCATTTTATGTTCCTTTGGAAGAGACCACAGTGCCACAAGGAGCCATCCTCTAGGCATCTGCAGGTTTATAATTGTATCTTTATGTTGTTCAAGCAGAGGAGGTGTGATCATATTCTTTTTGCTTTGTCTTGGACATTTTTACATTTTTTTATTAATGGAAGTCTACCCCATAAAAAAAAAAATCCCCTAAGGAGTGTCCTGTACACATTACAACTATATAGAATAAGTTAATTAGAATTTTTGCTATGATTCTGTAATAATAGTTTAAAATACATTAACGAGTACTGAAGGAAAAGGTAACCTGAATTCAAATATCCCTCTTTGTATACATGAGAAAGTCCTGCCTTTGCTAATTTCTATGTATTCTTCAATGAATGAAAACAAAAATGTATTGCACTTGTAGACTAACAGGATTTGCTGATTCAATGCATAATCTAGGACTATTTACCTGAGTCAACTCAAACAATTTTTTCAAAGCTAAAATAAATATCTGTGCTCTACATTTTGATACCACATATTTTGCAGACTTAGAAATAGCAGATAGTTAATGTCTACCTATTAAACATCTGAAAGCCCCCCAAAATAAAATGAAAGCTTATCAAAATAATTTTTGGAATTCATGATTTTAATTCCCTTGGAAAAAAAATAATTCTTGTGGCTTACTCATTATTGTCTTGATGAATAGAATAGAATAGAATAGAATAGAATAGAATAGAATAGAATAGAATAGACCAGACCAGACCAGACCAGACCAGACCAGACCAGGTTGGGAGAGACCTTCAAGATCATCACGTCCAATCCATCATCCAACACCATCTAATCAACTAAACCATGGCACCAAACATCCCATCAAGTCTCCTCCTAAACACCTTTAATGATGGTGACCCCACCACCTCATTCCAATGGGCAATCACTCTCTCTATGAAGAATTTCTTCCTAACATCTTGTCTAAACCTCCCCTCATGCAGGTTGAGACTGTGTCCTCTTGTTCTGGTGCCAGTTGCCTGGGAGAAGAGACCAGCCTCTGCCAGTATACAACCTCCTTTCAGCAATAAGGTCTCCCCTAAGCCTCCTCTTCTCCATGCTAAGCAACCTCAGCTCCCTCAGCCTCTCCTCAGAGGGCTTGTGTTTCAAACCCCTCACCAGCTTTGTTGCCCTTCTCTGGACACCTTCCATCAAGACAACATCTTTCCTAAACTGAGGGGCCCAGAACTGGACACAGGACTCAAGGTGAGGCCTAACCAGTGCAGTGTACAGGGGCAGAATGACCTCCCTGTTCCTGCTGGCCACACTGTTCCTGATGCAAGCCAGGATGCCACTGGCCTTCCTGGCTGCCTGGGCACACTGCAGGCTCACATTCAGCCTACCATCAACCAGCACCCTCAGGTCCCTTTCTGCCTGGCCACTCTCCAACCACTCTGACCCCGGCCTGTAGCACTGCATGGGGTTGCTGTGGCCAATGTGTAGAACCCAGCACTTGCATGTGTTAAATCTCACGCCATTGGATTCTGCCCATCTGTCCAGACTGTCATGATCCCTCTGCAAAACCCTTCTACCCTCTAAGAGATCAACACCTGCCCCCAGTTTGGTGTTGTCTACAAATTTACTGATGACGGACTCAATGTCCTCATCCAGATCATTAATAAAGATATTAAAGAGCATGAGGCCCAGCACTGATCCTTGGGGGACACCACTAGTGACTGGCTGCCAGCTGGATGTGGCACCATTCATCATCACTCTCTGAAGTGTGAGAGAGTGAGTGAGGTTTAATCCAATCTCAATTCATTTTGGTCTGACGGTTTCAGAGTCAGGACTCTGTACTGAAAGTGGCAATGGGAATTTTAATGTCTTTGAATTATTTATGAGCTATGGAGGAAATGACTGAGATGAGGAGTTAAAGATTCAGTCTTTAGTTTAGGCAGCAAAGGACTGGAAAGTAGACAGGGGTAGAATCTATAGAGGGGAGACAGTAAAGCCGTCTGTGGTGGGTTAAAGTTTCTCATTCACATTAATTAAGCACAACTAGCCCATTTGGCAGTAAATGGAAGCTGTATTTACAAGCAAAAAATACACTGTACAATGGAGTGCAATGAATATGTTCAAAATATACCGTATTTACAATATTATACATGTATTTACAATCAGAAAATGGAAACCCCCCTGGTCAAAATGACCAGGGAAGCTGCTCCACTGCCTGCCCCCCACCCCCAAACCTCACAGACCCCACTCTACTGAGAGAGAGAGGACCTGGAAGAAAGTCTTGTTAGTTTTATCTCAAGGACAGCCGGAAACGTTATCTTGCCAGCAGAACAGCTAGACCAGAGAAGAAAAGAAGGAACGGGGAATGGAAGTAAAATGTGTAAAATGTTTATAGAACACTTGCTTCTATACCAGACATTCTGTCCAATGAAATTTGTTTACAATAATATTTTGTTTTCCATTTTACACCCAACAGTGAATTATTTATATTTCCCTACTTTTCTGCTTGAAATTTGCAGCTTAATTTTAAAGGCATAGCCTTAAATTCCCACACCATCTTGCTCCCTCCTGCTCCCACCTCAAATTTATGCACTTAGTTATGCAGTGAAGAGTCAGTGCCATAGTGAAGAAAGGAGAACTAATTTTTTATCTAAATGTAGTACTTTTAGTTTGTTTGAAATGAATGGACATTGTTCCATTAATCTTCAGTTACAGAATACAAAATTAATACATTCCCACTGGTTAATGATGTTCGCTCTGCATTTAAGATGATGGTGCACATGAGAAGAATTTCATCATTCTGAGAAAGAAATTAAAATATTCTATTAAAAGGCTGGAGGCTGACATAAATGCTGCAAAAATAGAACAGGAACTGTAAAGTAAAATAATGTACTTGAAGCCAGAAAGTAATAGTAGGAGTAATACGTTCTGTGAATAACTTTTAGGTCCATGTAATGTTCTTTCTTCAGCATCATTTTATTTGTGTTTAGATAGTAGTCTTTATGTTATTGAAAGCTAAGAGACAACCTTATTCACTAATAGTACTATACAGTGAGGAAGAGAGTCCCTGCTGTAGTGTCTGGCAAGAAAGAATACAAAAGGGAATGAGGTCCACTCTGAGGTAAAGATAAAAACTGAAAGACTGGACTTCCTTATTTGTGCTAGGGTGAGAAAGTTCCCTCACACACACACAAAAGATAAAACCGCAGTTGAACTCAGTCGGAAAAGCAAATGAAACAAGCTGTATTTACAAGCAGAAATGGAATGCAATTAATATGTACAAAAATATACAATATTTACAATATACACAGAGATATACAGGAATGTATGTAATACAGGAGACCTTTCCCCCCTTCAGACAGGGGTTCCCCCTGCACCCCCTTCTCCTTCCCTACCTCCCCTTTTTTTCCCAGAAAGGGTTAGAGAGAGAGAGAAAGGCAGTTAAGGAGAAAATTCTGTTAGCTCAAAGCGTATGCAAGAGTTAGTTTTTTTATCTGGTTAGCTCTGTTAATCCAAGGTCACTCTGTTCAGCAGCTGTTGCTTCAGCGAGAGAGAAGACAGACCAGCCCACAGGACAGAGAAGAACAGACTGACCACAAACAGACTGAACCCAAAACTTAAAGTTGCATTCTACCTATCTACCAATGAAATTAGTTTAGCATATCTTTGTTTTCAATACATTCAGCCAGAGTGTTCAGAAAGGGTCCATTTCTTAAAGGCACAGCCTAAACCGGTCACATTATTATTCTATTTCCTTATCTCTTCCCCCGTCCCCTTGAGCTTTTTATGATGTTTAGATTTTTTTGTGTTGTATGGGGTTTTTTTGTTGTTTTTGTTTGTTTGTTTGGTTTGTTTTGTTGTTGTTTGTTTGTTTGTTTGTTTTTGTAAGTAAAATGTAGAATGAACAAAGCATGCAATTTCAAAGCACTGTTGACCTAAATACATAAAAGCCATCAAGGCTTCTAAGGCACACATAAATACTCATCGTTGAGACATTACTTAGGGAAAGATGTATTTATTTAGAAGGCTCACAGTCGGAGAGTTAGTAATGAGGGGGCCTTCTCTTCTGAGAACATATACACTCAAGGCAAATCCGACTGCAAAAGAGATCTATATACTGAAAATGTTGACATAATTATAAAGGCATTGACAAGAGTTATCTGCTGCTTCACAACTGGATTTCTTTTGCTTCTCTCTTAACAAAATAAACCCTTCTTCAAAATGAAGCAGAAGGAAAAAGAAAATAAAACAAAAAAAAGAAAAGAAAACAAAGAAAGAAAACAAAACCTTAGTACATTTTGCAAAGAAATTTAAGAACATCGCAAAAATTCCTTAGCTGTTACTGGTTTCTGATAACCTGAAGTCAGCCCCACAATTTGTAAACACACTATACAATTTTGAGGCCTTTACTGTTTTTCACTGAGATGTATTTACAGATGCACAGATTGCATCAGCTTGGAAGGGACCCTCAAAGTCATCTTTTTCAACACACCCTACATCTCCATCTAGATCAGGCTGCCCTGCACCACATCAAGTCTGATCTTGAATGTCTCCAGAGATGAAGCCTCCATCACATCCTTGGGCAACCAGTTCTAGTATTTTACCATTCTCATTGTAAAGAACCTTCTGGTCTAGTTTAAAACCACTACCCTTCATCCTGTCTATGCAAATTCTTCTAAGCAATCCTTCCCTAGCCTCTCTGTAACTCCCTTTCAGATATTGAAATGTAGTTAGAAAGTCTCCCTGGAGCCTTCTCTTCTCCAGGCTGAAAAGCCCCAATTCTTTCAACTTCTCTTCATAGGAGAGGTGCTCCAGCTCTCAGATCATCTTTGTGGCCCTCCTCTGGACCTACCACACACAGATCTGTGTCTCACTTGTGTTGGGAGCTCTAGAGCTGGAAACAGTACTCCAGGTGAGGTCTCACCAGAGCATAGTAGACTTGTAGAATCACCTCTGTTGCCCTGCTGGTCATGTTTCTTTTGATGCATTCCTGGATGCAATTGGTCTTCTGGACTAACAAGTACACATTGTTGGCTCATGTCCATATTCTTTCCCATCACTACTCCCATGTCCTTTTCTGCAGTGCTGCTCTCAATTTTATTATCCCTTAGCCTGTATTGATATCAAGGAATGCCCTCATCTAGGTGCAGGACCTTAAACTTTGCCTTGTGAGATTCTCCTCAGGCCACTACTCCAGCCTGTCCAGGTCCTTTTGGATGGCATCCCATTCTTCAGTCTTATCAACTGCATCACTCAGCTTGGTGTCATCTGAAAATTTTCATGCATTCATGAGAATTTTAATAAATACTTTTAAAAGTTTAATACTGCAGTACTGAGTTTAAAATAGAGAAAGAATATTCATATTTTTCAATGAGGACAGCATGAAGGTCCAGGCATTTTATTGCAATCTGACTGAGATTTCTGAAACCCTGTATAAGAGATCAGTATGATCCAATGGCCCTTTAGTAGCATCATAATAACTGGCTATTTCAGACACAGAATTTATTAGACTGGGGAAGGTGTATTGGGTTTTATGTGGTACTAATATTTTTGCTTGTTTGTGTTTGTGAGAGACTAAAGCTTGTCTCTCCTGGTGTGACTCAACAAAGATAAAATCACTTGCTGCTTGCCCAGACAATAGCTGATGTGTGTTGGGCAGAGCCACTGGAAGGACTCTTGGAAGGTGCAAAGATAACATTGTTCACTGGACTGCAGCTGGCCTACAACAATGGCCCAAGGGCCCAGCTGTCACGCCTTCAGGACAAGATCATTTCCAGCCATCAGATACCCCAGGAAGGGAGGATGATGAGACAATGGATTCACCACCTGTTTCCTGATGTGCAATGAGTGTGTGGGTAGGTAGATGGAGAAGGAGGAGGCGGAGGCCTCCTCCCCTCCATCCAGATGTCTGCCCTGACTCACATGAATACACAGAAAGATTTCCTGGGGAAGGATACCTGGACACTTACCTAAAGATGATTTCCCAGAACGATATCCTGGGGAACAACACCTGGACACTTGCCTAAGGCCTAAAAAACTGTATAAAAGACTGGAGCAACTACTGGCTTAGAAGAAGAAAAATGCAGAAGAAAGAAGACAGCACCACACTCTGGAAACATCACGGGGCAACACAACGGATCTTGGACTCTGAAAACCCTCTCTCCGTGCCCTAAGTTCTGCCTGCTGTAACTCATGGAGCTGAAGAATCTGCCCAGAGGACCACATCTCTTCTACAGCCAAAGCCTCAGCACCGTTTCTCTACAAACCCAACGTCTCCTGCAGCATCTTTCCTCCACAGACTCAAACTGTCTTGGGGGAGTGAGGGGTATGGTAATATAATTCCTTTCCTCTTCTCTCTTCTCTCTCTATTTTCTCTTTCTCTCCCTTTCTGATCCATGCACTTATTTATGTAATAAATAGTCTAGCTGTTGATATTTTGGCCTCGTTTGTGCCTCTAATTTCACAACATGGGAATATTCAAAGAACTGAGTGTCTTTCCCTCTCCTGACCGAGACAGTGTTTGATAGCTTTGATGACTGAATGTCAAAAATACTGTGAGACAGGTTCTCAGTATATGACATGGAAGATAAAGCTCTTGTCAGGGTTACTGATGAGGAATAGAAAAATATGCTACTCTCTAACTTTCCAAATTGTGCAATATACTTTCCCTCTGTTGTCAGATGAAATCAGTCTTTCTTTTCTGAAGCCTGCATCTCCTACCTGTGATCTCTTGTTACACCTTCTTTCTCTCCTTCTCCCTCTTGGAGTCACCAGGAATTTGTCTGTTATGAGTGCACCTGCCATGGCACAGGGACAAACCTCACATCTGTCATCAACACACTTTTATTAGCTTCCCTTGGGATCAAAATTGAATTGGCACTGCTACAGTATTAATGAAAGGAGGTGAACCATTTATTATTGTTTATCCCTGTAAAAGAAAGACTCGGTTTATATTAATCACTTGCTTCTAGGACATGAAGCATGATGGGAAGAATTGGTGATTTGTGTGGTTCTGAATTGCTCTGTTTCTCTGACATTTTTGAATTGAAGTTTTATGGACTTCAGCTGTTTGCCCTCTAAAGTCTTATAAAGATTTATCAGCTTTATGTATTTCCTCTCTCATTTGGGATACTTACACTTGTGTGACCCACTCACAGCAAACACTATTAAAAAAAAAAAAAAAAGGTTATATTAATCTTGGTGTCAAGAAGTTTTTGAAAGACAGGAATGAGTATTCCAAACCTAGAGTCCTGAATATATTGCTTTCATCTAATTTTAACATCCACTTTGCCATTTCAGTATGGCTTGACTTGAAAACAAGAATTCAGTTTTCAAAAAGAAAATTATTACATTAAAAATTTTGGGTTTGCACTACACTGAAAGACACTTTGCAAAATATTATCACTCTGACTACTAATTCTAACTGGGACACTTCCATGCAAAAGCAAATGACAGTTCATGCTGAAACTGTGTAAACATTTGGCTTGTTACTGAACACTGAGTTATATAAATGATTAAAAGTTTAAGGATATATTTTATTTAGTATTATATTTAAAAATTTGCATAAAGCCTGGAAAACAAGGAGACTGCATCTGTATTAACATTATTTTTGACACATATATCTTTAGAAAGAGGCTTTTACATTGCATGCAATGATTGTAAAATTTCTTCTTTTTTCGGGGTTCATGTCTCTTTGATTTGGGGTGAAAAATAAATAATTTATGCAACAAAGAAAACACAAAACCTAAAAAGCATAATTTCACTAGAGGGCATAAAATAACTTAGATTTGTCATCTACAGAATCACATGTGAGCTTATTTGTCATAGAAGTTCTAAAAGTCATTCTGATCTGTCTAAACTTTGAATCATTACATACTAAGCAAATCATAATGCTCTATGATAGTCACTGTTCAAGGGAAGAACACTGTGATGGAGAGGCCTTCACTTAGACATTCATGCACTGTATGTGTACACTAGTGAGTAATAATGCTTTCCAAGTTTGTCACTGTGAAAAAAGAAATAATTTTTCTCTTCAGTTCTTATAGGAGTAAGACAAGAAAAGAGAAAGAAAAAAATAAAAATTAAACTTTAACCTCCACAAGTTGCTTATAAATGTTATTGTTTATATTTTAGTATCTGTGGTCAAATCTTCAAAATTATTTTCATTTATAGCTAAATATTTTTGGTAGGATTTATTACTTAATGAACATTATTTGTACAATTGACATATAACATTTTTCCATTAAAAAAAAATAATAAAGTAATCAACTAACATATATTTACAAACTTTTGTACCACTCACAGAAAGTATTTATATTTAGATAATAATTTCACTGCATAATACAATAAAGATGCTATGTATGCATTTTGTGCTACAATGAAATATAATACACAATAACAAGATATTGCACACTGAAACAACTTTCTACCCTATGGACTCTTAGAATTTGAATGAATTCTTTCCTTGTATACCTTTGATTTGTAAGCCTGGAAAAACAAACAAACAAAAAAAACCCACTAAGAAATAAAATACTCAATATTTCAATTTATATTACTTGATTTCCAATTTGAATGGAAGTCAGTTGAGAACTTGTAAAGCCAGCAACCCTTTGTGAGGGCACCTATCCCCTGTGGAGTCAAAAGAGATAAATGCAGCATGATTTTCACTTTTAGAATTATTACAGTTTTTTCTATGACATTTTGTTAAAATAAAGCACATTGTAGTGCTTGAGAAATTCACATGGCACATGAATTAATGTCTTGGTCCTGAATTAAAAAAAATAAATTGAAAATGCCCTAAATATTTGTGAATGTGGCTGTTTTAGGCTATGCCTTTAAAATTTAGCTGCAGATTTTGAGAAGAAAAGTAGAAAAATATAAATAATTCACTATGGGGTGTAAAAAGGAAAACAAAAGTTTATTCTAAACAAATTAATTGGGCATCTGTACCATAACATCTTTCACGTTGTCACTTCCATTCCCATTCCTTTTCTTTTTCTCTGGTTTGGCTGTTCTGCTGGGGAGACAATAACCGCTTCTGGCTGGCCTTGAGAAAAGATAAGAACACTAGCATTGCTTCTCTAAGCTAACATTCCTTCCTCTCAACTCATCTTTTCTTCTGTTACAGAGCGGGGAAGAAGTTTGGGGAGGGGGAATGGAGCAGCTTCCCTGCCCTCTGGGAAACCAGAGGGGTGTCAGGGGGATTTCCATAGTATTTTCTAATTGTAAATATCTGTATAATATTGTAAATACTGTATATTTTGTACATGTTCATTGCATTCCATTGCAGAATGTGTTTTTTTCTTGTAAATACACCTTCCATTTGCTTCCAACTGGGCTGGTTGTGCTTGGTTAATGTGAATGGGAAACTTCAACCCACCGCATTGAATGTTTTGGTACAAATGATGTACACAGAGCCAGGTTATTGATCTGAAGGAAGACCTACTCTTTTACAAAAGTACTTCATACTTTCTTACAGTAAACAAATATTTTGTGGTTTGGATTTTTTTTTCTTCAGTTAAGACCTCAAAAGTGAAGAAAGAAAAACTTTTTTGGTGTTTTTTAATAAAAACTGGTCACTAGACCTTGGAAAATTGTTCCCTGTTCTTGAAAAATAGGCAAATCCTATCTGTTAATGTCATTCCCTACACAGACCTTAGAAAAAGACACCTAATTGGCCTCACAGAGAACTTCATTGTGGGAAAGTGATCATTCAGAATAGAATAGAATTAACTAGGTTGGAAAAGACCTTCAAGATCATCAAGTCCAACCTATTACCCAACGCCATCTAATCAATTGAACCATGGCACCAAGTGCCTCATCCAGTCTCTTCTTAAACACTTCTAGTGATGGTGACTCCACCACCTCCCTGGGCAGCCCATTCCAATGGCCAATCACTCTTTCTGTGAAGAAAGCTCCCTCAGCCTTTTCTCATAGGGCTTGTGCTCCAAACCCCTTTAGCATGACTATCAGTCTTCAAAGGCAAATTAAATTCCATATGAATAAGCTAAAAAATACATGGAATATGCAACAAGTTAGAATACAAATACCTTTGAGTTTAATTTTTTCAAGTCATTCTTTTATGCAAGTCACAATTTACTGAATATTTGTGGTAGCTGTAATATCTTTTCATTGAAGCTCCCAAAATGACAATCACCACATTAATTCTTTTGACATAAAAAACGTGGGATGGGAACAATTTCAAATAATTTTGCATTTCCAAGATTTAGATGTCTGTATTTAATTTAGTCAAAGTAGCTCCCTTTAGAGGAAACAGAGATATGATGATTTGCAAATGGCAAGTATACAACCTTACTGTATTTGGTAAACTTTGATATTCAAAGTAACTATTGGATTGGTATATTAATTTTTGCATGAATTAGAATGGACTATAACCTGTGTAAACACCAAACACATAACAGTTTGGAGTCTCAGTCTAAGTCATTCTACCCACAGAAGAGAGAAGAACAATTAACATCTGTGCCTAGGAGGAGACATTCGTTTGTTGTGTCCTGAAGTACGAAACTGAGATGAGATGAGTTGCCCTCAGGAAGTGTCTGTTTTTTCTGTAGAAGGACTAGTAATTAGGTTGTATTTTGATATCTAAATTCAAAGTAATGTTAAATACTTATAACCTGCTGATTGCATAGTTTCTCGTTTGAGAAAGCAGTGGTGGAGGAACAGTGTTAACTTATACATCATTCTAAATGTAGTTTTCTCAAGAACTCATGTGATACTTAGCCAAATACATATTTAGGAGAGCAAAGAGATGGCTTGAAAAAAATAATATAGTGAAAAACCCTCTTAAAATCTCATCTAAAGTAAACTATGCAAGAAGTCAGCTACAACATTTCCTCCTCAGTAGTACATGCAAAGAAAGCATTGTGACATATTTTTTTCTGTTTTTCTTTCTACACTTTGTCTAATGAGTCTAACAGACTTTGCTATACTTCCTATGCTCTGAATAGTGTCCTACCTCGCTTTCTGTTTTTTAAATTCACCTTGTATTTCTCCATTTAATTTCATTCCTATGTGATGTCAAGCTGCTCTCACTGAACACAGAAGTTGATAGGTTGGTCATTATGGAAGTGTCTGTGAAGGGCCTGGTGGGAATCAGGGCCCTCTTCCAAAAATTCAATCAGGGTGATGAAGCTTGTGATATATCCTATCAGCAGCTGCAAGAAATTTCATAAGCACTATCTCTTGCTCTTGTGGCACAGTTCAACTTCCAAGATGTCTGCTGGGAACTCTTTCAGAGGTTCCTCGAGTGTATGGAAGATAACTTCCTCACAAGGATAATGAAGGAGCCAACAAGTGAAGGTGCTCTCATGGACATGCTGCTTGTTATCAGGGAAGATATGTAATGGTTAGAGGCCATATTGGGAAGAGTCATAATGAAATTATAATTTCAATTCTCAGAGAAATAAGGAGAAGCATCAGCAAAATTACCATCTTGGACTTCTGCAGGGCAGATTTTAGCTGTTCAGGAGACTGATTGACAAAGTCCCTTGGGAGGGACAGAGGAGTCAGGAAGGGCTAGACACTCTTTAAGAAGGAAGTCTTAAAGTCACAGGATCAGGCCATCCACACATCCCAAAAGACAGGCTGGTGAGGAAGGAGACTTGCAAGGCTGAGCAGAAAGCTTTGGCTGGAGCTCAGGAGCAAGAGGAGAGTTGATGGCCTTTGAAAAAGGGGGAAAACTATTCAGGAGGACAATAAAGATGTGGTGAGACGATGTAGGGAGAAAATTAGAAGGGCCTAAGCTCAGCTTGATCTCAATCTGTCTTCGCCTGTGAAAGATAATAAAAAATGTTTCAATGTTCTACATTGGCAGCAGGAGAGCTAAGCAGAATATCCATCCTTTAATGGACGTAGGAGAAAATATAGTGACAAAGGGTGAGGAAAAGGTTGAGTTACTCAATGCCTTCTTCACCTTCGTCATCAGTAGCAACAGGAGCTGTTCTCTGGGTGCCCAGCCCCCTGGGAAGGGGAATGAAACGAAGTTCCCATGCCCCAGGGAGAAATCATTTGTGACATACTACACAGTGAGACACACACACAAGTTTATGGGACCAGATGGAACCTACCCAAAGGCACCAAAGGAACTGGCAGAAATGCTCACTAAGCCACTCTTCATCTTTTCATCAGTCCTGGCTAACTGGTGAGGTCCTGCTGTACTGGAGGTTAGTAAATGTGATGCCCATCTACAAGAGGGGCCAGAAGGAGGTTCCAGAAAATTACAGGCCTGTCAACCTTGGTGTCAGGGAAAGGCATGGAGCAGATCATCTTGAATGACATCATGTTTCATGCACAGGACAAAAAGATGATTTGGCCTAGTCAACATGGTTGTATGAAGGGCCGGTCTTGCTTAACCAATGGTATCTCCTTCTTTGATGTCCACCTGATGGACAAGGGAAAGGCTGGTTATGTTATCTACCTGGACTTTAGACAGGTCTTCAATACAATACAATGCAATACAATACAATACACCAGGCTGAAAGAGACCTTCAAGATCATCAAGTCCAACCCATCAACCAATCCAACCCACCTAAACAACTTAACCGTGCAACCAAGCACCCCATCAAGCCTCTTCCTGAACATCTCCAGTGAAGGTGACTCCACCACCTCCACGGGCAGCCAATTCCATTGCCTATATACAGAGAGAGTGATTGCCTATATACAGAGAGAGTGATTGCCTATACAGAGAGAGTGATTGCCCATTGGAATTGGCTGCCCGTGGAGGTGGTGGAGTCACCTTCATTGGAGGTCCCCACATCTCTCTCCTGGAGAAATTTTCTGCCTATGGCTTGGATAGGCACATGCTTTATTGGGTGAAAAACTGGCTGAATGACAGTTTCTAAAGAGTTGTGGTGAATGGAGTTATATTGTTGGTGGCAAGTAACAAGAAATGTTCCCCAGGGCTCAGTGCTGGGGCCAGTTCTATTTAGCATCTTTATCATTGATTTGGATGAGGGGATGGAGTGCATCATGGTTGCTTAATTGTTGTGTGATTAGGGAATATGTTCACATGGATTTATACCATAACCCACCAGTTTGTCATAGTTAAATACTTATAGGGAAGGCAAAAAATAATTATAGCACAAAAGACATTTTCATTTTAGGTTATTAAAAAAAAAGGTGGGGGAATTCAAGTATTATGCCACAAGAAAGAATAGTTAAGGCATGTTATCTTCTCAAATTTTCATTTTATATGTGGCTTTAAGTGTGATTTAACAAAATTTATGGAGGATATAAACATTCTGGAGGTTTTAGTTGGGAGAAATTTGAAAGAAAAACAAACAACATTAGATGACAGTTAGGATCAATAGGACTCAGTACCTTTCCTTAGCAAAAATAAAGCATCAAGAGATAAGTATGCTATGAGTAAAAATAGATTATTGTGTTATGTTCAATTTTACATTGGGCAGAATCATGGATATACAGGATGTCATCTCTGACCCAGTGAAGTGGCCTTTTCACTCTTGCTGTTTACCTGCAAGTATTTTCCTTATCTGTGGAGATGGAGCCTGACCAGCTCTACCCTTTTGGATTAAAGGAGGATCTTGCTGACATTAAACAATTCTATTATTTTTTACCATCTGTGACCGGTTCAGGCTGTGCCTTTAAGAGAAGGACACTTTCTGAACACTCTGGCCGAATGTTTTGGTATATGAATGAAAACAACGATATGCTAATCCAATTTCATTGGTGGAACCCGGCTGAAGGTTCTTGTTTAGTCTTTCAGTTGGGGGGGGCAGTCAGTCGTCTTCTTCTTCTCCCTGTACTGTGAGCTGGCTCGTTTCTCTCTACAATTCTTGCTAACCAGATAAGAGAAAACTAACTTTTGTATCCGCTTTGAGCTTTAACAAGTTTTCACCCTTTTAATTACCTTCCTTTCTCTCTCTATCTAACCCTTTTGGGAAAAAGGGGAGGTAGAGAGGGAGAAGGGGGGAAAAGGCCGAACCCCCTGGCCGCAAGGGGGGGGGGGGGGAAAGGTTTCCTGTATTATATACTTTGCTGTATACTTCTGTATATATTGTAAATATTGTATATTTTTGTACATATTCATTGCATTCCATATCTGCTTGTAAAATACAGCTTTCATCTGCTTCTCCGGCTGAGTTAGCTGTGGAATTCTTTTGTGTGTGTGGGGGAACCTTCCTACTCCACCACATATTTTTTAATTGGCGGTCCAGCGTGCGGCTTGTGGATAATTGCTGTCCAGAAGCTGGGCAAAAAGGTTGCTTGATTTATTGCCTGCTCGAGTCGGAGTTGCAAACATGAAAGTGTTTTGGATTTTAGAATGTTTGGTCTTTTCAGTTTGTTCGGTACTGGTCTACAAGTACTTCATGGGAATGATTTTCGATCGCTTAGGCAGATACTTGATGTATAAATTGTATTTATGGTTTAAGTATAAGATTCAGCTTCTTTACGACCGGTGCCTGGGATTCTTTTGGCTTAACAGATACGGGAATGTGACCTCCAGCACTCTGCCCATAGAGATAAAGGAGTTTAAGATCCCGGTAGGTGAAAGGGTTGTTTTAAGTGATGGCTGGGATCCAAAGGTGATTTATTTGATGTGTTTAAATCTGCTGCTGGTGATGGTGATTGCGTACTTGTTGTATGCTCTGTATCGGGAGAAAAAGTGGCTAAAGCGTGCTTTGTAATTAAGCGTAGATCGAAATGCAGAAAGCACAGCTCTAACTCTACCCCAGAGGTATCTAGTGATGAGGAGAATGCAGAATCTGTATCAGTTAACGGCAAGGCTAAAAAGTCCATCGGAAAGGCTGCTCTGAACGGTGCCGTTGGTGGCTCTGGCAATCAGCCAGCGGCAGCTCCTAACATGGCTTCCACGCCCTCGGCAGCCATTAATGGGGCAAATACATTTCCTCCTTCTTCTTCGGCAGGACCGGAAGTGTCCTCCACAGCAGCTGATTCGTCTCAAAACCTGTCAGCTTCTATTAATCCAGCTGTAAATCCAAACACAGCTCCAGTTAAGCAGGTAGCTGTTTTAAAAACAAGAGGTGGAAAGCTGATCCAGATGCTGATGGGGAAGAGCAGCAGGATCCTGGTGAAGGAACTTCTGCTCAAAGAGACCCTGCTGAGACGGAGGAAAAGGTTTGTCTTAAAGATATAGCTGAGTTATTGAGATCATCACTGGATGGAGATGCAGGGCAAATTGCTGATAGCAGAACAACTAAAGGTGGTACCCCTGACCTTAAGCAGATTCTTAGGAGAGTGACAGTAAGATTATTGGGACAAGAACTTCAGGAAGATGAGGCAGAGGAGGAGTCAGATGACATTGACAGCTGTTCTTCACCGCACGAAGAATTGAGGAATGTGCGTAAAGATTACATCAGAGCAGATAAGGAGCCAATTCTAGCTTGGCTTAGTAGATATTATGATACAGGTGCTCCAGCTCTGGTAGTTGGAGACAAGTCAGCAGCCCAACTAGGAACTCTCTCAAAGGATAATGGAATAGATAGACATCTAGGCAGGACTCTCGGTAAGGTTACTCTGTGGATACGCCTTTTAATGGCAACTCTCATGAGGTATCCTTCCCGAGATGATCTTCCATGGAATGCTAAACCCTGGACTACCATAGATGAGGGAATCAAGCGTCTGAGAGAATTTGCTGTTAGAGAGGTACTCTATGGTGGCCATGAGACTCTGAATCCTGATGAAATTCCTGTAGGAACTGGTCTTGCTAAAAAGCTCATCAAACTTGCTCCTCCTAATTATGCAAATATTCTGGCAAGCAGAATTGTGGCAAGAAATTATGGTGGTGCTTCTCCTACGGTTGGCCAATTCACTGATCAGATGAGACAATTGGAGGATAGCATGACACGTGTTTCTTTGGTTTCAGCCACTGAAACTCTGTCTGGTGAAATAAAGAACTGCATGAAAGAGCTGAAGGATGAATTTAAAAATACATTCTCCCAATTGGCACAAAGAGATAATTCCAATTCTTCCTCCAGATGGATACAGGTTTCCTCTGTGAGGAATAGACGTCCTCCAAGGATGTCATTCCAAAACAGGTCATTCCAAAACAGGTCATTCCAAAACAGATCCAACCAAAACAGACCACCAAGGCAATCACGTGCGAGTATCTGGATAACTCTGCGTGATCAGTTTGGTGAGAACATGAACAGATGGGATGGTCAACCAACTGCTAATCTTTTCAGGAGACTGAGGGAACTGCAAAGTGGCAGAACCCGAGGTAGCAATACCGGAAGGGTAGTTGTTACTTCTACGGTTCCCCAGGACAACTCTAATATCTCCAACAGTGGCTCCAGTTCTAACACTGCACCATGTGCTCATTGCACATGTGGGCATGTTCCCCATAATTAGGGGTGCCCTGCCTCCCGCCAGGGGGAGGAGAGGGGTAACAGAGATGACAGAATCTATTGGGATGTGTACATCCAGTGGCCTGGCACTTCACAATTTCAGAAGTACAGGGCCTTGGTTGACACAGGAGCTCAGTGCACCATAATGCCATCAAATTATCAGGGATCAGAAGCTATAACTATTCTGGGAGTCACTGGTGGATCTCAAGAGTTAACTAAGGTGGAGGTTGATATAAGTTTAACTGGTAAACAATGGAGGAAGCATACAGTTGTGACCGGACCTGATGCACCTTGTATTTTGGGAATTGATTTCCTGACAGAAGGGCGTTTCAAAGACCCTAGAGGTTACAAATGGGCTTTTGGAGTAGCATCTGTAGAAATTGATGGACAAAAGCTGGAGCTGTCTGTTAGACCTGAGCTTTCTGATGAATCTGCAGTTGTGGGACAACACAAGATTCAGGACATTAAATTGCCGGTTGCTTCTCAGACTGTGCATCACAGACAATACAGAACCAACCGTGACTCTTTGTTGCCCATTCAGAATCTGATTCGTCAGTTGGAGAGTCAGAAAGTCATCAGCAAAACTCATTCAGCTTTCAACAGTCCAGTGTGGCCTGTGCGAAAGCCGAATGGAGGCTGGCGTCTGACAGTCGACTATCGAGCCCTGAACGAAGTAATTCCACCTATGAGCGCAGCAGTACCAGACATGATGGAACTCCAGTATGAGCTGGAATCCAAAGAGGCCAAATGGTATGCTACCATAGACATTGCTAATGCCTTCTTCTCTATTCCCATAGCAGAGGAATGCAGGCCTCAGTTTGCTTTCACCTGGAGAGGAATCCAGTACCCTTTCAACAGATTGCCAATGGGCTGGATCCACAGCTCAAGCATCTGTCATGCAGTGATCCACGATGCTCTGGAGAAAGGTGGTGCTCCAGAACACATCCAGTTCATCGATGACATCATCGTCTGGGGTAAAACTGCTGAGGAAGTCTTCGAGAAAGGTAACAAAATCATTGACATTCTTCTGAATGCAGGTTTTGCCATCAAGCGAGACAAGGTGAAAGGACCTACCAGAGAGATCCAGTTTCTGGGAGTGCGGTGGCAGGATGGACGCCGACACATTCCGGTGGATGTGGTAAACAGAGTCTCTACCATGGCAAATCCCATGAACAAGCAGGAAACTCTACGTTTCTTGGGAATAGTGGGATTTTGGAGACTGCACATCCCGGGATACAGTCAGATTGTGAAACCTCTATATGATGTGACTCGAAAGAGAAACCATTTCCACTGGGGACCTGAACAACAAGCAGCCTTTGACCAGATAAAGCAAGAGGTAGTGCAAGCAATGGGTCTGGGACCTGTCCCAGATGGTGCAGACATTAAGAACATTTTGTACACGGCTGCAAGTGACAATGGTCCAACCTGGTGCTTGTGGCAAAGAGCTCCAGGTGAGACACGTGGACAACCTCTTGGTTTCTGGAGTCGAGGTTACAGAGGTTCAGAGGCTAACTATACTCCAACAGAGAAAGAGATGCTAGCTGCCTATGAAGGAGTAAAAGCAGCTTCTGAAGTAATTGGAACTGAATCACAACTCCTCCTAGCTCCCAGATTACCAGTTTTGAATTGGATGTTCAAAGGCAAAGGTTCCACACCACATCATGCAACAGATTCCACCTGGTCTAAGTGGATGGCTCTGATAACACAGAGAGCTCGAATGGGAAATCTTGAAAGACCTGGTCTAGTGGAGGTGATCTCAAGTTGGCCTGAAGGTACCAATTGTTCCAAACCTCCAGAGGAGAGAGTGACTCGTGCTGAGGAAGCTCCTCCTTACAGCTCCTTGGGCAGCTGACCTGTGGCAGGACATTGCTGATCGAATCGAGAGAATTCCAGTGAAGGTGAGACACATTGATGCTCACATCCCAAAGAGCAAAGCTACTGAGGAACAGCAACACAACCATCAAGCAGATTTAGCTGCAAGAGTTTCTCCAGTAGACATGGACTCTGATCTTGATCTCGACTGGAAACACCGAGGTGAGATGTTCTTAGCTCGGTGGGCTCACGATTCGTCAGGACGTCAAGGCAGAGATGCAACATACCAGTGGGCACATGACAGATCTATAGACATTTCCATGGATGCTATCACACAAGTCATCCATGACTGTGACATTTGTGCTGCTATTAAGCAGGCAAAATGACTTAAGCCCTTATGGTATGGTGACAGATGGTCCAAGTACAAGTATGGTGAAGCTTGGCAAGTTGACTACATCACTCTACCACGTTCTCGTTCTGGTAAGCAATATGTGCTTACTATGGTAGAGGCAAACACTGGATGGTTGGAAACTTATCCAGTACCACATGCAACTGCACGCAACACCATTCTTGGTCTGGAGAGACAAATCCTGTGGAGACACGGAACTCCCGAGAGGATTGAGTCAGACAACGGAACTCACTTCAAAAACAACCTTGTAAAGAGGTGGGCCAAAGAGCACGGTATTAAGTGGATATTCCACATTCCCTACTATGCACCAGCTGCAGGGAAGATTGAACACTACAACGGTTTGTTGAAGACCACTCTCAAAGCCATGGGGGTGGATCTTTGAAAAACTGGGAAAAACATTTAGCACAAGCAACCTGGCTGGTAAATAGTAGAGGTTCAGTGAACCGAGCTGGACCTGCACACTCAGATCTGCTACAGAAAGTAGAAGGTGATAGAGTTCCTGTTGTTAGAGAAAAGAATCTGTTAGGTAAAACTGTTTGGGTATTTTCTCCCTCAGGAGAGGCTAAACCTGTCTGAGGGGTGGTTTCAGCTGAAGGTCCGGGTCACACTTATTGGGTAATGCAAGAGAATGGTGAAATTCAGTGTATTCCACAAAGAAACTTAACTTTAGCTGAAAGAGTTTAATTTCAGAGTGTTGTACAGCTACATTGTGCCCAAAGGAAGAATCCATGAGGAATCCACGGTGCACGAACCCTGAGAACCCTGAGAGCCCTGAGTCAACTGAGAGTCCCTGTTTCCCTGTTTCCCTGTTTTCCCTTTTCTTCGCTTCGTCTGCGAAGAGACAAACTGTTTTCCATTTTTCTTCTTTCTTGGACTTCTGAATCATCTACACCTGAGGACAGCCGGAATGGACTATGAACTGTACTTACAAACTGTAGATGTTGTTTTAGACTGGATGGACAGTATGAACAGCCAATGAAATTGTTTAGCAGGGGTGGATTGTGACCGGTTCAGGCTGTGCCTTTAAGAGAAGGACACTTTCTGAACACTCTGGCCGAATGTTTTGGTATATGAATGAAAACAACGATATGCTAATCCAATTTCATTGGTGGAACCCGGCTGAAGGTTCTTGTTTAGTCTTTCAGTTGGGGGGGCAGTCAGTCGTCTTCTTCTTCCCCCCTGTACTGTGAGCTGGCTCGTTTCTCTCTACGATTCTTGCTAACCAGATAAGAGAAAACTAACTTTTGTATCCGCTTTGAGCTTTAACAAGTTTTCACCCTTTTAATTACCTTCCTTTCTCTTTCTCTCTAACCCTTTTGGGAAAAAGGGGAGGTAGGGAGGGAGAAGGGGGGAAAAGGCCGAACCCCCTGGCCGCAAGGGGGGGGTTGGGGAAAGGTTTCTTGTATTATATACTTTGCTGTATACTTCTGTATATATTGTAAATATTGTATATTTTTGTACATATTCATTGCATTCCATATCTGCTTGTAAAATACAGCTTTCATCTGCTTCTCCGGCTGAGTTAGCTGTGGAATTCTTTTGTGTGTGTGGGGGAACCTTCCTACTCCACCATACCATCTTAGAAAAAAGCAAAGGTCTAACAATTCATGCTTTTGAAGTAGATTGCAAAAGACAGTGCTGAAGATTGGGTTTGCTGTATTTGTAGGTCTTTATATCTTAATCTCTATGTACAATGTGTTCAGGCTTGATCAAGTTTTCTTTATTAATAGGAAAAGGAAAATGTGAGAATTGGAACTAATCTAAGTTCTCCTTTAAGAGATCAGGCAAGTAACAAAGAAGTAAGTTCAAAACTGTAGGATGAAACTTTCTATCTGAAAGAAGCAACTGTTCTGCTTGTGTTTTGACTGTAAGATAAATGGAAAGGGATGTGTGCTTGAGCTGGAAGTTTTCTTACCTTTGACCATAAATTATGCCATTTGTGTTAAAATGAGCTAATTGGTACAGCTCTGAGTATTGTGTCATTTATGGGTTACATCGGTCTGTTAGACACATTTTGTTACAGAACTTTTGCTTTTGCCATACAGTTAGTTTTAACTTGCTTGCTTCTATGTATACAAAGAATGTTAGGAAGATTGTCAGTATTACAAAAAGAAAAAGGAGGAGATGTAGAAAGGTTGTTTTCAGATAGCTTTGGAAGGCTATGGGGAAAATTTGCCTTTGTTCAAATTAGAGAAGGCTATGTTTAGTCTTTGACTCAGAAAATAATGTAAACATCTTGTAACTGAAGGAGAGAAATTGGGCAGAATTTGGTTGGATGTGTTAAAATATTGCTTTTTATTTTAGCCTATTGTATGCCTTAATTACACCATGGCAGTAGAAAATAATCAATTAAGATGTGACACATGTGCCTTCTGATATACTATATAACTTTGCTGTATAACATACTAAGTATCTTTGCCTGCTTACATCTTGTCTGGAAGCTGTCCTCAGGGTGATTCGAACACCTGATGACAACAAATGATGATCCACGACAATAGCCCTATATTACAACACATCCTCAGTAAGTTTGTAGACGACATCAAGTTGGGTGGGTGTGTTGATCTGCTGGAGGGCAGGAAGGCCCTGCAGGGAGATCTGGATAAATTACAATACAATACAATACAATACACCAGGTTGGAAGAGACCTTCAAGATCATTGCGTCCAACCCATCAACCAATCCACCCACCTAAACAACTAAACCATGGCACCAAGCACCCCATCAAGTCTCCTCCTGAACACCTCCAATGAAGGTGATTTGATAGATGGACTGAGACCAACAGTACAAGATTGAACAAGGTCAAATGTTGAATGCTGCATTTGGTCCACAACAAATCCATGAAATTTTACAGGCTTGGGGGAGAGTAGTTGGAGAATTGCCTTGTGGAGAAGGACCTGGGGGTGTTGACTGACAGCTGAGTATGAGCCAGCACTGTGCTCAGGTGGACAAGAAGACAAATAGCATCCTGACTCGCATGAGGAATGGTGTGGCCAGCAGGTCTAGGGATGTAATTGCCTCTATTCAGCACTGGTGAAGTTACACCCTGAGTACTGTGTTCAGTTTTGGGCCCCCCAGTACAAGAAAGACATTGAGGTTCTAAAGCATGTCCAGACAAGAGGAACTAAGTGGTGAAGGGCCTTGAACACCAGTTTTATGAGGAACACCTGGGGAATCTGGGGTTGTTTAGTCTTCAGAAGAGGACACAGAGGGGAAATTTCATTCCCCCTACAATTACCTCATAGGAGGCCAAAGAGAGGTGGGGATCAATCTATTCTCACATGCAACAATTGACAGGAGAAGAACAAATGGGCTCAAGTTGTGCCAAGGGAGGTTAAGGTTGGATAATAGGAACACACTGGAACAGGACACTCAGGGAAGTGGTGGAGTCACTATCCTTGGAGGCATTTGAAAGACATGTGAATGTGGTGTGATGATCTCAAAGGTCTCTTCCAGCCTCAGCTGTTCTATGATTCTGTGATTTGCACTGGGTTCAGCTGAGAGACAGTAAATTTTCTTAATAAGTAGGCCATATGGATCTGTGTTTCAGATTTGTAACTAAAACAGCATTGACAACAGTCTGGTGGTTTAGCTACTGCTGAACACCACACAACATCAAGGACTTCTCTCTGTTTCCCACTCTACCCTGCAGCAAGTTGTCTGGGGGTGGGCAAGTTGCTGGGGGGGGACACACAACAAGGACAGCTGACCCTAACTGACCTTTTAACATAATACTTAGCAGTAAAAACTCGAGGGAGATGAGCAGGAGCCTTTCCAAGTTAGGCTATGCTCAGTAACTGTCCATGCATTGGTCTGATCATGGGAGGTAGTGAGTGACTGTTTTCATATTAACTGGCTTTTTGTTATCCTTTTCTACATTCCCACTTCACTTAGTGAACTGAATTTATCTTGGACTATGAGATTTTTCTAACTTTTTTTCTTCCAATTCTCTCCAGTGTCTGCCATGGAGGGGGAGGAGTGGTAGGGGCTCTGACTGACCAAGAAGCCTGTAGGTGCTTAATTGCTGGCTATGGTCAACCCAATACAATATTTTTAGATATTCAAAACAAACCAGGAAACTTAAGTATCAACTGAAAGAAAACTGTGTCGCTCTCTCTTCCATACAATGTTTTCCTCTGTTAATAATTCTCTTCAAGAAAGCAGTTCAAAGCTTTATCAACTTTTATCAACTGCACGTAAACAAAGTACCAAATCTTCACATAAATTTTATAGCTAATGCAAAACATTCAGCTTCAGAGCTTGTATCTTTCAATCTATTCAGCAGCAACTTAACCAATTTAGAGAAAATAGCAATAAGAAAATAATATTCTTCCTTTTTACTACTTGCTATCAGGTCCTCAGAAGTTTTACAGAACAACAACAAAAGTCTCCTTATGGTGAATGTCATTACTTCACTGTTTTAAGGCAGTATTTTCTCTTAATAATTATATTAAATATACATGTCAAGAAACTGTCCTACTTTTATTTTTGCTAAAATGTAATATTTGTAATATTATGATTAATATAAATTAGCATGGGCAATTGACTGTCCATCCGATTCTTAAAATTGATCTCTACTGTGCTTCCCCTCTCCCCCCATGTACATTGGTATAAAAGTATATCTGAATCATATCTGATAATATACATACATTTATGACAGTATTCTGTGTCTCCCTCATGTTTGAGGTGAACCTGCCTAGAATCTGTCCTCTAAAGAACAACCCCACAAATTCAAAAAGGCTTTAAACTCAGGATGTCATGGAGGGGAATGAACAAAAACTGTGAAGTCTTTGCCTCTTTAGAATGAGAAATATGAATGTTATTAGGAAACATAATACAGAAATAATCATCATCATCTAGTGGAATTTAACATCTAAAGATGTTAATTAACAGTTGCAGTTGTGAAACTGATACTAGAATTAAAATTTAACTATTTAACATTAAATTTCATTTTTTAAGTACATGTAAACATTAATATATTCTCAGTAAGTATCTATGATCTGGGTTATTTGGTTTCTCCAATGACATAGGTCTCTTTGTGGTTCTTCTATGCATTAATGTAGACCAGTTAAGAACTACACAAATTCATGTGGCTTTAGGCAAAACTTTTAAAGATGGAGACAGTACATACTCTTATATCAGCTGGTGTTTCATTCTAAATCCATGTTGAAAAAGTGGATTTCACAGAAGGCTGAGAATATTTTGCAGTTTAAGAAGAGATTATATGAATTCCTTTGTTTTACTTTTCTTCAGCAATATCCAGATAAAGAAACAAATCTTCAGAAATAAAACTCTTTAGGTTGCAAGATGATCTGTGTCTAAATATCTATTTTTAAAGCTAGCTAAAATGAGTTCAGCAATTAAGACTGAAAATTCAGCAGAAGTTACCTAATTATCCACTGAAATTTACTGCCCAGGAAATAGATAACCCTGAGAAAACTTGGTATTTGTGCTGGTAAAACTCTCATGTCTTCAATTATATCAAAAGCAACTCTAAACTCATAATGAGCTAAATAAATCTGAAAATTTAACAACTGGAAAAGAGAAATAATAGGATTAGCATTAAAGCCTTTATAACCAACATACTGAGCAATTACATACTTCAGTTCATTTATTATTATACCTCCTACTACTTTCTTTACTCATTTGCTCTATAAATTTCTATAGCTGAGGAGCAGAAGAGACCTGGTATGTGCCTCAGAAAGCATCAGCTTCTCTCTCTCACAGAGCACCCCAATATGCATTCTCTATTCCCACTAGAAATGTTTGAGAGGCTAGCATCCTTGTTTTGGCTTTATGTGTATTAGTTTGGTTACATGTGTATTTGTTTTCTGCAAAATAAATGAAACTCATCAACTGCCTTTGAGAATGAAGTAATCAGGATCTTTGAAAACCTGCAGTGGAGGGTCATGAACATACATAAAGTATAATACTCCATGTCCAATTAAGAGATCAAACTACCTAAAATAGCAACCTAAGCCCCTCAAGAGACATTCAGAGCAGTTAGCATTACTCCTTGAATCAACAGAACCTTACCCAGAAGGGTAATTCTTTGTGCAGATGACAATGGTAAAAGCCCCTGTAGTGAGTAAAGAGCTGACAGAAACCTCAGCAAATACAAAGAATACTCTTGGTGTCTTTTCACAAACATAACCATTTTACACAGGCAGAAAACCGTACACACAGAAAAAAAATAAACTGCAGACTTGCACAATTTCTTTCATAGAAGATCTACATCTTGATTTTAATATATATGCTAATTAATGCACAACTTGGAAAGCGTTCAGTGTTACAAAATTAAATCTGGCCTCCTGTGAAAAGTACTGCTAACTTTCTTGTGATTATTTGGCTATTGCTTGACTTACTACATTATTTTTTTTAACAGCAGCAATTACACAATGATTAAAGTCAATAAGATTAACATAGTCAGATTTCAGCTGGATATACAAATTGGTATTTCTGAAACAAAATTATCACAGCATAGTACTAGAAAGAACATATCCAAAAGATATTTACAGAATAGAGATGAGAAACACACATGAAAATCTTAGACAGGGCACTAAGGTAATGCATGCTATATATGGAATTAATAATTTAATTAGTATTTTAGGAATCCTATCAAAATGCAAGAAATAGTTACAACCAGTGAAACTTGGACAGACTGGAGAACTGAGAAAAGAGGAATCTAATGAGCTTCAACAAGGATAAGTGCAGAGTCCTGAACCTGGGAAGGAATAATAAAATGTACCAGAGGTCCCTTCCAAGCCCTAAGAACATGTAGTTAATACAATACAATAATACAATACACCAGGTTGAAAGAGACCTTCAAGATCATCGCGTCCAACCCATCAACCAATCCAACCCACCTAAACAACTAAACCATGCAACCAAGCATCCCAGTAAAATTCTGGCAGTAAAAGTCAAATTTAAGAGAGAAAACACTGGCCCAATAAAAACAGTTAATGTATATTCACTTTGTACTATACGTTCCTTTCTCCTGATATTATGTTTACTATGTTTCTTCTGATATTATTGTCCCACTGGGTACTAAGTTCAAGAGCATCAGTCTTAGTAAGAAGTGGATGATTATAACTCAATGTCCTGAGGCTTTTACCATCATTATGTTGTTAATGGTGGTGTGTTCTTCTCCCTTTATCTTCAGTTTCTCTGTTCTCCACTTTATCACTGAAGTTAGTTTTACCTGTGTGATGGGTTGAGGCAGCCCCCTCCCCACCATGGGCAAAATAAAACAACTCAAACAGATTGCAAAAGTGATGGAAAGTTTAAATGAAAGGCGGTGAATGTTTACAGAAAGCCAGAAGCAGAGTGACAAAAGAAATCCCAAAACAGTCCCAAGAAGATCCCATCCCCACCTGGGGGTACATCCAAGCCCCCCAGGGCTCCTTCTTCCCCCTTCCCACTGCTAGGCTAGTCTCAGCTGGCCAGATCTGAGACTGCCCATCCCCCCCGTGGCCTTGGGCCTAGCCAGGCCCATGGCCGGGAGACAACATCTCCCCCATTACCGGGTGACGGTGAGGAAGAAAGAGGAGGTGCTTCGGCCTCGCACTGGATCTTATAGTGGTGCAGAGAATTCTGGTAGAAATACCCAATTTCCTGTGTCCACCCACTGGGCTGGACCTCTGGACACAGGAAGCAGGGGGCACCCAGCCCAAACTGCAACAACCTGGTTCACACAAGTATGTACACTCCTGAATTGATCAGCTTTCAGCCACTGTGATCCGTTTTTACAAACTGGTGCCTCTGTTGTCATCCTGTATCTATACTTTTCCACACAACATTTAAAACTGGTGTCACCATGAGTCTACCTCATGTAGAACAGCTCTTATTGCTGCTATAAGATTTGAAACAAGTGTAGACAATAGCTACCTGATTCTTGCTATTGCAGAGAAAGCAATCTAACATCAATTGAGGACAAGTTCAAGGGAGTCCTGAGAGACAACATTACCAGGCCAACTCAAGGCCTGTGGCTTTTTACAAGTAATAACAAAACATAATATTTCCTGGGCTACAGAAAGTCTACCTTTTGGCAATCATGCTGTGCTGTGTTCTGATCTGTGCATGAAATTGGATTCCAGGGCAATCAGAAAATTTGGCCTCACTGACCTTTGTTGCCCTTACTTCCTCCTACAGCTAAAAGTTACCAGCCTTTAGGATGACACAACCCACTTACATGATGTAATTCTGAAGTAACATAGCTTTCCTTAGACAAACAGAATTAACATAAAATCTTTGCTTTTCTACTTCGTCAGAAGACAATTTACTGAAAAATTAAAAAAAAAGGGGAGGTATATGTTTTAAAGATATATGCAGACTTAATTATATTGTAACAAAAATGATGGATTCATTTTGGTTTTGAATCCTTTTGGTACTCAAAGAGTTTCATTTTGGTTCCATATACAATATTTTCTTTAGCAATTTTTATTTGTTTATTTTTTTATCACTGGATGATTGAATGTTTTATGTCCTTATTTTAATTCCCAGTTTTCTGAAACTAAAATGAATAAATTCATATGTCTATGTTATATTGTTCATATCTAGGCCCACTGAGAAAATTCAATTTATACCTCTGGCCACAGACTTACAAACCAACCTTTTTCATACAGAAAACACCAAGCATTTAACTGCCCAATCACTTTTCAGAAGAACTGAAATTTTTGCAACCGGATATCCCACACAGCTCCTGACAATACAGGTATGCATATTCTGCAAAAGTTTTTAAACCATTTGCAGCTACAAGTCAACAATTACAAGATACTTTTTATTTTATTTCAGTCATGGTGCTATACTGTCTAACAGTGTTATTACTTCAGAAATGCAATAAATTTATTTTTAGTTTTCTCTGAATGGTAAACCCAAGAACTCCAGTTAAGAAATAATGACCAAATTCAGAGAATCTGGATAATCCATTACAAATATATTCAGGATTGCTTTCTCTATGAATTCATAACTAATCAATGGTCTTCTGCCCTACCTTTTTTTTTTAAGATATATTTTCTGAGTCAAGTGTAAGAATTAATCTATTAATTATTTATATATTAGTCAAATCCAGCAAAAAATAGTCAAAGTTGAACCAGGCACATAAAATCTATATTCTCCAAATACTGTGTATTTCAGTCCTTTATTCTTTCTTCAGACAGTTATACTATATGTCTTCTCTCATTCACTTGAATACATTTGCCATGCAATAATATTTTAATACACTACTGTAACATTGAAGTATTAATGCTGTAGCACAAATAATATCAATTGAATGTTCACCTAGGCTCCATAGATTTTAAGCTATTTCTGTATTTGAACATTTTACTTCTAATAACTCCAATGTTCAACTGAATTTAGTAATAAATGGAAGTAATTCATAGCATCTACATAACTGTCATAATTTAGTATGCAAAAAAATTAATTCATCTTGATCTAAAAAGTATATGCAGAATTATTCCAGAAATAAAGCTATGCATGGTTTTATAAGCTGTGTTAAAAATAATTACAAAGCAGCCTTCATTCCAGCTGTGTGTGTATGCATGTGTATCATCTTCTAATACATAACATAAACTACTTTATCTGCAAAACAAACAGATGGTTTGAAATCAAATGTGAGGACTGGGGATGTGTGCATTCTGATGTCATACTACTTTTAGAACTAGAGGTGGAAAACATTATTCAGAATGGTCTTATCAGTTTTGGAAAGATTTTGTTTTACAAAGACGTTTCTACAAAATATCTGCTTAAGAAGATTAGCTCTCTCTGGATCCATTTTCCAATGGAGAGAATTATCACCATACTCAGCACTTAAGCTACAATTTTACTTAAAGGATTATTGATGTGTATTCAGTGTTTCTGTCTTTAAATCTGAAGCTGCACAAATGAGTTTAGAAATCCCAAAAGACTTCATTATGCATTTTACAGTATTTTTAAAAAATATTTAAATAATACAATTCACCTCAGAATATAGTTGATATACTTTCTGCTGTATTTCTGGGTTTAGAAATGTCTTATAACAATTTGAATATCAAAGAAGTTTGATTATTTCTTCATTAATATGATGAAGAAATATTTTATTTCTTAAATCACTTCAGTGACATCTACCAAATGACAATTGAAGGATAAAGTATAAGTTCTCTGTCTTTAAAACAGCCCTATGACTACTGCAACAGATGCTACCTCTATTCTTTACACACACACACACACCCTTCAAGGGTAATTTTGTCTGTCATAGTACCTCCACCTTCCCTTGTACATTTATATAGCACTGGAAAGATAATACCTGGAATGTGCATCACAAGTGAGGTCTCCATAGATTATTCATAAAGAATTTTTACTGCATGATTTGCCCTTATATGTGAAAGGCTTCATCTTACTCACATGATGTCAGAAGAACTTAAAGGAATATTTTTTTGACTTACATGATCGACAAACCATCAGGACAATGTGTGCTGATAGATTGACTGCTCAGAGTTGTGTAATTCAGTGAAAGACTTGGTTGTGATGGGTGCTGTAGGATTTGAGATAGTAGAGTTTAGGGTCCTAGGAGAAGTGAGAAAAAGCACAGTCGCAACATTAGAACAGCATACTCCAAGAGAACAGATTTTGGCTTATTAAGGGATTTACTTGACAAGACTCCATGGAAAACTGTGCTGAAGGGCAAAGAATCCCAAAAGAACTTATTGATCTTCAGGTGCAACCCATTCATTCCTTAGAAAGCAAAACCCATCCATTCCTTGCAGAAGGTTAGTCAAGTATGGCAGGATGCCAGCAAGGTCTCAACAGTAATTCAAATGCAAAAATGAAGCACACAGAAGGTGGAAGCAGGGATGGTAGCAATTAAGAGCCATTGCCTGAGTATGTGAGCATTGAGTCAGGAATGTCAAAACTTGGACAGAGCTGAAATCAGCAAGAAAAAGTCAACAAGGGTTTCTCTAAATGTTGCCAGTGAGTGGAAAAAAAATAATAAAAACTCAAAACCCAACAAACTGAAAAAGTGGGCATTGTAGAGAAGGATGACATATTTAGAGCTTTTCTTGTCCCTTTTTCATCAGGGTCCACGAGGCCAGAGGAGATACACATGAAAGTGATTAGTATTAGGACCCTGCAGGCACCATCACCCCTGTTTATTGCTGTCCAACCCCCGAGTCTCTTCCCATCCCACTGATGGCCCAGGAACCTATTTCAGCACCCCCTGCACCATGAGTCCCTACTCTGGCAACGTTGTAGCAGGGCAAATCATCAGCTCCCTTCCCAACTTTCCCATGACTCTTACCCCCATAGCGGCATGATATCAGCTGTCCCTGTCCTCCCAAAGGTGCTTAATGCCCCGATACATTCTATCTAACCTTCTCACCTTTAAAGTTCTCTCTCATTTGGTAGTGGTTGTTTAAATGTTCCATTGTTTTATTCTGTATATGTCCATTTCCCCCGTGTATTCAGTCATATTGAATCATTGTAATGATAAAACTGAAATGTTGATCCTTCAATGATTTATACATGCACTTAACTGTGATTAATTCCATTGACTTCACTGGATGACTTCAAAGTGGAACAATCTACTTTTGGTAAATTTAACCAAGATGTCTTATAGTCTACAGTCCTCTTCTATTTTATGTTTTAATACTTGAATCATAATTGAATCAACACACACACAAAACCCAAGACCCACAAACAAACAAAAAGCCAAACCCCCAAAACCCCCAACATTAGATTATGTATTTGAAATACATATAATAGAAAAAAAAATTGCAAAACCATACTCTACCTCCTCTTTGTGACTCTTCTAAACTCAACAAAGGCGCATAGCAATCAATTACACATCTGTTCTGCAAATGCAGAAGACAAAAAAAAGTTATGTTATTTTTTCAAATGCTAGGTTGAGTTTGTTGGTCTCATATTTTTAGACATAAACAAACTACAAAAAGCACAAAAATGGCTAAAAACATCCACCACAAAATCTTAGAGATTAAGGTCAAACAGAATCATCATCAATCCTGACCCTTTTTCAATTACAAATCTCTAAACTTTGCCCAGTTTTTCCTCTTCAGAACTCAATAACTTTGAGTAGACAATAATGTGTGTTTGGCTGAAGCATATCTCTCAGAAAAGCAATCATTCTTTATTTAAAGGTTTCCACAGACAGAGAAATCTACTTCATCCCTCAGGACCTTGTTTCAGTGATTAATTGTCCTTGCTTTTAAAATCTGTGCCTAAGTTCTAACTGGAATTTATCTGGCTTCAGCTAATAGGCATAGATTCTTGATAGACCTTTTTCTGCCAGATTCAAGTCCTTTAGCAATGGGCATTTTGCCCCTGTGTAGATAATTAGGAGTGCAATCAAATCACATATGCTTTTTGATCAGCCAAACAGACTGTGCTCTGTATCTTCCACCATGAGTCATTTGATTCAGTTCTTGGATAAGTTTATTTTATTTAACTTCTACAACCTTATGTTTTTCTTTTTTGTTCTTTAAAAACAAAGAAACAAAAAAACCCACCCAACAGCCATGGTCATTAATGCTGCAAGAAGTAGAGGTAGTATCACCCCTTTTTTTTTTGCTGCTTTCTTCTTTATACAATTCCGTACTTTCTGCAACAGGTACTCACAGCCAATTGCAGTAATCTTTAAAACATTCAGAATCTTTACCTTCCAAAACTGTGTGTTCCTACTGAATATATTTCTTTGAATTTGAACAATTTGATTTTGATCCCTTACTTTGAAAATACCAGATTCCAACTATTTTGTCTGACTCAACTATTTGTTTATTTTTGCTGCTACTATTATTTGTCCTATTTATGATATTAGCCTTTTAAAAAATGTTTGAGTTGGTTCTTTCTATTCATCACCATGAAATGTCCAATACTGGCTGTTTCACAACAATTTTAGAAAAAGCATTATCATACAATGATTTCCAGATTGTGGCTATTGCTCTACATGTCTCACTTGCCTCTTTTATTAATCTAGTGATTTTGCATCATTCTCAAATTTTAATGAAGCACTGCATACACATAACTTAAAATTTGTTGATGTAAATTTATATCAGATTATCTAGATATCTGAAGCTGAGAATTTTTACATGGTTTTCACTTACATCAGGAGTTTTTGTCCTATTCCATCTATGTTCTTGTTTATGCTTTTGTGGGGTTTATTCTTCTCACAATAAACAACCAACAAAGAATGAAGCAAGGAAGACAGGAAAGGCACAAAAAAATCAGCCTGAGAAGTATTTTTTTGTATTATAAGGTGCATGACAGTCAGTTGTTTACAACAGGTCAGTTGTTTAGAGCTAGTATAAAGGAGAGCATTTTTTTAATTGTTGAGGGATTGATTTGCTACCTGATGGGCAAAATGATTTAACTACTATTTTAACTGGTTTCTCTATATTCAAATGTAAAGCTGTTTCTGAATAATTCTTTATTACAGTATCACAGTATCGCCAAGGTTGGAAGAGACCTCAAAGATCATTGAGTCCAACCTGTCACCACAGACCTCATGACTAAACCATGGCACCAAATGCCATGTCCAGTCCCCTCTTGAACACCTCCAGGGACAGTGACTCCACCACCTCCCTGGGCAGCCCATTCCAATGGCAAATGACTCTCTCAGTGAAAAACTTCCTCCTCACCTCGAGCCTAAACTTCCCTTGGTGCAACTTGAGACTGTATCCTCTTGTTCTGGTGCTGGTTGCTAGAGAGAAGAGACCAACCCTTTCCGCATGAATATATTTCCATGACAAAAGTTAGTCACATTTCAAATTCTCATTTGATAATTCAAGACTAGAAATGCAGTTTATTTAAAAGTTAGTTGTTTTTTTTAGAGTGTTTTAATGCACCTTCACTTCAAATCTCATTCAAAAAATCAAATAAATAAATAAAACCCCATCATTCTTCTATGTCTGAAAACTTTGTTACTTTTTGATCACAGAACTATCAGTACCTTGGAGACATATATCTTAACGTCATGTTCCACTTTCACAAGGGTAAAAATTCATAGTATATGTAGACAGTTCCAAAACTTACTCTGGAACACACAAGCATTTCCAAATTTAATGAAAGTTAAGATCTGTAGATAAATTATAAGTAGAGATAATGTTAGGACTAGCATTGGTGAACAAATGTCTCCACAGTTGCAGCTTCTTCAAATCAAGAGATTAGGCTTAGTTCCAGTTGTACAAAATTCTCAGATTCATCCATAATTTGCCCATTAAAATGACTTCTAAGTTACAGAGGGAAAGGCAGTTTAAAGAAGCTTTTAAATAAGCTAAACAATTGGCATAGAAGACAGCTTCTCATCGATCTGTGTGCTTAATAAAGCTAAATGTTAGAAAGACTAATGTACCATACTGACTTTTTTTTTTTTAGGAATTTCATTAAGGTATTTGAAAGACTGTCATAACTCACTCACCTCTGTTGATTTTATGAGCCATGGGTTTTCTCCAGCTCATAAAATCAACTTGCTTAACACAATACAGTGACTGATAGCACCAGAGATGACAGTTCATGAAGAAAGGTGACACACTCCCCTCCCCGACGCCACCCCCCCCCCCAACTACCACCCCCCACCCCTGCTTTTTTTTTTTAAATAAATTTTCTGGGACAATGCAGGGATAGTGAGAAGAGAACTGGATAGTCTGACAACTTAGTTACAAACATTCTATCTCTGCTGTTCTTTGTAAATTTTAAATGCAAATTGGGATAGAGTGATGACTTCTGAAATACTGAGAAATGAGTTTTGGTTTTCTGCTCCAAACAGTACACCTAGCATGAAAAATCACCACTGTAAATAGCAATGTGTCTTTCTTTTAGGTGTGTTTATCTGCATATTGAACATTCATCAATACATTTTGAAATGAGAAACAGTTACAATTTTCCATTATGTGAAATGAAAATTAATATTTACACATCTTGTAATCTTGTGTATATTTAATGCTGTAATTATCAAAGTTAGACATAATTAATCTCATCCTGGATCCTTAGAGAAGAACCTACATCTTTAGCTATCATCTACAAGGTATGGTAAACAATATCACAAACCTGTTTCAAAACAGTTCAATTCCCAGAAAATAGAGTAACCTCTTGAAATAAGAGCCATTTTGAGTTTTGGTTGCTCTTAACTGTGAATAACCCCCTCGGCATTAGACACTGGAATTTTTTCTGAGTTCTACTTCAGACAATTATCTTATGAATGTGGGCATAAAGGTTTTATTCTGGGGTTGGGGAATTATCTCAAAGATACCTATGCACAGCCACAAATCATAGACAAGAGCAAGTCTCCACGCTCAGTCCTATTATCTCTCTGGAACGTGGACTATAATATCCCTTTCTCTTAAACCACAATGCAAATCAAGTAATACTTCCATGGGTGTGTAATTGTAAGCCTGACAATTAGAGCACTTGCTGAGGATGCAATACACTCAGCTTGAAAGTTGTTCAAAGAACACATCATCCATCTTGAAAATAGTTCAGAAAGCAGACTATGAGTAGTCTTTTCTGTGCACTTATGAAGATATAAATAGTGGACCCTGACTGACTGTAAAAATATATCTGAATGAACACTGGCCAAATACAGCAAACATGCAGCATTTTCTGATTCTATTAACATATGTCACAGAATCTAAGGTTTGTTGATGGAGGAACTGACCTCTTGATATCATCTAGTCCAGCACCCTTTCTCACAGAAGGGCCAACAAGCAGGTTGCTTAGGGGCATGTCCAGTCAAGTTTCAAATCTCTCCAAAGGACAGAGAACACAAAATCTCTCTGAACAACCTGTCCAAATACTTTAGCAACCTCACAGTAATTTTTGGTTGTTTTTGCTGAAAGTATTTTTTCTGTATTTTAATTTGGACTTATTGCCTCCTGTCCTTTCACTGAATGCCACTGAAAAGAGGCTCCGTCTGTCTTCTTTACTCCATGTTCCTTACTCCCTCTCATCAAATATTTATACACATTGATAGGAACACCCTGAGCCTTCTCTTCTCTAGGCTGAACAGTGCCATGTCTCTCAGCCTCTCCTCACACAACAGATACTCCAAATCCCTAACCATCTTCATAGCCCTTCACATAGCCTTTCACTGGACTCACTGCAGTATTTCCATATCTCTCTTTTACTGGGAACTCAGATCTGGATACAACATTCCAAAAGTGGCCTCACCAGAGATGAGTAGAGAGGAAGGATTGTATCCCTTGACTGCCTGGCTATATTATTCCTAATACAGCCCAGGCATCTGTTGTCCTTTTTTGCTTCATATTTGCTTTCCAGTTGGTTTTCTCACAATGTGTAATGCTGTATGGAGTTATTCCTTCATGAGATTCTTTTTGTACTATTCCTCAATATCAATAAAGGCTGGGGGATGATGAAACTGAGAGCAGCCCTGCAGAAAAAGACAAGGGAGTACTGGTGGAAAAGAAGCTGGACATGAGCCAACTGTGCACACTCACATCCCAGAAGGCCAATTGCATCCTGGACTACATAAACAAACAAACTAACATGGCCAACAGGTCAAGAGAGGTGATCCTGCCAGTGTATTCTGCTCTGGTGAGACCTTACCTGGAGTACTGTGTCCAGCTATGGAGCCTGCAACATAACACGCAGACCTGCTGATGTGGGTCCAGAGGAAGGCCACAAAGATGGTCAGAGAGCTAGAAGAGTTTTCCTATGAAGACAGACTGAAAGAATTGGGGCTGTTCACCCTGGAGAAGAGAGGGCTTCAGGGAGACCTTATAACTACATTTCAGTATCTGAAGGGGACTTACAGGAAGGCTTGGGAAGGACTGTTTAGAAGGTGTTGTAGTGATGGGGAAAGGGACAATGTTTTAGACTAGAATAAGATAGATTTAAGTTGGACATAAGGAGGAACTTATTTTAAATGTGAGTGGTAAAACACTGGAACAGGTTACTCAGGGATGTGGTTGAGAACCTGTCCCTGCAGACATTCAAGATCAGACTTGATGTGATACTCAGCATCCTGGTCTAGTTGGAGGTGTCCCTGCTCACTGCAGCAGTGTTGGATTAAATAATCTTTGCGAGTCCCTTCCAAGACAATTAAATCTGTGAATCTATGAACAGTTTTCTATCTGATACAGGTTCCTCTGCATGTCCCCACATTCACATGCTTTATTATAGAATAGAATAGAATAGAATAGAATAGAATAGAATAGAATAGAATAGAATAGAATAGAATAGAATAGAATAGAATAGAATAGAATAGAATAGAAAGAATAGATGATTTAGGGATGTTGCTAGGACATGCAGGAAGAAAATTAGGGAGGCAAAAGCCCATTTAGAACTTAGACTGGCCTCTGCTGTGAAGGACAACAAAAAGTCCTTCTATAAATGCATCAATAGCAAAAAGAAAGGCAAGGACAACCTCCACTCCTTGGTTGACACAGGGGGAACGTTGTAACAAAGGATGAGGAAAAGGCAGAGGTACTTAACACCTTCTTTGCCTCAATTTATACTAACATGGCAGAACATCTTCCAGACAGCTGGCCTGCAGAGCTGGCAGAAGGAGCCAGAGAGCTGCATAGTTTCCCGCTGCTCCAGGAGGCAGAGATCTTCTGAGCCGCTTGGACCCCCACAAGGCCATGGGACCGGATGGGATCCACCCTAGGGTGCTGAGAGAGCTGGCAGATGAGCTGGTGTTGCAGTTTGGGCTGGGTGCCCCCTGCTTCCTGTGTCCAGAGGTCCAGCCCAGTGGGTGGACACAGGAAATTGGGTATTTCTACCAGAATTCTCTGCACCACTATAAGATCTAGTGCGAGGTCTAAGCACCTCCTCTTTCTTCCTCGCCGTCACCCGGTAATGGGGGAGATGTTGTCTCCCGGCCATGGGCCTGGCTAGGCCCAAGGCCATGGGGGATGGGCAGTCTCAGATCTGGCCAGCTGAGACTAGCCTAGCAGTGGGGAGGGGGGAAGAAGGAGCCCTGGGGGGCTTGGATGTACCCCCAGGTGGGGATGGGATCATCTTGGGACTGTTTGGGATTTCTTTTATCACTCTGCTTTTGGTTTTCTGTAAACATTCACTGCTTTTCCTTTAAACTTTCCATCACTTTTGCAATCCGTTTTGAGTTGTTTTATTTTGCCCGTGATGGGGAGGGTTTGGAGGGGGGCTGCCTTAACCCATCACATTATTGGTAGCAGAGGATGGTTTGGGTGGGGAGAGGGGTCTGCCCTCAACCCCTTTGCATTCCTGGCGAGCTAGGCAGGAGTAGGAGTTTGTTATTGTGACCACTTTGCAGATTGGATTGCAAAAAACCGGAGAGTTTAAACTCAGTTCTGGGCGTCGGTTTGGGTTTTGGAAGTTGGGGCTCAAGTTTTGTTGTTGGGGCGATCATGTGAATTCTTGTGGATTGCAGGGGGACACCTGGTGCGTGGCCGATGGCACGGAGCCCCCTCCTGCTCTTCCATGCAGGGGTGGTTCCTGACCATCGGAATTGGGGTACCGCTTAAGAACGCGGGACTTGCCCTTCCTCCACCCTTTGCTCTCTGCGGGCGGTAGAAGCGGCGGGAAGTGAACCGGGGGAGGGGCAGCGGCGAGCAGATCAGGATCGGGCCCGTTTTCGCCGCGGGAAAGAGCCAGCCGTGGCGAGCGGGCGAGCTCAGCTCCCGAAACTCAGGAGGGCGAATGGGGACCCCAGCTGCAAAGCCGTTCTCAAGGGCTCTGGGAACGCATTTATGGCTTTCGCTGGAGAAGCCGTTTGAATGCCCGAGGGGTGGAGGCGATTTTGATTCTGTACCGCGGCGATAGAGGCGGCTGGAACTCTGCTGTATGCTAGGGCTGCGGCGGCGGTGGCCTTGGCCGTGCACTCGGAGTAGCGACGGCGGCGCCCGGCCGGCCACACGGGCTGCGGTGGCGGCGGGCCTGGCCGTGCGCTTGGAGCGGCGACGGCGGCCCCCGGCCGGCTACTCAGGCTGCGGTGGCGGCGGGCCTGGCCGTGCCCTCGGAGCGCCGGTCCCGGCCCCGGCCCCAGCCGTGCGCTCGGGCTGTAGTGGGGCCGGTCCTAGTCTCTTCCCTGATTATTTTTTCGGACCAGTTCTGAAAATGGCGCCGAGCACCTGGCTCCACCTCCCTTCTTCTCCGTAGGTTGTGGTGCAGACCCTCCCCTTCCCGGGGCGGGGGGGTGGGTTCTGTAGCTGAATGCTGTCACGGCTCGGTACGCGAACGCCCAGAGGGAGGGGCGGTGTATCATCTGTGACATGCATTTGTGTAGCCTCGGGCCGCGGCTGGAAGCGGTCAGCATTGGGCTTGGGATAGGTCCGTGCAGGGTTGAGGAAGGCTCAGTGTGCTATTTTCCTGGAGGGGTGGAGAAGGAGTTAGAGCCAGATTGTTCTGACTGGCTTGCCCCAGGGGTGGAAATATGCCACTGAGTAAATGGAGATGGAAGTAGAAGCTGGTTGAGAAGTTGTGAGGTTTTTTCCAGGTGACCAGGATGTCCACCGGATCCATGAAGAACTTGCACCACAGAAGAGTGAACTCTGCATCGCTGGGTGGTTCCATTAGATGAGAGAAGAAGAACTGGAATGGACTGACACTTGACCCTGACTGAGAGAGACTGTTTGGGTGGACACCCAGATGAAGATATGGACTTCGCCGGACATGTCATCGGAAGAGTTCTAATTTGATGATATGTTTGGGGTGCAGAGATTATGGTATGAAATAAGGGGTGGCATGTTGCAGTTTGGGCTGGGTGCCCCCCTGCTTCCTGTGTCCAGAGGTCCAGCCCAGTGGGTGGACACAGGAAATTGGGTATTTCTACCAGAATTCTCTGCACCACTATAAGATCTAGTGCGAGGTCTAAGCACCTCCTCTTTCTTCCTCGCCGTCACCCGGTAATGGGGGAGATGTTGTCTCCCGGCCATGGGCCTGGCTAGGCCCAAGGCCACGGGGATGGGCAGTCTCAGATCTGGCCAGCTGAGACTAGCCTAGCAGTGGGGAGGGGGGAAGAAGGAGCCCTGGGGGGCTTGGATGTACCCCCAGGTGGGGATGGGATCATCTTGGGACTGTTTGGGATTTCTTTTATCACTCTGCTTTTGGTTTTCTGTAAACATTCACCGCTTTTCCTTTAAACTTTCCATCACTTTTGCAATCCGTTTTGTTTTGAGTTGTTTTATTCTGCCCGTGATGGGGAGGGTTTGGAGGGGGGCTGCCTAACCCATCACAGCTGGCCAAGCCGCTCTCCATCATTTTTCAACAGTCCTGGCTCACTGGAGAGGTCCCAGAAGACTGGAAGCTGTCAAACATTGGTGCCTATCCACAAGAAGGGCTGGTTGGATGAGCCGGGAATCATAGGCCTGTCAGCCTGACCTCAGTGCCAGGCAAGATTATGGAACAGGTCATCTTGAGTGTGATCACACAGCACTTACAGGATGGCCAGGGGATCAGGCCCAGCCAGCATGGATTTAGGAAGGGCAGGTCCTGCCTGACCAACCTGATCTCTTTCTATGATCAGGTGACCTGCCTGGTGGATGTGGGGTGGCCTGTGGATGTGGTCTACCTGGACCTCAGCAAGGCCTTTGACACCGTCCCCCACAGCAAACTCCTGGCCAAGCTATCAGCCCATGGCTTGGATGGGAGCACACTGCGTTGGGTTAGGAACTGGCTGGAGGGCCGAGACCAGAGAGTGGTGGTGAATGGTGCCACATCCAGCTGGCAGCCAGTCACTAGTGGTGTGCCCCAAGGATCAGTGCTGGGACCCATGCTCTTCAACATCTTTATTGATGACCTGGATGAGGGCATTGAGTCCATCATCAGCAAATTTGCGGACAACACCAAGCTGGGGGCAGGAGTTGATCTGCTGGAGGGTAGACAGGCTTTGCAGAGGGACCTCGACAGGCTGGACAGATGGGCAGAATCCAATGGCATGAGATTGAACACATCCAAGTGCCGGGTTCTGCACATTGGCCACAGCAACCCCAGGCAGTGCTACAGGCTGGGGTCAGAGTGGCTGGAGAGCGGCCAGGCAGAGAGGGACCTGGGGGTGCTGGTTGATGGGAGGCTGAACATGGGCCTGCAGTGTGCCCAGGCAGCCAAGAAGGCCAATGGCATCCTGGCCTGCATCAGGAACAGTGTGGCCAGCAGGAGCAGGGAGGTCATTCTGCCCCTGTACACTGCACTGGTTAGGCCACACCTCGAGTACTGTGTCCAGTTCTGGGCCCCTCAGTTTAGGAAGGATGTTGACTTGCTGGAACATGTCCAGAGAAGGGCAACAAAGTTGGTGAGGGGTTTGGAACACAAGCCCTACGAGGAAAGGCTGAGGGAGCTGGGATTGCTTAGGCTGGAGAAGAGGAGACTGAGGGGTGACTTTCTTGCTCTCTACAACTACCTGAAGGGAGGTTGTAGCCAGGCAGAGGTTGGTCTCTTCTCCCAGGCAGCCAGCACCAGAACAAGAGGACACAGTCTCAGGCTGCACCAGGGGAGGTTTAGGCTGGATGTTAGGAAGAAGTTCTATACAGAGAGAGTGATTGCCCATTGGAATGGGTTGTCCGTGGAGGTGGTGGAGTCACCTTCATTGGAGGTGTTCAGGAAGAGACTTGATGGGGTGCTTGGTTGCATGGTTGAGTTGTTTAGGTGGGTTGGATTGGTTGATGGGTTGGACGTGATGATCTTGAAGGTGTCTTTCAACCTGGTGTATTGTATTGTATTGTATTGTATTGTATTGTATTGTATTGTATTGTATTGTTGCATTTTATTGTGTTTTACTGCCAGTCTCACTGGCTGGAAGAGCCCACCGTGTCTCAAGAGGACTGGACCCCTGAGGGTAATATCTGCCCAATTGCTGGGGAAAGGACTTAGCCGAGTCTGGCAGTCCACACATCTGCATTAGCCTTAAGCAGCAAACTGATGAGTGGACGCAACCCGGTGTGTCAGCTCGGAGGGGAGTCACCACTTCCGCTGCTCTGCACCCTGTAAACCTCAAGGAGCCCTAGAGCACTGCCCATGCTTGTGGTCCAAAGCCAGGACGGCTCTGAGAAGGTCCCGCCACTCCTTCGAGCCAAGTAAAGGGGAAGCCGCCACTCTGCGGAGCCACACTTCTTCCCCTGGGCTGTCCATACCAGCCCCGGAGCCCATTACTGCAGGGCCAACTGCGCTGGGTCCAGCCCCATCTTCCATCACACCAGATTGGAAACCTCCGAGCCCGCCTGCCGGGAACCGTCGCCCTGCCCTGCCATGCAGGCTGACTTTGTGAGGGCTGCCCCTGTCCCGGAACTGGCCCTACCAGCCCTGACGGGCTGACCTCTCAGGACTGCTCCCTGTCGTCTGGAGGGAACTGCCCGAGTCCTGTGAAGGGATCCTGCCTACCAGCTAGCCTAGGTTTCATCTCCTCCCCACTGTTGTGGGGAAAGGATTGCCACCCACTGGTGCCTTCCGGACCAGCTAGGAGTCAACCCAGCGACAGTAGTCTGCCGGAAACTAACCTCGCTACAAACGAAGGACACAGTGTATCTTCCACGTGCTTTCCACTCGCTAACATTCAGTTCAAAGCACCCGCATCTACCAGCATAATCTTTCCAGTCCAATCCTCTGATATACATGGGAATATCTGTGTGACCATTTTAGGCAGTGCCTTCAAGAGAGGGACAGTGGCTGGAACACTCTGGCTGAATGTTTTGAAAAATAAAGATAAGGTCTAAACAAATTTCATTGGTAGATTGGTAGAATGCAACTTTTAAGTTGTAGTTCAGTTTGAGTCTCAGTCTCAGTCTGTTCTGTCAGTGTCTGTCGGCCTCTCTGTTTCTATCTCTCTGAAGCAACAGCTGCTGGACGGAGGCAACCTTGAATTAACAAAGCTAACCAGAGAAGAAAACTAATTCTTGCACACGCTTTGAGCTAACAGAATTTCCTTCTTAATTACCTTTTTCTCTCTTTCTGACCCTTTTCGGGAAAAAAGGGAGGAAGGGAGGGAGAGAGGGTACAGGGGCCGGGGGGATCCTCCTCTGGCTGGAGGTCTTCTGTATTACGTTCATTGTTGTATATTTCTGTATATATTGTAAATACTGTATATTGTGTACATATTCACTGCATTTAATTCCTGCTTGTAAATACAGCTTATTTCATCTGCTTCTCCGACTGAGTTAGCTGTGGTTTCTTTGTTAGCAGCCTTGGACCATTTCAATGTTTGACAACCTTTTCAGTGAATAAGTGTTTCCTAACATCTATACTAAACATTCCCTTGCACAGACTATAGTGGAACAGAATGCATGAGCATGTCCAGAGCATGTGCCTGTTGTATATCGCAAGATGATACCAATTTGAGTGAGAAAGGACAGTGATGTATGATGTACGATGTATGTTGTGTGATGTTAATTGCTGCTGAGTATGACATAGGTGATATAGAATAAGGGGTGGATAATATCATGGGTTAAGTTGAATCTGCTGACATATATTTAATGCCATCCTGCTGTTGTGCCAGCTTCAAAGTGAAAATGCTGGGGCAAAGCATCACAGGGTTTGAAGTTTGGATCATAAAATGGGAGGCTTCCTGTTCTGGTTGCTACTTTCAGTTTCTGGTTTTGGAGTGTTGGTCTTTTCTGCTGGGCTGGCTGCTGGGTGCTTGGGTGGGGAGAACTGTGCTATCACTGGCCTCCACTGCTGCTTTTGTTTTTGCTAAGTTATCTGTGTAACTTATTATCTCACTAAACTCCTTACCTCAACACAGTCTGCTCGCTAGAGCAGATTGTTTTAACCTCAGTTCAATTGTCATTCCCGAGACTGAGAAGTTTAATTTCATACTTTTCATGTTGTTTTTATAATGTCATTGTTTTTTCTTATTCTCACAGTCTTCTCCATGTTGAAGATGTTCCTTCATTTCCACTGTGGCGTCTAATCAAGGTACATACATTTGTGCTGTTTTAGCTAAGCCTGCCTATATAGTTACAATTCCAGTTGTAAGAAAAACATTAACTTTCCTTTCTTTTCTCTAAGACTTAGCATCTGCTAAAAATCCAGATCCAGCTTGCCAAATGAAGTGCTATCCCTCCTCTGCACATGGCATATAGTTTTGTCTTGTAACACCTTTGCCAGACCAAATATTTCACAATTTGCAAGAACACTTTTGTTTGCTGAGAACTACTTTTCCAGAAAGAAAATGTGATTATCCGGTATCACTTGTGGACAGATTTTATACTGTATACTTTTTGTTCCCATCCTATTTTCCAAATTATTAACTCCAGTTTAGTCTGCTAACAGTGATTAATAACTTCTAAATCTATAAAATAATTTCATGTCACAAAAATAAAGTTAACATGGTTTTGATTTCTATTATTTTGCAAATTTTTGGTTTGAAAAAATCCCATGTACTAGAGTTTTACTTTCTAGATATTTCTTACCCTTAACATATACTATTTTAACTTTTGAAAAGTGTTCTATAATATCCTAAAATGAGCTAAATTTTCCAATACTTAGACTTAAGGAAAAATCTCATTCTCTTGGAAGGTTAATAATCTTCATGTGAGGCTTTATCTATCTATAGCTAACTCTAAATAAGAATCAAGCCTTCATGAAATTCTATAGTCTTGGATAGTGTGTGCATTTTGGTAGATGTGAATTTGGCCTGTTGAATGCTGCTATGTATTAGCTGATTTTTTCTATATTTATGCCTGTCATAGACGCACGAAGAACTGCAGGTATAAAGAATGTCTGGAATTGACAGCACTGCAAGAAGGACTTCACAGCATCTTCAATAAGTGACTAGTGCTTCAAGTAACCCAGATGCTGATAGAAAAATCAAATTGTCCAAGGAATGGGGAAACCAAAGATTGGCAATTTTAAACTATCACCTGAACTATAGCTTTTACCTAATGCAGTAAAAATTTGGAAGCAATTTAAGTAGAGAACATCTGTATTACTAACTACGTACCGGTAGGAAAAGAGACAGTTAGGTACACACTGTGTATTGCTACGGCAACAGACACCTCAAAACCAGTATTAAAGCAATAGATTTAGGGGCATTGAAGAAGACAAGCAAACTAAACAGTATATGAGTGATGATACTATATACAGTGGCCACAGCAAATTCTCTATTCTGCCTGTAGACAGCACGTAGCTTCATCATGCAACTTAAAGTTGCAGTTGCTGAATTATTACTTCTGCATCAAAGATTTTGGAAATATTTGGAAAATTCAGAAATTAAGGGAGAGTATTGATTAAAATTTAAACCCCAGTGTCAGGCTGCATAACTACCTGCAATGCACTTGCAAATAAAAAAATACAATAATAATTTAAACAGCATAGTCAAGTTTTTTTTATGGGCAATTAGAAAGATAATGGAAAAAAATAAGATGAAAAATGTATATAGTTGAAGGCTTACACAGCTGAACACAAAGATTGGAAAGTACCTGTGAATTTTTTGTCCCAGAGAGTTATTTTATAATGTTATGGGTCATACAAGGCAGTCTATGAATGTTAGAAAGAGATTGTATATAGTAGCATTTTAAACAAGTCACAAGAAATTTCCACAGCATGTATCAACATCTTTTTTAAACAAGGCATACAACGGAAAACACAGCCTTTCATCATAGTGGAATGGAATAGAAAAGAAAAGAAAAGAAAAGAAAAGAAAAGAAAAGAAAAGAAAAGAAAAGAAAAGAAAAGAAAAGAAAAGAAAAGAAAAGAAAAGAAAAGAAAAGAAAAGAAAAGAAAAGAAAAGAAAAGAAAAAAAAAGAAAAGAAAAGAAAAGAAAAGAAAAGAAAAGAAAAGACCAGGTTGGAAGAGACCTTCAAGGTCATCACGTCCAAGGCCGAAAGAGTATGGAACTGTCAGACTGCTGAGATGTTGATGAAACTTGTAATGCTAATATAATAATTTTACTAATGTAACATTAAAACAAAACAAAAAGCAAAAGAAACAAACCCCCATACATTTTCTTTCATATGTCTTTCCCTCTTCCTCTTTGTTCTTTATTTTCAGCATCCCAATGTTAAGCCCAAAGTACCACATTTACATCTAGATTAATAAATTTAATTATGAATCATTTATACTGTGACTACATTCTAATTTTCAAAATACTATATTTGTGTTCTAAAATTGCATTTTCATATATACAAACAGCAACTGGAAAAAGAAAGCTGACTGAGTTTTGAAAGAACTACAAGGCATGAGAACAGTTCTTTTCTTGACAGTTTACAAACATAGCTTGTATCTTTATATACAAATCTTAATTAAATGAAGCTAATGATCTAAAAGGCTGCATTGGAATAAGTTGAATCTGCTGCTGTTATTCATACTATATGCTGCAGTCATGCAAGTGAAAGTACTGACTTAAGCAAGTCTGCACATGCAGTCTGCAGTACCAGACATGATGGAACTCCAATATGAGCTGGAATCCAAAGAGGCCAAATGGTATGCTACCATAGACATTGCTAATGCCTTCTTCTCTATTCCCATAGCAGAGGAATGCAGGCCTCAGTTTGCTTTCACCTGGAGAGGAATCCAGTACACTTTCAACAGATTGCCCATGGGCTGGATCCACAGCTCAAGCATCTGTCATGCAGTGATCCACGATGCTCTGGAGGAAGGTGGTGCTCCAGAACACATCCAGTTCATCGATGACATCATCGTCTGGGGTAAAACTGCTGAGGAAGTCTTTGAGAAAGGTAACAAAATCATTGACATTCTTCTGAATGCAGGTTTTGCCATCAAGCGAGACAAGGTGAAAGGACCTACCAGAGAGATCCAGTTTCTGGGAGTGCGGTGGCAGGATGGACGCTGACACATTCCAGTGGATGTGGTAAACAGAGTCTCTACCATGGCAAATCCCATGAACAAGCAAGAAACTCTACGTTTCTTGGGGATAGTGGGATTTTGGAGTCTGCACATTCCTGGATACAGTCAGATTGTGAAACCTCTGTATGATGTGACTCGAAAGAGAAACCTCGACTCCAGAAACCAAGAGGTCGTCCACGTGTCTCACCTGGAGCTCTTTGCCACAAGCACCAGGTTGGACCATTGTCACTTGCAGCCGTGTACAAAATGTTCTTAATGTCTGGACCATCTCGGACAGGTCCCAGACCCATTGCTTGAACTACCTCTTGCTTTATCTGGTCAAAGGCTGCTTGTTGTTCAGGTCCCCAGTGGAAATGGTTTCTCTTTCGAGTCACATCGTACAGAGGTTTCACAATCTGACTGTATCCAGGAATGTGCAGTCTCCAAAATCCCACTATCCCCAAGAAACATAGAGTTTCTTGCTTGTTCATGGGATTTGCCATGGTAGAGACTCTGTTTACCACATCCACTGGAATGTGTCGGCGTCCATCCTGCCACCGCACTCCCAGAAACTGGATCTCTCTGGTAGGTCCTTTCACCTTGTCTCGCTTGATGGCAAAACCTGCATTCAGAAGAATGTCAATGATTTTGTTACCTTTCTCAAAGACTTCCTCAACACATCAAATAAATCACCTTTGGATCCCAGCCATCACTTAAAACAACCTTTTCGCCTACCGGGATCTTAAACTCCTTTATCTCTATGGGCAGAGTGCTGGAGGTCACATTCCCGTATCTGTTAAGCCAAAAGAATCCCAGGCACCGGTCGTAAAGAAGCTGAATCTTATACTTAAACCATAAATACAATTTATACATGAAGTATCTGCCTAATCGATCGAAAATCATTTACCCAGAACGTGCTTATAGATAAGGGCCCCAAAAATCGAAAAGAACAGAAGCTCTAAAATCCAAAACACTTTCATGTTTGCAACTCCGACTCGAGCAGGCAATAAATCAAGCAACCTTTTAGCCCAGCTTCTGGACAGCAATTATCCACAAGCCGCACGTTGGACCGCCAATTAAAAATATGTGGTGGGGTAGGAAGGTTCCCCCCACACATAAAAGAATTCCACAGCTAACTCAGCCGGAGAAGCAGATGAAAGCTGTATTTTACAAGCAGATATGGAATGCAATGAATATGTACAAAAATATACAATATTTACAATATATACAGAAATATACAGCAAAGTATGTAATACAGGAAACCTTTCCCCAACCCCCCCTGCGGCCAGGGGGGGTCGGCCTGTCCCCCCTTCTCCCTCCCTACCTCCCCTTTTTCCCAAAAGGGTTAGAGAGAGAGAGGGAAAGGAAGGTAATTAAAAGGGGAAAACTTTGTTAAAGCTCAAAGCGAATGCAAAAAGTTAGTTTTCTTATCTGGTTAGAAGGAATCGTAGAGAGAAACGAGCCAGCTCACAGCACAGGGAGAAGAAGAAGACGACTGCCTGACTGACTCCCCGACTGAAAGACTAAACAAAAATTTACAGCCGGGTCCCACCAATGAAATTGAATTAGCATATCATTGTTTTTCATTCTAATATCAAAATATTCGCCCAGAGTGTTCAGAAAGTGTCTCTTTCTTAAAGGCACAGCCTAAACCGGTCACACTCTTCCTCTGTGATGTTGGTGGGAAAAGGAGGCATGTGGTAGCAGTTTTCTGGCTTGGGATTTTGGCTTAATTGCTTCTGTTTGATGCTGCTTTGCACCACATTTTTTTTTCCCTGTAAACAGGATAAGGTAATTATTCATTTTATACTATGATTACCTGATTTTGCTCAGTAAACTTTATTCTTATTTCACTATTCTGTCTCAGCCACAAGGTTTTGTGTTTTACTTTTCCCTTTCTTCTCTGTTGGGGCAGCAGGCAAGGTAGCCCTAGTGTTAACCCATTACAGAGGCCTTTTCTTATTCTCCAAATCAAAGATTCATATTGTTTTTATTTGCTCTCTGGAAAATATAGTTCTGAAAAATATTGTTTTCAATATTATTCCACTCCCATCTTCACTTAAAACCAAAATACTTAGCTAAGCAAGCTGTATTCTATTTGCAAAATAGCATATCATTGAAATGTTTGTGGGGGCTCCAACCTCTAAGCCATGTGTTAATCACATGGATTTTTTCTTTCCTTTGATATCTTTTCCTGTCAGTAGAGAGATTGAGAAGAACACCTCTTGTGTTCCTCAAGTGATCTCTCCAAAGCCCTTAAATCTTTTTTGTACTCCTATTCATTGCCTCATCACTTCTGATCTGCATAACCAGCAGCAGGTAATAGTCTGATGGCTGCACCAGATCAGAGAGTCTCTTAGAAATGCCCCTTACCCATGTCCCAGGCAGGCAGCAGACTTCCCTGTGGAATGGATCAGGCCTGGAAATTGGGCCCTCAGTTCCCCTGAGAAGGGAATCCCCTACTACTTACTACTATCTTTAATTTTTTCTTTTTTTTGTAATAGTCCTAAGACATCGGACTGGCTGAGAAGTCCTGGGTAGCTGTGTGCATGGACATTCATCTCCATCCTCATTTATCTGGTTCTCTCTTTCAAGAGCTCTGTACTTCTTGTGTGGGGGCAACTGGGAAGATTGGGAAGACTTTTGAGGATTGGGAGGGGGCTCACCTGCCTCTCCTGCCTCTCCTGCCTTGTCTGAGAGAGATCTGCCTCCCTTCCCCCCATCTACTAGGTCTCTTTCTTTCTCCAGGTGACAAGATCAGCCTGTCCTTCCTTGTGTTACGACATCATGGGATGCCCTGCTTCTTGTGCTGCCAGCACCTGCTGCCCCTCACCCAGGGATGGCATAGACTGATTCCACAAGTCTATCTCCTCTTCATATTCCCTTTTCATCCTTTGCCTTACAACCTCTTCCTTCAGTCTCTTTGTTTTGTGTGGTTGTTGTTGTTTTGGGTTTTTTTGTGGGTTGTTTGGTTTGGTTTGGTTTGGTTTGTGGGGAGGGTGGAGGGGTGGGGGTGAGTTTATATAAACTAATGATCTATTCCAGGAGAATTGCTAGTTACTTTCTTCAGCCATCTCTTTGCTGTTACTATTTTGTATTTCTGCCTTTTAAAATACGACTGCAGACACTACGTACCAAATGTAATTCTCCTGTCAGGGAGCTTTTCAGATAACTTTTTGAGTCTCTTTAAAGCTCATGAACTAACAGGAGTGCTCTAACAACAGCAGACAGAAATTTTGGACTCAGATAAAGGCATGCTTGACATCCAAGTGGCAAGTAACATACTATTTAATTAATTTATTTTAATACAAAATAAATCCTTGTTTTACAGAATAGAAGCCACTTAAGTAAGGATACTTTCTCTGTGCATTTTATACTTATTGTGTGAAACATAAACACAAACGTGATGAAACTCAGAGGCATAAAATATATGTGCTGTATCCACAGTAAGACTTTGAAAAAATAAGCTCTTGGAATCTCTGAAGGTAGTCACTAGAGAGAGCCATGTTCATATGCAGTTCATTACCTACCCCTGCAAAGCTTTCTAAAATATCCCAGCAGATGAATGAGTGGATTTGTTTGCTACAGATTCCTTACATATGAAAAGAATGCAATATGGAAAACACCAGACTCTTTCCTATCCAAGTGAAAGATCACAGTGATACCAATGGTAAAAGTGCTTCTGCAACATTAGGTTTGCTCTATTCTGTAGTTTCATGTATTAGATGCACCAAGGCATTTAAGCACTTCAAATTAACTTCCTTGGAGTTTTAGTGTGAAGACTCTAAGTCATATGGAAGGAAAAAAATCTGCTGTACGGTCACTTCACCCTGTAGGTAACTTGGCAGCTGTTTTTATGTTTAGCATCAAAGTTTCTATGTACTTACATATTTAGAACTGCCTAAATCTGAGTGTTACAGGGATTACCTTCCCAGTTATGAGTGACCGGTATTTTTTCTGACAATATAACTAGAGGACTTGTAAATGTTCTTACCGCTGAAATATTTAAAACACAAAAAGACTGACTTCACAGTGAAATGCAATTGCAACCATTTTCTCTGAAAACACAGCTGGAGCTCTCTCATGGAGATAATGGAGGCAAGCTCACACTGAGAGCAGCATTAAAATAGGAGTTTGAAAGCTCTCCCAATGGATAAAGAAAGTGGAAGGGAACACAGTAGGTATAGTACATAAAATAATAAATACCATTCTTATATAAACCCTTCTTACACAGAAGTAAGCTACTATTCATAAGCTATTACAGTATGAAAGGAATAAGCCCACTACCAAGAAACCTCAGCATGCCCTGAATTACATTTTCCAGATGCTATAAACAAACTAGGATACAAATTAAATGCTGAATTGCTTTTCAGCACTACAAATAAAGAAATTTTGGGGTAAAAAAGGTGATGCAATTATAAGATCTGATGATGCTTGTCAGTTACACAAGTGCTTGTAGAAAGTGCAATGAACTTTAGGAGTTAGCAGAATAAGTGACTTACTTACAAGTTTTTCAAATCATGTTACTAGGGAATTACAGTGAAGTTGTATTTTAACAACATACCCATATTCACATTTTTGTCTGTGTGAAGTATTTCATAGCTGTTTTTCTGTTGTGGAGACCAGTCTTACTTATGGTAAAGTAGTATGGGAGTGTCTACCTCTAGCCCATATCTGAGGCTAAGCTACAGCAGTTACTATCACCTGATGGCTCTTCCACAGCACAGAGCAGGAATCAGGAAAAGGAGAGAAGACCTACAGTCTGAAATTAAAAAAGATCTAATGAAATGGCCAAATTAATATCAATGTGTCATGGACTGAGTTGAATCTGCTGCTGTTCTTCACACCATGCTGCTGTCATGCCAGCTTCAAAAAATGAAAGTGCTAACTGGAGCAAAATATTATGGGGATTGAAGTTCAGATTGCAGCATGGGAGGCTTCCTGTTCTGGTTGCTGCTTCTGGGTTCTGGGTTCTTGGGTATTGCCTTTTTTCTGCAGGCATGGTGGTGGAACAAGTGGGAGTTAGGTAGCTGTTGCTTTTGGTTTTCTGTTTCATGCTGGTCTTTTCCCTGTATTTCACTGCATTTCTTCTGCAAATAGGCTAAGCTAAGGTAATCATGCATTGTACTATTAGATTAATTAGATTGTTAGCTAAGGTAATTATGCATTGTGATTTTGATACCTTATGTTAAACTATGCAATGTGCTCTTGTGGCCAAGAAGTCCAATGCCATTCTAGGGTGTATTAGAAGAAGTGTGGTTAGTAGGTCAAGAGAGGTCCTTCTTCCCCTATACTCTACCTTGGTGAGGCTGCATCTGGAGTATTATGTCCAGTTCTGGACTCATCAGTTCAGGAAGGACAAAGAACTGCTTGAAAGAGTCCAGGGCAGAGCCATGAAAATGATTAGGGGAACGGAACATCGCCCTTATGAGGAGAGACTGAGGGAGCTTGGGCTCTTCAGTTTGGAAAAGAGGAGACAAAGGGGTGACCTCATTAATGTTTATAAATATGTAAAGGATGAGTTCTGAGAGTCAGGCTCTTGTTGGTGATGTGTCTCAGTCCGGAGAGGGAAAGAGACTCAATTCTTTTGAATATTCCCATGTTGTGAAATGAGAGGCACAAACAAGGCCAAAATATCAACAGCTAGACTATTTATTACATAAATAAAGTGGATGGATCAGGAGGGGAGAGAGAGAGAATAGAGAGAGAGAGAGAAGAGAGAGATTATAGGAAAGGAATTATATTACCATACCCTCATCCCCCCAAGACAGTTGGAGTCTGTGGAGGAAAGGTGCTGCAGGAGATATTGGGTCTGTAGAGAAACGGTGCTGAGGCTTTGGCTGTAGAAGGGATGTGGCCCTCTGAGCAGCTTCTTCAGCTCCATGAGTTGCAGCAGGCAGAACTTAGGGCACGGAGAGAAGGTTTTCAGAGTCCAAGATCCGTTGTGTTGCCCCGTGATGTTTCCAGCGTGTGGTGCCATCTTCTTTCTTCTGCATTCTTCTTCTATTTTCTTCTCTTTAAGCCAGTAGTTATTCCAGTCTTTTATATAGTTTTATAGTCCTTAGGCAAGTATCCAGGTGTTGTTCCCCAGGATATCATTATGGGAAATCATCTTTAGGTAAGTGTCCAGGTATTGTTCCCCAGGAAATCTTTCTGTGTACTCAGGTGAGTTTGGATATTGTGGTGGAGTAGGAAGGTTCCCCCCACACACAAAAGAATTCCACAGCTAACTCAGCCGGAGAAGCAGTTGAAAGCTGTATTTTACAAGCAGATATGGAATGCAATGAATATGTACAAAAATATACAATATTTACAATATATACAGAAATATACAGCAATATATGTAATACAGGAAACCTTTCCCCAACCCCCCCCCCCAGCCAGGGGGGTTCGGCCTGTCCCTCCCTTCTCCCTCCCTACCTCCCCTTTTTCCCAAAAGGGTTAGAGAGAAAGAGAAAGGAAGGTAATTAAAAGGGGAAAACTTTGTTAAAGCTCAAAGCGAATGCAAAAAGTTAGTTTTCTTATCTGGTTAGAAAGAATCGTAGAGAGAAACGAGCCAGCTCACAGCACAGGGGGAAGAAGAAGACGACTGCTGACTGACTCCCCGACTGAAAGACTAAACAAAAAAAAACTACAACCGGGTCCCACCAATGAAATTGAATTAGCATATCATTGTTTTCATTCTAATATCAAAACATTCGCCCAGAGTGTTCAGAAAGTGTCCCTCTCTTAAAGGCACAGCCTAAACCGGTCACAATCCACCCCTGCTAAACAATTTCATTGGCTGTTCATACTGTCCATCCAATCCAAAACAACATCCACAGTTTGTAAGTAAAGTTCATAGTCCATTCCGGCTATCCTCAGGTGTAGATGATTCAGAAGTCCAAGAAAGAAGAAAAATGGAAAACAGTTTGTCTCTTCGCAGACGAAGCGAAGAAAAGGGAAAACAGGGAAACAGGGAAACAGGGACTCTCAGTTGACTCAGGGCTCTCAGGGTTCTCAGGGTTCGTGCACCGTGGATTCCTCATGGATTCTTCCTTTGGGCGCTATGTAGCTGTACAACACTCTGAAATTAAACTCTTTCAGCTAAAGTCAAATTTCTTTGTGGAATACACTGAATTTCACCATTCTCTTGCATTACCCAATAAGTGTGACCCGGACCTTCAGCTGAAACCACCCCTCAGACAGGTTTAGCCTCTCCTGAGGGAGAAAATACCCAAACAGTTTTACCTAACAGATTCTTTTCTCTAACAACAGGAACTCTATCACCTTCTACTTTCTGTAGCAGATCTGAATGTGCAGGTCCAGCTCGGTTCACTGAACCTCTACTATTTACCAGCCAGGTTGCTTGTGCTAAATGTTTTTCCCAGTTTTTCAAAGATCCACCCCCCATGGCTTTAAGAGTGGTCTTCAACAAACCGTTGTAGCGTTCAATCTTCCCTGCAGCTGGTGCATAGTAGGGAATGTGGAATATCCACTCGATGCCGTGCTCTTTGGCCCAGCTCTTTACAAGGTTGTTTTTGAAATGAGTTCCGTTGTCTGACTCAATCCTCTCTGGAGTTCCATGTCTCCACAGGATTTGTCTCTCCAGACCGAGAATGGTGTTGCGTGCAGTTGCATGTGGCACTGGATAAGTTTCCAACCATCCAGTGTTTGCCTCTACCATAGTAAGCACATACTGCTTACCAGAACGAGAGCGTGGTAGAGTGATGTAGTCAACTTGCCAAGCTTCACCATACTTGTACTTGGACCATCTGTCACCATACCATAAGGGCTTAAGTCATTTTGCCTGCTTAATAGCAGCACAAATGTCACAGTCATGGATAACTTGTGTGATAGCATCCATGGAAATGTCTATGGATCTGTCACGTGCCCACTGGTAGGTTGCATCTCTGCCTTGATGTCCTGACGAATCGTGAGCCCACCGAGCTAAGAACATCTCACCTCGGTGTTTCCACTCGAGATCAAGATCAGAGTCCATGTCTACTGGAGAAACTCTTGCAGCTAGATCTCCCTGATGGTTTCTCTTTCGAGTCACATCGTACAGAGGTTTCACAATCTGACTGTATCCAGGAATGTGCAGTCTCCAAAATCCCACTATCCCCAAGAAACATAGAGTTTCTTGCTTGTTCATGGGATTTGCCATGGTAGAGACTCTGTTTACCACATCCACTGGAATGTGTCGGCGTCCATCCTGCCACCGCACTCCCAGAAACTGGATCTCTCTGGTAGGTCCTTTCACCTTGTCTCGCTTGATGGCAAAACCTGCATTCAGAAGAATGTCAATGATTTTGTTACCTTTCTCGAAGACTTCCTCAGCAGTTTTACCCCAGACGATGATGTCATCGATGAACTGGATGTGTTCTGGAGCACCACCTTCCTCCAGAGCATCGTGGATCACTGCATGACAGATGCTTGAGCTGTGGATCCAGCCCATTGGCAATCTGTTGAAAGTGTACTGGATTCCTCTCCAGGTGAAAGCAAACTGAGGCCTGCATTCCTCTGCTATGGGAATAGAGAAGAAGGCATTAGCAATGTCTATGGTAGCATACCATTTGGCCTCTTTGGATTCCAGCTCATACTGCAGTTCCATACTGTCTGGTACTGCTGCACTCATAGGTGGAGTTACTTCATTCAGGGCTCGATAGTCGACTGTCAGACGCCAATCTCCATTCGGCTTTCGCACAGGCCACACTGGACTGTTGAAAGGTGAATGAGTTTTGCTGATGACTTTCTGACTCTCCAACTGACGAATCAGATTCTGAATGGGCAACAAAGAGTCACGGTTGGTTCTGTATTGTCTGTGATGCACAGTATGAGAAGCAACCGGCAATTTAATGTCCTGAATCTTGTGTTGTCCCACAACTGCAGATTCATCAGAAAGCTCAGGTCTGACAGACAGCTTCAGCTTTTGTCCATCAATTTCTACAGATGCTACTCCAAAAGCCCATTTGTAACCTCTAGGGTCTTTGAAACGCCCTTCTCTCAGAAAATCAATTCCCAAAATACAAGGTGCGTCAGGTCCGGTCACAACTGTATGCTTTCTCCACTGTTTACCAGTTAAACTTATATCAACCTCCACCTTAGTTAACTCTTGAGATCCACCAGTGACTCCCAGAATAGTTATAGCTTCTGATCCCTGATAATTTGATGGCATTATGGTGCACTGAGCCCCTGTGTCAACCAAGGCCCTGTACTTCTGAAATTGCGAAGTGCCAGGCCACTGGATGTACACATCCCAATAGATTCTGTTATCTCTGTTATCCCTCTCCTCCCCTGGCGGGAGGCAGGGCACCCCTAGTTATGGGGAACATGCCCACATGTGCAATGAGCACAGTGTGCAGTGTTAGAACTGGAGCCACTGTTGGAGCTATTAGAGTTGTCCTGGGGAACCGTAGAAGTAACAGCTACCCTTCTGGTATTGCTACCTCGGGTTCTGCCACTTTGCAGTTCCCTCAGTCTCCTGAAAAGATTAGCAGTTGGTTGACCATCCCATCTGTTCATGTTCTCACCAAACTGATCACGCAGAGTTATCCAGATACTCGCACGTGATTGCCTTGGTGGTCTGTTTTGGTTGGACCTGTTTTGGAATGACCTGTTTTGGAATGACCTGTTTTGGAATGACATCCTTGGAGGACGTCTATTCCTCACAGAGGAAACCTGTATCCATCTGGAGGAAGAATTGGAATTATCTCTTTGTGCCAGTTGGGAGATGGTATTTTTAAATTCATCCTTCAGCTCTTTCATGCAATTCTCAATTTTTCCAGACAGTTTCAATGGCTGAAACCAAAGAAACACGTGTCATGCTGTCCTCCAGTTGTCTCATTTGATCAGTGAATTGGCCAACCGTAGGAGAAGCACCACCATAATTTCTTGCCACAATTCTGCTTGCCAGAATATTTGCATAATTAGGAGGAGCAAGTTTGATGAGCTTTTTAGCAAGACCAGTTCCTACAGGAATTTCATCAGGATTCAGAGTCTCATGGCCACCATAGAGTACCTCTCTAACAGCAAATTCTCTCAGACGCTTGATTCCCTCATCTATGGTAGTCCAGGGTTTGGCATTCCATGGAAGATCATCTCAGGAAGGATATCTCATGAGAGTTGCCATTAAAAGGCGTATCCAGAGAGTAACCTTACCGAGAGTCCTGCCTAGATGTCTATCTATTCCATTATCCTTTGAGAGAGTTCCTAGTTGGGCTGCTGACTTGTCTCCAACTACCAGAGCTGGAGCACCTGTATCATAGCATCTACCAAGCCAAGCTAGGATTGGCTCCTTATCTGCTCTGATGTAATCTTTACGCACATTCCTCAATTCCTCCCTGGGTGATGAACAGCTCTCAATGTCATCTGACAAATCCTCCTCTGCCTCATCTTCCTGAAGTTCTTGTCCCAATAATCTTACTGTCACTCTCCTAAGAATCTGCTTAAGGTCAGGAGTACCACCTTTAGTTGTTCTGCTATCAGCAATTTGCCCTGCATCTCCATCCAGTGATGATCTCAATAACTCAGCTATATCTTTAAGACAAACCTTTTCCTCCATTTCAGCAGGGTCTCTTTGAGCAGAAGTTCCCTCACCAGGATCCTGCTGCTCTCCCCCATCAGCATCTGGATCAGCTTTGCCCTTTTTTCCTCTCGTACTTAAAACAGCTACCTGCTTAACTGGAGCTGTGTTTGGATTTACAGCTGGCTTAATAGAAGCTGACAGGTTTTGAGACGAATCAGCTGCTGTGGAGGACACTTCCGGTCCTGCCGAAGAAGAAGGAGGAAATGGCTTTGCCCCATTAATGGCTGCCGAGGGCGTGGAAGCCATGTTAGGAGCTGCCGCTGCCGCTGGCTGATTGCCAGAGCCACCAACAGCACCGTTCAGAGCAGCCTTTCCGATGGAATTTTTAGCCTTGTCGTTAACTGATAAAGATTCTGCATTTTCCTCATCACTAGATACCTCTGGGGTAGAGTTAGAGCTGCGCTTTCTGCGTTTCGATCTACGCTTAATTACAAAGCACGCTTTAGACACTTTTTTCTTCTCCCGATACAGAGCATATAACAAGTACGCAATCATCATCACCAGCAGCAGATTTAAACACATCACATAAATCACCTTTGGATCCCAGCCATCACTTAAAACAACCTTTTCGCCTACCGGGATCTTAAACTCCTTTATCTCTATGGGCAGAGTGCTAGAGGTCACATTCCCATATCTGTTAAGCCAGAAGAATCACAGGCACCGGTCGTAAAGAAGCTGAATCTTATACTTAAACCATAAATACAATCTATACATCAAGTATCTGCCTAAGCGATCGAAAATCATTCCCATGAAGTACTTGTAGACCAGTACCGAACAAACTGAAAAGACCAAACGTTCTAAAAGCCAAAACACTTTCATGTTTGCAACTCCGACTCGAGCAGGCAATAAATCAAGCAACCTTTTAGCCCAGCTTCTGGACAGCAATTATCCACAAGCCGCACGTTGGACCGCCAATTAAAAATATGTGGTGGAGTAGGAAGGCTCCCCCACAGACACAAAAGAATTCCACAGCTAACTCAGCCGGAGAAGCAGATGAAAGCTGTATTTTACAAGCAGATATGGAATGCAATGAATATGTACAAAAATATACAATATTTACAATATATACAGAAATATACAGCAATATATGTAATACAGGAAACCTTTCCCCCGCCCCCTGCGGCCAGGGGGTTCGGCCTGTCCCTCCCTTCTCCCTCCCTACCTCCCCTTTTTCCCAAAAGGGTTAGAGAGAAAGAGAAAGGAAGGTAATTAAAAGGGGAAAACTTTGTTAAAGCTCAAAGCGAATGCAAAAAGTTAGTTTTCTTATCTGGTTAGAAAGAATCGTAGAGAGAAACGAGCCAGCTCACAGCACAGGGGGAAGAAGAAGACGACTGCTGACTGACTCCCCCCGACTGAAAGACTAAACAAAAAAACTACAACCGGGTCCCACCAATAAAATTGAATTAGCATATCATTGTTTTCATTCTAATATCAAAACATTCGCCCAGAGTGTTCAGAAAGTGTCCCTCTCTTAAAGGCACAGCCTAAACCGGTCACAGATATCCGTCTGGATGGAGGGGGAAGGCGGTCCGCCTCCTCCTGCTCCATCTACCTACCCACACACTCATTACACATCAGGAAACAAGTGTTGAGTCCATTGTCTCATCATCCTCCCTTCCTGGGGTATCTGATCGCTGGAAATGGTCCTGTCCTGAAGGCGTGATGGCTGAGCCCTTGGGCCATTGTTGTAGGCCAGCTGCAGTCCAGTGAACAATGTTATCTTTGCACCTTCCAAGAGTCCTTCCAGTGGCTCTGCCCAATGCACATCAGCTATTGTCTGGGCAAGCAGCAAGTGATTTTATCTTTGTTGAGTCACACCAGGAGAGACAAGCTTCAGTCTCTCACATGATGCCCAATGACAGAACAAGGGGCAGTGGGTGGAAGTTGAGGTATAGGAAGTTCTATGTAAACATGAAGAAAAAGTTTTTCACTGCAAGGGTGAAAAAACACTGGAACAGGCTGCCCAAGGATGTTGTGGAGCCTCCTTCTCTGGAGATATTCAAAACCCACTTGGATGCATGCTGTGTTAGGTGGAGCTCTGGCAGGAGGGATGGACTAGATGACCTTTTGAGGTCCCTTCCAGCCCCTAAAATTCTGTGATTCTGTGAAACTCTTATCTGTTTATCTCAACCCTGAGTTGTGTGTGGTACTTTTCCCCTCACATTTGTGTTGGGGGAGCAGGTTAGCCCTTGTGCTAAATCATTACACAATGTCAATAAAAGATAGGTAACAGTACAGTCAGCCCAGAAAGAGAACATCAGTCACAGTATCAAAAAAGGCAGGTCTTTAGAACAAGAACAGAAACAGAATAGAAGGGGGAAAAAACCCAAGCAAACAAACAAGAAACCCATCTTATCTCAGCAAACTTCCTCCATTATAGACAGTGTGATGCTCATGATACAAGATATATCTGTAAGATAACTCCAGTCATCTCTCATGGCTTATTCAGAACTGCTAATGGTCTGCACCCATCAACACCTGCCCTCAGCTTGGTGTCATCTGCAAATTTACTGATGATGGACTCAATCCCCTTATCCAGAAAGTTTAAGTTAAAGAATTTCTTGTGTAAACTGGGTACTTACTTTTATAGTATGAGCTGCAATTGATGAAAAGTTGTTAAATTAGAATATAACCTCTTGCAGGAAATAATATGCCTGTGTATTTTCAAGACTCCATAACACTAGAGATTCAGTCTTCTTAGGAACCTTGCATTAACCTTCCATAAATATTATTTGCCCACTCACTAATGGAGTTGTACATTGAATTTTCATTTTAATAAAGCTACTGTTGGCATTTGAAAGGTACAACAACCTTCCTATCTGTGATGGACCTATAAGGCATATGACTGTGAAGAACATAATTTTTTAGACTAAGCTGGTCGGGAGTATTTTGATTATAGACACATTTTCTCTTAGACTAGGTTATTGTAACTGCAGAATCTTTCTAATTTGTATTCTAGGACTGAAGCAGATGGCAGAGATGTATTTAAAATAATGGTACTTGACACACAATTTCTATAAATGGCTACACAGATACAAAGCGTTATTTGCAGTTTTTATCTTAGGGTGAAACTAGAAATTCCCTGTAATTTCATTATAATTGTTCTTGAAATCCATCATAAATGAAGAAATTTTGGAAATGTTGAACTTAAGATAAAAAGGCAGATATGAGGACAGATGTTCTTTCACACGTTTACTGGATTCTTAAATGTCTTCACAGCCTAGTCATAGATCCAGTTCCTGAGGCATATTGTGCATACATATATAGAAATATGTTAACAGAAAAAATGATGAAAGACGTGTTCTCTCCAGTTTTGTAAAACAGTTGCCAAATTTTCTTTCCATGATGCAGGACACTACTGGAGAAAAATTGTTTTTCTATCCAAGAAAAACTATATCTATGATCACAGTATCACAGTATCACAGTATCACAGTATCACAGTATTACTAAGGTTGGAAGAGACCTCGAAGATCATCGAGTCCAACATGTAACCACAGACCTCATGACTAGACCATGGCACCAAGTGCCACATCCAGTCCCCTCTTGAATGCCTCCAGGGATGGCGACTCAACCACCTCCCTGGGCAGCCCATTCCAATGGCGAATCACTCTCTCAGTGAAGAACTTTCTCCTCACCTCGAGCCTAAACCTCCCCTGTTGCAGCTTGAGACTGTGTCCCCTTGTTCTGGTGCTGGTTGCTAGGGAGAAGAGGCCAACCCCTTCCTGGCTACAACCACCTTTCAGGTAGTTGTAGAGAGCAATGAGGTCACCACTGAGCCTCCTCTTCTCCAGGCTAAACTATGATAAACTATACCATATATCTGACATAGAATGAGTTTTTGTGTTAATTTTTTCCCTTCATTGAATCAATTATTTTGATATGGAAATGGCAGCTATGGAGAAAAGAGGACTGTACAGTATGCCTAAAATAATGTTTGTTTTTATGCCACTGATGAGTGCTCTTTGGGAGAACAGTTAGCTGTTGACTCAGGCAGAGGAGAAATAAAAACCAATTTTAGGCATCCTAGCAAAGCTTATGGTGATATAAAATAAAACCTGATACTTGAGAATCTTAAGCCAATTTCCATATGCTGTTTTCTGTTCCACTATTGTCATGTTTTCATTTAAAGTTAATGAAAACAAAGCAAAAACCTCAGAAAGTCAGGTGCAACTAGTATAGGAAGTCTTGCTGAAAAAAAAATGAGAATGAGCAGCCCATGGGATTTAAATGTTCTTTTACATTTTTGGCAGCTTGATATTTATTTTATATTCCATTTGTTCCTTATTCTTTTAGTTGTAGCAAGCAGGTAATGCTTCCTTTGCTGTGAAAAATGCTGTTGCTGCCAGCTTTGTCAAATAAACTTCATTTTTGCAGTTTTGGTAGCATCAGTTTGTCAACATAAAAGCTAAAATATTCTGAATTCAACGAAGCTTTCTCAGGCTTCCCTCTGGAGGTTGCATTAAAAGGTTTGGATAGTCTTATCTGTTCAATACTAAGGATGTTTGTGCCTTCTGCCAAGTGCTCTCTAGTGATTTCTATGAAAACTTTTTACAGACTGCAATAAGTCTGTCTGATCATATACATAGTCCTTACCACATCATCCTTGAGGCTTGATTATATTGCCACCCTTTCAGCCAGTTCCATGTAGATCAATAACAGTAGCATAACAAGGAAAACCCAGACATTTGGTGCCATGATTTATTTTGATATAGTTGCTGTTGCATTTTTTAGGAATTCTAAGCAAGTTATGAAGTGAACTGCCTCCATCTGAAAAGGGACAACTGCAGCATGTAAGAAAACTTTCATTTTCAGAAAGCCAGACAAATTTGCTTTAATAAAGAAATACAGTGTACAGCAAGACTCAAATTTGAACAGCATTGCTTATCTCGCATAACTTTGAAGAATACAATTTAAAATTGCATAAGATTGTGTAGATTTTCATTGGGAAGATTTATCTATATTAGGAAATACTATTCTGTTGTTGTGTGTATATTGAATTATTTCACTGAAGTGGATCGGCTCTGATAGTGTTGCCAGAAAAAAACACACTCAAAACTACTTTTAAATGCACATTTCAGTTACCATACATGTTTGTTAGTTCTGTAGACTCTCTGTTTTCCTGTAGGATTTTAAATTAATTCACAGAGAGATTACAGGTTAAACTTACTGCAATAACTGTTCCTGTCTATGTGTTCTTAAAGCAAATGAAAAGCTTCTGCCAGTGCCAGGGTCATATTTTCTGTGACTGCCCTGGTGTCACTCACATGGGAACTTAGATTAGAACTCTTTATCATCTATTTCTTCAGCAAAACTGTACTGTCATGTTCTGATGCATCACTTATGGAATCAGAAAAGAAGGAAAAATTAGCATTCTATTTTTAGCACTATCTTTTCATGGTAATTAACTTTTATAATGGTGCCCTTAGCATGGGACAGGGATTTTTGTTTCAGTTGAGGTTATAATTCTTTTATTTTTGTTTTTTGTTTGTTTGTTTTTTTTTTTAACATCGATCACATAGCAATAGAAGTGTTGCCCTACTGGAATAGTGCTATAGCTACTCTTAGATGGTGCCATGCCTCTGATAGTGGCTTATGCTCTGCCTATTAAAGAAAATAAAAACATTTGTAATAAAGAAGAAAGGGAAATATGTGTTTCTGGCACTAGGTTTTTTTTGTGAGGTTAAAACATTGGATGGAAATTTACACTCCTTTGAATGAAGTAAATCAGTTACGGAGATAGAAGTTGGTTTATTTACCTAGGCAGAAAAAGTACAATGTTTCTGTTTTCAACTACAACATTAGCCGTTCTGTTTATTTGTTTTGTTGTTGTTTTCAGTGGGATTTGTTTTGTTTTGTTTTCCCAGGCACTATTAGTTGCAAAAATGCATGAACAATATAAGGAGTAGAGACTCTTCCCACTCACACTGACAGGAAAATTAAGAAACTCTTTATATTTAGATAAGTCTTTATTTAATGTCATAAGCATTAAAATTTATTTTCCCACATATTTTTCTACTTAAACATGCAATGACAGTGACAGGACAGTGCTGGGGTATTTGCTTTAGCAAATCATGATTATCAATTAATATAATGTGTTTAACAAGGTATTATTAATAGCCTGATAGAACTTAAGTAAACTTCAGTAACCTTTAGTGCATTTTGGTAAGACCTTTAGTAACCTATAGAAGGACGTGCAGGCGTGCAGCAGAATCAGGAGACGTGCTGGTGTGCAGTTGTGCATCACAGGATGTGAAATAGGTTGATACAATGAAGAGACATTGCTGTGTATTTCAGGATGTGAAATAGGTTGATACAATGAAGAGATATTGCTGTGTATCACAGGATGTGAAATAGGCTGATACAATGAAGAAACATTGATTTGCTTTGAAACATTGAAATCATAGCTAAAGGAAGGACAACCAGAACAAAGAACAATGAAGTTACAGTCTGCTGCCAAAAGGAACCTCAAAAAAGATCATCCAATGAACTTTGAGACACCCCAACTGTTAGCCTATCAGCTAAGGACAAGTAGCTATAGCAATACAAGAAGAAGAGTATAAAAATGATGTGCTATAACAATAAAGTGTGAATTAGACCCCTAACTCTATGAGTGCTCGAGTCTGATTCCTCTCGCCCCAACCGCGGCAGGACAGTGATGCAGATACTAGCTTAAAGGAACTCTGTAACCTAGGCTGGAAAGGACCTTAGAGATTATCTGCTCTAATGTCCCTGTCATGGGCAGTGACACCTCTCAACTAGACTTGGTGGTTCAAGGCCTCATCCAAAATGGTCTTGAAGGCCATCTTCCTTGAAGGAATATCGAGGAGAGAGTGTGTGAGCTGGGTCTCTTTAGTCTAGAGGAGACTAAGGGGTGACCTCAGTAATGTTTATAAATATGTGAAGGGTGAGTGCCAAGAGGATGGAGCCAGACTCTTCTTGGTGATGCCCAATGACAGAACAAGGGGCAATGGGTGGAAGTTGAGGCATAGGAACCTCCATGTAAACATGAGGATTGTTTTTTCCTCTGTGAGGGTGACAAAACACTGGAACAAGCTGCCCAGGGGGTTGTGGAGTCTCCCCCTCTGGAGATATTTGAAACCTGCCTGGATGCAGCATGCCTGTGGGATCTGGTATAGGTGATCCTGCTCTGGCAGGGGAGTTTGACTGGAGAATCTTTTGAGGTCCCTTCCAGCCCCTGACATTCTGTGATTCTGTGATTAAACACTCCATCCAAAACTTCCCTGGAGAGTTCCAGAGTCTCATCACCTTCATATGGAAGAATTTTTTTCCTAAGATCCAGTTTAAACCTACTCTCCCTCATCTTAAAATCATTCCCTCTTGTCTTATTGCTAGACATACTTTTAAAAAGTCACTCTCCAGCCTTCCTGTAGGATCCCTTCAGGTATTAGAAAGAAGCTATAAGGTCCCCGTGGAGTTTCTCCTTCTCTAGGTTTAACAGCCCCAGCACTCTTAACCTGTCCTCATAGCAGGGATGTTCCAGCCCTTGGATCATCTTTATGACCCTCCTCTGAACTCACTCCAACACCTCTGTGTCCTTCAAATAGAATAGAATAGAATAGAATAGAATAGAATAGAATAGAATAGAATAGAATAATTGAATAGAATTGAATTGAATTGAATTGAATTGAATTGAATTAACCAGGTTGGAAAAGACCTTCAAGATCATCAAATCCAACCTATCACCCAACATTATCTAGTCAACTAAACAATGGCACCAAACACCTCATCCAGTCTCTTCCTAAACACCTCCAGTGATGGTGACTCCAGATTGGCCCATTCCAATGGCAAATCACTCTTTCTGTGAAGAATGTCTTCCTAACGTCCAGCCCAGAACTGGACACAGTAATCAAGGTGTGGCCTAAACAGTGCTGAGTAAAGAGGCAGAATGACCTCCCTACCCCTGCTGGCCACGCTATTCCTGGTGCATGCCAGGATGCCATTGGCCTTCTTGGCCACTTACATTTGTACCTCTGATTGGCCTGACTCACATACAGGACCTTTCAGGGTGACTTGTTGAATCTCAGGCAGCTGGCACTGACCCAGTTCTCTTGGTTAGATGGTCTGCAGCAGACCCCTTCTGTGATGATTTTGCCTCCTGCATTGTCATTCTATTCCTAAAGTCATCTTCAGTCAGTATGGTTTTATCCCCTTCCTACTTCGTATCTAGTTTAAAGCCTTCTCAATGAGCCCTGCCAGTTCATGGCTCAGGATCCTCTTCCCTCTCACAGTCATCTGAACTCAGAATCACAGAAATCACAGAAATATTCAGGTCAGAACTCAGAAAGGCTTAACAGAATTTAGAATCAAATTACTCACAAAAGTGAATCAAATTAAGGAGAAATTTGTTCTACTCAGAGGCACTTGAGGGAAGCATTGCTGGATCATGTTGATCGCTGAGAAGAGCTTTTCACTTGGTCAGGCATCTGTTGAGCCCCAAGGAGGTGGGGGCAAGCTGCTCAGGCTTGCCTTTGTAGTCAGTGGCAGATTGGGCTGGAGTGATTGTGACTGTAATGAGCTTCCAAGTGAGGCAGGGCATAGAGCATGCAAGGACTGAAGAATGCATGACCCACCTAAACAACCCCTATATATAATTTTTAGACCCATTAATGAACCAATTGGCAGAACCAGCCACGTGATTTTAACCTATGGCTATGAATTTGCCCTAATGTGGTAAGATTCACATGGAGTTATATACATGGGCAGATGATTAAGTACACATGGATATGTGTACTTTTGTTTATTTGGCCAGAGGTGTCTGGAGGACCCCTGCCTATATCCAGCTCTCCAGATGGACTGGTGTCTGGCTCCTTTGTCTGCCTTTGTGATGAAACCCTGTCTCTGGTAGCAAAGGTGGGGTGAAGGAGGCTTATACCTGAACCTGCCTGGATGCCTATGAGCCCCCACAACAATATCCCACACTATTCTAGACAATCAGGGCTGCATGACGTGACACTCTGTCCTGGTTTAAGGCAGGACACATCATCTATTGCCCCAAGAGGGACAAAAGAATGACACTCACACAAATGAATTGTATAGTGATGGAAAGTTTAAATGGAAAAGCAATTGGTGTTTTACAGAAACTACAAAACATAGTGGCAAAGATATCCCAAAGCATATAGAGTCACTTATACTACACCCAAAGGCCTCCAACATTTTTCTTCTCCCCACCCGAGGGTGTACCCAAAATGCCCAGGGGTCTTTCTTCCACCCCACTGCTAGGCCAGTCTTGTCTCAGTCTGGCCAGGTCTGAAATTTGCCTTCCCACCCTTCTCCTCCTGGCATTAGGCCTAGACAGGCCGAAGAGGCCTGAAACACTCCCCCACCGTTAGCTTATAGGGAGCAACTTGCAGAGGAAGTGAATAACTTTGCAGACAAATTTATAGGGTGCAGGATTTATGGGTAGAAATACAGTGTTTCCTGTGTCCACCTTACTGGGTTGGATACTTGGGACACCGGAGGTGTAACTTATATGGCAGTCCAGGAAGCACGCAGGCTAAACTGCCACACACTCATGAGATGATATGTAGTTAGTGTTCATGGTGTAGGGGCTAGGCTCTTTCTTTCTGGTTTCATTTTTCTTGGGGCACAGGTTCCTGCACAAATTTTGGTCTAGTATTACGCCCACCCCCACCATCCCCCACCCCCTTTTTTATTCTTTTTTGTGTGTAATCTGATATTTCAGCAATAGAGTACGTTAACTCTACTAAAATTCTCAACTTTCCTTCTTTTTATCTCCCTCCAGTGTGTGTGTATTGGAGGGAGTGGGAAGCAGTGGGATTGCTTCCAGTCTCTCCTCCTTGATGTCATTGTTGCAGATCTGCATGACCACTAGCAGGTAATAATCAGAGGGCTTTAGGGACCTGGGAGTTTCTTTTTAAAATCCCTAACCCAGGCACCTGAGAGGCAGCAGATTTCCCCGTGAGATGGGTCAGTCAGCAAATCTGACCCTCTGTCCCTCTCAGGAGGGAATCAACAACAATCACCTTTTTCTTTCTATAGGCAGTCTCAATACATGTTGCTAACTGCCTTGCTTTTGGTAGCTCCTTGGGAATGTTTTCATCTTTGTCATTGTTCGTCCCTCAGAATCCAGAGCCCCATATGTTTTATGTAGGGACAACAGGGAATGTGTGGGAGGCCGTGGGGGAGTCACCTGCAGGGACCTGTTTTCATTCATCCTCATCATGAGCTCTAACTGATGTTTGAGTCTGGTTTTGGGAAAGCAGGGTGTGATTCCACTGGTTTATCTTCACTCACACTCCCTGATGCTTCTTAGCCTCCTCATCTGCTCTTGGAGTTCTGTTAATAAGGGGAGGAGCTCCACTACCTGGGCACATCTAATACAGGCACCATACCTTCCTGATGCACCACACCCTGTTTGCCTGCCCTGTTCCCCAGTGCTTTGGGTCACTGGCACTCCCTGGGGCCATTTCAATATCTTGTGGAGTCTGTGTCCCCACCCATGCTTCGCCAGCCTCTCCCACAAGAAATGTTGGCACAGCAAGGGGGTTTGCCCCACTCACTATGTGAATCCCTTCTTTGGGGGAAAAAAAAAAAAAAAAAAAAGTCTACCAAGTTTTTCCATCTTGCCAAATTGCCGTGGAGATTCTTTTGGCTCTGGAGGGAGGTCTTAGCAATCTTGAACAAGATGGTCACACACACATTTCTTCCAGTAATTGAAATGCATAGGCACATCAAACACTTGATATCTCTATTCTACATAAATAGTTGGAAGAGATTTTGCTTAGATCAACTGATTCTAAGTTCTGATAATGAGATGAGAAGAAAATACCTTAGCTAAACTAGAACAAGGAGCAAAGAAGTTTGTTTTTTTTAAGAAAAAAATTCCCAAACATAAACCCAAAATAAAACCTACATACCTTTCTTGAACATACCCACCCCAAACCACAAACCAAAACAAAAAAACCAAACAAAACCCAAACCTTCAAACAATATCCCCCTATCTGTGATAGAATTGTTGTTAAATGTAGAATCTGAAAAGACCCTAAGATGTCATCTAGTGACAAACTGTGGTACAATTCACCAGGGTTGGTAGGATGAGGGACTAGTAAGGGCCCTCAGTCTGTTGCCCTGAAGCATGCTGGGGACACAGCAGCACACCCAAAGTTTCACGAACATGATCCAGTGGCTTCTGAGGTAGCAGCAGCCAAAAGGGAAACATCCTACACTAATTGAAATCTGGGACATGCTAGAGTCCAAGCATGTGGACAAAGCACAGAGATTTAGCTCAGAAGGGAGATTGAATTGCTGTGGGTTGTCGCAGGGTGTGGTGGTTTAAGCCTTAACTGGAGTTCAATCTACCAAAAAAAAAAAAAATCAGCTTGGAAGTAGGAGAAGTAAATTTTTTAACAAAATATTTATATAGCAATAACAGGGAGGGATTACAAGGGTTAGGAATAAGGATGAATAGGAAAATATACAACACCAATTTTGGATGGCTTTGTATCTCCCTCGAAGCATGTGGATTTCAGTCCTTCAGAGAAGCGTGGACGTGGCAGAGAGAAGATCAGACCCAAACACATGGCAGAACCAGGAGGTCAGCAGCAGCTGTTGGTCCTTTCAAAAAGGTGAGGCAGGAGCAGAGAAAAAGATGGCCACCACAACCTCCCTCTCCCCCTTTATAGTCTTGCTGGACAGGAAGGGGGAGAGGAAAAGACCAACGCAGACTGGGGGGACCCCTCCTCCTGGGAGGTAGAAGCCAAATACACCTGGATCAGGTTTCTTTTGTCCCCTGAGGGAAAGTCTCACAACCCTCCCCACCGCAGGATGGTGTAACCCCACACACAGGGCTATCTCAGGGGATACAAAGTCAGGGCAGGGAGAATGAACTGGGAAAGGCACATTTGCTGTGGGACTTGAAGATGGTGGCATCAGGATGTACATGATAAGCTTGGAAGGACAGATGGGATCACTGCAGTTGAGAAAGAAGTCAGCACTGCACAGCAGAGGCACTCAAGGGACAGTACTAGGAGATATTATAGAGACAAGAGTCTCTAAATATCTGTGGATCAGGTGCTCAGGGCTGGATGTGGCAGGAGATAACTCTTGGGGTGTGTTTTCTTCTGAAGGTGCTCTAGTGCCAGAGGGATGGAGGAGCAGCAGAAGATCTGGTGGAACAGGCGGGGCAGAACCTGGCAGCCAGGGCCTATCCCACTGTCCCAGAAAGCAGCAGGACAATCATGGGACATTTAGAAAGTCCCAGGCATCAGGCATTGCTTTGAAGAGAAGAACAGGCTGATGATGGGCTGGGATATTGGCCCACAGGTGAGCCTGGCTCAATGAGGCTCATGGTTGGGCAGGACAGGACTTTGTGGAGCTAGAGATGGGCCAGGATGTGACATGGCTGGGACAGAGACTGACAGACCTAGGTGGGCTGAAATGAAGTACTGGGGCTGTGGGTAGGGTTCAGGGAATCCTGAAGGGCTGAATAGAGACAGCCAGGCCTCAGAAACTTGTTACATATACAAATATAACATATTCATTTCTATTCTTTTATGTAATATATGCTAGGTAGTTCTCTAACAGACCATTTTTAACTATTTCCTTTTTTTTTTTTCCTTTTTCCTTCCATGTAACTTTTTTTTTTTAATTCTGCATTTGTGGTAGTGATGCATTGTTTATCTTTTTTTGACCGCTACTCCTGAGCAACCAGTCTCAAAACATGTTTCTTTGAACTAGTACACATTATAAAATGCTGAGCCTCTGCTGGAAAAAAGGTCTCTTTCAACCTGGTGTATTGTATTGCATTGTATTGTAAAAAGAATGAGCAGAAATTCATCAGGAAGAGGACACTGAGGGTAAAGGAAGGTCATCATAACAGAGAAAAAAGGAATAGATAAGTGACACTGCAGTTTAATTCTTAACATCACAGATTCAGTCACTGAGATGTGAAAAGTACCTTAGGCCAGACGTCAACACAACTAGATTAACACTTCTCTTGATGGTTGACTTTCTTTTTTTTTCATAAAATAACATGGGAGATAGTGCATAAAAAATAACCTTACCTTGCTTAATATCTCAGCTCTTCTATATTCATAATTCCACTTCCATTTTATAGTCTTGTGCATGATTTTCTTGACATTTTGTATTCTAATAATTTTCATCCATTTCCTTCCATATTAATATGCGGTTTATAAAAGATCTCTAGGAAATGTACTCATTTTTCATACCTTATTTTCTTCCACTACACCTGTGGTTCTTCTGGACAAATAAACAGCCTTCCCCCGCATCAGGACTTGCTCCCTCAGAAAAAAGAGGAGGGTAATTGTTATTGGTGATTCTCTCCTGAAGGGAACAGAAAGCCCCATATGTCAGCCAGACCCTTCTCACAGGGAAGTTTGCTGCCTCCTGGGAGTTCAAGTTAGAGATGTTACCAGAAGGCTGCCTAGTCTGGTGCAACCCTATGACTACTATCCCTTAATAATTATGCAGTTAGGGAATGATGATGTTGCAACCAGAACTCCCAGGGTTATCATAAGTGACTTCAAGGCCCTGGGAAATCTGATTGAGGGGTCAGGTGTACAAATAATTTTTTCATCAAGACCCTTAGTTGCAGGAGGGAATACCAGAAGGAACAGGTCAGCAGCTATAATCAACAAGTGGCTTAGAGGCTGGTGCAATCAAAAGAATTTCGGGTTTTTTGATCTTGGAGAACTTTCTACTGCACCAGGTCAGCTGGCAACAGGTGGAGTACATATGTCCCGGAGGAGGGGAGAGATGACAGTGTATGAGAATGGTCTATCCCTCAAAGGGAAAAGATTCTAGGAAGGGAGTTGGCAGGTCTCATTGACAGGGCTTTAAACTAGTTTTGAAGGGGGAAGGGGCTGAAACCAGTCCCCCCAGACAGGAGTCTAGGGGTGATAAGCTGGAGCCAGGGGTGAAACCAGCAGCCCAGCTGAAGTGCCTGCACACTAATGCACGAATTATGGGCAACAAGCAAGAGGAGCTGGAAGCCTTGTTGCAGCAAGAAAGTTATGATGTAGTTGCCATCACAGAGACGTGGTGGGACGACTCACATGACTGGAGCACTGCAATTGGAGGCTACAGGCTCTTCAGGAGAGACAGGCAAGGAAGAAGGGGTGGAGGGGTGGCCCTATACATCAGGGAGGCACTAGATGCCATTGAGCTGGAGATCAGGGACAACCAGGTTGAGTGCTTGTGGGTGAAAATTAGAGGGAAGACCAGCAGGGCAGACATCCTGGTTGGAGTCTGTTATAGACCACTCAACCAGGAAGAAGGTGTTGATGAATCATTCTATAGGCAGCTTAAGGCTGTCTCAAGATCACCTGACCTCGTTCTCATGGGTGACTTCAACCTGCCTGATATCTGCTGGGACCACAACATAGCAGAGAGAAGGCAATCCAAGAAGTTCTTAGAGTGCATGGAGGACAGCTTATCCCAGGTGCTGCACGAGCCTACCAGGGGTAAGGCTATGCTTGACCTCCTCTTCACCAACAGGGAAGGGCTGGTGGATGATGTGGTGGTCGGAGCGTGTTTAGGAGCCAGTGACCACGAGATAATTGAATTTTCAATATTCAGCCAAGCCAAGAGGGGTAGCAAGAAGACCTCCACTCTGGACTTCCGGAGGGCAGACTTCAGGCTACTCAAGGAACTAACTCAGAAAGTTCCCTGGGAAACAGCCCTTAAAAATAAAGGGGTCCAGGAGAGCTGGACTTGCTTCAAGGAAGAACTCCTGAAGGCACAGGAACAGGCTGTGCCAGTGTCGCGGAAGATGAGCCGCCGGGGCAGACGGCCAGCCTGGTTGGGCAATTAACTTCTAAAAGAACTAAGGGGAAAAAAAGGGTGTACCATCTTCGGAAGAAAGGTGAGGCAACCCATGGAATGCTTAAGGATGTTGCTAGGTCATGTAGGAAGAAAATTAGTGAGGCAAAAGCCCATTTAGAGCTCAGACTGGCCTCTGCTGTGAAGGACAACAAAAAGTCCTTCTATAAATACATCAATAGCAAGAAGGGCAAGGACAACCTCCACTCCTTGGTTGACATGGAGGGGAACATAGTGACAAAAGATGAGGAAAAGGCAGAAGTACTTAACACCTTTTTTGCCTCAATTTTTACTATCAGGACAGAATGTCTTCCAGACAGCTTGCCTGCAGAGCTGGCAGATGGAGCCAGGGAGCAGCATAGTACCCCTGTGTTCCAGGGAGAGGTAGTTCAAGATCTCCTCAGCCGCCTGGATCCTTACAAGTCCATGGGACCAGACAGGATCCATCCTAGGGTGCTGAGAGAGCTGGCAGATGAGCTGGCAGATGAGCTGGCCAAGCTGCTCTCCATCATTTTTCAGCAGTCCTGGCTCACTGGAGAGGTCCCAGAAGACTGGAAGCTGTCAAACATTGGTGCCCATCCACAAGAAGGGCTGGTTGGATGAGCCGGGGAATCATAGGCCTGTCAGCCTGACCTCAGTGCCAGGCAAGATTATGGAACAGGTCATCTTGAGTGCGATCATACAGCACTTACAGGATGGCCAAGGGATCAGGCCTAGCCAGCATGGATTTAGGGAGGGCAGGTCCTGCCTCACCAACCTGATCTCCTTCTATGATCACGTGACCCGCCTGGTGGATGTGGGGTGGCCTGTGGATGTAGTCTACATGGACTTCACAAGGCCTTTGACACCATCCCCCACAGCAAACTCCTGGCCAAGCTATCAGCCCATGGCTTGGACGGGAGCACAATGTGGTGGGTTAGGAACTGGCTGGGAGGGCTGTGGTGGTGAGAGAAAGTTCTCCCCCCACACACAATGAAAACACAGCTAACTCAGTCAGAGAAACAAATGAATATAAGCTGTATTTACAAGCAGGAATGAAATGCAGTGAATATGTACACAATATACAGTATTTACAATATATACATAAATATACAGCAATGAACATAATACAGAAAACCTTTTCCCTCCTCCAGCCAGGAGGGTCCCCCCCCCGTACCCTCTCTCCCTACCTCCCTTTTTTCCCAAAAAGGGTTAGAGAGAGAGAAAAAGGTAACTAAGGAGGAAATTCTGTTAGCTCAAAGCGTATGCAAGAATTAGTTTTCTTATCTGGTTAGCTTTGTTAATTGAAGGTCGACTCCATCCAGCAGCTGTAGCTCAGAGAGAGACAGATACAGACAGGCTGACAGGCACAGACAGAACAGACTGAGATTCAAACAGAACTAAAACTTAAAGCTGCATTCTACCAATCTACCAATGAAATTCATTTAGAATATCTTGTTTTCAATTATTATTCCAAAACATTCAGCCAGTGTTCCAGAAACTGTCCATTTCTTAAAGGCATAGCCTAAAATGGTCACAAGGGCCAAGCCCAGGGAGTGGTGGTGAATGGTGCCACATCCAGCTGGCAGCCAGTCACTAGTGGTGTGCCCCAAGGATCAGTACTGGGCCCCATGCTCTTTAACATCTTTATTGATGATCTGGATGAGGGCATTGAGTCCATCATCAGTAAATTTGTGGATGACACCAAGCTGGAGGCAGGTGTTGATCTGCTGGAGGGTAGACAGGCTTTGCAGAGGGACCTCGACAGGCTGGACAGATGGGCAGAATCCAATGGCATGAGATTTAGCACATCCAAGTGCCAGGTTCCGCACACTGGCCACATCAACCCCATGCAGTGCTACAGGCTGGGGTCAGAGTGGCTGGAGAGCGGCTAGGCAGAGAAGGACTTGGGGGTACTGGTTGATGGTAGGCTGAACATGAGCCTGCAGTGTGCCCAGGTGGCCAGGAGGGCCAATGGCATCCTGGCCTGCATCAGGAACAGTGTGGCCAGCAGGAGCAGGGAGGTCATTCTGCCCCTGTACACTGCACTGGTTAGGCCACACCTCGAGTACTGTGTCCAGTTCTGGGCCCCTCAGTTTAAGAAGGATATTGACTTGCTGGAACATGTCCAGAGAAGGGCAACAAGGTTGGTGAGGGGTTTGGAACACAAGCCCTATGAGGAGAGACTGAGGGAGCTAGGGTTGCTTATCCTGGAGAGGAGGAGACTGAGGGGAGATCTCATTACTCTCTGCAACTACCTGAAGGGAGGTTGTAGACAGGCAGAGGTTGGCCTCTTCTCCCAGGCAACCAGCACCAGAACAAGAGGACACAGTCTCAAGCTGCACCAGGGGAGGCTTAGGCTGTAGGTTAGGAAGAAGTTCTACACAGAGAGAGTGATTGGCCATTGGAATGGGCTGCCCGGGGACGTGATGGAGTCACCATCATTGGAGATGTTCAGGAGGAGACCTGATGGGGTGCTTGGTTGCATGGTTTAGTTGATTAGGTTGGATTGGTTGATAGGTTGGATGTGATGATCTTGAAGGTCTCTTCCAACCTGGTTTATTCTGTTCTATTCTATTCTATTCTATTCTATTCTATTCTATTCTATTCTATTCTATTCTGAAATATGTGAATTTTTTCACCTGCTTGACATCTGTATGTGTAGTATTTATTCAGTGCATTTATACAGTCTGGAAAAGTATCTGTCTGAAACTGTATTTCTCTAGGTATTGTGTATTCTTTAGGAAATGAGGCAGTAGTCATTTTAGTAGCAGTTTATTAACATTAGTCTAATTTTGATGAAGTGGATCCAAACATTATGCAATGAATATGAAAGTTGTATCATTCAACCATAAATTTATTTTTAATATATAATGTGCTATATATTTTATATATATATATATAACATATTATGTAATATATATATATATTACATATTATGTATATATTATTATGTGCTATGGTTAGGATGTCAATGATTTTCACTTTTTTGACTATTTTTTCCATTAAACTGTAGTGGGTTGAGGCAGACTCCCTCCCCACCATGGGCAGAAATAACGACTCAAACAAATGGAATGCAAAAGTGATGGAAAGCTTAAATGGAAAGCAGTGAATGTTTACAGAGAGCCAGAAGCACAGTGACAAAAGAGATCCCAAAACAAACCCAGGAACATCCCATCCCCACCTGGGGGTACATCCAAGACCCCCAGGGCTCCTTCTTCCCCCTCCCTTCCCCACTGCTAGGCTAGTCTCAGCTGGCCAGATCTGAGACTGCCCATCCCCCTGTGGCCTTGGGCCTAGCCAGGCCCATGGCGAGGAGGCATCTCCCCCAGTTACTGAGTGACGGCGAGGAAGAAAGAGGAGGTGCTACACCCTGTGCTGGATTTTATAGTGGTGCAGAGAATTATGGTATGAAATACCTAATTTCCTGTGTCCACCCCTGTGGGCTGAACTTCTGGACACAGGAAGTAAACACAGCAGAGATCACCCAGCCCAAACTGCTACATAAACCAATGCAAAGCCAATGGGACCATTCTGCAAATTACAGCCATAGTGCGTGAGCACTTAGAACACTTCAATCTCTCTCTTCTCCTTCCACATTTTTTCACCTTTTCCTTCATTTAAGATACATCTGTTACCTTCAGTGCTGTCACTTTACAAGAGTAGCAGTCTGAAATACTGCCATGGATTCTTTGAGATTTCCTGTGCCTTCATGGCATTAGTTTTATCCATTCCTCTATTCAGACGATGGCTACATCTAAAATATTAAAGTCTTTGATTTTGTTTGAAGAGATTTGAACACTGTTTTCTTTTAAAATCACATCTGCCCTTTCCACCAAAAGCATGACAATAGAAGATCTACTGTATGCATTTAATTGACAATGGTGTCCTAGTTTAGAGTGGGACAGATTGCCCTATTGCTTTGAAAGGCACAAAAGAGTAATGCTCACACAAGTGGATTGGATAGTAATGGAAAATTTAAGTGGAAAAGCAATTAATATACTACAAAACTACAAAACATAGTAGTGAGCATAGAAAAGTTCAATAAAATCCCCAGTCTAAACTTAACACGAAAGTTCCTTTACACTACACCAAAACCCCAACACTCCCCTTCTCCCCACCTGGGGTTCACCAAAAACCCCAGGACTCTTTCTTCCCCCCACCCCCATTGCTAGGCTGGTTTCAGGCTGGCCAGGCCTGAACTGACCCTCCCTCCCTCCCCAGCCCCCTCTTTTTTTTTAACCCGGGCATTAGGCCTAAACAGGCCAAGATTGCTCAGAGGAAAAATTACTCAGGCCAAAGAGGCCAGATTTATAACGGTGAAGGATTTATAAGTAGAAATACACCATCTCATGTGTTCACCCACTGGGCTGGACCTCTGGACACTAGATGTCTCAACTTTGTGGCTTCTTTATTGGAGGCACCCAACCTAATCAGCCATAAATGGCAAGTCTGACATCTGTTTTTCCCTGCTATAAAATAATAATGCAGAAAAGCCGCCTCATCATTCATTATGACAACATTTTCCTTGATATATCCAAGGATCCAGAACTATTCTATTCTATTCTATTATTTCAGAAGCCCATTGGCCATTGTAAGCAAAAGCTACTGTCCAAACTACTATAACATGAATTTGCATTTCACTTGATAAATGACCTGTAAAGTCTCAGTCCTGAAACTGAAAGAATACTATGGTTTTATTTCCATTCATCTAATCTCTTCAATAGCACAATGAAGTGTTTTGAGCTATTACATTAAAATACTATAATTATATTATAATATTCAGTGTTAAAACTTTAAAATACCCAACCAACCAAAAAAAACCCAACCACCAACCCCAACCTTTCGTAACAGTTTCATGGGTGTTAATGTGCTCATTTCATTGCTTCTATTTTCATGGGATAACATAGTCACAATAGGAGTGAAGATTAAAAGTAGTGTGCTCATTGCAAATTCTTTTGCTTTAATGTCTCACTTATGAGTGTCTTACTCATGAGTTTAAATGATTTTGTTTGTGCAATTTTATCTCTTTGACTCCCTCACCCTGCAGATCTGCTACAGAAGAAATTGAAGACTTCTGCTTGTTTTAAATCAATTATCAGTGAGACCTTTTACATTACTGGGTAACCCTGGAATTTTTCAAGGTTACTAAATTAATATATATAAATCGTGACTTCAGTAGGTTCTCACTCAGGAAAATGTGGGAGAAATTGTAATTGCTAAAAATCTGAAAGAAGAAAACATTTCTCACTCAGGAAAGAAAAAAATGTAGTGTTTACTAAAATTAGGCATTTTGCTAAACTAAGACAAAATGCAGGCATTTCTTCACATCTGCCATACTCACACTGCATTTTATTTTCTCCATTTTTTAATAACAGCCTTTCTATACTGAGTAGATTATTACATGATTTGACAAGACCTCCAAGCCCACTGTTGTTTCATGCAGTTCTTTTTGAATTGTAATAATCATACTCCTCAAAATTTGTCCTGATAGAGGTCAAATATTCAAAAAAGCAGGTCACTAAAGGACTCTCTAGTTTTTATGACAGTGCAGCCTCCTCCAGCTCTATACCTTCATCCTGTTTAGCTGGTGCAGGAGAAAAGCAAAATAATTTGATTTCCTTCCACTTTCTTTTATTCCATCTCATTCTACTGTAGAGACAGTTCCACACAAAGGAGTCATTGTAAGACAAAGAGTGACTTTATACTTGGCTGGTTTTGCTAGTGTTTGCTTTTCATATCAAAGCCAAGATCTTCAGGGTATGCATGAAATTTTGTCTTCCTGCAAGTCAGCAAGAAATCTCCCACTGACTTTACTGAAGTTAGTAAATTAGCACTTCCCAGAAGTGCTCTCAGCCTTAAACATCTCCTTGGCTTATGTTAGTACCCCAGAAAATCAATCTGGCTGGCAGAAGCGGAGAAAGAAAAACGTTTATGCTCTTCTCAGTATTAACAGTGGACAATCCCATCTCTTTGGCACAACATGAATGCTACAGTTTTCTCTGTTGAGCTCATCCCTTCTACTTCCTTGCTGTTAATTTTCTGTGGCAGAAGAACCTGACCTCTGACCCAGGTGTCATCATTCCAGTGAAAAAACATGCTATATTTGGCCTAAATTAACATTCAGGGACGCAGATCTTTCTGGAGACCAAGCAAAACAAATCATCTCATCCAAACTTAAAAACAAAAATTGAAACAAAACCAAAACAAAACCAACCAACCAACCAATACCAAAACCCAAACAACAACAGAAAAACAAAATCTGATTTTGCTGAATACCTTCAATGGAGTTCAATCTCATTTTTTTCCCCACCAAGGTGCATAAAGACTAGCTGTTCTACCACTGTCAGGCTTTTCTATGTATGTTTTATGGATCATGCTGTCTTGAAGTGTATTTGCAATTTTTTGTCAGACTTTGGCTGTCCTCTATTTCCCTAAACTGTTTTAAAATAAAACAGTATAATGTTATGTTTATTTATGTACAATGCCTATGCATCAGGCATTTTAAATACTAGTCCTACTGTCAGTAAAAGGAAAGTTTTCTAACTTTACAGATGTGTTTCTTTTTTTGCCACCATTGGAATGCCAATGAATAGAAACTTTCCTCAGAAGAGTTTGTCTAAGTCACAGAATTTGTTTGCCACATCTTGTATTTTAAATGATTCCTTAACCTCTAAAAATTACTAAGTTGAATGCTACTCATAAGTACATTTAAATGTCATAACCTATTCATCATCAGGAGGAATAAAAAGGAAAAAAAATACCCAAAGAAAGCCTAAGTGAAGGCTGATTTTGTATGCACTTACTCACATGCATCTTAGAGTTACAATGCCATAGTTAAGAGTAATTACTGGGAAGAAAGAAAAGGACAGAGAGCTGAGCTGAACTCTGTGAAGTTCAAATGTGTAAAACCTCTCAGCTCCAGAAGTGAAATGACATTCTTTGACTTTGGTGAATATTTGCATAATGTGGGAAAGCTTGTTTCTTATCTTCACATAGTTGTGCTTGCCCTGGAATGATAATTTTTCAAGGAGCATTTAAAAATCTATGCAAAAAATTGGGCTGCTCTTGAACCTCTAATCCCATATCCATTTGGAATGCATATCAGGGGACTGTTAAACCTCTGATTTGCTATAACACTGCTTACATGCAAATGATTGACTACTTAAAAGGCCGCCACAGATAAATAACTAAAATATAGACAAAACAGATATCATTACAGAAATCATCTTAATCTTTGAGGGCAAACCATGCTTCAATACAAGGTCATACCGTGCAATTATGCGTTGCCAGAACCATGTTTATTGGAAGAACTTCTTTTTGAGAAAACAAAACTATGAATCAAACAAAGCTATTTTAACAGAATCTGTAATTTTCTACTCTGTTTCTTTTTATCTATGCATGGGGATTTTGCAAAGAAACAAGAAGGTTAAGCTAAAGATGTGATCAGTAGCTATTAGGTATCTCAGAGACTGAAAGAGTTCTTTTACTTATATCGTTTTTCTCTTGTTCTATGGCACTAATGTACATAGTGGGTTTGAACCTACTACTAATAATGAAAATTTTTTTAACATCAAAGATAAGTATAAACCTGACTGAATCTTTGATTTTTATGTTTTTTAAGTTAATACAGCTGTAAAATAGCATTAATAAAAACTTGGGTTGTGTTTTGGTAAGTGTTTGTTTTGTTAAGTTTGGTTAGGTTTGGGGTTTTGGTTTGTTTGTTGGTTTTGTTTTATTGCTTTATTTTGGTCATATTTTGTTTGTAACTATTCAAAGGGTCTAATTTTCTGAAAGGTAAGTAACCCAATTTCACTCATTATATGTAAGTATCAAATTCAAGAAAAAACTTACTCTCAGGCCAAACAGAGTCTTAGGCATTAAGAGACCTCCAATATTCTGTTCTATCATGTTTAAGTCCTTGTAGGCTTAAGTCTTTTACATTTTTTTAATGCAGTTTCCTAGTGTAAAGAGTTAAGTTTGTTTTCCTCATGTTTGCCTCAACATTGTTTGTCATGAGGTGTTTTCACACCATTGCTCCAGGAAGATTGATGCTTATCTACAAGACCACAAGCTTTGTGATTGTGGCAGCTGATAACCAGATAAGGCCACAGGTTCCTCTTTCAAGAGTGTTGGAATGCAAGCTGGGGCTCACTGTGCCAAGATTTTATGACTCTTTTGATGGAGAGGACCCTCACAGATGACTGATAAAGCAGTTTAGAGCCAAAAGAGCATATAACTTATCATGAGATAGGGACCAACAAGTGTATCTAACCGTGGGAGCAGGACTGGAGCATGTATATCTAACCGTGGGAGCAGGACTGGAGCATGTAATTCACTGTGGGACACTTTTCCAATTCTTACTATATCTATTGTAATAAAAATGAATAAATAATAATAAAGGAAGTGTTCCCTGAGCATTTTCAGCTGTAGAATGTGGCAAAAATATTTAACTTTGAAGATTCTTATGAAACGTAGTAGACAAGAATGCAGAGACTTGGGGTCTTTTTTTATTCTGTCTTTGTACAATTGTCCTTGGGAAGATGAAATAAATGAAATTAATCGTGTGTTGTCACCATTATTAAGCAAGCCTTGATGACTTTAGCTTGAGGTTAAGGTTAGAAAATCTCTCTGAATATTACAACTTGCTTTCTCACTCCATATCTCAGGCTGAAATAGACTCTTAAAAATCTGTTTCTCTTTCCAAATCGATACAATCAGATTTTTCTGAAAAAGTGAAAAATTATGCTTTTCAACTTTTGTGTATTTCTCTGAGAACAAATAAAAACTCTTGACATTTTCTTGAACTCTTGAGAAAAAATTAAATATTATTTACCTAGGGGCTCTGTCTTCACGTCTGAGACCAGACTCTGTCTGATCCTTTCCCTTGTGTCAGACTTTATTGATTAGTATTACCATCCAGCTGTAATACTAGTGCTACATTTTTTTTGTTTTCACATACAGTTTAAGTTTTTCATACACAGAGGAAAGTTCTGCTTGTTTGGGTTTGTCTGTTTTCTCAAAAGTATGACAGGAGTATCCCTGTACATCAAGGGGGCTCTAGACACCATGGAATTAGGGATTAAGGATGGTCAGGTTGAGTGTCTGAGGGTGAGAATTAAAAGGAAGGCCAGCAAGGCAGACATCCTGGTTGGAGTCTGTTTTAGACCACCCAACCAGGTTGAAGAGGTTGATGAATTACTTATAGGCAGCTATAGGCTGTCTCAAGATCACTAGATCTTGCTCTTATGGACAACTTTAACCTGCCTGATATCTGCTGGGAACTTAACACAGCAGAGAGGAGGCAGTCTAGGAGGTTCTTAGAGTGTATGGAGAACAGCTTCTTATCCCAGCTGCTGCATGAGCCTACCAGGGGTAAGGCTTTGCTTGACCTCCCTTTTACAAACAGAGAGGGGCAAGTGAGAGATGTGGTGACTGGAGGCTGTCTGGGGTCCAGTGACCATGAAATAATTGAGTTTTCAATGTGCACTTAAGCTAAGAGGGGCAGCAACAAAACCTCCAACCTGGACTTCTGGAGGGTGGACTTCAGGTTACTTAAGGAACTAACTCAGAAGATACCTTGGGGAACAGCCCTTAAAAACAAAGGGTTCCAGGAGGGCTGGACCTACTTCAAGAAAGAACTCTTGAAGGTGCAGGAACAGGCTGTGCCAATGCACTGGAAGATGAGACGCTGGGGCAGATTACTCAAGGAACTAACTCAGAAGGTACTCAGAAGGACAGATGGGCAGAGTCCAGTGGCATGAGATTTAGCACATCTAAGTGCTGGGTTCTACACATTTGCACATCCAACACAATGGCATTTAGAATCATAGAATCATAGAATCAGTCAGGGTTGGAAGGGACCACAAGGATCATCTAGTTCCAACCCCTGCCATGGGCAGGGACACCCCACACTAGATCAGGCTGGCCAGAGCCTCGTCCAGCCTGGTCTTAAACACCTCCAGAGACGGGGCCTCAACTACCTCCCTGGATAACCCATTCCATAGCTTCACCACTCTCATGGTGAAGAACTTCCTCCTTACATCTAGCCTTAATCTCCCCACCTCCAGCTTCATTCCATTCCCCCTAGTCCTATCACTACCTGAGATCCTGAGAAGTCCTTCCCCAGCCTTCCTGTAGGCCCCCTTCAGATACTGGAAGGCCACAATCAGGTCACCTCAGAGCCTTCTCCTCTCCAGACTGAACAGCCCCAACTCCTTCAGTCTGTCCTCACAGGAGAGGTGCTCCAGCCCTCTGATCATCCTTGTGGCCCTTCTCTGGACACCTTCCAGCACCTCCACATCCCTCCTGTAGTAGGGCCTCCAGAACTGGACGCAGTACTGCAGGTGGGGTCTCACCAGAGCTGAGTAGACTTTAATAAGTCCAAGTGCTGGGTTCTACACATTGGCCACAACAGCCCCATTCAATGCTACAGGCTACGGACAGAATGGCTGGAGAGCAGCCATGCAGAGGGGGACCTGGGGGTACTGGCTGATAGTAGGCTGAACATGAGCCAGCAGTGTGCTCAGGTGGCCAAGAAGGCCAATGGCATCCTGATCTGTATCAGGAATAGTGTGGCCAGCAGGTGCAGGGTGGTCATTCTGCCCCTGTACACTGCACTGGTTAGGCCACACCTTGAGTACTGTGTCCGGTTCTGGGACCCTCAGTTTAGGAAAGATATTGAGTTGCTGCAATATGTCCAGAGGAGGGCAACAAAGCTGGGGAGAGGTCTGGAGCACAAGCCCTATGAGGAGAGGCTGAGGGAGCTGGGATTGCTTAGCCTGGAGAGGATAAGGCTCAGAGGAGACCTTCTTGCTCTCTACAACTACCTGAAGGGAGGTTGTAGCCAGGTGGGGTTGCACTCTTCTCCTAGGCAACCAGCACCAGGACAAGAGGTCACAGTCTGAAGCTGTGCCAGGGGAGGTTTAAGCTGGATGTTAGGAAGTAGTTCTTCATAAAAAGAGTGATTTGCCATTGGAATGGGCTGCCCAGGGAGGTGGTGGAGTCACCATCACTGGAGGTGTTTAAGAAGAGACTGGATGGGGCGCTTGTTGGCATGGTTTAGTTGATTAGATGGTGTTGGGTGATAGGTTGAACTTAATGATCTCAAAGGTCTTATCCAACCTGGTTAATTCTAGTCTATTGGAGCATTTGTAGTATAAAAATATTGAGATCAAATATCATTATTCATTATAAAATGAAGTTCAAAATAAACTCACATGCTGGCAAGTGCTATAGTAGTATCTCAGTGCAGTTCCTATTCATGAAGGTCAGGAATCTATGTGTACATGTCACACCTCTTACTCAGCTTGTTTTGACAGGTTTGCTTTTGGTAAAAACCTAACTACAGGGTAGGAAAAGTGATGTGGTTTGGGAACATCATGAGAGACACCTCTGGACCTGAGAACCCGTAAGCATCTCTCTACCCAGTAATAGAATTATATGCAGCCACAACAGATTAAAATGTATATCAACTGAGAAGAGCTGCGCCAACTTTCTTTTTGAAGTTGGTTGAAAATATATATTGAAAATATCACAAATTTAAAGGCAGGAAAGCAAAATATTCAAAGGAAAAGTGACCTGTGGAAACTATATTCTCTAGTAAAGCTAAGATTAAAACATTCCTATCTTTAATTTCACATAAGCGTTTTAGTTACCTGCATTCTGAGGTAGAGAATAGTACAAACAGACATCAATGAAATGATTTCTTTATTTATCTATTTTTACATTTGTGAATAACTTAGAAATATACATTTGACGGGATTAAAGATTAGGCTGTTTATCTGTAACATTAATCTATGTGTGCATTCAGATCAGTTACTGAAACATAGGTGTCCAGTGCTATCTTCTTTGCCTGAGACTGTCCCATGTATATTCCATCTGACTTCACAGAGTGGGCAGGTTCTCCTGAAGTCTTATCACAGTATCACAGTATGTTAAAGGTTGGAAGGGACCTCAAGAGATAATTGGGTCCAACCCAGCTGCCAAAGCAGGATCATTTAGGATAGTCTGCACAGGAATGCATCCAGGTGGGCTTTGAAAGTCTCCAGAGAAGGAGACTCCACAACCTCTCTGGGCAGCCTATTCCAGTGCTCCATCACCCTCACTGTAAAGAAGTTTCTCCTCATGTTGAGGTGAAATCTTCTATGTTCAAGTTTGAACCCATTGTTCCTTGTCATATTACTATGACAAGGTGCCAAGCTACCAAAAAGAGCTTGGTACCCCCCACTTGACACCCACCCCTCAAATATTTATACACATTGATGAGATCCCCTCTCAGTCTTCTCTTCTCAAGACTAAACAGCCCCAGGAATCTCAGACTCTCTTCACAGGGGAGACACTCAACTCTCCTAGTCATCTAATTGGTTTCAAAATTGTTATACTGTACCAGTTTAGGGCTGTCCTGGTTTGAGGCCAGGCAGATCCTCTCTTGCCCCTAACAGGGGCAAAAGAATGACACTCACACAAATGGATTGCAAAAGCGATGGAAAGTTTAAATGGAAATGCAGTAAGTGTTTTACAGAAGCTTCAAGCGTAGTGACAAAAGAATCCCTATAGGACACCAAAAGCCTCCCAACACTCCTATCTCCCCACTTGAGGGTATACCTTAAAAACCCTCAGGGCTCTTTCTTTCTCCTCCTCACTGCTAGGCTAGTCTCAGGCTGACCAGATCTGAGACTGCCAACCCCCTTCTCCTCCTGGCATTAGGCCTAGCCAGGTCTAAGAGGCTTTGGAGATACTCCCCAGCGTTACCCCATAGGAAGCATCTCCCATGGGGCAGCAAGGGAAGAAAGAGGATGAGAAAGACTTTGCAGATGAATTTATAGGGTGCAGGGTATTATGGGTATGAAATACACAGCTTTCTGTGTCCAGCTACTGGGCTGGACACTTGGGACACTGGTGGTGTAACTTATGTGGCAGGAAGAGGAGGGACCCAGCCTAAACTGCCCCAAGGGGGTATGTCCACAACCGTGAACTAGTATATATATATATATATATACACATGGATAAAACATAATTAAATTATTTTACTATAAATAAATAATAATTTTCATATTTAGTAGTTTTTCATAAATCATTATTAAAAACCTTATTCACTACAAACCTGATCTTGCTAAAGATGTTCCTGATCAGTACAGAGAAATTGGACAAGATGACCTTCAAGGGTCCATTCCAGCCCAATGCACTCTACAATTCCATGATTCTTAGGGCTGGCAGATAGGTCCTGCAAACAATCTAAATCATTCACATGAGACTTGAGGATGTTTTAAAATTTATTTGGTTTCTATGGGTAGCAGTGAATGCAGTGATCCTTATGGATCTCTTCTAATTTGAGATATTCTATGACTTAATAATTTTATGAAATGTAAGTGTCTTGCATACATATCAGCACAGAGAAATGTAGATTGCGTTATTATTCAACAAACTGAATTCCTGATGTTGTGACTGAAGAAAACAGCAAATAGTTTATGACTTCCATTATGTAAAATTTCCATTTAAATTTCTTTCCCCTTAAATTCTCTTATTTACAGTCTATCCTATTTCTTGCTAGTTTTGTTTAGGGCTTGATTCAGTTGCACACATCTAACTATACGATGAAGATGTCTGAGGGCAAACTGATGAGCCTCTAGATTCTCCAAAATGCTAAGGTTCTTGCATAATCCTTCTATAATGTCTGGACATTTCACATGCCTTAAAAGATCTCAAATAGCAGTAGAGATTAATTGAAATTGAACACAATGTTTCCTCATGCCAACATAGCAATTGGTAACAATTGTAATAACAATTGGTTAGTGAGCTCTCCCTATCCTTGTTTTGACCCTCAGGCTGTTTGTTATATTTTCTCCTCTCCATCCCACTAATGGGGAGGGCTGAGGTAGTGTAGTGAATGATGCTCATGGCCAGGATTGTGCCCCAAATATTTCTAGGACATACTTTTCTGTGTGTTAACCCTCCTTTGTTCCCCCTCCTTTCTGAAGGCAGCAGGGGGGGATCCTGGCGCCACTGAGTCCAGGTAAACAGCCTACCTGGGTGTGGTCTCACCCCTGTGGTACACAAGGGCCAGGCTATATGTTTGTTTCCCTGTTTATAGCATAATCTTATGCCATATTTTGTAGATGTCAGTTCATTGGTTAATCTTTGTGTTAGCAACAGATGCTCATTGGACCAGTATTCACTGGGGCAAATGGTAAATAGGTGTTGTTTGGTAATGAGCCCCCCCACATTCATGTTTGAGCCTGTATCTGTGTGCGTACCAGTGCTGTTGTGGTACACCTTGCCCGGGACTAAAACCAGTGCTCCAAGAGGCCTCGTGGTACTTTGCCACCACCACCCAGCTGCGTGCAGTGCTGTGGACAGTACCCCGTGGGATCAACCGCTGCATGATCCATTGCCGCAGGAGAAAACCTGGCAGCCTGTGTGAACCAGCGTTGCTGAACTGCTACAGTGCCCCCCTGAGCAGGGAACCTTTGTATCCTGGGAGACGCAGCAGCCATGCGGCGCAGCCACGCGGTCTGCGCCATTTCCTGTGTCCTTATTATGGCATATCCGTGCCACATTCTGTGGACTATAAACATTATTACGGGAAGACTTCACGAAGTTCTCAGCTTGTGAGCAAGCCAAGCCTTTCTTTGCAGAGTTTCAGTGGGGTAGCGTGCAAATCGCTCCGGATGGAGGATCGCCGGTCACTGACCAACCCCTCCCCCACTGCTTTCCGAATCAGTTTCGATTCTAAGTTTTGTGAATCATTTGGTTTAAGTGCCATACATAAACATTCTGTAAAGATAGTTCCACTAACCGAATATCGATACCTGTGAAGGGGACTGTACATACCCCATTGCAGAGCTTGTGTATATATATATATATATATATATATATATATATAAAAAACGTATATTTTCATTGATATATCTGCCACTTATTTCTGAGGGCATAAAATAAATTTAACATATATTTTCATTGATATATCTGCCACTTATTTCTGAGGGCATATTCATAACAGGTAGCCTCTTTGTGGTATTTAGTTACAGTCTGGTAATAAAACACAATACCTTCAGATACTGCAAAACCATTTGTGCAGCATTCTTGCAGGATCGGATGAACACTGGTTGGATTTTTCCATTACACGCTGCACAAATCCCTAAATGAAGAGAAATTCCACCTTTTTTGGTCATTTGAGCTATTACATTATTTTCTTTCAAGAAAGCAACTCTATTCATAAACGATGGCCACATGAAAACTTACTGCACTTTTAAGTAAAGGCAAGGCAATGCAGGTGACAAAATTGCCAGTGCTTAGTGGAAGCTGCCTGGAGGTTACTTGTTCTGAGTTCATCCTGTGGCCAAGAAATCTGTGCAGCCCAACACATCCTGAGGGCAATGCTACACATGCAGCACAGCACAGCAGAGGCTTGCAGCTACTCAGGTTGGCTGTATTATGGATCACTAATACCTCACAGTATCACAGTATCACAGTATTACCAAGGTTGGAAGAGACCTCGAAGATCATCGAGTCCAACCTGTAACCACAAACCTCACGACTAGACCATGGCACCAAGTGCCACATCCAGTCCCCTCTTGAGCGCCTCCAGGGACGGCGACTCAACCACCTCCCCGGGCAGCCCATTCCAATGACGAATCACTCTCTCAGTGAAGAAATTTCTCCTCACCTCGAGCCTAAACTTCCCCTGGTGCAGCTTGAGACTGTGTCCCCTTGTTCTGGTGCTGGTTGCTAGGGAGACAAGGCCAACCCCTTCCTGGCTACAACCACCTTTCAGGTAGTTGTAGAGAGCAATGAGGTCACCCCTGAGCCTCCTCTTCTCCAGGCTAAACAGCCCCAGCTCCCTCAGCCTCTCCTCATAGGGCTTATGCTCAAGGCCTCTCCCCAGCCTTGTTGCCCTTCTCTGGACATGTTCAAGTGTCTCGATGTCCTTCTTAAACTGAGGGGCCCAGAACTGGACACAGTACTCAAGGTGCGGAGTACAGGGGCACAATGACCTCCCTGCTCCTGCTGGCCACACTATTCCTAACGCAGGCCAGGATGCGGTTGGCCTTCTTGGCCACCTGGGCACACTGCTGGCTCATGTTCAGGCGGCTGTCGATCAGCAGTTTCCCTCTCATTACAGTGACTTATAATGTTTTGGAAAATAAGCCAAAAATCTCTAAGATAACTAAATACGTATCCTCTAGGTAAATTTAAATCGTAGAGAAAAATATGAAAAAGCTATAAACAGCATCATGTTTTAGTTAGTGGAATCGAGTCTGAATATCCCCTAAGGACAATTTCAGCATAAGTAAATAAAATGGTCTTAGAACCTTTCTGAAATATCCCCTGCAAGACCTCAGTTTAATTCACATAAGTTATGAATGGGGAATGCTTATGATAAGGAAAAATATTATTATAATTTTATGAATTTAAATATAAAAAATGTCTATTCTCTCCACTGTCATTTGCCATAATTGTGCTGCTATGTGAATAGTTTGGCTAAAAATATCACAATATCAGTAAAGATGCCAGGATTTCCTCCTAAATTTCAGTAAAAATCCCATAAGATAGAAGACATACATGCAATATTTAGTTTTATATAAAAAATAAAAAACAACCCAGTAACTAATTTATGCTTTCATCTATGGCATAAAAGTGATATGAAAAAGCACAGATTTTTAGCCCAGATAAAAGTATCAGTCTGAATGTATACATAATAGTCACTGTTACTATTTTCTTGTGTTTCTTGCTACTTTGCAAAAAGCCTCAGAAAAACATTAGACACACAATAGGGGTTGCTAAGAAACTAGGAACTAACTCTTCAACAATAATAGAAACTTAGTTGTAACCACTGAAAAAGAATGCTTAAGAGTTTAGTAAAGAGTAAGGGAAGGCAAAGAAAACTTACAGCAATTTTTTTCCTTCTTCCTTAGAAAAATGCACTTAAATGTCATATTTAGACCTTGACTTTTAAGTCAATCCTTGTTTTAACTTTCTTTCATTGTTAAAAAGAGATATTTTTATGTGTCCAGAGGTGAAGCAGCCATATACTTTTTGCTGTTAAAGAATAATTTCTCCTGTGTATGTACAGTCACCGAAAAATCTAAGTGAAGGCTTATTTTAATTTACAGATCTTTGGAACAAATCTTCTTAGTGTTAGGGATTTTAAAGACAAAGAAAACCACTGATCAGACAGGTATTGCATTGCTTGGCAAGGTACACATATGCTTTAAAAAAAGCAACTAATCAAATTAACTTCTCTAATCAAAATGAGGAATAATTGTGTTTAAATTAACAATTTTGTGATATGAACTGGACTTTGGTTATAGAATTGATATTCATTCCTACAATTATGCCAGTCTATTTTTTCATGTTATGATTCAAATACAATTTACTAAGCCATAGTTAAGGTGGAATAGCAGGTCTCAGACAATATGTTCTAGTTCTTAAAGAGATAGTCTAAAAAGTTACCAATGTTCAACATATATCAGTTGAGGCCATGCATGTTCCTTCAGTTAGTTTTTTCCTTCTTTTTTTTTTTTTTTTTAAATTATTGTGGAATTTAATATACATAAATACTAGGGAACATTTGAATATAGAGTTTTAAGGAAATTACTCTGAAACATATAGAACTCTATTAAGAATTTTAACCTTTAAACTCTTTGCTGTATTTTATGTTAAGGAATTTTTATATCTTGCATTCATTTATTATAGTATTCATTTAATTTTGTGCCTAGGAAGTCTACAGAAGGATGGAGATAAAAGTAAGTTTAGAATGTGGTATTCTATCATATACATAGACTTCTTTGCATTCAAGAAAAAATAAAAAGAAAAAAAAAGTTTTAAAAGCTTTTGTTCTATATGGAACTAAAATATAACAGCTGCATTTGGTAATAAAATATAGAAATATTTTAAAGAAAAATATCAAGTTTATAGATTGGTTTCTAAGTAATTCTTTGTTTTTATTGCAGATTTGGATAATGTTTTTGTTGTACATACACACAAGTATGTCAGTCATGTTTTAAAATATTGATAGATATGTCATTGACACACTTCACTGCAGGATGGAGCCCTGAGGAGCTATTAGAACACTGTGCTGTTTGCTCACTGGGCTGAAAAACAATATTTTTTACTTATTTTGCTCTAACTTAGCAGTTTTGTAAACTCCTGGTAACTTTTCAGCCCTCCAAATAAAAAGAAGAAAAGGAAAAAAAAAAAAAAAAAAGATATTAAAATTAATGTGTTTTCTCTTAGGCACTGTAAAATGCTGCATTTCTACATATAAAGGAACTGTTACAGAATCTCAATGTCAGAATGGCAAACATTTCTTTTTCTTTTTCTGTTTTTCCCCTACTAGTTCTAGGAGTTCTGTGTTCAGAGGCTGAGATACCATCATCCATCCATAGAGAAAACTCAGCTTTATAAATTTTGTGAGTGTCAGGAGGCCAGAAACAACTGTGTTCTTATCTGTCTTTGCCAATGACTTGTTGTGTAGCCCTCAGCAAGTTCACTATTTCATATTTCAATTTCAGAATCAGAAAAATATGATAAATAATGGCTACCTAACTCACAGGGCTCCAGTGGCATTCATTAACCAGTCATTCAACACTTCATTGATGTGGTGGAGTAGGAAAGTTCCCCCCACACACAGAAGAATTCCACAGCTAACTCAGCCGGAGAAGCAGATGAAAGCTGTATTTTACAAGCAGATATGGAATGCAATGAATATGTACAAAAATATACAATATTTACAATATATACAGAAATATACAGCAATGTATGTAATACAGGAAAACCTTTCCCCAACCCCCCTGCGGCCAGGGGGGTTCGGCCTGCCCCTCCCTTCTCCCTCCCTACCTCCCCTTTTTCCCAAAAGGGTTAGAGAGAGAGAGAAAGGAAGGTAATTAAAAGGGGAAAACTTTGTTAAAGCTCAAAGCGAATGCAAAAAGTTAGTTTTCTTATCTGGTTAGAGAGGAATCGTAGAGAGAAACGAGCCAGCTCACAGCACAGGGGGAAAAAGAAAACGACTGCCTGACTGACTCCCCGACTGAAAGACTAAACAAAAAAAACTACAACTGGGTCCCGCCAATGAAATTGAATTAGCATATCATTGTTTTCATTCTAATATCAAAATATTCGCCCAGAGTGTTCAGAAAGTGTCCCTTTCTTAAAGGCACAGCCTAAACCGGTCACAATCCACCCCTGCTAAACAATTTCATTGGCTGTTCATACTGTCCATCCAATCTAAAACAACATCCACAGTTTGTAAGTAAAGTTCATAGTCCATTCCGGCTATCCTCAGGTGTAGATGATTCAGAAGTCCAAGAAACAAGAAAAATGGAAAACAGTTTGTTTTCTTCGCAGATGAAGCAAAGAAAAGGGAAACAGGGAAAAAGGGAAACAGGGATCCTCAGTTGACTCAGGGCTCTCAGGGTTCTCAGGGTTCGTGCACCGTGGATTCCTCAGGGATTCTTCCTTTGGGCGCGATGTAGCTGTACAACACTCTGAAATTAAACTCTTTCAGCTAAAGTCAAATTTCTTTGTGGAATACACTGAATTTCACCATTCTCTTGCATTACCCAATAAGTGTGACCCGGACCTTCAGCTGAAACCACCCCTCGGACAGGTTTAGCCTCTCCTGAGGGAGAAAATACCCAAACAGTTTTACCTAACAGATTCTTTTCTCTAACAACAGGAACTCTATCACCTTCTACTTTCTGTAGCAGATCTGAGTGTGCAGGTCCAGCTCGGTTCACTGAACCTCTACTATTTACCAGCCAGGTTGCTTGTGCTAAATGCTTTTCCCAGTTTTTCAAAGATCCACCCCCCATGGCTTTAAGAGTGGTCTTCAACAAACCGTTGTAGCGTTCAATCTTCCCTGCAGCTGGTGCATAGTAGGGGATGTGGAATATCCACTCGATGCCGTGCTCTTTGGCCCAGGTCTTTACAAGGTTGTTTTTGAAATGAGTTCCGTTGTCTGACTCAATCCTCTCGGGAGTTCCGTGTCTCCACAGGATTTGTCTCTCCAGACCGAGAATGGTGTTGCATGCAGTTGCATGTGGTACTGGATAAGCTTCCAACCATCCAGTGTTCGCCTCTACCATAGTAAGCACATACTGCTTACCAGAACGAGAACGTGGTAGAGTGATGTAGTCAACTTGCCAAGCTTCACCATACTTGTACTTGGACCATCTGTCACCATACCATAAGGGCTTAAGTCGTTTTGCCTGCTTAATAGCAGCACAAATGTCACAGTCATGGATGACTTGTGTGATAGCATCCATGGAAATGTCTATGGATCTGTCACGTGCCCACTGGTATGTTGCATCTCTGCCTTGATGTCCTGACGAATCGTGAGCCCACCGAGCTAAGAATATCTCACCTCGGTGTTTCCAGTCGAGATCAAGATCAGAGTCCATGTCTACTGGAGAAACTCTTGCAGCTAGATCTGCCTGATGGTTGTGTTGCTGTTCCTCAGTAGCTTTGCTCTTAGGAATGTGAGCATCAATGTGTCTCACCTTCACTGGAATTCTCTCGATTCGATCAGCAATGTCCTGCCACAGGTCAGCCGCCCAAATGGCCTTTCCCTTCCTCTGCCAACCACTCTTTTTCCAGTTCTTTAGCCAACCCCACAGAGCATTGGCTACCATCCATGAGTCGGTGTAGAGATAAAGCTTTGGCCATCTCTCACGTTCAGCTACGTCGAGAGCTAGCTGGACAGCTTTTACCTCTGCGAACTGACTGGATTCTCCTTCTCCATCCTTTGCTTCTGCAACTCGGCGTGTTGGACTCCACACTGCAGACTTCCACCTTCGCTTGTTCCCGACAAGACGACAGGAACCGTCTGTGAACAAAGCATATTTCTTTTCATCATCAGATAGGTCATTGTAAGGAGGAGCTTCCTCAGCACGAGTCACTCTCTCCTCTGGAGGTTTGGTACAGTTGGTACCTTCAGGCCAACTTGAGATCACCTCCACCAGACCAGGTCTTTCAAGATTTCCCATTCGAGCTCTCTGTGTTATCAGAGCCATCCACTTAGACCAGGTGGAATCTGTTGCATGATGTGGTGTGGAACCTTTGCCTTTGAACATCCAATTCAAAACTGGTAATCTGGGAGCTAAGAGAAGTTGTGATTCAGTTCCAATTACTTCAGAAGCTGCTTTTACTCCTTCATAGGCAGCTAGAATCTCTTTCTCTGTTGGAGTATAATTAGCCTCTGAACCTCTGTAACCTCGACTCCAGAAACCAAGAGGTTGTCCACGTGTCTCACCTGGAGCTCTTTGCCACAAGCACCAGGTTGGACCATTGTCACTTGCAGCCGTGTACAAAATGTTCTTAATGTCTGGACCATCTCGGACAGGTCCCAGACCCATTGCTTGAACTACCTCTTGCTTTATCTGGTCAAAGGCTGCTTGTTGTTCAGGTCCCCAGTGGAAATGGTTTCTCTTTCGAGTCACATCATACAGAGGTTTCACAATCTGACTGTATCCAGGAATGTGCAGTCTCCAAAATCCCACTATCCCCAAGAAACGTAGAGTTTCTTGCTTGTTCATGGGATTTGCCATGGTAGAGACTCTATTTACCACATCCACTGGAATGTGTCGGCGTCCATCCTGCCACCGCACTCCCAGAAACTGGATCTCTCTGGTAGGTCCTTTCACCTTGTCTCGCTTGATGGCAAAACCTGCATTCAGAAGAATGTCAATGATTTTGTTACCTTTCTCGAAGACTTCTTCAGCAGTTTTACCCCAGACAATGATGTCATCGATGAACTGGATGTGTTCTGGAGCACCACCTTCCTCCAGAGCATCGTGGATCACTGCATGACAGATGCTTGAGCTGTGGATCCAGCCCATTGGCAATCTGTTGAAGGTGTACTGGATTCCTCTCCAGGTGAAAGCAAACTGAGGCCTGCATTCCTCTGCTATGGGAATAGAGAAGAAGGCATTAGCAATGTCTATGGTAGCATACCATTTGGCCTCTTTGGATTCCAGCTCATACTGCAGTTCCATCATGTCTGGTACTGCTGCACTCATAGGTGGAGTTACTTCATTCAGGGCTCGGTAGTCGACTGTCAGACGCCAGTCTCCATTCTGCTTTCGCACAGGCCACACTGGACTGTTGAAAGGTGAATGAGTTTTGCTGATGACTTTCTGACTCTCCAACTGACGAATCAGATTCTGAATGGGCAACAAAGAGTCACGGTTGGTTCTGTATTGTCTGTGATGCACAGTATGAGAAGCAACCGGCAATTTAATGTCCTGAATCTTGTGTTGTCCCACAACTGCAGATTCATCAGAAAGCTCAGGTCTAACAGACAGCTTCAGCTTTTGTCCATCAGTTTCTACAGATGCTACTCCAAAAGCCCATTTGTAACCTCTAGGGTCTTTGAAACGCCCTTCTCTCAGAAAATCAATTCCCAGAATACAAGGTGCGTCAGGTCCGGTCACAACTGTATGCTTTCTCCACTGTTTACCAGTTAAACTTATATCAACCTCCACCTTAGTTAACTCTTGAGATCCACCAGTGACTCCCAGAATAGTTATAGCTTCTGATCCCTGATAATTTGATGGCATTATGGTGCACTGAGCCCCTGTGTCAACCAAGGCCCTGTACTTCTGAAATTGCGAAGTGCCAGGCCACTGGATGTACACATCCCAATAGATTCTGTTATCTCTATTACCCCTCTCCTCCCCCTGGCGGGAGGCAGGGCACCCCTAGTTATGGGGAACATGCCCACATGTGCAATGAGCACAGTGTGCAGTGTTAGAACTGGAGCCACTGTTGGAGCTATTAGAGTTGTCCTGGGGAACCGTAGAAGTAACAGCTACCCTTCTGGTATTGCTACCTCGGGTTCTGCCACTTTGCAGTTCCCTCAGTCTCCTGAAAAGATTAGCAGTTGGTTGACCATCCCATCTGTTCATGTTCTCACCAAACTGATCACGCAGAGTTATCCAGATACTCGCACGTGATTGCCTTGGTGGTCTGTTTTGGTTGGATCTGTTTTGGAATGACCTGTTTTGGAATGACCTGTTTTGGAATGACATCCTTGGAGGACGTCTATTCCTCACAGAGGAAACCTGTATCCATCTGGAGGAAGAATTGGAATTATCTCTTTGTGCCAATTGGGAGATGGTATTTTTAATTTCATCCTTCAGCTCTTTCATGTAATTCTTCATTTCACCAGACAGAGTTTCAATGGCTGAAACCAGAGAAACACGTGTCATGCTATCCTCCAATTGTCTCATTTGATCAGTGAATTGGCCAACCGTAGGAGAAGCTCCACCATAATTTCTTGCCACAATTCTGCTTGCCAGAATATTTGCATAATTAGGAGGAGCAAGTTTGATGAGCTTCTTAGCAAGACCAGTTCCTACAGGAATTTCATCAGGATTCAGAGTCTCATGGTTACCATAGAGTACCTCTCTAACAGCAAATTCTCTCAGACGCTTGATTCCCTCATCTATGGTAGTCCAGGGTTTAGCATTCCATGGAAGATCATCTCGGGAAGGATATCTCATGAGAGTTGCCATTAAAAGGCGTATCCACAGAGTAACCTTACCGAGAGTCCTGCCTAGATGTCTATCTATTCCATTATCCTTTGAGAGAGTTCCTAGTTGGGCTGCTGACTTGTCTCCAACTACCAGAGCTGGAGCACCTGTATCATAGCATCTACCAAGCCAAGCTAGGATTGGCTCCTTATCTGCTCTGATGTAATCTTTACGCACATTCCTCAATTCTTCCCTGGGTGACGAACAGCTTTCAATGTCATCTGACTCCTCCTCCTCTGCCTCATCTTCCTGAAGTTCTTGTCCCAATAATCTTACTGTCACTCTCCTAAGAATCTGCTTAAGGTCAGGAGTACCACCTTTGGTTGTTCTGCTATCAGCAATTTGCCCTGCATCTCCATCCAGTGATGATCTCAATAACTCAGCTATATCTTTAAGACAAACCTTTTCCCCCATCTCAGCAGGGTCTCTTTGAGCAGAAGTTCCCTCACCAGGATCCTGCTGCTCTCCCCCATCAGCATCTGGATCAGCTTTGCCCTTTTTTCCTCTCGTACTTAAAACAGCTACCTGCTTAACTGGAGCTGTGTTTGGATTTACAGCTGGCTTAATAGAAGCTGACAGGTTTTGAGATGGATCGGCTGCTGTGGAGGACACTTCCGGTCCTGCCGAAGAAGAAGGAGGAAATGGCTTTGCCCCATTAATGGCTGCCGAGGGCGTGGAAGCCATGTTAGGAGCTGCCGCTGCCGCTGGCTGATTGCCAGAGCCACCAACAGCACCGTTCAGAGCAGCCTTTCCGATGGACTTTTTAGCCTTGTCGTTAACTGATACAGATTCTGCATTTTCCTCATCACTAGATACCTCTGGGGTGGAGTTAGAGCTGCGCTTTCTGCGTTTCGATCTACGCTTAATTACAAAGCACGCTTTAGCCACTTTTTCCTTCCGATACAGAGCATATAACAAGTACGCAATCACCATCACCAGCAGCAGATTTAAACACATCAAATAAATCACCTTTGGATCCCAGCCATCACTTAAAACAACCCTTTCGCCTACCGGGATCTTAAACTCCTTTATCTCTATGGGCAGAGTGCTAGAGGTCACATTCCCGTATCTGTTAAGCCAAAAGAATCCCAGGCACCGGTCGTAAAGAAGCTGAATCTTATACTTAAACCATAAATACAATTTATACATCAAGTATCTGCCTAAGCGATCGAAAATCATTCCCATGAAGTACTTGTAGACCAGTACCGAACAAACTGAAAAGACCAAACGTTCTAAAAGCCAAAACACTTTCATGTTTACAACTCCGACTCGAGCAGGCAATAAATCAAGCAACCTTTTCGCCCAGCTTCTGGACAGCAATTATCCACAAGCCCCACGTTGGGCGCCAATTAAAAATATGTGGTGGAGTAGGAAGGTTCCCCCCACACACAAAAGAATTCCACAGCTAACTCAGCCGGAGAAGCAGATGAAAGCTGTATTTTACAAGCAGATATGGAATGCAGTGAATATGTACAAAAATATACAATATTTACAATATATACAGAAATATACAGCAATGTATGTAATACAGGAAACCTTTCCCCAACCCCCCCCCTTTGGCCAGGGGGGTTCGGCCTGTCCCTCCCTTCTCCCTCCCTACCTCCCCTTTTTCCCAAAAGGGTTAGAGAGAGAGAAAAGGAAGGTAATTAAAAGGGGAAAACTTTGTTAAAGCTCAAAGCGAATGCAAAAAGTTAGTTTTCTTATCTGGTTAGAGAGGAATCGTAGAGAGAAACGAGCCAGCTCACAGCACAGGGGGAAAAAGAAAACGACTGCCTGACTGACTCCCCGACTGAAAGACTAAACAAAAAAAACTACAACTGGGTCCCGCCAATGAAATTGAATTAGCATATCATTGTTTTCATTCTAATATCAAAATATTCGCCCAGAGTGTTCAGAAAGTGTCCCTTTCTTAAAGGCACAGCCTAAACCGGTCACAATTGACCATCTAGTTTAAGAGTTGTGTGTTTTCTCTTCAGGGTATCTTGAGAAGGGCCTTTATAGAAGTAGAGAATGTATTTTTAGGTAGAATGGTATCCCTGAAAGGCTGTGAAGGTTTACTCCATTGCCACCAAATCAAGCAGAAGATGTCGATGAGGCCTTCTACAGTCAGCTGGAGGTAGCTTCTAGAGCACACTCCTTGGTACTCATGGGTGACTTCAATCACACTGATACTTGCTGGAAAGCCTGCACAGCCAGGCACAGCTAGGCAAAAGGCTCTTGCAATGTTTTGATGATAACTTCTTCATGCAGGTAATGGAGGAGCAAACAAGGAGAGGCACACTGCAGGACCTTGTATTAATTAATAGAGAGGGACTGGTTGGGGACATTAAAGTCAGGAACAGCCTTGACAACAATGATCATGACATGGTGGAGTTCAGAATTATACAAGATAGAAGCAGGGATTACAACCCTGGACTTAACACAGCACTAACTTTGTACTCTTCAGAGATAAACTTGCAGGAATCCCATGGGCTAAGACTCTGGAGGGTAAAGGAGCCCAAAATTTGGCCAGTTTTAAATGCCACTTCCTCCAAGCCCAAGATAGGTGTGTTCTCTTGAGTAAAAAATGACATAGATGTGCCAGGATGAGCAAGGGTCTTCTGAAGGAAATCGCATGGAAGAAAGATATTTAGAGCTCATGGAAGAAGGGACTTGTCACTTGGGAGAACTATAGAGTAATTGCCAGGGCATGCAGGAAGGCAATAAGGAAGGCCAAAGCCCCCTTGGAACTAAAACTGGCAAAGGAAGTAAAACACAACAAGTAAGGCTTCTTCAAATATATCAGTAGGAAAAGGAACAATAGGGAAGGTGTGGGCCCACTGCTGAACAAGGAGGCAGCCCTGATGACTGAGGATGCAGAGAAGGCAGAGTTGCTGAATGCATTCTTTGCTCCAGTCTTTACTCCTAAGACTGAACACCCCTATGAATTCCAGACCCTGAATGAAGGAGCAGAAGACTGGAGGAGGGAAGACTCTCCACTAGTCAATGAAGAGTGGGTTAGGGATCAGTTACATAAATTGAATATACGCAAGTCCATGGGTTCTGATGAGATGCACACAAGAGTGTTGAGAGAGCTGCCTGATGTTGTTGCTCTACCACACTGCATCATTTTTGCAAAATCCTGGCAGACAGGAGAGGTGCCTGTGGACTGGAAGAAAGCCAATGTTACTCCAGTCTTCAAAGAGGACAAGAGGTTCCAGGTAACTACAGACCAGTGAGACTTACCTCTATCCCTGGCAAAATGATGGAGTGGCTCATTCTGGAGGTCGTCTCTAGGCACTTGAAAGAGAAGAAGATGATGATCAGGAGTAGTCAGAATGGATGTTGTCAGCATCTATAATATTAATTAAGCCAGTTAGATCTGGACAGATGTATTCAAGATCTCATTTAAACATTTTTTTTTTTTCTGGTAGGCTTTACCCTTGGCAAGTGTTAATACATGCACAGTGCTTCTTCATTCAAATTACGGAGATGTTTACCTAATTATCTGTTGAAGACAGAAATAGATGCCTTTCTCATATCATTCTTACGCTTGAGTGCTCTTCAGTTGCAGGTCATAGTCACCTACATTTACTATTTTATAAGAGAGAAGGCAAACTGTGATATACATGCTTAAGTTCACCACCACAATGTCCTTTTCTAGCTGTCATTTAGACCTCTGTTTCCTTAACTGATTTTTAAGGTCTTGCTCAGGTATGCTATGGCTTCTCAAATATTAACCTTTTTGTCACAAAGTGAGTCATGTCCCAAATCAAATCAGTCATAGAATCATAGAATTATTTGGGTAGGAAGGCACCATAAAAATCATTTAGTTCCAAACACCTTGTCATGGGCAGGGTCACCCTCCACTAGATCAGGTTGCTCAAAGCCCCATCCAGCTTCATCTTGAACACTTCCAGGGGCAAAACATCCACAACTTCTCTAGACAACCTGTTTCAGTGCCTTACCACCTTCACGATGAACTTCTTCCTGACATCTAATATAAATCCAAAATCTTCCAGTTTAAAATCATTACCCCTTGGTCTATCACTATACTCCCTGATAGAGAGTCCCTCATCCTCTTTCCTGTAGTCCCACTTCAATTGATGGAAGGCTGCTATAAAGAAGGAACCTCTCTTCTCCAATCTGAACAAACAACTTCTGCTGTCTCACCCTATCCTCATAGAGGAGGTGCTCCAGCCTTCTGACTGTCTTCATGGACCTCCTCTGAACTCAGCACCAATGGGTCCCTGTCTTTATGTTGGGAGTTCCAGGGGTGAACACAGTATCCCAGGTGGGGTCTCATAAGAGCTGATTGGAGGGGCAGAATCACCTCCCTCAACCTGCTGGTCATGCTTCTTATCATGAAGTTCAGGATGTGGATTTCATGGGAAATTCTATTAGGTTGCACAGGAGAAATCAGAAGAATGTCAGGGACATAGTCCAGAAAGGCTACAAAATGTCTCCAAGACAATGCTGTCTCTATCTTCACCATGTCATTTGTGTGGCAGTTTAGGCTGGGTGCCTCCTAGGCTGGCACATAGTTACACCTCCACTGTCCAGCGTGTTCAGCCCAGTAGGTAGACACAGGAAATATCATATCTCTACCTATAAATCCTGCACCCTATAAATCTGATTGCAAAGTCATTATCTTTTTTGTTCTTCCCTCTCCGCTCCCATGGGAGATGCTCCCTATCGGGTAAAGGGCCTGTTTAAACCTAATGCCAGGATAAGAAGCTGGGGGGAGGAGGGCGCAGTCTCAGGCCTGGCCAGCCTGAGACCAGCCTAGCAGTGGCAAAGGAAGAAAGAGCCCTGGGGGTTTTGGGTGTACCGCAGGTGGGCAGAAGGGAAGGGTTGGGCCAATATGCTCACAAATATGCTTTGTAGTATTTGTAGAATATTAATTTATTTTCTATTTAAACTTTCTGTGAGTATCCAATCCATTTGTGTGAGCGTCATTCTTTTGCCCCTCTTGGGCAATTTGCTTTATTGATTAGTTTAAGAATTTTAGGATATTTTTTGGAAATAGTTAAGAAACAGAATTTGAACAAGAGCTTTTTTATAGTGGTTTCTCTCCACGTTTTGTACATTCTCATTCTTTTGTACTTCAGAGATAAGCATTAGCTGCTGCTTATTTTCAAATACGTTTTAATACAGTTACAAATTTTTGTCTTGTTTTGAGTTTCTGGCAAAAGTAGGACATTGATGAAAACCTTATTCTTTATAGTCATACTCCAGTGTGATAACAGTAAAATTACAACATGTTATGAACTGGAAGTTCAATGGTGTTCAGATTTATGACTCTGAGACCTCATTCTATAAAAATGCCTCCTTTTCTCAGCACTAGGAAAGAAAATGTTGACAAAAACAGACATGCAGTCCCTTTACCAAATATCCTATCTACAGTACAATATATAATATTGCAATATTTAAGTATCTCTATGACTATTCAACTCACATCAAATGAATGATCACTGAATAAAAAGAATTACTTTTAGAACTAATAATTGAGAACTGAATCAAAGATGGTACATCTGTCATGTTTGCCCTATCAAAACTATAAATAAGAAGTATCACTTGTCATTAAGGATAATATCAAATTTTCATTATTTTGCTGTTGTAACAGCATCTTTTAAATTCAGTAATTATAAATGTATTCATTTTTTAAAAAGAAAGCATTGATATGTGGTGGGTTTGGGGTTTTTTTAAATCTTTTTATGCTTGGAAATCATTAAATATTTTACCATGTAGGATCTGATCTTCAAAGCATTACTCATCTGAAAAATGCTTGCTATTAAAATAATTGCATTCACTTTTGAAGCCACTGGCTGCATGAGTAAAATGTATATGATTGACCTTTTTTGTAATGCCTGCTTTACAAACTGGAGCAAAATCCTGAGAGCTGAAGGCTGCATCATGTCAATTGGGTCTCAAAGATGCCAAAAGGACATTAACCCTAATCTATATTACTGACTCACAGCAAACTTTGATACCTCCTAGTCCAGAACTTTGCCTGTTTTCTCAATCTCAAAGGTCTCTTCCAACATGGTTAATTCTATTCTATTCTATTCTATTCTATTCTATTCTATTCTATTCTATTCTATTCTATTCTATTCTATTCTATTCTATTCCATTCCATTCCATTCCATTCTATTCCAATTTGATCTTTATTGAATATGTTAAACTTTGCTGTCACATCTCACCTCCAAGATATGAGCTTTTATTGTTCAAAGTCAGAATGCATCAGGTGAAAGTTTAATACTTATTGTCCCTTGCTAAATTTCACAATATGAATGAAGAGTATTCTCAGAGCTCTGGAAAGGACAGTTTGAGCTGCCCATATTCAGCGGTCTTGTTCTTTTCAGCAGCTCTTGATCATTTGTACATTTCTACTCTTAAGAACATATAGTTGACATACTGCATGTTCCTGACATACAACAGAAAAAAAAATAATTTTAATTTGACTGACAGAAATTTGAGGCATTACACTAACATCTAATTTTTTATGTTCTTTAACTGTACCATTTTTAATAGGTAATGTCATAAGCAAAATTCATTGTTTAACCCTTTAAACTGTAATGCCGAGAATATTGTTTAACGTTATAAATCTTGGAGTCCCATGTTAACCATTATTAAGGCCTAATAATTTCAAACTTCATTAAACCATATTTTCCCTTAAAGATAACCTGGAAAAATTGAACCTTGGTTTCCTTATCAGTATTCTGTTTTCCTTCACAGCAAAGAATTCATGAGTTATATTCTGTTAAGGACAGAATGTCTACTCTGCATAAAATAGTAGTTTTGAATTATGCAGTTTAGAAGATGACATAAAGTGCTTTGTTTGATACCATCTGGAGTGGGGAGTTCATATATTATTTACTATAGAAGAAGAAAGAATGTTTCACTTGTAAGATTCCTTGTTGAATAATGTTCTAATATTATACTAATCAGATTATGCTGAAGGTTGTAGAGAGTACACATTACATTACCTGACTTACTTGTAGTAATTTTAACATTGCAGGAAACACTAAATAGAGGTTGTCTTATATATTCTGCTTTGCACATTCTTTTGTGAAGAATTTACACCTATTTGCATATGTATAAACCCTATCCTTATGCAAAATCAAATACATATAGCATGTGTTCTTTTAATTTAAATACTGCAAATAAAGGTAAGAAAATAAATAAATCCATATTAGGTTTTCTCAGGGAAATAGGAGATTTAAGTCTAAACCACATTGAACAACAATTTGTAATTTTTTAATGTTAATTTTTTTAAGCAACAAAGTATTTTTAGCAAAGTTTCTGGAAACACAGGATTTAAAACATGGTTGGGCATTTTTCTGCATCACAGTTAAAAAATGAAAGAGTCCAGCTATGCAGGAGCAAACAAAATTAAAAAAAAAATTAGTCCTCCATTGAAGTTTATGAATGACATAGCACCGATTTCACTTCCACCTTACTTTTTGGATTAATGTAAGAATTTTTGTCATTGTTCTTCCTTTTTGTCTTTGGATGTTAGTAGGGAAAGCAGAAAGAGTACTGAAAAAAACCCCAAACAAAACCACAAGCAACCAAGCAAGCAAGCAAACAAACAAATGAAAAACCTCCAAATTTCCTGATTTAAGTGATACAATCAGAATTAATAATTTCAAGAAAATTTTCCTAACTGTTTGAATTACTGGGATAGCAAGTGCCCAGTCAGAAAAAAAAAGCATATGCACAACTCAATCAAAAAGTAGCAGGTGTCCAAGGCAGCTGACAATTTCAGAGTTTAGCAGTATAATTCAAGAAAATGCTCTGACTATATATACAGAGATATTGCTAGATCTTTGATGGCATTAACTGAGCAATAAAAAGCTTGTTAAGGACATCAAGGCCACCTTGGGAAACTAAAATCGAAAGACACCAAACAGTACTGCAGCTTCAAGGTTTTGGGTTTGGGTTTGGGTTTTTTGGGGTTTTTTTTTGGTTGGTTGGTTTTGTAGGTTTTGTTTGTTTGTTTATTTGTTTGGTGGTGGGTTTTTTTTATATTGACAGTCTACTATTTGTCCCGTTCTACCATATTCTGAAAAATTATTTGAGGAATTTAATTGAAACATACTCAAGGATTTTACAAGAGACAGCACAAATGGACAATTTAATCCCAAATGATTGAAATTCAGTGTAATTCTAAGTGCTGGAAAAGAGGGTCATAAAAAGTGAGATTCCAGGAAAATTAAAAAGTGACATTCTTATCTATTTCACCTATGACTAATAAGAACAATAATTATTTTGCCTGGAGATTGCATGCTGGTAGGAAGGTTTATTTTAGTCATCACTTGAAACTGTGCCAAAATAATCTTATATGGAGTAAAGCTCCCCTTTTGCCCCCAAATCTTTTTCCTATGTCCTTTAAAATATTCAGTACTTCTAATTTTCTGAAGAGCACATTTATTCCCTGATGGTTTTATCCAATTACTCATTATTAACATGTTTATGATTATGGAATTTAGTTATAAATTAAAATATTCTAAACTATTTCTGAATTTAAGGCACTGATAAAAAAAAAAAAAGGCAATCAAGAAAATTCTCTAGTTAATTGCATTACAAAACAAACAAAGCCCAGGAGACTGATCTCTCTGTGTTCATATTTTCTGCCTTCTGATAAGTGAGTGATCTGTTTTCCCCTGCAGTGGGGACACCTGTTCAGCAAGTGAATTGGACTCCAGTGCCTAGCAAGCAGAGGGATTTAACAGGGATTTCACTCACTGTTTATGGGGCACTTTACTTGGCAGTGGTGCGAAAGGGATACAGAAACTCTTGCTCAGACAGTTTGGGACTGCACAGTGTTGTTAGTGTCTTTCATGGAGTCAGCACTTGGCCTTGGTTGGAGAAACCATCCTGGCACATTGGAGACCATAGGTCAGAGTGTCAGAGGGAGAACTATGCTTCCCAAGTGTGACCGGTTTAGGCTGTGCCTTTAAGAAAGGGACACTTTCTGAAAACTCTGGGCGAATGTTTTGATATTAGAATGAAAACAATGATATGCTAATTCAATTTCATTGGTGGGACCCGGTTGTAGTTTTTTTTGTTTAGTCTTTCAGTTGGAGGGAGTCAGTCAGCAGTCGTCTTCTTCTTCCCCCTGTGCTGTGAGCTGGCTCGTTTCTCTCTACGATTCCTTCTAACCAGATAAGAAAACTAACTTTTGCATTCGCTTTGAGCTTTAACAAAGTTTTCCCCTTTTAATTACCTTCCTTTCTCTCTCTCTCTAACCCTTTTGGGAAAAAGGGGTGGTAGGGAGGGAGAAGGGAGCGGCAGGCCAAACCCCCTGGCCGCAGGGGGGGGGGTTGGGGAAAGGTTTCCTGTATTACATACATTGCTGTATATTTCTGTATATATTGTAAATATTGTATGTTTTTGTACATATTCATTGCATTCCATATCTGCTTGTAAAATACAGCTTTCATCTGCTTCTCCTTCTGAGTTAGCTGTGGAATTCTTTTGTGTGTGGGGGGGAACCTTCCTACTCCACCACATATTTTTAATTGGCGGTCCAACGTGTGGCTTGTGGATAATTGCTGTCCAGAAGCTGGGCGAAAAGGTTGCTTGATTTATTGCCTGCTCGAGTCGGAGTTGCAAACATGAATGTGTTTTGGCTTTTGGAGCGCCTGTTCTTTTCAATTTTTGGGGTCCTTATCTATAAGCATGTTCTGGGAATGATTTTCGATCGCTTAGGCAGATACTTGATGTATAGATTGTATTTATGGTTTAAGTATAAGATTCAGCTTCTTTACGACCGGTGCCTGGGATTCTTCTGGCTTAACAGATACGGGAATGTGACCTCTAGCACTCTGCCCATAGAGATAAAGGAGTTTAAGATCCCAGTAGGCGAAAGGGTTGTTTTAAGTAATGGCTGGGATCCAAAGGTGATTTATGTGATGTGTTTAAATCTGCTGCTGGTGATGGTGATTGCGTACTTGTTATATGCTCTGTATCGGGAGAAAAAAGTGTCTAAAGCGTGCTTTGTAATTAAGCGTAGAGCGAAACGCAGAAAGCGCAGCTCTAACTCTACCCCAGAGGTATCTAGTGATGAGGAGAATGCAGAATCTGTATCAGTTAACGACAAGGCTAAAAATTCCATCGGAAAGGCTGCTCTGAACGGTGCTGTTGGTGGCTCTGGCAATCAGCCAGCGGCAGCGGCAGCTCCTAACATGGCTTCCACGCCCTCAGCAGCCATTAATGGGGCAAAGCCATTTCCTCCTTCTTCTTCGGCAGGACCGGAAGTGTCCTCCACAGCAGCTGATTCGTCTCAAAACCTGTCAGCTTCTATTAAGCCAGCTGTAAATCCAAACATGGCTCCAGTTAAGCAGGTAGCTGTTTTAAGTACGAGAGGAAAAAAGGGCAAAGCTGATCCAGATGCTGACGCTGATGCTGGTGAGGGAACTTCTGCTCAAAGAGACCCTGCTGAGATGGAGGAAAGGGTTTGTCTTAAAGATATAGCTGAGTTATTGAGATCATCACTGGATGGAGATGCAGGGCAAATTGCTGATAGCAGAACAACTAAAGGTGGTACTCCTGACCTTAAGCAGATTCTTAGGAGAGTGACAGTAAGATTATTGGGACAAGAACTTCAGGAAGATGAGGCAGAGGAGGAGGAGTCAGATGACATTGAGAGCTGTTCATCACCCAGGGAAGAATTGAGGAATGTGCGTAAAGATTACATCAGAGCAGATAAGGAGCCAATCCTAGCTTGGCTTGGTAGATGCTATGATACAGGTGCTCCAGCTCTGGTAGTTGGAGACAAGTCAGCAGCTCAACTAGGAACTCTCTCAAAGGATAATGGAATAGATAGACATCTAGGCAGGACTCTCAGTAAGGTTACTCTCTGGATACGCCTTTTAATGGCAACTCTCATGAGGTATCCTTCCCGGGATGATCTTCCATGGAATGCTAAACCCTGGACTACCATAGATGAGGGAATCAAGCGTCTGAGAGAATTTGCTGTTAGAGAGGTACTCTATGGTGGCCATGAGACTCTGAATCCTGATGAAATTCCTGTAGGAACTGGTCTTGCTAAAAAGCTCATCAAACTTGCTCCTCCTAATTATGCAAATATTTTGGCGAGCAGAATTGTGGCAAGAAATTATGGTGGTGCTTCTCCTACGGTTGGCCAATTCACTGATCAAATGAGACAACTGGAGGATAGCATGACACGTGTTTCTTTGGTTTCAGCCACTGAAACTCTGTCTGGTGAAATTAAGAATTACATGAAAGAGCTGAAGGATGAAATTAAAAATACCATCTCCCAATTGGCACAAAGAGATAATTCCAATTCTTCCTCCAGATGGATACAAGTTTCCTCTGTGAGGAATAGACGTCCTCCAAGGAGGTCATTCCAAAACAGGTCATTCCAAAACAGGTCATTCCAAAACAGGTCCAACCAAAACAGACCACCAAGGCAATCACGTGCGAGTATTTGGATAACTCTGCGTGATCAGTTTGGTGAGAACATGAACAGATGGGATGGTCAACCAACTGCTAATCTTTTCAGGAGACTGAGGGAACTGCAAAGTGGCAGAACCCGAGGTAGCAATACCAGAAGGGTAGCTGTTACTTCTACAGTTCCCCAGGACAACTCTAATAGCTCCAACAGTGGCTCCAGTTCTAACACTGCACACTGTGCTCATTGCACATGTGGGCATGTTCCCCATAACTAGGGGTGCCCTGCCTCCCGCCAGGGGGAGGAGAGGGGTAACAGAGATAACAGAATCTATTGGGATGTGTACATCCAGTGGCCTGACACTTCGCAATTTCAGAAGTACAGGGCCTTGGTTGACACAGGGGCTCAGTGCACCATAATGCCATCAAATTATCAGGGATCAGAAGCTATAACTATTCTGGGAGTCACTGGTGGATCTCAAGAGTTAACTAAGGTGGAGGTTGATATAAGTTTAACTGGTAAACAATGGAGAAAGCATACAGTTGTGACCGGACCAGATGCACCTTGTATTTTGGGAATTGATTTTCTGAGAGAAGGGCGTTTCAAAGACCCTAGAGGTTACAAATGGGCTTTTGGAGTAGCATCTGTAGAAACTGATGGACAAAAGCTGAAGCTGTCTGTTAGACCTGAGCTTTCTGATGAATCTGCAGTTGTGGGACAACACAAGATTCAGGACATTAAATTGCCGGTTGCTTCTCATACTGTGCATCACAGACAATACAGAACCAACCGTGACTCTTTGTTGCCCATTCAGAATCTGATTCGTCAGTTGGAGAGTCAGAAAGTCATCAGCAAAACTCATTCACCTTTCAACAGTCCAGTGTGGCCTGTGCGAAAGCAGAATGGAGGCTGGCGTCTGACAGTCGACTATCGAGCCCTGAATGAAGTAACTCCACCTATGAGTGCAGCAGTACCAGACAGGATGGAACTGCAGTATGAGCTGGAATCCAAAGAGGCCAAATGGTATGCTACCATAGACATTGCTAATGCCTTCTTCTCTATTCCCATAGCAGAGGAATGCAGGCCTCAGTTTGCTTTCACCTGGAGAGGAATCCAGTACACCTTCAACAGATTGCCCATGGGCTGGATCCACAGCTCAAGCATCTGTCATGCAGTGATCCACGATGCTCTGGAGGAAGGTGGTGCTCCAGAACACATCCAGTTCATCGATGACATCATTGTCTGGGGTAAAACTGCTGAAGAAGTCTTCGAGAAAGGTAACAAAATCATTGACATTCTTCTGAATGCAGGTTTTGCCATCAAGCGAGACAAGGTGAAAGGACCTACCAGAGAGATCCAGTTTCTGGGAGTGCGGTGGCAGGATGGACGCCGACACATTCCAGTGGATGTGGTAAATAGAGTCTCTACCATGGCAAATCCCATGAACAAGCAAGAAACTCTACGTTTCTTGGGGACAGTGGGATTTTGGAGACTGCACATCCCGGGATACAGTCAGATTGTGAAACCTCTGTATGACGTGACTCGAAAGAGAAACCATTTCCACTGGGGACCTGAACAACAAGCAGCCTTTGACCAGATAAAGCAAGAGGTAGTGCAAGCAATGGGTCTGGGACCTGTCCGAGATGGTCCAGACATTAAGAACATTTTGTACACGGCTGCAAGTGACAATGGTCCAACCTGGTGCTTGTGGCAAAGAGCTCCAGGTGAGACACGTGGACGACCTCTTGGTTTCTGGAGTCGAGGTTACAGAGGTTCAGAGGCTAATTATACTCCAACAGAGAAAGAGATTCTAGCTGCCTATGAAGGAGTAAAAGCAGCTTCTGAAGTAATTGGAACTGAATCACAACTTCTCTTAGCTCCCAGATTACCAGTTTTGAATTGGATGTTCAAAGGCAAAGGTTCCACACCACATCATGCAACAGATTCCACCTGGTCTAAGTGGATGGCTCTGATAACACAGAGAGCTTGAATGGGAAATCTTGAAAGACCTGGTCTGGTGGAGGTGATCTCAAGTTGGCCTGAAGGTACCAACTGTACTAAACCTCCAGAGGAGAGAGTAACTCGTGCTGAGGAAGCTCCTCCTTACAATGACCTATCTGATGATGAAAAGAAATATGCTTTGTTCACAGACGGTTCCTGTCGTCTTGTCGGGAACAAGCGAAGGTGGAAGTCTGCAGTGTGGAGTCCAACACGCCGAGTTGCAGAAGCGAAGGATGGAGAAGGAGAATCCAGTCAGTTCGCAGAGGTAAAAGCTGTCCAGCTAGCTCTCGACGTAGCTGAACGTGAGAGATGGCCAAAGCTTTATCTCTACACCGACTCATGGATGGTAGCCAATGCTCTGTGGGGTTGGCTAAAGAACTGGAAAAAGAGTGGTTGGCAGAGGAAGGGAAAGGCCATTTGGGCAGCCGACCTGTGGCAGGACATTGCTGATCGAATCGAGAGAATTCCAGTGAAGGTGAGACACATCGATGCTCACATTCCTAAGAGCAAAGCTACTGAGGAACAGCAACACAACCATCAGGCAGATCTAGCTGCAAGAGTTTCTCCAGTAGACATGGACTCTGATCTTGATCTCGACTGGAAACACCGAGGTCAGATATTCTTAGCTCGGTGGGCTCACGATTCGTCAGGACATCAAGGCAGAGATGCAACCTACCAGTGGGCTCGTGACAGATCCATAGACATTTCCATGGATGCTATCACACAAGTCATCCATGACTGTGACATTTGTGCTGCTATTAAGCAGGCAAAATGACTTAAGCCCTTATGGTATGGTGACAGATGGTCCAAGTACAAGTATGGTGAAGCTTGGCAAGTTGACTACATCACTCTACCACGTTCTCGTTCTGGTAAGCAGTATGTGCTTACTATGGTAGAGGCAAACACTGGATGGTTGGAAACTTATCCAGTTCCGCATGCAACTGCACGCAACACCATTCTCGGTCTGGAGAGACAAATCCTGTGGAGACACGGAACTCCAGAGAGGATTGAGTCAGACAACGGAACTCATTTCAAAAACAACCTTGTAAAGAGTTGGGCCAAAGAGCACGGCATCGAGTGGATATTCCACATTCCCTACTATGCACCAGCTGCAGGGAAGATTGAACGCTACAACGGTTTGTTGAAGACCACTCTTAAAGCCATGGGGGTGGATCTTTGAAAAACTGGGAAAAACATTTAGCACAAGCAACCTGGCTGGTAAATAGTAGAGGTTCAGTGAACTGAGCTGGACCTGCACACTCAGATCTGCTACAGAAAGTAGAAGGTGATAGAGTTCCAGTTGTTAAAGAAAAGAATCTGTTAGGTAAAACTGTTTGGGTATTTTCTCCCTCAGGAGAGGCTAAACCTGTCCGAGGGGTGGTTTCAGCTGAAGGTCCGGGTCACACTTATTGGGTAATGCAAGAGAATGGTGAAATTCAGTGTATTCCACAAAGAAACTTAACTTTAGCTGAAAGAGTTTAATTTCAGAGTGTTGTACAGCTACATCGCACCCAAAGGAAGAATCCATGAGGAATCCACGGTGCACGAACCCTGAGAACCCTGAGAGCCCTGAGTCAACTGAGAGTCCCTGTTTCCCTGTTTCCCTGTTTCCCTGTTTTCCCTTTTCTTCGCTTCGTCTGTGAAGATACAAACTGTTTTCCATTTTTCTTCTTTCTTGGACTTCTGAATCATCTACACCTGAGGATAGCCGGAATGGACTATGAACTTTACTTACAAACTGTGGATATTGTTTTGGATTGGATGGACAGTATGAACAGCCAATGAAATTGTTTAGCAGGGGTGGATTGTGACCGGTTTAGGCTGTGCCTTTAAGAAAGGGACACTTTCTGAACACTCTGGGCGAATGTTTTGATATTAGAATGAAAACAATGATATGCTAATTCAATTTCGTTGGTGGGACCCGGTTGTAGTTTTTTTTGTTTAGTCTTTCAGTCGGAGGGAGTCAGTCAGCAGTCGTCTTTTTCTTCCCCCTGTGCTGTGAGCTGGCTCGTTTCTCTCTACGATTCCTTCTAACCAGATAAGAAAACTAACTTTTGCATTCGCTTTGAGCTTTAACAAAGTTTTCCCCTTTTAATTACCTTCCTTTCTCTCTCTCTCTAACCCTTTTGGGAAAAAGGGGTGGTAAGGAGGGAGAAGGGAGCGGCAGGCCAAACCCCCCTGGCCGCAGGGGGGGGGGTTGGGGAAAGGTTTCCTGTATTACATACATTGCTGTATATTTCTGTATATATTGTAAATATTGTATGTTTTTGTACATATTCATTGCATTCCATATCTGCTTGTAAAATACAGCTTTCATCTGCTTCTCCTTCTGAGTTAGCTGTGGAATTCTTTTGTGTGTGTGGGGAACCTTCCTACTCCACCACACCAAGGCTCATGTCTATTGCTTTACCTAGGGCATGGTATAGTGAAAGTCATGGTGGCCTCACCTGTGAAGGGAAACAATCTGACTGTGTAGCCTCAAGAAGCATGAGCAGGAGGTTTGTGTAATCTTCATGGAGACTGTAAGTGGGCTGAGCTACAGAATGAAAAGCTGGAGGGACAGTAAATTAATCTGGAGGGACAGTAAATTAATCTGGATGGGCACTCCCAAGATAGGGACAGAGTAGAACTCTGGCTACAACAGAAAGACACCTTAGCCTTCATATCTGAATTTACAGAACTGGTGCATTGCACTAATAGTCAAAGAAAGGGAACAGACTCCTTTGAAGTAGACTTCAGAGCCAGCTGGTCCTGAATCAAGCATTAGTGCCAAGAGAAGTAGCAGGCAACAATATTTTGAGACTTGGTTCCTCAGGAGATTAAAGGACCCACCTGCCAACTAGAACTGATGTCATAGGAGGTTTGTTCTTTGCTGGGAGTGGAATCCGGAATGTTGGATAGAGGCTGATAAAGCCCATGTGGCCTTCAGACTTTTTGCTCATGCATGTGTGCATCAGGAATACTTCCAAGCAAGCATAAGGGCAAAGGCAGTTTTCTCCTTTGTCCTATGGATGATAGGAAAGGCACATGTAGGAGTGGATTCATCCTAAGATATAGTAAGTGGACGTGTTGCTGTTTTCACAAGCAGTACTTTTACCACAGGGATTTCTGAGAAATGAGTGCTAGCATGACATGAGATTTATTTGACAAAGTGTGGTATGAGAATTCTTGCTAACAGGACTTGCCAGACTCTGATGAAGGCCTTAAACTATTCATATGAGCAGATAGTGGTAAGAGCTTACAGTTAAGTGAGAGAAGGCAAGACAAGGATATGTGGGTTAGAGGGATTGGTATTAATGATGTCTTGTGAAGGATAAAGCAGCTTAGAAGGTGGCTCCTCTGAAATGCAAGTGCACAAATCCACACAGCCTAGGAAGTTAACAGCAGATGCCTAAGTTCTATGTGTGGATGAAGAACAGTAAAGGCCATCAAGGTTTTCAAGACTCGGCTGGATAAAACACTAAACAACTTGGTCTGAAGTGTTGACCTTCCTCTGAATAGTATTTGGGTTAGACATCTCCTGACTCCCTTCCAACTTGGATGATATTTTAGTTCACTTATTCTGATAATCAAGAATATCTGACTACTGAAATGGAAATGCCTTTGATAAACAGAATATTTAGTATGATGCCTCCAATTTCTTCAGCTCAGTAAGAAAATAACACAATATTGTGCAAAAGCATACAAGGTATCAGCAGAAAGTCAAACAAGTTTATTATTGAATAATTTGCTTCAACTAATAAACAGTCTTCTTGGGTATGAGATTAAACTTGTAGTGGAATCAAGAAAGATCTTAGGACTGTAGCAGAGATGGATGGAAACACTTCTTCATCAGAAGAAGTGTGTATTAGAACTGTGTATTAGAACTGTGTATTAGACAAGATTATTTAGAACTGTGATATAGGCTTTACACCATTAACTACCTTTCTTCAAACAAAATAGCATTATTTCATATCCAGGATGGACACTCATGGCTGTCTGCAGATATATGGGAATTGCTGATGACACTCAACTATTTTAAGCAATAAGAAGTCCTGCCAGTGACTTTGAGTGACATGAAATAAACTGGGTTTTCTGAAAGTGGGAAAATAACTGAGAAAACTTTGATCAGGATTAGAAGAGTTTATCACTACCAAATCTAAAACATCTGTTTTAATCAAAATTAAAATTTATGTTAATAAAATCAATCACCTTTATTATAATAATCTTGAATAGGCATAGTTTTTGGTTAGATACTATATTTTAAAATGCCCTATACAATCCACAGGAGCTGTCCCAGATGCTACAGTACAAATATTCACATCATGACAACGGAAAAGATATTTAAGTGTTTACACAGTGTGTCAGGAGGCTGGTATAAATTTGATGTCTCTGAAATAAAAGTTGTTAATTTCCTCAGACAAGTAGACAGGAAAAAAAAAGTGACAGTAGCAACACTGTTAAATTGCTAAAGAAACAAAACAAAACAAAACAAACCTCTGAAACCCAAACATGACCTTCCCCCTCAAACTGTAAATTGTGTAACACTGTAAGTTTGGAAATAGGAAACTGCATGTATTGAAAACATGGAAGTACAGAAATTTGGATTTATTTTCTACTTAACATGTTACCAAAAATAATTTAAGTAAGCAATATATAAGCTTGACTTTCGTACTGAGCTACAAATAGGAAGCTATATTTCAATTTACTAAGCTCAGAAGCCATAAAATTTGAGATCACACTAGGCTATCCTTCTTATTTGAGTTAATACAGCATGTGCTGGCCAGATCTGGATGCCAAATTTAAGCAAAGCAGAAAGACTCTTCAGCCTCTAGTTACTGAAGGAGTTAATTCTTCCCCATCAACTTTGCTATCATGAGAACCCCACCTGTAATACTGTATTCAACTCCAGGTCCCAAACGTTAGAAGGACATGGACATGTTAGCACGGGTCTTGGGGAGGACCACAATGATGATCAGCGGGCTGGAGCATGTCCCCTCTGAGGGGAGGGTGAGGTAATTGCAATTGTTTGTTCAGACTTGAGAATAGAAGGCTCCAGGAATACATTATAGCAACCTTCCAGCACTTAAAAGAGGGCCTACAGTGATAGGGCAAGGAGTATTGTTTTTCTTTTCCTCCAATTTGAGGGCCATTGTGTGACAAATGAAGGCACAAACCCTGTTGCCGTATAGCAACAAGATTCCAGAAATGCAGAGAACAGAGGATCTTAGAAGTCCTCCCAGGAGTCCTTTATTGTAGCAATGTAGAATTCCCAGCATTAGAGAGTCTCAGAGTCCCACTTACCGAAGAAATCCTGGAAGCCCTTAATAGATGAAGCAGCTAAAAGAACTCCCAGGAATATCCCGCACAGCATTCCTTCCTGACCCTAGCACTGGTGATTGGCTACTCACCAAGCATGTGAACAAGACCTGCTTCCTCCTCCCACAGGCTGCTCATTCCTCCCATGAGATGCTCAAGCCCTATTCTTCCTTAACCTGGAGCCATCTCAGGGCTTTCTGACAGTGGCCAAATGCCCCTGGTCTGACCGACATTGGGGGCAGGAATGTTTTCTGTGCCTGGCAGGATATCAATGGGTGTTCCAAAATACTGGATGCCCTGGCAACATCTCTACATCCCATTTCTTACAGCTACTGGCTCCATGAAGGATGCTCTGCAGTGCTCCTCAAAAGTGAAAAATCCTGATTCTCTCAGGCACCTCCAGAAACTGGTGGTTCTTCCCATCTTCAGCAGCCTAGTCTAGCTTCTGATCTTCCTCCCTCAGCCCTCACCAACTACTTCCGCTGGCTCCTCAAGGGCCTCCTCTGAGATGTCTCTGGGCTGCTTCTAGACAAGAGTCTGGCAGCAGACACAGGAAGATGCTGCCTTTTACTGTCCTGGGGCGCTGTCACTGCTGTGTTGCCATTGCCAGGTGATGGCACTGTGCCATCAGGGTGATGTGCACCCCATGCACAGCCCTGCCCACTGTCACCCTGCCAACCTCCCTTCCACCCAGCATCCTTCAGAGGAAGGCTTTGGGGCAATGGCAAATCACAGCATCACAGGTTAACAGGATGTTAGGGTTTGGAAGGGACCTCTGGATATCGAGTCCAATCTGAGACAACAAGCAGTTCACACCTCATGTGGTATTGCCATAAACTAAGACTTAACCCGAACAAAATTAAGATATATTTTCACCATTAGACAATTACTGTTATTGCTAAAGCAAGCTGGCCAGGGTAGGACCAGACAAGTCCTAATACCTTTTTCAGTAAGTTAATGGAAAATGTGTGGCCTTTTGTTAGTAAGGACAAAATTCAAATCTATTTACCAAAGTCATACAGGTCTGTTTTATGCTCAGTTCTTACATTGCATCTGATGAAATAGTTCTAGAGTTAAGAATGTTCAGAGGGATACATTAGGGCCAGACAGAGGAGGGAGATATCTACAATATGCTTGAATCCACATGGGTACATAACCCCATTAAAGCTTTTTAGAAGATATGTTTTCTACCATTTTCTGTCTTTCAACAAAGATGAAAGGAATATTTATTTTTCACTTGGAGATTACTATGCATATAGGAATTTAAATTAAACATATCAATCATATTTTGGTAGAGCATGTGGCAGGAGCAAATTAAAAGCTGCTTGAAGTGAATATATTCCTAGGCTGATTTTTTCCAATACTATTTTTTTTTTCCCCAGGATATTTTCCTCATCCTCAAGTGTCCTTTTCTTCAGTGTTGGTTCTATGATTTCTATTTATATGTAAGACCTGAAGTAATTTTCTTCAGCATTTACTTAAACCCCCTAAATACATTTTCTTTTCTGTCATCCCCTCAGACCTTAACATCTTGCAATGTGGGTGCTCTAACCTTAGCTCATCAGTGTTTCCTTCTACTGTTAATAATTTTTGTTAGTTGGAAGTCTGAATTTTACTTTTCTGTAATATGAGATGGGATTCCAGATTGCATAAACCTATATTCAGTAATGGAATACAGCTCCAGATTGTAGAGAACTAAATTTAGGTATTTACAATCTGGAGCTGACTCCTATTTTTGCTTTTGGTGAGTATGCTGAAGATTAAAATATAATTGTGCGTGATTTTTGAGATTGTACTTAGCTTCTAAAGACTTTCTCTCTTATTAGGGAAGGGAGAAGGAAAGAATGCATATATTTTCTTAAACTATACCCTTCTCAAACTAAAATCAGCAGATCCTTAAGATATGTTTACAATTCCTTAATGGCAACTATCAATGTATCAAAAAGCTAGACCTAACAGCAGAAACCAAGTAGTTAAGTTCTACATAGATTGGCTTAGTTTACCTGGTTATTGTTGTGAAGAGGTTATTAAATATATTAATATGAAATATGAATTATGACAATGTTAATTTAAATTATCAAATTATTAATAACCGATGAATCAACAACTTATATACATATTCTAGTGCACATTCGTGAAACACATTCCATAAGTGGCTTAGTATTATGATTAGAACTTAATTAAACTATCTACAGACTATTTGTATGTTTTGTGTAACAAAGGGTGAAGTTCCGCCGCTTGACCACTAGATGGCGACTCGGCGGAACGCGGCCGGCTTCTGGCTATATACAGCAATATTACAATCTTTCTGTGCATCAGCGATTACTCTGCTACACGCGGATACTTTGAACTGAGTGCTACTGGGTGGAAAGCACGTGGAAGATACTCTGTAGCTGTTGTTTGTAGCAAGGTGGGGGTCCGGCCGACTACTGCCGCTGGACTGGTTCCTGGTCGGGTTCGGCCCGTGGGGTCGGCCCTGGGAGTCGGCTCGCACGGCAGGGCGGGGCGACGGTTGCCGGTAGGCGGGCTCAGAGGTTCCCAGTCGGACAATAGCTATGGAGTCAGCCCCGTGGCAAACAGCCTTGGAGAGAGAATGCGGCTGCGCTGAGCTGCGACTTCTCCGTTCCTGGGCTTAAAGGAACAGAGGGACGCTTGGAATAGTCCTGGGTTTGGTGCAGTATAGGCACAAACAATGCTTTAGTCTTCCCTGGGGTTACAGGGCTCAGAGCGGCACACGTGGCGGCTCTCCTCCCGCTATGGCAGGGCTAGGCATATGCGGACTTAGTCTCGATAAAGTCCCTTCTCCCCGACAACTGGGCAGATCTTACCCTCGGGGGCTGGTCCAGTCGTCTGATAGCACGATGGGCTCTCCTGGAGGTACAACTGGCTGTAGCGATGCTGGCTTCTCGGGCTCAGTGAAGGTCCTCCTGTGGGCTGATCCTCACGATCAAAGTGCTTCTCGCGATGCAGAGGCTTCAGTAGGGGTGCATGTATGATAGAAGCTAACAACAAGCTCAATGGCAGAGGCTGTGGCTCGAGACCTGCTCTCTCGAGCAAGTACAGAGACAAAGTAAGAGAGGGGGCACCTGTTTACCAACAGGGGTAATACTTATCGATTCCTCGAGGCTGGGTTTGACCAATGGGCACTCTCATAGACAACTGGCTTCAGCCTATAGAAAGTGTGAAGCTGGAATTATGCCCATACTTGGTAACTGTCTTCCTCCTGAAGGAGGGGAAATCTATCCACATGCTGGGGCCAGATCTAGTATCTGGGCAGGATGTGCCTTCACTACAATTGTTTTGAGTAAGATGCAGTGATATTGCATACAAAGTTGTTATGACTACAATTTATGAAAAAATATTAAGGCCAATATGATAGCAATAAATCCATTAATTATTATTTTATTAATATGAAAAATTGCCAATTACTCACTAATAGATTTGATGTATGGCTGGAATATATATTGACAATGGAATGTACAATATTTAGGCAATATTCAACAATTTAAACAATTTTAAGCAAAGCGGAAAAATTAACTGGGAAAAAGAATCCCTGGCACAATAGCACAATATGGCTCTTGACCACTAGGGAAGACATGAGAAAAACCTTGTCAAAATGGTGAGTTAGACAGATAGAACTACTAACAGAGAGGCTGGAAGTGACTTACCGCTTCAGGGCATGATGTTCAGGGTCTTGGCTCACCCTGGCCTTATCCCTTCTGCCTGGCAAGACACTTCTGTCTGCTCCTGGGCTTTTATGATGCGTTACTGTGAAAGGCACTTGTGTCTTTATGGGTAAACTGAGGTACAGCAGATTCTGAGTTGCAAGGCAAAACAAGGCTTGACTTCTCTGAGTTGCAGGGCAAGGCTTGGCTTCACAGTCTTGCAAAGTAATGTTTGTGGTTTCTTTCCCAGCTCTTAGGCAAGGCAAGGCAAGTTGAATACAATTTGGCCTGTATTTATCACTTGCCCAAGATTCAATTTGGCTGCTAGTGCAACTGAAGCAAACAGAACAGTTAATCGATAAAAATAGCATTCTGCCAGGGCGTGACCATGAAAGGCAAAGATCTAGGCCTAGTCTAGGAGAAGCATGGCTAGTGCACATACTTGTTTACCATAAAGGTAGAACATACCCCTTGTTTACCAGACTTTTTGGTTCCTGCATTGTCTTCTTCCTGCATTTCCTGGACCCCTGCCGGAGGGAGGGGAAAAGGGAGATTGTGCCTGGGCATCCCAGGGTTAGTTCTGGGTTTGTATTTGGCCTGTTTGCCCAATCACCACAAAATTCACACATATTTCTGTCTTCTTCCTTGCCATGTCTCTGGTTACCTACGTGAGGAGTGTGTTCACACAGAACACATAATCTGGGAAGGAATTTCTTGTATAAAATCATTTCTGATTCACAGGTCTGCCTGCATCTGTCCTCTTTTCAGGAGCTTTAGCCAGTAGGCTTGAAGGAATGGACCCTGAGCACATGTTCAGGTTGCCTTGTGTCACAGCCATTTTGATTAAAAGCTCAGATGTTGAAGATTATTGATTTCCTATTGATTGGACCTTTTACTTGGAAAGGTCGGGTTCAGAATATTTTTTAGTCAAAGCAACCTTTAATACCCTATCTGGCCTTGAAATGCTCTGTGTGGAGTGTTTTCACTCCACTTTTTTTACCTCTGAATATCCAGATGGATGGTTGCAGCTAAGAATCCCAGAGTGGAGGGATCAGAAGTCGAACAAGTGGAAACCAGCATGATTTTGCTGTCTAATAGTTCCATCAGCTGGAAGAATGCAAAGTAAGATTATTTTCTCTGTTTTATCCAAATTTTGGTTTTGTAACATAGGTAAACATGGCTGTGAGCAGAACTCAAACCCTTTCATCTTCTTACCAAGTGACCTAAGCATTGAGAGTATGTCTTACAGTTATACGGCTTGCTTTTTTTACTTGATATTTTTATCAGAGGCAACTTTTATTTTTACAAACTCTTTCGTAAAACCTCTATGGAATGTCCTTGCAATTAAGTATATAATTACTATAACATATCAGGTTATCTATTATTAAATACACTTATATTTAGGAATATATTCATACTAAATAAAATGCTAATTATTGTTATTTTTATTACTATGGCTCAATTTTCCCCTTTACTTTTTCCACTACTTAATATGCCAAATCTATTATCTCCCTGTGTTACCTCTGTTACCGACTAAATCTATAAAACAACTACCATCATGAGAAAATGTAAAGGCCAGAGAAGGCAAGAAGTCCTCTACTGTGTTGACAGGAGGATCTCTGAAAAGAAATGTGACCTCAAGCAAGGGGAATAATCTGCACATCAATTACTATACACAATATTTGTACAAATAAGAAAAAATCTGGAACTTTTTGCATATTCAGGATCACAGCTTAAGGAAGAGTGACTGAAACTGACAGGAATTCTAAATATCTTATTCCTCACTGCAGATGGATGAGACAAAATCTGATGCCTGCTAATTCAGTCAGGTGTGTTGACAAGGATTTTTGTCAAACCAGTGTCTCTGTCCGGAGAGGGAAAGAGACTCTTTTTTTTTTTAATATTCCTGTGTTGTGAAATGAGAGGCACAAACAAGGCCAAAATATCAACAGCTAGACTATTTATTACAGGAATAAAGTGGATGGATCAGAAGGGGAGAGAGAGAAAATAGAGAGAGAGAGAAGAGAGAGATTAAAGGAAAGGAATTATATTACCATACCCCTCACCCCCCAAGACAGTTGGAGTCTGTGGAGGAAAGGTGCTGCAGGAGGTGTTGGGTCTGTAGAGAAACGGTGCTGAGGTTTTGGCTGTAGAAGAGATGAGGACCTCTGGGCAGCTTCTTCAGCTCCATGAGTTGCAGCAGGCAGAACTTAGGGCATGGAGAGAAGGTTTTCAGAGTCCAAGATCCGTTGTGTTGCCCCATGATGTTTCCAGTGTGTGGTGCCGTCTTCTTTCTTCTGCATTTTTCTTCTCCAATTTTCTTCTCTTTAAGCCAGTAGTTGTTCCAGTCTTTTATACAGTTTTTTAGCCCTTAGGCAAGTGTCCAGGTGTTGCTCCCCAGGATACCGTTCTGGGAAATCATCTTTAGGTAAGTGTCCAGGTATTGTTCCCCAGGAAATCTTTCTGTGTACTCAGGTGAGTCTGGATGGAGGGGGGAGGCCTCCACCTCCTCCTTCTCCATCTACCTACCCACACACTCATTACACATCAGGAAACAAGTGCTGAATCCATTGTCTCATCATCCTCCCTTCCTGGGGTATCTGATGGCTGGAAATGGTCCTGTCCTGAAAGCGTGACAGCTGGGCCCTTGGGCCATTGTTGTAGGCCAGCTGCAGTCCAGTGAGCAATGTTATCTTTGCACCTTCCAAGAGTCCTTCCAGTAGCTCTGCCCAACGCACATCAGCTATTGTCTGGGCAAGCAGCAAGTGATTTTATCTTTGTTGAGTCACACCAGGAGAGACAAGCTTTAGTCTCTCACAACCAGTCTTGTAATATAGTGAAATTATAACAACATAAACTTAGAATTACCACAGAATGAAAATGATTGGCACAGTAATAAGAATAAATTAATAATAAAATAAAAGATATTTTATTTTTTTAATATATAAACCACTTTTCATTCATAAAATGATGCTGCTTCTATATTTAAGTGATCAGTGGAAACATCTTTATCATCACTTCATAACTTCTTTCATTGCTAAAATACAATGAATGCAATATTTGTTATTCTTTATGAAGTTATGTAGAAATATATTTTAACTGTAAGTGATAGTAAAAAATTCTGTGACTATCACACTGTTAAGGCCCAGTCATCCCCTTACCAACCCTGGTCAGCAGGAATTGAGAGCTGTAAGACCATGCAGAGGTAGGCAATGTGGAGTGGTGGTGGGGGTGGGGGACAGCAGAGCAGAGCCCAGTGGCTTCCTCCAGCCCTGTACTCCCTCCTGCTTACCTGGAATTTCCCTATTTTTTATCTTCACCCCCCACATGGCAGGCCTCAGATTGAGGGCACTGCCTCCAGATGGTGTGCACCCTTACCTCTCAGTGACGCTGCTTAAGCCAACTGTGATAAACAGATATGGGAAGTAACTTGCTTTGGCTACTTAGGGTACAGGTGAGTGGGAAGAATGTGAAGCTCCATCCCTGGCGTGGAAGCCAAGGGCATTTTGTGATTGGGTAAGACACAACTGCATAGTGGCACTCCAGGTCAAAAGTTCAATCCTGAGGCTTCATCCACTGACCACTGGAGAGACCACCACCTACCATGCAGTGGTGGGAACTGAGGCTGCAGTGGTGGGAATTGGTGTTGCAGGGGCAGGGGTTCTTTATTCTTGGATCCAATCAGGAAGTTGTACAGGAAGGGGTTCTGTAAAAAGGGCAGGTTATAAAAGCCCCCAGTGTGGGAAGTAAAGGTGTCCATGCAGGAAGGCAAATACCCAGCACTGCAAATAAACCTTTAACAGACTTTGTCCCTCAACACAGTTTTTAGGAGTGAGCTTGTTTCTCACACAATGAAACTCCTGGGGTTGCACACATATTTTAAATAAATAATTAAGATTTAACTTCTTGGCAGACTATAAGACTAAAGCAAATTTTTACATCTCAGAATGTGCTGCAAGATGATTCTGAATTACAAATCAGTGATAATGTAATGCCTCTTATTTTCTCTTCAGACAGCTAAAGGTAGCCAGAAGCTTTAAGTGACATTTCATACGGATTTCATAAATTATCAAAGTAAATTTCCAATAGTAACTAAATTTTAGGTTAAGTGCACCTATATCTTGCCTCTAATAATTTGATTTCTCATTGTTAGTAAATTCTATGCAAGATTAACTTCTGGGGTTTAAGTTTCTAAGGTTCCAAGGTTTTAATATAAAATTGTTTTTTTTTCTCTATTATACTCACATTCTGTACTTACTGGTGTTGCAAGATACACTGTGGTCTGTTAGATCTGGTCTTACATAGACTTTGACTTTCAAAAAGCTAATATAATGATAAATGTAAAATTTGTTTAAGATCTGCTCCAAAATATAAGTACAATAGATGCAATTTTTCTTATATTTTCTGTGATAATGGCAAGATAATAAAAATAAACTTGCATGTGTCCTGGAGATGCATGCTCTCCAAGCAATGTAATTTCAAGGAGAGCATGACTAGAAGTGTTTCTCTAAAAAGACTGAGATTCTCTGCTCTCTGCGTTTTTGGAATCTCAATGCAATAAGGCAATGGGCAATGGCAATTCGTCACCCAGTGGCCCCTGAATTGGGAAGAAGAACAACACCTTATTATTGAAAATGTTCAATGTGAGGTTGGATGGGGATTTCAGCAACCTGATATAGTGGAGGGTGTCCCTGCCCATGGCTAAGTCTGGAATAGATGATCTTGGAATGTACTTTCCAACACAAACCATTCTATGACTCTATGATTTTCTATCTCAGTTCTAATGCTACTAAATTCCCTAAATATAAGCAGTCATTGCATTACAGTTTTGAGTGTGTTTAGTCTTTGGAAGACTTTACATAAATCATTGCAAAATATAAAGACAATGGTCATTATATATTGAAGGGAAATTATTATGCATACAAAAAGTACCATTACACCACAAAACTAGTTGTGCCGTAGATAAAATGTGTTAAATTCTGATTGAGATACCAATGACGAGCAATAGGTACAGTTTAAGGCTGATACTATTTTTTTTTCTTTCTCTGCAGCATTTTTGTTAAACAAAAATGAGATGAAGAGTTCCACTTCTAGATTTTTTTATGCTCATATTCAAAGGTTTTGGGTTTTTTGTTTTTTTTGGGAGGAATTAAATGCAACATTTTTTTCTTAATTTTTTGTTTGTTTTTTTTTTCTATTATTGTTATTCTAATTAAATATTTATACATTGATATAATTCTCATTATTCATGATTTAAAATCTCCTGCCACTTTATGTCTCAGTCAGATGAGTCTGATTTAAGAGAAGTCAAATACTTCAACTTGTCATGCTAAAATAGTGCAATAAGGCAGATACTGGTTGTTAGCACTGTCACTTTTTTTTTTTTTTTGAAGTTCTGTGAGCTTCTTGATGCAGCTGTTAAGTGAGACAACCAGGGGTCAGGCTCTGCTTGACCTGCTGTTCTCAAATGGAGAAGGGCTGGTGGGAGGTGCGATGGTAGGAGGCTGTCTAGGGTGCAGTGACTATGAGATAGTGCAGTTTTCAATATGCAGGGAAATAAGGAGGAGCAATAACAGAACCCTCACCTTGGACTTCCGGAGGGCAGACTTCAGCTTGCTTAAGCAACTAATTTGGAGAGTATCCTGGGTAGAAGCCCTTAAGAACAAAGGGGTCCAGGATGGTTTGACCTACTTCAAACAGGAACTCTTGAAAGCACAGGAATTGGCTGTGCCAAAAGATGGAATTAAGAGGAAAGAGGGTGTATCACCTTGGAAAGGGGGGAGGCAACTTGTGATATGTTTAAGGATATTGTTAGACCATGTAGGAGAAACATTAGAGAGGCAAAAGCCCAGTTAGAACTTAAGCTGGCCACTTCTGTGAAAGACAATAAAAAGCATTCTTATAAATATATTAATGCTAAAAAGAGGGGCAAGAAGAACCTCCACTATTAATTGGACCTGGAGGGGAACATTGTGACTAAAGATGAGAAAATTATCTTTGAGGTCTCTTCCAACCTAGGTGTTTCTGTGATTCTGTGAAAAGGCTGAGGTACTAAGTACCTTCTTTGCCTCCATTTTCAACAGTAAGTCAGGAGGACTTCAGGATAACTGACCTCCCAAACTGGTAGACAGAGTCAGGGAGCAGTGTAGTACCTCTGAAATCCATGAGGAAGTAATTAGGGACTTGCTGAGCCACTTGGATACTCAGAACTGGTTAGGCCACACCTTGAGGACCATGTCCCATTCTGGGCCCCTCAATTTAAGAAAGATATTGAGAAACTTGAATGTGTCCAGAGAAGGGCAACAAGGCTGGTGAGAGGTCTTGAGCACAAGCCATACGAGGAGAGGCTAAAGGAGCCAGGGTTGCTTAGCCTGGAAAATAGATGGCTAAGGAGAGACCTTATTGCTCTCTACAACTACCTGAAGGGAGGTTGTAGCCAGGTGGGATTGGTCTCTTCTGCCAGGCAACCAGCACCAGAAGAAGAGGATGCAGTCTCAAGCTGCACCAGGGGAGGTTTAGGCTTGAGGTGAGGAGAAAGTTCTTCACAGAAAGAGTTGTTAGCCATTGGAATGTGAAGCCCAGGGAGATGGTTGAGTAACCATCCCTGGAGGTGTTCAAGAGGGGATTGGATGTGGCACTTGAAGCATGGCTTAGTTAGTCATGAGGTGCTGGCTCACAGGTTGGACTTGATGATCTTTGAGGTCTTTTCCAACCTTATTGATTCTATGATTCTACAATTCTATGATTCTGCAATTCTATGATTCTATATATTATTTTGTTGCGAAACACTTGATTACATTAAAGAAACTTAAAAGCAGTATTTCCTGCCAAGGCAAATCCACAACCAGGGAATATAGCCTCACAATTTCTGCATAGTTTCATTTAGTGGGTAAATGAATAGTACACTTTCTTTAATATATATAAAATCCACAATATAAGGTAGTAGAGTTATTCCAAGACAGATACCAAAGTCTATCCACCCACCTTAAAAGTTTAAATTTTAGGGATTCTATTTTTGCAAATGTCTTAGACGCAATGATTTCTTTCATAACATGCCTCTTCAAGGAAAGACAATCTATAAAGAGTTTACTCATCACTGTCTTAAATGTTCTGTGATGATATTTGTTGGATTAGCTCCATCTATAAATTTAAGTAGAGGGATTCTGGTCTAAGTAAGTTAGGAACAAAGAACAACCTACGCATTCTGGGTGTCTCTTGAACATTCTCATCTCTAACGAGTTGTTTTAATTCCCTAAACATGTGTCTAGCCTTTTAAAATTCATAAGGTGTCCATCTGGTTTTCAGCTGCCAGGGCAGAAAGGCGCAATTTTCTTGGCTGTCTTCAGACATATCTTATCCCCTTCTGCAGATGCCTCAGATTCTTCAAGGTGTCTCAAATGGTACTGAAAAGTAAAGTTAAAGCAACTGAAAAAGTTGCAGAAGTCTGAACCTCAGTTAAAACTCTCCAAATCTGAGTAGCAGCTGGCAGTAGAGTTGCAGAATTTAATATTTTTATTTAGACATTTGTATGTTCTAAGTTAACATTGTTCTCTGACAGTTCAAGGGTTAGATAGTCAAGGGCTTTCCCTAGACTAATGATAGGCACTCTCTATTAACCCTTCCCTTTTCCTAAAGGGAGAGAAAAATAAATAAGGGGGAGAAACTTATGAATTTAAAACAGCTTTTACAAAACAGCAATACAATTAAATATGCATGAACATGCACAAAAATAATATTGAACCGAGATGCCAGTTAAATTCACCATCAGCACTGATGCTGTGAGCAGGCACTGCTGAAGTCCCAGACTGGACTCCAAGGCAAATGGAAGCCAGATTCCAGAACTGGTTTAAAGAATGGGATTATGGAATGAACAAAGTAACCAGACACCTCCTCAGACACCAAGCATTTGAAGAAGAGGTCTTAATTTTCGTGGTCACTCAGCTTTATATTAAATATGATGTATGTGGGGTAGAATACCTTACTTGTCAGTTCTATCTGCAGGTGTGGCTTCTTACTTACTGCACCCCCAACATGTTACATAAGATTTAGCAGTGACTTTGGTCTCTGTAAGAGGAAGTATAAGCAAGAGCCTTTCTGCATACCAATCCTTGGTAGTAACTATAAACATTAAGCACAATCACTTCTAGAAGCAGACACCTTTTGCAAAAAAATTGCGATTCGTTTCAGAAAGTGCAGTTACTTAGAAGAGACCTAGCTAAAAAGTAAAATCCCTGACAAGAACTGACACAAGATGAATCTTTGATTTCTCTCCTGATTTCTCCACTGCTGTATGTTTCTGTATTTATCTAGAATGGCCACCAGAGGAAAAGTAATATATTTGTACCTGTAATGCTTGGCTAGATGTCAGGTGGCAATTTAGACACTTCTTATAGCTGTAGGAGGCTTTAGAGTACTTATTGAAACTTATGGAGGTTTTATCACTTAACCTCTAGCAAGTCTCTACTAAGAATATGCAAACTACAGGGTTTCTTAAGCTTATAACTAGGTCAAACAAGGACAGATTTTCACAGGAATGGCAGAAAAGAAATACATTATGCAAAAGTCATTTCTCTGCCAATTTTCATTTCCTTATCCATCAATTTGGTGCCATAACAGCATTGCAAACAGATTGCCACAACTCCTATTAGCATTAAAAAAGAAAACAACCAAAAAAACAACCACTACTTTTTTTCTCCCTCTTATATTCATGCAATAGCTGAAGTATTTTTCACTAAAAGTTAGAAATACCCTCAAGTATTGTCAAAATTTCATCTTCAGGTAACTGCTAATCTCATTGGTTAGCATAAATCATCTGAATAAATCACAAGCATCTGAAATCTGGTCAGGGAAACTTGAAAATAATGGTTAATTGACCTGCCTGTAACAAAACAGAAAACAAAAGACATGACAGCTTTTTTTCAAGGCAAGGCCCTTTAAATTGATAAACTTTGATTATAAATTACATATTAAAGTCAACAGGGAGTTAGAGGCAGTTGCATTTATGTAAGTATTAAACTAAAATTATTAGGATTTTACCTGAAAGCTAAACCAGCAGAAAAACCTTTAAGTGAGCAAAATTCAATGTCAGCATAGTTTATAATACCAAAGAAACATTTGCAGCTCTCTTATCAGTGAATTCTACATTTCCTTCATTTTCAGTAGTTTATTTTTCCTCAGTTTCAATTTAATTGTCTGATTGATGTACTAGCTTCTGATATTATAGTTATAATTTACATATGTGAGAAATCAGACAGAGGCTTGAGGGTGAACTAGATCCTGGTTATGCAGCACATCAAAGCAGATTCCAACACTCATTCATAATGATGGTTCCTGAAGCATAGCTCCATAAGTGCAGTGGGGTTGGACTGGATGACCTTTGGAGGTCCCTACCAACCCAAACCATTCTATGATTCTGTAACATTTTTACTCATAAATATTTCCTACATATGGTGATTCATAAAAATATGTCACAAGCTTGCAGGCTTAACTGCACAAATGTTTGGTGGTGTTTTGTTTTGTTGTTGTGGGTTTTTTGGGTGTGTTTTCTTTTTCTGGCTTTAGTTATTTATTTATTTTAACAGAAGCTATTTCTATTTTTTTATTACTTAAAAAAAAAAAAATTAGCCCGTTAGATATTTTGTGATAAAGATCTTCCCTCCTTATCTTCTATAGTTATCTTATGTTTTCAGTGTAAGACGAACATTAAATCCTAATGAGATAAAAACTTATAGCTTGTTCTAGTTTACATCTGAGCCTCAAAATTCTGGCAGAAATGATACTAACTTAAAGCTGACAGATTGGCAAAAGAGTGTATTAATAGATTAAATTGTCTTGGTAAACCAGGATTGCAAATCACTCCCATATCCACTTATTACAAAAATAAACGGCTATAATTTCATCTGAAAAGAATAAGCATTATTTCATGTCACTGAAACAAAATGTTTAGTGTGGCTTTATTTATTTTTGAATTGTCAGATTGCAGAAATGATTACTTGATATTCATTTTTCTGGAATGTGGGATGAAAAAACAACTAATCTGAACTACAGTTTGGAGCCAGTGCTGAAGCATTTAAGCTATTAAAATATATCACGTATAGCAGTGCTCACTGGAAGAATGGAAGGAAAAGGAATTGAATGTATATCGTTGTCAAAATATTTTGTTGTTACAACTCAGGTAGGTAAAGACATACAGCGCGGTTTGTTCCCTGACAGTGATCCCAGTTTTTTAATTTCTGAACAAAAAAATGTATATTTTCTGCCTACAATCACCCTGGGCTTATATATTTTATCTTAGGGCAGTTGATTTGGGTTGAGGGAGTATGGTGGTGTATGCATTGTCTCTTTTTTTTTCCTGTTCATAAATAGTTGTATTGGTCTGTAGCTAAGCATTAATCAATCACAGGTATGACAAACTGATGTAAATATTAGTTGACTTCAGCATTACTGTGGAGTTGATGGATGATATTTTATGTAACATCAGCCACCTGCTTTGCACATTGTGTTCTTGGCAGTATTCGTACAGTCATTCTTTGTGAGCAGGATCCAAACACTACATTTCATTAAACTGAGGTAAAAGGTGTTTATGGGGGTTTGTTCATATACTTGTTTGATGCGTTTGTAGGTGTTTGGGTTTTTAAAAGATACTTCCAGAAAGAGCACTATTTAAGGGGGAATTAATAGCAAAAAAAGAGGGAATTAATAGCAAAAAAAGAACATTCAGTTCTTGAGAAACTCTTGAAGTAGAAAATTCAGCTAAAAATTTAACACACAAACTTCTAGTATTCATATGAAATAGGTGAGACAACTACTTATACAAAAAACATTAAAACATCCCAGAGAAAGCTATGTATTTATTTAGTCAATCTTGAGTTTTGTCTACAGTGGAAATTTTTTAACAGTTCTGGCAAAGTGAAAATCAGTTTGTCATTGAAGGGGAAAAAAATAAAAACAACAAGGAAAAACAAACAAACAAAACCAACCAACCAAACAAACAAAAACCCAAACCCCCCAACCAAACAAAAAAAATCCAAACTCTAAACACATATTCACTTTATTTCAACCTAGCATGGCTTTTTTCCTGCTGTCCTGAGAAAACACTAGAGCTGAGTTGAATGAACCAATATTCCTGAGTCTGGGATATGCATCTGTGCTCAACAAGATGTGATAAACTTTAATCTTTTTTGTTCAGTACTTCAATTCAAATAGACTGGTGTCAGTAACATCCAGTGAAGTTAATGGAATTTGCCAATCTGACTGAGAAAATAGATACTGACAACAGTTGTGGATTTTTTTAATTATTTTTTTAAATCACAACATTGAAGATAAAGGTATTGAAAGCTATTTTACATCTTTTTCTTTCAGTAAGATTGATGTGAATGCAGGATCACCTGAAGCACTCACTTAATCTGGAAGGGTAATATCAGTGGCAAGGTGAAAACTGTTCAACACAGGAATCTATGTCATAAGAGATTGCAAACATCAGGTAATAGAACATTTAGACATGCAAACCAATGTCAGGACATACAGTACATTACATTATAATGACTTGCCAATGAACAAGATTTCTTAAAAGAACCCTAAAAAATGATAATAAAAATAGTAAACATATGCATTGAATTCTGAAATATTCCACTTGATAGAAAACATATTTTCTTGATCAGCCTAGTCTGAATATTGCCAATTAATTGATAACAAAGTATTTTCTCGAAGTCAAGTATGTTTTGCATGTGATGCTAATTGGTAAGCAATCTCCCTTTTCATCATATTTTCTTCCCTGTCCTGCTGAGAAAAGAGAGACATAGAGTGGCATGCTGAGCACTTAGTGGTCAGTCAAAGTCAACCCAACAGAGCTACAGTGCTGTAGGAGTGCAAAGCAAATTTCAAACAAGCAAACAAACAAACAAACCCCCTTGTGGTGGGTTACCCCAAAATCTCCCAAACCCCCTAAACAAAACAAAACAATAAATCACAGCATTATCCATTGCATTCTATGATCTACCTATCTTCTGAGCCCCAAACCAGATTTGAAATTGTTAGTCTCTCTTCCACTGAAAACATAGGAATTCTTATGAGTCCTTGCAAAGGTTTTAGTTGCCCAATATATGTCAGTATCACTTGAGAAAACATGCTATCTAATACCAACCATATGAGGCAAAGTTGTGATGTTTGTCTATTCATTTGTAGTTCTTAATAATCATAGAAAAAAAAAATCTCTCACTTCAGATATTAGATGCCATGTTTATCTCACAAAAAGCAAGCAAAGCAGAAATTTAAGAATGAAAGAGGAAAGGGCTTTTTCAGTACACTTCAACTTTAAGCATGAATTCAAACAGTGCTCACAACTGCAAAAAATGCCTAGGTACAGGAAAGACTGATAATAAAATCCATTTGGATCACATTACCAATTACAGATTGCAGTATACCATAAATGAAATAATTAAAAAGATGAAGTCACCTATTTAATAAAGTTTAAAGACTTGCAATCACCTTTCATCTCCCAGGCTAATTGAAACCAGATATATTTATGGCACTATGCTGTAACCTATTAATTTAAAAATGTAAAGCAAAGTTGTAAATATTGTATTTTAAAGTTGTATACCAGCAAAGTAGCCAGCAATAATTGTTTGTGTGAAATAGAATTATGTTTGGTAGGTCTCCTACTATCGGAAAACATTTTAATCCAAATATATTACTCTATTAAAAAAAAATTATTCTTACTTTAGAATTTTTCTTTTTATTTTTATGATGAAGATTCCATATAGTCTTATATGCTAAGGAATTAAAATCAAGGGTATTTTTCAGTAAGAATCAAATTGGAGATTACCCAGAAACTGAAAATGTCTAGGTAATGAATAATGCCTAAGTTATACCCACATTAATCTAAACCTTTCTATTTTTGCATTCATTATAGAAAGGCATTATGTAAGAAAACACAGAAATAAACTCAATGCAAATCATGATTCTTGGAAAGGTCAGTGATGGTGAAAGTGAAAGGTCACTTTTAAGTGGATCCATATTTTTTTAATAGCTTTGTCTTCATTCCAGCTAAGGGCAAAACTGAGTTTAATATTATTCTAGCTAAGGTGTTTCCTAATGTTAATTCATACAAACTTTCTATAGTAAGCTCTATTTCAGAGGGGTTTTTTTACATGTTTGTAGCAGTTTGGGCTGGGTGCCCCCTGCTACAGGGGGTGTTTCCAGTGTCCAGAAGTCCAGCCCAGTGGGGTGGACACAGGAAATCAGGTATTTCATACCATAATTTTCTGCGCCACTATAAGATCCAGTGTGGGGTCTGGCACTTCCTCTTTCTTTCCCTCTCCATCAGCCGGTAACTGTGGGAGATGTCTCCCAGCCTTGGGCCTGGCTAGGCCCAAGGCTATGGGGGGATGGACAGTCTCAGATCTGGCCCACTGAGACTAGCCTAGTGGGGGGAGGGGGGGGGAAAGAAGGAGCCCTGGGGGGGCCTTGGATGTACCTTCAGGTGGGGATGGGATGTTTCTGGGTATGCTTTGAGATCTTTCTTTGTCACTGTGCTTCTGGCTCTCTGTAAACACTCACCACTTTCCATTTAAACTTTCCATCACTTTTGCAATCCGTTTGTCTGAGCTGTTATTTTTGCCTGTGGTGGGGAGGGGGTCTGCCTCAATCCACTACAGTGTTCCACTTAACTACCTTTCTAATACATATATGTTTGTCATTGGCTCTCAAGGTTTTAGGGAAAAGGAAAAAAAATAAATTAAAAACAAAACAAACAAATACACACAAATAAAAAAACACAAAGCAGCAAAAAAGAAAGATTCAAATAATTCCATAAGGGAACCAGTTTTTACTTACACTTCCTACATAATATTATTTTAAACAGATCAAGTATGTTAAATCATAGTACCAGTGGCAGAGTGAAGGAAATCATACAGCAGACCCAAAGCAGTCAAAGGAAATTAGTACCTGGCAGAAATGTTTCAGAAAAGATCTAGAGAACTGAACGCAGAAAAATGTAGGGCTCAGAGTTCCAGAGCAGTTTAAATGCCAGCCCTTAAAACCAAAATATCATGAGAAATGTGGCTGAGCATCTAGAATAGTTGCATGTTGAAGAAATTATAATCCTAGGAGCCTAGAGAGAAGTAGTTGTCCAGAACAGCCAAAGGAACAAAATTCCGTAGAAGTCTGGGTGCTGAAGAAGGTAAAGTAGATAAGGAGAGAATATCAAACAGATAACAATGCTGAAAGAAGACAAACAAAGTTTCCTTGCACTGCTGCAAATGCAGTGAGAGATGGCTATGCTGGAGACAGTTGTCATGGATATGTATTCTTAAAATGTATTCTGTGTTTTAAAATACATTTCCAAATATAGAGTAATAATCTAATTGTAAACTGGCAACTGAGTCTATTCCTCCTTTCTTGTGGTATTGTGATGTACAGATAGCAATTCTGCCCTAAACAGATTATTGAGGATTTGCCCATCAATACGTGTTAGAAAGTTGTGGGATATTTTTCTTGCTCTAACATGCTTGACTTAGAGAATATTTTGTTGAAATTAAATCATAGAATCATTGAATAGTTTGGGTTGGAAGGCATGTTAAAGATCATCTAGTTCCAAAGCCCCTACCACAGGCAGGAATACTTTCAACTACACCAGGTTTCTAAAGGCCTTGTTAACCTGGTCTTGCTCACCTCTAGGGAGGGGGCATCAGCAACTTCTGTGGGCAACCTGTTCCAGTGTCTCACTACCCTTACTGTAAATAATATCTTTCTAATATCCAGTCTAAATATACCTTCCTCAAGCTTTGATCCATTGCCTCTTATCCTATCACTACAGGCCCTTGTAAAACATCACTTCCTGTCTGCCTTGTAGGCCCCCTTCAGGTGCTGAAAGGCTGCCATAAAGTCTCTCCGAAGCCTTTTCCATGCTGAACAGCCCCAACTTGCACAGCCAGTCCCATAGGGTATATGATCCAGTCTTTGGTGACCTCATCAATGTTTATAAATATGCAAAAGGTGAGTCCTGAGAGGATGGAGCCAGGCTCTTCTCAGTGTTGCCCAATGACAGGTCCCCCCATCCAGGTCCCAGCCTTCCTACACTGTAGTAGATCAACATTCCCACCCAATGTTGTCTGCAAATTTACTGAGGGTGCAGTCAATCCCTTTGTCCAGATCATTGCTAAAGATATTAAACAGATGTTATTATGTAATGAATCAAGGCAGGTTTTAGAAACTGAAAAGTAAGGATGTACAGTGATAGCTTTACATTTATCAATGTTAAAATTTCCAGTTTGACAGGATTTGCAGAAGTCAAGAAGGGAAGATTATGGCAGGTATAATGCAAATGTTTTTTAAACGATTACACATAGCATCAAAAATTTCACAAAGTTTCATTTTGACCCAAATCCATAGGTGGCACTGACTTATTTGAAGAGGAGGTAGAGGGTAGAATAACAAAATAGAAAATTGCAAATGATTGTAGAGTGAAATATATCTTCACATTTTCAGTTAAGGCAAGGCTAGTATCATTATTTCAGACATTTTTATGATTGACAATAAACTTCAGACTTGAAACAGAAAAATCTGTGTTTTCTAGAAAATCCACTAGCATTTCATTACCTTTAAGAAATGACACACAGCACTTTTTATGAAATACTGCCTGACACATTTTTCATATTTCTGTGGGTACTCTTAGTTAAGTAACTATATTCCTTATGTGACAATCTCTTTCATATACTGAATGAAATTTTAAGATTAAAGAAACATATGCAGGTCTCTAAAATTACTTGAATAATTTCATGAAACTTTAAAGAATTCTACTTCAATTTATCTGCAGAAAATATTTTTAGAGAGAAACTATTTTGTAGAAACATCCTATATTATTTAGAGTGAGACTGGACTTTACTTTCAACCATTTATACACTGATGTATAACATAGGTGTCCCCAGCTGACCTCTGTCTAAGCTGCAAGACAATGGAAATATGGGGGATTTGGTTGCCAAAACGTAGGCATGCAGTGTTACCTGAGATGTTTTTACCAAGTTACTTGTACAGCTTTGGCAAGTATGACATTTTATGTCCAAGAGACATAGAAGGTAAAATATACAGTCCCCAGTGTGTCAGATGGTATTAGACACCTATGTTTAGGCAACTAAATCCTACATGTTGTCAAGACAGTCAGCAATAAATCCAGAGAGCTGTCTAGCAGAACAAATTTAGTATTTCATACTACTTAAAAGTAATTTGAATATAATTTAGTCATCTAGAAATGGACAATTAGTGATATATAGCGCTATTCTGGTTGATGATCCAGAATGATACAGTTACCTGTTTTATGCACCAGTCACAAGAGAATATGTCAAGGATTTCCCAGGTAATGATGTCAAGCCTAAAATGTCTGTCATCAGGAAAACAGGTTTTATTGGTCAAAACAAATTAAAAATCAAGGTGTTGTGGTGTTTTTTTGTTTGGTTGGTTTTGGTTTGATTTGGGTGAGTGTTGGGGGGAGGTTGTTTTGTTTGCTTTTGTTTGTGTGGTGGGTTGAAGTTTCCTCCCAGCATTAACTTTTGCCAGACCAACTCAGTTGGAAGCAAATAGAAGCTGTATTTACAAGCAAAATCTACACTCTACAATGGAATACAATGAATATGTACAAAATATGCAGTATTTACAATATTATACAGATATTTACAATTAGCAAACAACACAAAAACTCCTCTGGTCAAGAGACCAGGGAAAGCTCCCTGCTGCACCCTCCCTGCCTCCCCTACCTGTCTGTACAAAAGAAACAAGAGACAGGAGCAGAGAAATTAGACTTAGCCAAAGCCAGCTGATATGCAGGTTCTCACTCCTGAGTGAAGCAAAACGTCCAGAGATCAGAAGAGAGAAAAGGGAAGAACTGTTATCATACAGCTCCTCTTATTCCAGATATTTATCCAATAAATTTGTTTAGAATATTTTTTTGTTTTCCTTTTTAAACTCAATAGTGATTTTTAAATATTTTTCTACTTTTCTTCTTATAGATTTCTTCTTGAAATCTATAACTCAATTTTAAAGGCATAGCTTAAAAACACCACAGTTTGGGTTTTGTTTTGTTTTTAAGAACTGAAGGACCCGTTTTTGGCAGGCAATTCCAGGAAGACAAAGTTAGGCAAAGTTTAACTACAGTGATTTTCCCACTTTCTGGCATGAGTGGCAAGAAATAACATTGGAAAATTGTGCAAAAGAAAAATAATCTCGATTCTCTACTGTTAGAGTGAGTTTCTTTGAGATTCAATATATTTTCTGAAATACTTCAGGAAAAGGACATTTCCATTTTACACAGTGTAGTACTGACAGCAGACAACCAAAAGACTGTGTAACATTTAGAACTCTTTTTCTCCATTGGAAATGTGACAATGACAAGACTGAGGACCAAATTGAATATTTGTGTTTGTCCCAGGTACTTACTATTTGTGATATGAAAAATTTGGTATATGCCTTGCAGGACGGTTTGTGCAAATGCCATCATTTGTTTACTCTTTGACTTTGACAGTCTATGATTTCCTAGATAGACAATAGGACTGTAAGAGGTAAGTTAGCTATTACTCACAGCTTGCTGTCAGTTTAAGCATTCACAACCTGTCATATCTTGTGAGAACTGAAGATGTAAATCAATCTGTCTCTGCAGCAGCTCAAATAAATGTGTCAGATGGAATGCATTCCTTTATGTGCTTGAATTGCTTGAAAAGCTATATAAATCCATTAATAAATGTATATTACTAATACTAATGAACTCCTCTGTACCATTGAGAAAATACAGAATGCACAATGTCAAAAAATTTTCATCCAGCATAAAGGAGACATTTCTTACATATATATGTCTTTCTGAGTCAAAATTGCATGGAATTTACCTTTTCAATTTCACTTTCTAACCCATGCATTTTGCTCATTTCTACTTCAGCAGTGATATAAAGTTGACTTCAGCAATTTACATTTGGCTTTATATTTCAAAAACCTTTCCAAACTACACTTTTCTAAATATATTGTTTATTTAAAAGTGTAAGAAGATAAATGTATCTTTATCTATAAAAATGTTCATATTTCTGTAGATCAGACTTTTTTGACCTTTGTGTACAAAGCACCTAAACAAAGTGGTTTGATATGAGATTTTATTTTGAGCAAAGCACTATCTGCATGTGAACTTTTCAGATGCAAACATTAAATATTTTTTGAAGTCTAAATGTATTAATTAAATAAATTAATAAAATGTGCATATGGTTCTATATTATTGCCATTAACACAAGAAGACATTGGCTTATGCATATGAAGCATTTATGTTCCTTTTGTTGTGATATTTTGTAAGATACTCTTTGATTTCATGGGGTAGTAATGCACTATGGTTCCTACAAAAATACACTAAACTTTAAGATTTAACAATTTTTTTCCTATTTTGTCCATCTAGTATATGTATGACCATATGTCAATTCCACATGTGAATTATTAAGGATACAAGAAGTAATAGATATTTTAAAATGTCTGTACGAATGAAGCAATTTTTTTTCTCTCTCTGAAGGATGTCTGCCATACCACTTAACACAATCCAGACTAAAAATTCTTTCCTTTTATATTTCACTCTGTCTTCCAAAAGCATCTTTTTTAACTTGAGTTTTGCAGATTACATCTGATCCTCTGATAACCTGCCTTCCTCTCTAGTTCTCTGCATTTTAACTCTGAACTTTACCCATGGATTTATATCCTTTAACATGATTTGTACGTTTTTTTGTTATTAAATGCTTCTTTTATAGCATGAAAGAATCATCTAGATTTTATGATGGATTGGATTTAATATAAGCCCAGAAAAACATTTCAGTGTCATCTCCTTTTAAGAATTTAAAATGCTACTTACCTAGGGAAAAAAAAATATTAAAATTGTAATCCTTATGTGTGCCATGACACTATGAAATATTATAGTAAATTTTGTAGCATATGGAGAAGAAAATATAAATGTAAGCAGAACTAGCTCTAAACGTAAGCAGAATTAGTACAGAAATTTGACAGCTAAACAAAATCACTAATAGGAGTTCATTTTCTTCATGAGCTTTCAGCATGAGTTTAGAAACTGGAGAAATGAAAATATGACTTTTTCAATGTGAAAGAGATTTATCTTTTTAAACACCTTTTGTTATTTTAATTCTTATCACACCAAATACAAATGGGACTAAATTTCAATGGACTAATTAAAATATTTTAAATTAAATTTAATCTAAATTTTATATATATATAATTCTATTTTATAATGTTGTGAACAACCAAGTGCTTTGCAAGAGTGTTTTGCAGACATATGGTGCAGTAAGCTTGTACTATTGAATGCCATCTGCTGTCTAGTCTTAATTGTACACTGATTTTACTTTTAATTCATAATGAATATGAAGAAAGAATGTGGCCCATGTACTGCAGTTTGGCTCAGTCAGTGGCAGGTGCATATTTAAGGCATGAAACATATTTCTAATTTTAAAATATCTATTTACAAGTTCCTAGGTGGGTAAGTAGCCCAGAGTAACATATACTTTATATGCCAGCCCAGTATGCTCTCAGTCACTGTGCTGGGAAAAAAAAAAAAAAAAAAGGGAGAAAGCATTCCCTTACAAATAACTATGTAACAGTCATATAATTTATAATGATAACTTTAAATATATTAAAGACTTTGAAAACTTTGTTTAACATGAAGGCCTGCAAACACAGAGTTGGAAACATAAGGATTTCTCATTAAAGCAAGGTGCAAAGCAAGTTTGTAGCAAGGTGGAGGTCTGGCAGACTACTGTTGCTAGTCTGGTTCCTAGTCGATTTGGATGGCAGCATTGAGTTGCTGTCTCCTCTCTCCGCAGCAGTGGAGAGGGAATAATGGAAGCCAGGCTTAGCTCGTAAGCACAGTTCCCTTCAGGACTCAGCTGATTCCCTCCAGACAATAGGGATCCGTCCTGGTCGGGGTCGGCCCGTGGGGTTGGCCCTCAGAGTTGGCTCACACGGCAGGGCGGGGCGATGTTTGCTAATAGGCAGGCTTGGAGGTTTCCGATCGGACATGGCAGCAGGCAGGGCTGCCGGGGTCGGCTCGGCTACGACCATTCTGAGGGCTCATATAAACAGCCTCGAGGAAAGAATGCGTCTGTGTCGAGCAGCAGCTTCTCGTTTATTTGGCTTAATGGAACAGCGGGACTTTCAGAGTGGTCCCAGGTTTGGTTCACTATAGGCATGAATGGTGCTTTAGTCTTCCCTGAGGTTTACAGGGTCAGAGCGGCACAGATGGTGGCTCCTCTCCTGCAATGGTGGGCATATGGCATATGTGCACTCGGCCTCGATCAAGTCCCTTCTCCCCGGCAACTGGTCAGATCAAACCCTTTAGGGTTGGTCCAGTCCTCCGGTGGCATGGTGGGCTCTCCCGGTCGGTATGACTGGCTGTGACGATGCTGGGATTCTCAGGCTCAGCGAAGGTCCTCCCTCTGGACATGATCCTCCGGTCTGCTTATTGCGATGCAGAGGCTTTCAGTACGCGTGCATGTATGAATAAGAGAAGCTAATAACAATGAGCTCAATGGCAGAGGCTAATAGCTTGAGCATTGTCCTCTCCAGTAAGGAGAGAGACAAAGAGAAAGAGGGGGCAACTTGTTTACCAACTGGGGTGATAGAGTCCTCGAGGCTGGGTTTGACCAATGGGCACTCTCATAAACAACTGGCTTCAGCCTATAGAAATCATGAAGCTAGAATTATCCCCATACTTGGTATTTGCACAAGCACTGCATGCGCTGAGTGTGTGCTGGCCTGGCTAATGCCTTGGCTTTTGTCTTCCTCCTGAAGGAAGGGGAACTTGTCCACATGCTGGGACAAGATATGATATTTGGGTGTAATGTGCCTTCACCACGTCAGCACTGAACATTGCAACATATACCTACACAATGTAGTAGTTCAGGCACTTTTAAGTGCATCATTTACATAGTATTGTAGCAATTAATTATCTTTAATGTTTTTATTCTTAAAAGTCTCATAGGGAATACAGTACTCATCTCCTTTTTTCAAAAGGTTTTGTGAAAACACATGTTGTTTGAGAATTTAACAGATACATTCAGCTATTTAAACACAGTGACAGTTAAGATCCCCTAAAAGAATTCCATTTCCTTTTCCCCTGCAATGTCTCCTGTAAATTCTGTATCACATCTGACAGGGATCTGTGAAAATATCTTAAATAACTCAGGGCATCTTAAATTGTAGTAAACACCTACATTTAGGTCAATGAGTCAAAGCCTAAAGACCACCAAAGTGCTTGAGACCATAAATACTTCTGTTAGAAGCTTGTTCCAGTGCTTGAGCATCACCTCAGTGGTGGTCCTCGACACAGCCTTAAAGCATTCCCTAACATGCTTATACTGGACATCAGAGAGAAGCAATTACCTCTGCACTTTCCCTCATAAGGAAGTTTGTTGCAAGAAGGGGCTGGCAATTCCGCATCAATATGATCGACCAGAATCCACTTTATTGATTTCACACACAAGCTTATATACAGTTACAGTTAATTATGCCTACTAGTCACAATACTATTGGCTACTTGCTAAATGTGGACCACTCCTCTACATTTTCATATCTTGCTACAGCTAACCACAAGTTCTTCTTTTACTTGGCACAGTTGTCTATTTTACACAATACGGCAATTCTCTATTCATCTCGTCAGGGTCGTTGCTCAAGATTGTGATGTTTCCTTTTCTGTCCAAAGATCATGATACCTCTGTCTTTGATCAACTACGTGCTGTTCTTCAGTTCCTCGGGACTTTCCAGCTCCTTCAAGGGCATAAACAGCTTTGAGGTTATTCCGAGTCACTGAGGTTATTCAGAGTCACCAGGCCTGGTTTGCTTCTATACTTTCGCATATCAATTTCCTAAAACTCCAGGGCCTTATTAAGCCCTTTTTCAACTGTCCATTCATCTACAGAAGTTGAAGATAGCAATGACTCCTCTAAGTTTCCTCTTCTTTAAGCTGAACAAATGTAGTATCCTCAGCTGTTCCTCATAAGTCATGCCCTCTTAGACCTTCCACACAGTCTAATATTTTCATACCCTTGTTATATTCTGAAGCCCAGAATTGCACATTGTACTTGAGTCTATCTCAGGATAGACTAAGCGCTGGAGGAGATACTTCCTCTGCACTAATTCTGAAGTTCTGAGACTTGGATATGTTATCTGAGCTAGCATATCAGATATTCATTATTGTTAACAGCAAGAAAAAGTGCAACTGAAATGAAAAAATATGTCTACCGTAATTTGAGGTGCTATGGAATATATTGACCTCCAAACTGCTTCAAAGGGTGCAGATTTCATTTAAGTGCTGCTACTTATTCCCATGAAGGTGTATTGTGTAGTCCAGAACATCACAAAACACATTAGGCACTTACATGTAAGAAGCTGAATGCCTTCTAAACAGATCAGTATGGTGGCTGGTTTACACTCAGGATCTAACTGGGATCTAATATTAAAGATTCCTACCTGTAGATGCATTCCTAGATACAACATACATATATTATTTTCATAGTCTCTGTAAAATATTATACATTATAGCTATTTTATGTAGAACATCACATTATACTTAAAACATATGATAGATAAAATATATAGACAAGATAGGTATATTTTAAAAATGCATCTTTGATGGGCTTCAGTGGTGGCTTTATGAGAATTGATCAGGAGCTGTCTCCATATTATACACAGCAACTTCCATCTGTCTCCAAAATAAACTGGCTAATGGCCAATACTGAGACAGTCAGGTGGTGCTTCAACACTGGTGGTGCATCTGAGACAGAACATTAAGTGTAAAAATACCACTGCGCAGCAGCTGTGAGAATGATGATTGAGCACAATGTGAGTGAAACAGCTCTGTGGACACAAAGGTCATTGAAGAAGCAGGAGAAGGAGGTGCCCCAGATACCAGAGCAGATTCCCCAGCAGCCCATGGTGAAGACTATGATGACATAGGATGTTCCCCTGAAGCCCATGAAAACCACAGTGGAGCAGATGTCAACTGGCAACCCATGGAGGATCTAATACTGGACATAACCTGAAGGAAGATGCAATTCATGGAGAGATCATTTCAGGGCAAACTTTTGGCAGGAGCTGTTGCCATTGAAGAGGAGAAAGAGGATTTCCAGCAGGACCTGTGAGCCCTTGGGGGACTCACACTGGATCAGTCCATACTTGTATCCCTTGGAAAGCAGACCCATGTTGGGTCATTTTTTAAAGAATCCTGTGGGAAGGACTCACACTGGAGACAAATTGACATTCTTGCTTGATTACCTCTCAGAAATACCTATTCACCAACACACACAGCAATGGGAATAAATAGAAAGAATTAGAGGTCTGGGTGCCAACACAAGACCATGATTTCATTGCAGTTACAGAGACATGATGAAATGGCTTGCATGACTGGAATGATGTCATGGAAGGCTAGATACTTTTTAGGGAAGACATACCAGTAAGCCAAAGTGGTGGAGCTGCCCTTTATGTGAGAGAGCACCTAGAGTACACTGAGCTCTGCTAGAGGGTGAAGAAATGTGTCACATGCTTATGGGTAACAGTTAAATGGCAGACTAATATTGGGTGACATTGTTGTGGATGTTTACTACAGGCCACCCGATCAAGAAGAGGCAATCAATGAGGCCTGCAAACAGCTGAAAGCCTCACAATCAAAATGTCATTGGGGGTCTTCAATTACCCTGATATTTGCTGGAAAGGCAACACAGCTAGGCATGCACAGTACAGGAGATTCCTGCAGAGCAATGAAGATAGCTTTCTGACACAGGTAGAGGAGGAAACAGTGAAGTGATGTGTGATTCTGGACCTTGTACTAATAAACAAAGAGGGTCCAGTTGCTGATGAGATGGCTTGAGGCAGCCTTGCGTCCTATGACCATGAGATTTTGGGAGTTCATGAGATGCTGGAGATTTTGAGGCAAAAGCAGGGCAAAAAGTATGATTGCAACACTAGACTTTGGGAGATCTAAATCTGACCTCCTCAGAGACCTGATTGGAGGAATCCCTACTCTAGAAGGTAGTAACACCCAAGTAAGCTGATTAACATTCAAGCGCCACTTCATCTGAGCTCAAGAACACTGCACCCCTATGAGTAAGAAATTAATCAAAAGAGACAGGACACTACAAGTGATGAGCAAGGAGCTTCTGGGAAAAAAAAAAAACAAAATGGAAGAAGGAAATTTACAGTATGTGGAGAAAAAAAATTATAAGAACATTGTCAGAATGTCTAGAGATGAAATGAGGAAGGATAAGACCCACCTGGAATAAAATCTGGTGAATGAATTAAATGACAACAAGAACGTGTTCCTTAATCCTTGTAGAAGGAACACCAGGGAAAATGTGGGCCTGCTGCTGAATAAGGAGAGTATCCTGGTAATGAAATATACAGAGAAGGCAGAGTGCAGTTTTTTTCCTTCAGTCTTTCCTGCAAAGACTGACCCTTAGGAATCCCAGTCCCTCGAGGTAAGAATGTCTGGAGGAAGGAAGACTCTCCCTTGGTTGAGGAGAACAGGGTAAGAGATCATCTAGGCAAGCTGGACACTCATAGATCTGTGGGCCATAAGGGAACTGGCTGGTGTTTTTGCTAAGCCTCTCTCCATTATTTTTGAAAGGTCATGGAAAACAGGAGAGGTGCATGAGGACTGGAGTAAAGACAGTTTCACTCCACTCTTGAAAAATGGCAGCGAGGACTCAGGAAATTACAGATCAGTCAGCTTTGCCTTCCTCACAGTATTTGGTAAGTGATCTCTCTGTGTTTATCTTGACTCCCAAGCTTTTCAAGATAGTTTTTCACCCTGCCTTGTTGTGGAGAGGGAGCAATAGAAAGCCTCAGTGGACACCAGAGAAACAGGAAAGATCAGATCCTCTGCCTTTTTATCTTTTGCCCATAGCAAATTTGTTTTACCTGAGATGAAGTTTAAATAAAACTTGCCCTTATATGGACTGATAGGTGAAATCAGATATGTATTCCTCTATCTCTTTTAACATATGACATAATAAGCATTCTCTAATAACTTCTTTGTTATTGGATTAAAAAAAATCAAAATAAAGTAATATAGGTACTCCTTCTTTAAGAATTCAGCTTTTATTCAGGACTGGAAGAAAGTGGTGAATATTTTCCTCCAGGTTTTAGAAATTATATAATATGCAACAGATTAATATCTGAACTGCACTTAATGCTGTGAGTTAATGCAAAACCCTCTTATTAAAACAGGATGAAAACAACAACATTGCTGAAGAACAATGCTGGTATTTTTTGAAGGTAATAATAATAACAATAGCTTAAAGCAGTATAGTTATATTTTTCATGAAGATTGGTCTATTTAAACATAATTGCTATCTTAAATTGCAGAGCACCTTTTAATCTACTATATTTTCTACTAAAGCAAAAAATTTACTATATTTGTATTTTGTTTTTCAGACTGAGTTTTTCTCTACTTAAAGAAAGGTGTCAGGATCAGTCGATCTCCAGAGTGGCCACAACAATGCTGCATGGGTGCCATTCCCTAGTTTCATCTCTGACCAGGGCTGGGCCCAGTATCATGGTGAATTTTTCTCCTGTGTTGGCCCTTTGGACCTACACCACAACTCGTCTCTGGCTGCCTGGGAGAAGACACCAACCTCTGCCTGTCTACAACCTCCCTTCAGGTAGTTGTAGAGAGCAATAAGGTCACCCCTGAGTCTCCTCTTCTCCAGGCTAAGCAACCACATCTCCTTCAGCCTCTCCTCATAAGGCTTGTGTTCCAAACCCCTCACCAACTTTGTTGCCCTTCTCTGGACACGTTCCAGCAAGTCAACATCCTTCCTAAACTGAGGGGCCCAGAACTGGACACAGGACTCAAGGTGTGGCCTAACCAGTGCTGAGGACAGGGGCACAATGACCTCCCTGCTCCTGCTGGCCACACTGTTCCTGATACAGGCCAGGATGCCATTGGCCTTCTTGGCTGCCTGGGCACACTGCAGGCTCATGTTCAGCCTACAATCAACCAGTACCCCCAGGTCCCTCTCTGCCTGGACACTCTCCAGCCACTCTGACCCCAGCCTGTAGCACTGCCTGGGGTTGCTGTGGCCAATGTGCAGAACCCGGCACTTGGATGTGTTAAATCTCATGCCGTTGGATTGTGCCCATCTGTCCAGCCTGTCGAGGTCCCTCTGCAAAGCCTCTCTACCCTCCAGCAGATCAACTCCTGCCCCCAGCTTGGTGTCGTCCACTCCATGCCCTCATCCAGATCATCAATAAAGATGTTAAAGAGCATGGGGTCCAGCACTGATCCTTGGGGCACACCACTAGTGACTGGCCACCAGCTGGATGTGGCACCACTCACCACCACTCTCTGGCCTCGGCCCTCCAGCCAGTTCCTAACCCAACACAGTGTGATCCTGTCCAAGCCATGGGCTGCCAGCTTGGCCAGGAGTTTGCTGTGGGGGATGGTGTCAAAGGCCTTGCTGAAGTCCAGGTAGACTACATCCACAGGCCTCCCCACATCCACCAGGCGGGTCACCTGATCAGAGAAGGAGATGGGGTTGGTCAGGCAGGACCTGCCCTTCCTAAATCCATGCTGGCTGGGCCTGATCCCCTGGCCATCCTGGAAGTGCTGTGTGATTGCACTCAAGATGACCTGTTTCTTCCATTCAAAGATAGTAATAGCATGTCTTCGTCTATTCCTTGCCCCCATGTCCTAACTTAAAACCACATAAAATATTCTCTTCCTATAGTGGGGAAAGAGCTATTTTAGTTAGTGATAAAAAAGGACAAACTCAGAAAATATTTTTATGAAGGCATATATTCGTGTTCTGAGTTTAGGAATGTAGGTGACTGTGAAGAGATGCTAAAAAATTAAAAATATCTCAGTCTACATTAAATAAAAAAATTGTTCAAGTTATATAAAAATTCTATTAAACTTTAAATGTTAGGAATATATGAACACAGAAAATTCAGTATAAATCCAGCATCGTCCTATGGCAACAATAATGTCTAAGTGGTTGTAGTGGGTTGAGACAAACCCCCTCCCCACCACGGGCAGAAATAACGACTCTGACAAACGGATTGCAAAAGTGATGGAAAGTTTAAACAGTAAAGAGTGAATGTTTACAGAGAACCAGAAGCAGTGACAAAAGAAACCCCAAAGCAGACCCAGAAACATCCCATCCCCACCTGAAGGTGCACCCAAGCCCCCAGGGCTCCCTGTTCCCCCCCCCACTGCTAGGCTAGTCTCAGCTGGCCAGACCTGAGACCACCCATCCCCTGGCCTTGGGCCTAGCCAGGCCCAAGGCTGAGAGATGTCTCCCCCTGTTACCAGGTGCCGGCGAGGGGAAGAAAGAGGAAGTGCCACACCCTGTGCTGGATTTTATAGTAGTGCAAGGATTATGGTAGGAGATACCTGGTTTCCTGTGTCCACCCACTGGGCTGGACTTCTGGAGACAGGAAGTACACCATGTAGCAGAGGGCACCCAGCCCAAACCACCACAGTGGTATAGGGATTTTCTGATGTTGAATGAAAAATAAAAAATAAATTAAATGGATCTTATAAAACATATAGCATCATGTTGTTTGGAATATGAGATGGAATATCAATTTCAATATTTTTCAAATAAGAAAAATAATGCAAGAAATGAAAAGGCTTTAAATGTGTACAAAAAATTAAGCATGTTCAATTGATTAGAGATTTATGGAGATGCTGGATGCAGGAATCTTATATGAAATTATGGAAAAGTTACAGAAAACCACCATTTTTATTGATGCATAACTTTCAGGCATGGGGATGTGCCACAATGTGTAGGTTTGTAATGCTAAGTACAGTGATTCATGACATAGAATGACAGAGGCTATGGTAGGATGACTTATTTTTTTAAATTAAAAATTTCTTTGCCATTGCTCAATAGCAGAACAATTCAGTTTAGAAAAGCCAACTTCTAGGCCATTGTCAATTAGTAGTCATTAGAAAATCTTGATAGATCTGAAAACCAATAAGCCAAAAAAATTTGAAACCATTTTAAAACTGTAAGACTTATGTAAGAGGTTCATTCTCCATTGATTACTCAGGAAATCTAAAAGTGGGACTCACAACATGAAAGTCCTTAAGTCTACACATCATAAGCAAGATTTATTTTACTAAATGCATATATCTACATCAAAGGTAGTCATTCCAGGCTTCATTTATACTTCAGTGTGTATAGATAGGTGTTGTTAGGCCATTTAGCTTTTAAAACAAATTGAATAATGAAAAAGTTTATTTTACTTCACCAGCTCTAAAGGGAGAATGAGATGAGTAGCTCATGCTGTATAGACTATGCCTATATACTGGCACTGTGAAGAGCTTTGTGTCTCCTGAAACACCTGCACATGTATATAATGTCTGTGTTCCAGATTAACATCAGAATGGTCTTGCCTATGTACCATTTCCTCATTTTGCTTTTCATTTCCATGAAAAGAAAAGCAGTCTACGTCATCCTGATGGAACCTGCATTAGATTCCAGTAGGATTTCTCTTATATCATCATTTCTCTGGGATGTGCCACAGAATGTATTTACCAGGAAATGACTAAGTTTTGAAATACAGTCATTTATAAGGAGCAATCCACTCCATCTGTTAGATAGATCCTTTGTTCTTAAGAAGGATTTAATCAACTATGCAGGAAGTCTGGAATTCTAAAATCTAAGATTTTATAAGGCTAAAGTAAGGTAAAAATTATTTTTCTACTAGAATTGGATGTCTGATACAAATAGTAAGACCAACCATTTTAATATTTAAAATTAATAAAAGAACCATAAACTAAGAAGCAGAAATTAAAAGTAAAAAAGCAAACAAACGAAATAATAGGTCATCTCTCTTCATCAATTAACAATGAGAGGTAAAAATAAAAATTAGTGCCTCTCTGAAGGACTACTTGAATGCTAAAAAAGATTTTTTAATTTTTTTTTTTAAAGCATGAACATCAAACTCAGATTAAAAGCAGCTAACAAATTCAATGCAATTATTCTTTATCTGTGCTGAAGGGATTCAAAAGTGAAAAAATCTGCTAGCGATGTTAAACAGATAGCTCAGAAGGATGATTGTCCTCCAGAAGTCTAGGTATTCTAAACTGAAATCTGTCCTTAGGGGAAAAAAGAAAGACACTTATACAATACAATAAACCAGGTTGGAAGAGACCTTCAAGATCATCGCATCCAGCCCATCAAACAACTAGATCATGTCACCAAGCACCCCATCAAGTCTCCTCCTGAGCACCTCCAATGACGGTGACTCCACCACTTCCCCGGGCAGCACATTCCAAAGGGCAATCACTCTCTCTGTATAGAACTTCCTCCTAACGTCCAGTCTAAACCTGCCCTGGTGCAGCTTGAGACTGTCCTCTTGTTCTGGTGCTGGCTGCCTGGGAGAAGAGACCAGCCTTTGCCTGGCTACAACCTCCCTTCAGGTAGTTGTAGAGAGCAATAAGGTCACCCCTCAGTCTCCTCCTCTCCAGGCTAAGCAGCCCCAGCTCCCTCAGCCTTTCCTCATAGGACTTGTGCTCCAAACACCTCACCAACCTTGTTGCCCTTCCCTGGACACGTTCCAGCAAGTCAACATCCTTCCTAAACAGAGTGGCCCAGAACTGGACACAGTACTCAAGGTGTGGCCTAACCAGTGCAGTGTACAGGGGCACAATGACCTCCCTGCTCCTGCTGGCCACACTGTTCCTGATGCAGACCAGGATGCCATTGGCCTTCTTGGCCACCTGGGCACACTGCAGGCTCATGTTCAGCCTATCATCAACCAGCACCCCCAGGTCCCTCTCTGCCTGGCCACTCTCCAGCCACTCTGACCCCAGCCTGTAGCACTGCCTGGGGTTGCTGTGGCCAATGTGCAGAATCCGGCACTTGGATGTGTTAAATCTGATGCCATTGGACTCTGCCCATCTGTCCAGCCTGTCGAGGTCCCTCTGCAAAGCCTCTCTTCCCTCCAGCAGATCAACTCCTGACAATTCCAGATCAACTTCCAACAGATTACTCTTATGAGACATAATCACCACAGGTGAGTTAGACCCTGTCTTAGATTAGTAACTTTGACATAGTTAAAACTGATATAAATACATGTCTAAGTAGGTGAAAGTTACAGAAGACTTCAATTTCTTGTAACAATATGCTGTGAACTATTAAGTCACTTTGGTGTTTTGAAAATATTATGCAAAATTATTTTTATAAGATATGAACCATTTTAATGGAAAAATCATAGATGCCAGAAAAAATTGTTTAATTAATTATACGATGGGACTTTAACAAATAAAATCCTTAGACTATTACTTTATTTTCTTTCACATAATATCTGAGTTTGCAGTAACTGCAGAGATCATTAATTCCTGTTGAGAAAGTAATAAATTGACATTTTAATTTTTTAAAATTTATTAAAATATTTAAAATATAGATTAGGGCCTTTAGGTAGTCCTGAAATACAATTCTATTCAGACTTCGAAACTGATGTTTTCATTGAATTTGAACTTATAATTACCAGCTTGTTAGTTGCTACCTCGAGGCAGATGTCAGCTATTAAGCAGACAGGGAAGGAAGCAGAAGTTTATTAGTCATTACTTAACCTGAGCAGTGTTATTGCTTAAAAGGTTGGAAAAAATAACAATGCCCTAAGAAGAATTAATTGGAATATGTTATTTCTCTTGGGCTCATATTAGTACCACTAAGCAACTTTTAAGTTAATAAAGAGGAATCTTTCTATTAAAAATGCAATTATTTCAATAATTTATAATATAAATTCATATATTTATATGTATGGTAATAGGTCAGCATACATGTGTGAGTGTATATGTATATGCAAACATACAGGAATTTAAAAAATCTCTTGTATTTCTTGTGTCTGCATTTCAAGAGGAATAGAAGTGAACTGTCATCAAGATTAACATCAAAAGCAGGGAAACTGGGATATTTCCTCCTCCTAGTAATGTTAGTATGATTGGACTGATGTTTTTGTCTCCTGTTTTATACTTTTATTAAAGTAAACAAATATATTTGCTCTAATGTCTTATACAGATCGGAATAACAAGGATACCACATATGTCAAAGATAGAAAAAAAAAATCTAAACATTCAGCTTTTAGATTTATAAAAAAAGTTGTATTCAAAAAATCCTGAGGTCTCAATGGATTTGTACAACAAGGCAGTAACCTTGCAAACCAATTCTAGATATGTCATTGACTTTTGTCATATTTTCTTTTCACGAAGAATATGATAGGTGCATTTTTGAGACAAACTGTGTTTTCAAGTTTCTCAGCTTAGGATAGCTCAGTTAACTCACTTTGTATGTATTAACAGGTCTGGTATATTGGAATCAGTTTTGTAGGAACAACAGGGATTTTTAAAAATTCTTTCTTATTTCTGTTTTATCTCCTTTTTTAAAACAAACTAGCTAACTATATTCTTATTCCAAGATAGAAAAGCACAATTAGTTCAGAAGTAAAAGAATGGGCAGTGAGCATAACAGATTTTGTTGCTGTGTCAGGTTCCCTGTATACATTTGTATGTACTCAGTATTAGCAATCCATATCTGCAAGTTGTGGTTAAATCTCGATCAGTAACTCAGCCCCATGTAGCCTCCTTCTCCTGCAGTGGAACAGTTAAAAGAATCAGAAGGGTAACAGTGGGTCAGACTAAAAAGCAGAAAAGGCAAAAGGCTAAGACTGTATAAGCACTGCTCAGAAACAGATGAAAAACTGCTGTATTGTCAATGCTTGTTTGGTCACAGATCTTAAACATTGTACCATGTAAGCCACTATGAAGAAAACAAACTCTACCTTACCCAAAACAAATACAGAAGTTAGAGGATGTGTATGATGTTTGTAGATCAACTTTGGCTGCATGCAGACTTTTTAAACCTGAAGCGCTTTCAAGCTGCCTGTATGCATGATGATATACATCGTGTCTCTGGCTTTCACACATTCCATATTCTTGCTTAGAGGAAGTGGCCATGGTGTATTCTAATAGATATAGTTTGGAGAATCAGGAGTACAACATGTACTTCACGAAGTTTTTCCATCATTGCTAAGGTAGTCTCAATGTCTATGGTTTCATACTGCACTGTTAGTTAAACTGATAGTTGTTTATTATCTGTGTTAGATTTGTTGTATGCAGATTAACGATTATATAATGATGGCCTTTTTTCAGTATTGATTATAGTAATCCACACACACCAAGTGTGAATTATTTTACCTAATTTTAGCACAGATAAAACTGGAGTTCTGCGATTTACTAGTCATCTAGCATTCTTGTCGATCAGAAGGGAGAGCTCAGAATTTTCACAGCTGGAATCACCTTATTACAAAATGATTGTCCAACACAGAGTAGTAACTTCACAGAATCAAAGAATCACAGAATGATTGAGGTTGGAATGGATCTCTGAAAGTCATTTCATCCAACCCCTCTGCTCGGGCTGGATCACCTAGCGCTGATTCCTCAGGATTGTGTCCAGGTGGCTTCTCAACATCTCCAAAGATGCAGACTCCACAGCCACTCAGACTTTTGCTTTGGAGTGCCTGACAGAAACTTTTGAAGTCTTCCCAAATGAGATACTTACACTATTAGGAGTAAGCATCAAGATGTCTAAAGGAAAATTAAATTCACTAGCTTTAATTTTTGAAAGTCAATGTCTATGGTAGATTCAGTCTTGAATTGCACCCTGGAATTGTATAATTCTCTCTGTCAGCAATATTTAAAAAGTTTGAGTATCAGACTAGACATCAGATCTTCAAAATGTTTAATTTACACTTGAAGTTTTTACTCTTCCATAGTTCTGGAAATACCACTATGTATCAATTTTTCTGCTCCATTTAAATTTTTTTCCTCAGTAAATTAATATTTTATAAACCACTGTTGATAAATGTGTCACTATTTTTTGTTTATATAAGCAATGACAGGTCATGAACAAAAGGTGATTTACAGGAATAAATCCCTTTGTTATTTTTGAGAGATAGGGTGTTTTCCATTTAGAAATTGTGAAACTAAGTACTATTTTTATCTTTGAAACTTAATTGGATTCAGTTTGGAAGTAATTTATCTTTCTCAAGTAACAGGAGAAATAGAAGCCAAAGAGTTGAAATGATCAGCTGCTTTATCTGTAGAGCCCATCTGTACAACTTCTTCCTGATGCTGAAGATAATCACATGGGAGTGTTTCAATTCCCTTACAATCAGTTTCAAACATATGGAAGAAAGTCTTCATTGGAGATGTTTTTCTTTATTTACTTAACCTAAGGATCACTTGTTGTCATACTGGAGTTCAAAAATAATTAAATACCTATTGAGCCCTAACAGGCACTCTGCCTGGAGACAGGAGTTTCCACTGGGAAAAACTGTTCACAAGTGCAGGGAAAAAAAACTGTAGAAAAATATTATGAAACAGATTCAAAGATGCATTGTAATTGTCTTTCTTCAAATTTTGTCATTTGAGATTACTACAGCACTTAGTTTGCAGCCTTTCTTAATCATGCACTTCTTACAGGATGTAAAAAGTGCCATGTGATTAAGTCTGAGATATGTACAAGCAAGACGGCAGAACTGGCTAAGTTAATTTCTTCCATAGGGGATTCCAGATAAACATATGCGGTTCTAAACTAAGCATATTGTTCTTAGCTGTAAAATAAAGACTAATTCTGTCACAACATTTACACATTGAGTCACCTCAGGTATTCTTTGAGTAAAAAACCTTAACTTTCCTTGGAAAATATACATGATTTATTCATTTTATTAGAGTAATTGATTGGGTTAAATTTAGAAAATATTAAGAATATACTCATAATTATTTTTTTATTTAATTTTAATTTCAGGCTGGACAGAGTGGAGAGTTTGGAGGAGAACCTAATGAAGTTGAGTAGGGGCATGGGTAGGGTCCTGCATCTAGGAAGGAATAATCCCATGAACTAATACAGACCAGAGGCTGATGTGTTGGAAAGCAACTCTGCAAAAAAGGACCTGAAAATCCTGGTGGATACCAAGTTAACTATGAGCCCACAATGCGCCCTCATGGCCAGGAAGGCCAATGTTATCTTGGGGTATATGAAGTAGAGGACGGCCAGTAGTCTGAGAGAGGTTGTCCTTCCCCTCTGCTCTGCCCTATTGAGGCCAAACCTGCAGCATTGTGTCTGGTTTTAGGCTCCCCAGATCAAGACAGACAGATAGCTACTGAAGAGAGTTCAGTGAAAGGCTATGAAGATGATTAGAGCGCTGGAGTATTTCTCTTATGAGGAAAAGCTGAGAGAACTGAGACTTTTTAGTCTAGAGGAACATAAGACTAAAAAGGGACCCTCTCACTTCTTATAAATATCTAAAGGGCAAATGTCATAGAACCATAGAAACATAGTATCATAGAAAGGTTCAGGTCAGAAGGGACCTCCAAAGGTCATCTAGTCCAACCTCCCCACAGTCAGCAGGGACATCCCCAAATAGATCAGGTTGCATAGGGCCATGTCAAGCCTTATCTTGAATATCTCCAGAAAAGAGGCATCAACAACCTCCCTGGGCAACCTGTTCTAGTGTTCCACCAGCCTCATAGTGAAGAACTTCTTCCTGACATCCAACGTAATCTGCCCTTTTCTAGTTTGAAGCCACTGCCCCTTGTCCTGTCACCACAGGCCTTTGCAAATAGTCTCTCTCCATCTTTCCTGTAGGCCATCTTCAGGTACTGGAAGGCTGCTATTAGGTCTTCCCAGAGCCTCCTCTCACTAGTGGTGTCCCCCAAGGATCAGTGCTGGGCCCCACGCTCTTTAATATCTGCATTGATGGTCTGGATGAGGGTATTGAGTCCATCATCAGTGAATTTGCAGATGACACCAAGCTGAAGGCAGGTGTTGATCTGTTAGAGGATAGGAGAGCTCTGTAGAGGGACCTCGACAGGCTGGACAGGTGGGCAGAGTCCAACAGCATGAGATTTAACACATCCAAGTGCCGGGTTCTACACATTGGCCACAGCAACCCCAGGCAGTGCTACAGGCTGGGGTCAGAGTGGCTGGAGAGCAGCCAGGCAGAGAGGGACCTGGGGGTGCTGGTTGATGATAGGCTGAACATGAGCCTGCAGTGTGCCCAGGCAGCCAGGAGGGCAAATGGCATCCTGGCCTGCATCAGGAACAGTGTGGCCAGCAGGAGCAGGGAGGTCATTCTGCCCCTGTACACTGCACTGGTTAGGCCACACCTCGAGTACTGTGTCCAGTTCTGGGCCCCTCAGTTTAGGAAAGACATTGACTCGCTGGAAGGTGTCCAGAGAAGGGCAATAAAGTTGGTGAGGGGTTTGGAGCACAAGCCCTATGAGGAGAGGCTGAGGTAGCTGTGGTTGTTTAGCCTGAAGAAGAGGAGGCTCAGGGGAGGCCTATTGCTCTCTACAACTACCTGAGGGGAGGTTGTATACAGGCAGGGGCTGGTCTCTTCTCCCAGGCAGCCAGCACCAGAGCAAGAGGACACAGTCTCAAACTGCACAAGGGAAGGTTTAGGCTGGATGTTAGGAAGAAATTCTTCATAGAGAGAGTGATTGCCCTTTGGAATGTGCTGCCCAGGGAGGTGGTGGAGTTACCATCATTGGAGGTGTTTAGGAGGAGACTTGATAAGGTGTTTGGTTGCATGGTTTAGTTGTTGGGTGGCGTTGGATGACAGGTTGGATGCGATGATCCAGAAGGTCTCTTCCAACCTGGTCTATTCTATTCTATTCTATTCTATTCTATTCTATTCTATTCTATTCTATTCTATAGGCTGAACACCCCCAGCTCCCTCAACCTGTCCTCGTAGCAAACGTGGTCTAAACCTCTGATCATTTTTGTGGCCCTCCTCTGGACCCTCTCTGTCAGGTCCCTGTCCTTCCTATGTTGAGGGATACAGAGGTCTCACCAGAGCAAAGTGGCAGAATCACCTCACTTGATCTACTGGCAACACATCTTTTGTTGCAGTCCAGGATGTGATTTGCCTTCTGGGCTGCAAGTGCACACTGCCTGCACATGTCCAGCTTCTCATCCATCAGCATGCCCAAATCCTTTTCCACAGGGCTGCTTTCTGTCACCTCATCTGCCAATCTGTATTGATAGTGATGATTGTTCCAGCCCAGGTGCAGAACCTTGCACTTGCTCTTCTCGAACTTCATGAGATTCACTTGAGCCCATCTCTCCAGATTGTCCAGGTCCCTCTGGATGACATCCCATCCCTCTGGTGTATCAACAGAACCACACAGATTGGTGTCATCTGCAAACTTGCTGATGGTGCATTCAATCTCACTGTGTATGTCATTGATAAAAATATTAAACAGTACAGGTCCCAGTACACATCCCTGAGGGATACCACTTGTCACTGCTCTCCTTCTGAACTTCAAGCCATTGGATGCGACCATCCAGCCAATTCCTTATCCACTGAACAGTCAACAGTCCTTATCCACCATCGAATCCATAATTCTCCAACTTGGTGAGCAGGATGGTGTAGGGGACCATGTCAAAGGCCTTTTCAAGTCCAGACAGATCACATCTAGAGGACATCCCTTATCTACCAACATAGTCACTTTGCCATAGAAAGCTGCAAGTTTAGTCAGTCAGGACCTGCCACTAGTAAAGACATACTGGTTGGCTACAGGTCAGTAGTTCCAGGGTCCTCCTTTCTACCCTTTTTAAAAATGTGTGATGTTTCATTTCTTCCAGTCCCCAGGGACCTCCAGGACTTCTCAAATATCATGGAGAGTGGCCTGGCAACCACATCAGCCAGTTCCCTCAAGACTCTGGGATGCATTTCATCAGGCCCCATGGACTTGTATATCTTCAGGTTCCTTTGAACCACTTTGGTTGGAAAAGACCTTTAAGATCTCTGAGTCCATCCATCTGTTAGTTAAATCTACGCAGTCTGGTGCTGCTTGTCCCTCTATTCATGATACAGACCTTCTGACCACCTGAGCACACTGATGGCTCATATTTGGTCAGCTATTGATTAACATCCCCAGACCTTTTGCTACTGGACAACTTTCCAGCCACTCTTCTCTAAGCCTGTAGTGTTGCATGAGGCTTTTGTGACTTGGCCTTGTTGAACCTCATACAACTGGCCCCAGCACTGAGCCCAGGGGAACACCACTTGTGACTGGCTGCCAAGTGGATTTAAATCCATTCACCATTGCCATCTAGCTATTTTTTTATCTAACAAAACATCTACCCATCCAAGCCATAAGGATCCAGTTTCTCCAAGAGGATGCTGTGAGAGACAGCATCAAAAGCTTTACTGAACTCCAAGTAAACAACATCCACAGCCTTTCCCTCATCCACTAAGCATGTCACCTTGTTGTAGAAGGAGATCAAGATCGTTGTGCAGGACCTGCCCTTCATGAAGCTATGTTGACTGGGCCTGATCACCTGTCTGCCTTCACATGTTGCATAATGGCACTCAGACTCATCTCCTCCATGACCTTCCATGTCACTGAGGTCAGACTGAAAGGTCTATAACTCCCCAAATCCTTCCAGCTCTTCTTCTTGTAAATGGGCATCACATTTATCAATTTCCAGTCAACTGGTTCCTTCTTGGTAAGTCTAGACTGCTGAAAAGTTATTGGAAATGGCTTGGTGAGTACTTTTGCCAGCTCCCTCGGTATCCTTCGGTCTATGTCATCCAGCCATTTGAACTTGTGTGTATCTAAGTTATGCAGCAGGCCACTAACCATCTCCTTGTGGATTAAAGGGACTTTGTTCTGTTCCCCATTTGTATCTTCAACAGGACAAGGGACAATGGGCACAAACCTGAACATTGAAAATTCTATTTGAACATAATGAAAAACTTCTTTACTGTGAGAGTGACACAACACTGAAACAGGCTGCCTTGAGAGGTTATGGAGTCATCTTCTCTGGAGACTTTCAAAACCTGTCTAGTCATGATCTGTTGACCATAGCATTTAACTGCAGCTGTGTAAAGAAGGAATTTGCATATATAAGCTCTAATTCTTCATTTAGGTTTTGGTTTGGTTTGGTTTTTTTTGGTGTTGTTCTTGTTATGTTTTGTTTGGTTTGGGATTTTTTTGGTGGTGTTTTCTTTGTTGGTTGTTTTTTTGTGTGGTGTCATTAGAAGAATGATAGTTGTTTAGCTTATAAAATATTTGGTATTTCCAGAGGACATGAAGGACAACCAAAAAAAAATTACTGATATATTTGGAGCATGTTTTTCAATTAGGTCATTCTTTTAGTGTGGATCTTTTCTGATACAAGAAAAAGACTAGTAATTTAGCCTATATATTTTCTGATTTTGTGACTAACCTTATGAATCCAGGTTCTGCTAAAGTTTTTGACTAACCAAATTTAAAACAAATTAAAAAACCAAACAAAATAAATAATGTTAATAATCTTATATTTATATATATTTGAGTCAAAGACCTGAGGATTTCTTATTTTTTAAATAAACATTGGATAAGTATTTCCTGAGAAATAGACTTTATTGACCAAGGAATACTATAGAACAGAATAGAATAGAATAGAATAGAATAGAATAGAATAGAATAGAATAGAATAGAATAGACCAGGTTGGAAGAGACCTTAAAGATCATTGTGTCCAACCCGTCATCCAACACCATCTAATCAACTAAACCATGGCACCAAGCACCCCATCAAGTCTCCTAAACACTCCACCACCTCCCTGGGCAGCCCATTCCAACGGCAAATCACTATGAGACATACAAAAATTAGAGAAATAGATAAATTCAATATTTTTCACTAATACTGGAGGAGGGGAAACCCAAAAAAACAACAAAAAATGGCCAAATAGGCATAACAACCTAAAGCTGTTTCGTAGCAAATGGAAAACAACCAAATATATCATTAACATTCTTTGATATAAGTAATCACTGGAAGAAAACAGAATATGAGACCATAATGGTTTCGTATGAAGTGGTTTCTGCATACTGGCAAAGAAATATTTGAATTCTGTGTGTTGTGCTGTCAGATCTTTTTAAGTGTAAGGAGTGGTATGTTGGATGTTTTCAGGAAAAAAAATAAAAATCAGCATTTTGAAAAACCAGTGTATCTTGGGTTTAAAGATGATTTCTTATAATGTACTATGTTGAGCATCCACACATTAAATCTTTACTTTTGTGGCCTATGTGATCTTGATGATGTACATTGGGTAAAAAGATGCATGTGTTCCTGTTGGATATAGTGACATTTTTTTTGTTTTATTCAGCACTAGATGGCACTCTGAATTTAAACTGTGATGCATTTTTTTTGTTTCAGGGAACATGTTACTTTTGTAGATAATTACAATTCAGCATATGGATTAATCAAATAATTTCACTCTTTCCCTATTTCAATAGTAGGATGTCTCCTAAGGTCTATCAATGAGATACCAAATAATAAAGAATATAAAAGAAAGAATCAGTCAATTTATAATACAATGAGTTATTGAAATGCAACAGCTTCTTTAATCTAAAAAAGCAGAGCATTTGATACTATGCATGTGCTTGCTCAAATATATTAGGTTGCTTAATGTAAAAATAAAAAATATTTAGAACTTGAATTTAAATTCAACCAATAACCTATGCTGAAAAACAGTGAGAATTTCATGGAACTCTCACTGCTGTGTATCTGTAATTCTTATTCAACATACTAAATCATCTTGGGCAGTTAGCTTTAGATCAAGCTACTTTATTATAAGTAGTCTTTGCATCAATAATTTATAAAAAAAAAATGAAATATTGATATATTTTTTTTAAAGTGGAATAAACAAAGAATACCTTAAATCCCTAAGCTTACCACATTTTATAAGAGATCATCTAACAATTTCCCCCCCCCCCGGATATTCTGCTGGATGTCTAAGATATACCTTGACTGTTTTTAGTTTTTTAATACAATATTTATTTTTAAATGCTCAGCTTTTGGAACATATATTTATTTCTCTGTATTGTTGTGGGACTTCAGTATTTTTTAAATTAAAAAAAAAGGAAAATAAATAAATTCAAATGGAAACTTGCATACAAAATTTGGGGATTTTTAATACATCTTAAGAGCTGCTGGAGAGCAGTACATATCTCAGAGTTAAAATGTAAGTAAAAAAATAGTAAAGCAAATTTTTCCACTGTCAGACATAGACAGGAATATAGTTTAAAATCTGTACTCTGTTTTTAGAAAAGTTTTGATATCCTATGGTTCTGAGCTTGTGCTAGTTCTCCATTAACACAGCTTCTACCCACAGTTGCTTATTTTGGTTTTTCAGCATTCATCCTAGAACACAAAATCATAGAATACACTGAGTTGGAAGTGATCTCTAGAGTTCATCCAATCCAATCTCTCTCTACAGTAAGCAGGGACACCCCCAACCAGTTCAGGTTGCTCAGAGGCCCATCATCCTGACTTTAAATGTCTCCAGGAATGGGGCTTACACCACCTCTTTGGGCAACATGTAGCTTTCTAGTACCAATAGGATTGTACTATTATTATACTTCAGTTTCACTAGGTTTATTGATCCTGGTATAACTTTACATGCACTGTAACCTGCTACTTGTTACTAAATTAAGAACTTGAGTTATCTGTAGAGAAGCATGCTTTATTTTATTTAATGACTAGTTTTTGCACAATATCTTACTCTTACTTCACAGTATAATGTGTACTGTTTCACAGTATGTGTATCAGTTTGAGTACCTCAGAATCCAAATGAGATCAAAGACAATGAGTATTTGATGTGCATTACTTACTCCTTTATTATATTAGGACCACAGTAGTTTTTCTGTTAGTTCAGGGAAGTCGTCCTGTTGATAAACTGGAGAACAGAAGTGCTTGGTTTTATGGATCCTTGATTTTCCTAAAACTCATGAAGAAATGTTCTTTTGACAAATTATTTGCTGCAAATCTTGGTGCCTGTGTTTTCTCTGTAATGTTATATAACTTTTATAACATAATGAAAATGTATATATGAATCCAATATATCTGTGACATTTCTAAGTCCTAAATGAATATTGAAATGGATCCACTTCTCAGTAAAGTATGGGAGTCTATATGGACCTATACATTAATAGGATTAAATTCCTTCCAGAATCTGAGTTAAGTCATTTAAGTCTAGTTTTGATATTTTTGCGTTGCAAGGCAGATAAATACCACTATAGAAATCACAGACTGAACTAAGTTCTGTCATATTTGCATGTTATTTGCCCTGTAATCACTTAATTTTTCAAACTCAGATAGCAACGAAACTCATGGTATAGTACTAAAACCTAAACGTGAAAAATGACACTGACATTGGATTAAATTTGGGCTATTCTATTATATATTTGTTTTACAGAATTAAATATTTTGTTTGTTTGATTTGATCCAGTTTGATTTTATACAACTTCATTTTGTTTCTTTGTTGGTTACTTGGGTTAGAGTGGCAGGTAACAGGTGGCTGGAGATATCTAGACCTTGCTAAAAAGATGTACTAGAGCTAAAGACGAAGTTAATGTCTTCCTTCCAAACTAATTCATCAACTGATACAGCATCTTCCTACTATTAGATTTACATCTAAAGGAATGCAAAGTAATGCAATGATACTTGAGATTCTAGTAAAGTTATAATGAAAGACATAAGATCACTGTTAAGGTATTTCACTTATAACAAACTATAAAAGAGAAGTCTGTCAATAGCACCACTGGAAAGACCTGAAAATCAAATCCATTTATGGATTTTGATTGATATTAACCTCACATAGGAGAAATTTCATTTACGCCCACAAAAATCATGAAAGATGCATATTCTAGATGATCTGATTCACATCAAAGACAACTAACAAGATTTCAGAAATTTCTAAAGATAGGGACCTGCTTTTCATTCAATTCAAAACTCTTCTGCAGGCAATGTGCAGTTTACAAACTTGTAGGAAATGGAGTTCAATTTTAATAACATTTCTAGGAGCCAATTTAAGAAAAAAGTGACATTTTTTCACAAAATATTATCCCTCAGAATACTTGAAAGCAAATATTAAACTAAGTGATTTCTGGAGGTTGGAGAGAGATGCATATTAAAAATAAATTTTATACCTCCCCAAATAAATAAATTATCTAAATGTCTGAAAATCTATGTATGACTATGTGATCAAAAAATGTTTTGGATTGGAAGGGATCTTTAAAGATTATTTAACTCCCTACCATGAACAGGGATATATTCTACTAGGCCACACTACTGAAAGCCCCATTACAATCTGGCCTTAAACACTTCCAGGGATGGGACACCTACAACTTCACAAGGAAAGCTGATTCTGTTCTCTCTCTTCCATTTAGGGAAAAAAAAAAAAAAAAAAAAAAAAAAAAAAAAAAAAAAAAAAAAAAAATTTCTGTATGTCCAATCTGAAGTTACCCTGTTTCAGTTTCAAACCATGACCCCTTGTCCTGTTACCATGAAAGTGGTTTCTCTTTCTTATATGTCTTTCTCTTTCTTATATGTCCCATTTAATTATTGAAAGGCCACTGTCATGTCTCCCAGGATACTTCTCCAAGCTGAACAACCCCAACTTTCTCAACCTGTCTTCACAGGAGAGGATTTCCGGCCCTGTGACCACACATATACGTAGATATACTTCAAAAAGTCCTCTGGATATAATTTAACAAGTCTGTGACTTTCTTGCACTGGTGGCCTTGAACTGCAGTACTGCAGGCAGGGTCTCATCACCAGAGCAGAGTAGAGAGGGGAGTATCACCTCCCTTGACTTGCTAGTCACACTTCAATTGATGCAATCCAGTATGGGATTTGCTTTATGGGCTGTGACCCCACATTGTTTTTCATACACCAATACCTCCAAGCACTTCACTGCAGTGCTTATGTCAACTCATATACTCCCTAGTCTATACAGAAGATTGCCTCAACCCAGGTGTAGGACCTTGAACCTGGACTTTTTGAACGTCATGAGATTCTTTTGGGCCCACTCGTCAAGCTTGTCAAGGTCCCTCATTATGGTGTCCCACCCTCTGGCATGTCATATGCACCACTCAGCCTAGTGTCATCTGCAAACTTAATGAAGGTTCATTCAATCCCACTATGTCATTAATAAGGGAATTGAATGTTAGCAGTCCCAGAATGGACCTCTAAGGGACATAGCTTTTTACTGATCTCACTTCAGACATTGACTGCAACTCTTTGTGTGGATTCAGCCAATTTCTTTTTATCTAACAGCTCACATTTCTTTTAATCTAACAGTTCACCTATCAGATGCATATGTCTACAATTCACAAAGATATTTTTACTTCAAGAAGTATGACATTGGTAGGTTTCCCTTTATCCGCCAACAAAGTCATATCACAGAGGTCCATCAGATTAGTCAGGCACGATTTGCCCCTGTTGAAGCAATGCTGACTTATTATCACCTCCCTATGTTCTATGTGCTCCTATGTAGCTTCCAGTATGATCCGTTCCATAATTGTACTGGTGCAGCCGACTGGTTGCTAGTTCTGAGAGTTCCCCTTTTTAGAAAGAGACTTGAGAGATGTGGGAAGAGATTGTCATTGAAAACTGAGACAAAGAAAACTGTTCAGTACCTTAGCTTTCCCTAAGCTGATTTCACTCTGCATGTGATTCATCCCACTAGGTTTCAGTAATAGCAATTAGATTGTCGTTTTCTAGCTTCACAAGCGGCTTACAGCTCCTCCTGTTTGTTACTGACTAATCCATACTAGTATAGAAGCAGGTCTGCTGTGTTATCAACTTTGACACCTTTGCAGAGGAACACGTGCTACCTCATATAAGACACCATACTGCTGATATTAACTCATCTACAGACAGGAATATTAAGCTTGTTTATTTAAATGTGCAGCTGCTATAAACACCATTGTCATCCTCATTATACTTTTAGTATTAAGCCTGATCTGAATATGCCCAAACTTTAGTAGGTAGTGGAAATATTTGATAGACAAGATATCTCCACATGTATGATTCAGTTTGAATTTCAAAATATAATAATTTTAAGAAATATCATAATTACAGCAATTAATAGTATTCAGCAACTCTTCATAACCTGTTGCTCAGTGGACTGTGATGTCTAGAAAAATCTTGAAGAGATTAATTAATGACTACAGGTCACTACATTTCATCATAAAACTACAATCTTTCATACTGAGTGACTGGAGAGAATGCTATTTTTGGACCTATCGTTTTGCAAAATTCCTGACATTTTATGCTTTCTGGAAAAAAAAAACTCTGATATTATAATTTACACCCAGAATGATCAATATTATTTATTAATTATTAATCAAAAAATAAGAAGGAATGTTTCTTTGTACTAAAGAATTTAGAATGGAACGGAACAGAACAGAACAGAACAGAATAGAATAGAATAGAATAGAATAGAATAGAATAGAATAGAATAGAATAGAATAGAATAGAATAGAATGGAATAGAATGGAATAGAATGGAATACCAGGTTGGAAAAGACCTTTGAGATCATTGAGTCCAACTTATCACCCAACAACATCTAATCAACTAAACCATGGCACCAAGTGCCCCACCAAGTCTCTTAAAAAATGCCTCCAGTGATAGTGACTCCAATACCTCCCTGGGCAGCCCATTCGAATGCCAATCACTCTTTATATGAAGAACTTCTTCCTAACATCCAGCCTAAACCTCCCCAGGTGCAGCTTGAGACTGTGTCCTCTTGTTCTGGTGCTGGTTGCCTGGGAGAAGAGACTAACCTCCTTCTCCCTACCACCTCCCTTCAGGTAGCTGTAGACAGCAATAAGGTCTCCTCTGAGCCTCCTCTTCTCCAGGCTAAGCAATCCCAGCTCTCAGTCGCTCCTCATAGGGTTTGTGTTCCAAACCCCTCCCCAGCTTTGTTGCCCTTCTCTGGACATGTTCCAGCAGCTCAACATCTTTCCTAAACTGAGGGGCCCAGAACTGGACACAGGACTCAAGGTGTGGCCTAACCAGTGCTGAGTACAGGTTCAGAATAACCTCCCTGCTCCTGCTGGCCACACTACTCCTGATACAGGCCAGGATGCCATTGGCCTTCTTGGCCACCTGAACACACTGTTGGGTCATGTTCATCCATCTGTCAATCAGTACCCCCAGGGCATTTTCTGCCTGGCCACTCTCCAGCTACTCTGAACCCTGTAGCACTGTAGCACTGCATGGGGTTGTACCCAATGTGTAGAACCTGATACTTAGATGTGTTAAATCTCATGCCATTGGACTCTGCCCATCTGTCCAGCCTGTCAAGATCCCTCTGCAGAGCTCTGCTCTCCTATCCTCTAACAGATCAACACCTGCCCCCATCTTGGTGTCACCTGCAAATTTACTGATGATGGACTAAATCCCCTCATCCAGATCATCAATGAAGACATTGAACAGGATTGGGCCCAGCACTGATCCCTAAGGGACACCACTAGTGACTGGCTGCCAGCTGGATGTGGCACCACGCACCACCACTCTCTGAGCTCAGCCCTCCAGCCAGTTCCTAACCCAGCACAGAGTGCTGCCGTCCAAGCCACAGGCTGATAGCTTGGCCAGGAGTTTTATGTGGGGAACGATATCAAAGACCTTGCTGAAGTCCAGGTAGACTACATCCACAGCCTTCCCCACATCCCCCAGGCAGGTCACCTGATCAGAGAAGGAGATCAGGTTGGTCAGGCAGGACCTGCCCTTCCTGAAACCATGTTGGCTGGGCCTGATCCCTTGGCCATCCTGTAAGTGCTGTGAGATTGCACTCAAGATGACCTGTTCCATTATCTTGCCTGGCACTGAGGTCAGGGTGAGAGGCCTGCAATCCTCCTTCCAGCCCTTCTTGTGGATGGGCATCACATTGGCCAACTTCCTGTCATCTGGGACCTCTCCAGTGAGCCAGGACTGTTGAATAATATCACAGTATCACAGTATCACAGTATAACCAAGGTTGGAAGAGACCCCAAGGATCATCAAGTCCAACCCGTCCCAACAGACCTCACAACTAGACCATGGCACCAAGTGCCACGTCCAGTCTCCTCTTGAACACCTCCAGGGACGGCGACTCCACCACCTCCCCGGGCAGCCCATTCCAATGACGAATGACTCGCTCAGTGAAGAACTTCCTCCTCACCTCGAGTCTAAACCTCCCCTGGCACAGCTTGAGACTGTGTCCCCTTGTTCTGGTGCTGGTTGCCTGGGAGAAGAGACCAACCCCCTCCTGTCCACAACCACCCTTCAGGTAGTTGTAGAGGGCAATGAGGTCACCCCTGGTCCTTCTCTTCTCCAGGCTAAACAACCCCAGCTCCCTCAGCCTCTCCTCATAGGGCTTGTGCTCAAGGCCTCTCACCAGCCTTGTTGCCCTCCTCTGGACACGTTCAAGTGTCTCAATGTCCTTCTTAAACTGAGGGGCCCAGAACTGGACACAGTACTCAAGGTGTGGCCTAACCAATGCAGAGTACAGGGGCACAATGACCTCCCTGCTCCTGCTGGCCACATTATTCTTAATACAGGCCAGGATGCCATTGGCCCTCTTGGCCACCTGGGCACACTGCTGGCTCATGTTTAGGCGGGTGTCGATCAGCACCCCCAGGTCCCTCTCTGTTTGGCAGCTCTCCAGCCACTCTGACCCCAGCCTGTAGCTCTGCATGGGGTTGCTGTGGCCAAAGTGCAGCACCCGGCACTTGGACTTGTTGAATGTCATCCCATTGGACTCCGCCCATCTGTCCAGTCGGTCGAGGTCCCTCTGCAGAGCCTTTCTACCCTCTAACTGACTAACATCTATTCCCAACTTGGTGTCATCTGCAAACTTGCTGATGACTGACTCAATTCCCTCATCCATATCATCAATGAAGATGTTAAAGAGGATGGGGCCCAGCACTGATCCCTGGGGGACACCATTGGTGACTGGCCGCCAGCTGGATGTGGCACCATTCACCACCAAATAATGATGGAGAACAGCTTAGGAATGCCATCTGCCAGCTCTCTCAGCACCCTAGGATGGATCCCATCCAGTCCCATGTACCTGTGGGGATCCAAGAGGCTGAGAAGGTCTTTAATTACTTACTCCTGGATTACAGGGGAACGATATGGCTCCCTGCTTCCATCTGCCAGCTCAGGAGGCCAGTTCTCCAGAACACAACCTAACTTGCTATTAAAAATTAAGGCAAAGAAGGTGTTAAGTACCTCTGCCTTTTACTCATCTTTTGTTACAATATTTCTCTCTGTGTCCACTAAGGAGTGGAGGTTGTCCTTGCCCCTCCTCTTGCCATCAATATATTTATAAAAGGATTTTTTGTTGTCCTTCACAACAGTGTCCAGTCTAAACTTTAAATGGGCTTTTCCCTTTCTAATTGTTTTCCTACATAACCTAACAATATCCTTAAACATTTCATGGGTAACCTCTCCTTCCTCACAAAGATGATAGATCCTGTTTTTTTCCCTTAATTCATTAAGAAATTCAGGGCACAACCAGGCTGGCTGTCTGCCCCAGCGTCTCATCTTCCAGTGCATTGGCACAGCCTGTTCCTGCACCTTCAAGAGTTCTTTCTTGAAGTAGGTCCAGCCCTCCTGGAACCCTTTGTTTTTAAGGGCTGTTTCCCAAGGAACTTTCTGAGTTAGTTCCTTAAGTAACCTGAAGTCCACCCTCCAGAAGTCCAGAGCAGAGGTTTTATTGCTGCCCCTCTTAGCTTGACTTCACATTGAAAACTCAATTATTTCATGGTCACTGGACCCCAGACAGCCTCCAACCACCACATCTCCCACCAGCCCTTCTCTGTTTGTAAAAAGAAGGTCAAGCAAAGCCTTACCCCTGGTAGGCTCACGCAGCAGCTGGGATAAAAAGCTATCCTCCATACACTCTAAAAACCTTCTAAACTGCCTCCTCTCTGCTGTGTTGAGCTCCCAGCAGATATCAGGCAGGTTAAGGTTGCCCATAAGAACAAGATCTGGCAATCTTGAGACAGCCTCTAGCTGCCTATAGAGTAATTCATCAACTTCTTCATCCTGGTTGGGTGGTCTATAACAGACTCCGACCAGGATATCTGCCTTGCTGGCCTTCCCTCTAATTCTCACCCACAGGCACTCGGTCATCCTTAATCCTTAATTTCATCGCATCTAGAGCCCCCTGATGTACAGGGCCACCCCTCCACCCCTTCTTCCTTGCCTGTCTCTCCTGAAGAGCCTGTAGCCATCGATTATAGTGTTCTAGTCATGTGAGTCATCCCACCATGTTTCTGTGATGGCAACCACATAGTAACTTTTCTGCTGTAACAAGGCTTCCAGCTCCTCTTAGTTTCTACCCATACTGTGTGCACTAGTGTGCATGCACTTCAGCTGGGTTTCTGGTTTCACCCCTTATTTCAGCTTACCACCCTCAGACTCCTCTCTGGGGGAACTGGTTTCAGCCCCTTCCCCCTTCAAATCTAGTTTAAAGCCCTGTCAATGAGTCCTGCCAACTCCCTTCCTAGAACCATTACTTTTAAAGAATGTTTTTTTTTTAAATACAATTTATGTTTATTGTCAACATATAAAGGGTTGGGTTTGGGTATTTTTTGTACCATTTCTTTTGTTTGTTTGCCTGTTTTTCTGGTTTTTTGTTGTTATGTTTTGTGTATATGTCTACTGCCTAACTCCTGGTCTATCTATATTCTGTTGTTAGTCAAGTTTCTGACAATATTATATTCTATGTTCTATGTGGAAAAAATCCATAGAGACCTAAGTCATATAAAAATGTTCTACCAGTCAGTAAACTGATTTGTACTACTTACTGCGTGCAGTTCAGTGCTGTGAGACTTATCTGCAGTACTTAAATGTGATACCACACCGTGCTATCTCAGTACTGAAATACTACCTCTGCTAAAGATAAAAAGGCAGAGAGGGATCTGTCTAGTTTTCTGCATGTTTCTGCTTTTCTGCTGCCCTAGATGTCACCTTAAAGATGAGGCCTTAAGTCTGTCTTATTACCTTAAGCTCACAATTCAAAGACAAGGGCTGAGGCCTGTTTTCATTTCAAAGAGCAATACCAAGCAAGACTTCAGATGTTTTTTTCCCTCTTTTCCTTGCTTTTTGGAGAACCTTGAGTTTTTCTTTGCATCAGTGTAATGAAGGAGGTTATTAATATATGAATATGAAAAAGTGAAATATTAAAATAAAAATTTAATTAATATTTAAAATATTAACAACCATTTATAATTACTTATATCCAGATTCTGGTGAATTATTGTGGATGTAACCCAAAAACTGGTACCATATAACAATTTGAACACAATTAGAAAAATTATAACAGTTATTCAATTAGGAATGAAGGTGCAATTCCACCGCTTGTCCACCAGATGGCAACTCAACAAGATGTTTGGCAGCTGCTAGGACAGAATAGAGAAGAGGTCAGGGCAATACAACTTAAAGGAATCTTTCAGAGACTCAAATCAATTAACATCATGAACTATGACTCTGGGTGTTTCCAGGGTGCTGCTTGTAAGGCTTAGGTTACAATTCCATGGGAGCTAACAGGTGTGGAGATTTAAACTGAACCATATCTGGTGCTGAACATGTGAAACTGAAAAGATACACTTTCATTTGTAGCTTAGCTAGTTGCTAAGCAACTGCTACACGTGCTGGCTGCTGAGCTGGCTCATTCTGGGGACCTGGTGGGGATGAGGCTGCCAGGGGCTGGTTCCTGCCAGAGGCTCGGCACTTGCAGGGCTGGTGCAGCTTCTCTGGCAGTCCCTCTGGATGGTGGCGGTGGGGGCAGCTTTCTTTTCCTGAAACTGTGGGTGGAATGTGGGTGGAATGAGATGTAGACTTCTGCTGACACACAGGTTCCCTTGGCAGGGCTTGGGTAGGTCCCTCAGTGCAGCAGTCCCTGCTGGAGCTGCACATGGTGGGAGTGGCATGGAGTGGCTTCCCCCTGGCCTAGCTCAAAATGAGCAGAAAGTGCTGATCCTTCTCAGCGACTGCTTTGCCATTTCTAATGTTACAGGCAGCCCTTTGTGTGGGGCACTCACAGGTGGTCCCAGCACTAAATTATGGGTTAAAGCTTACCCTCAGGGATCAGTCCCTTTCAAGACATGGTGGCTCTTTCCAACCGGTGGGACTGGCAGATACGACTCAAAGATGATTGCAGCTTCCAAGCAGCTTGCAAAGGACTCTTTGCAGGTTTCTGGGTAAACTAAGGCACAATGGCTTTTCCTGGGTTGCTGGCTTCTCTCCAGACTGCAGAGGCCACTAGTATGTGTGTGAGTGAACAGAGCTTAATAGAAGCAATGGCAATGCTTAGTAGCACAAAGCAAAGAGCAAAGTGGTGGGTGCATGGTAGTGTTTACCCCAACAAAGGCAGGTTTTTTACGGCATCTGAGTGGTTCCTTGGTCTTTGTCTTTCCAGCTCTGGGCTGAGCACACAATCTAGAAAAGAGTGTGCAGACACACAAATATTTTGCTGAATCACACTCCATGAATATGTAATAGGTAGGAGGAATGATTATCTTAGGTAGGTGTGACTTTGTAAAGGCTCATACATAAAGAGCCATGAAAACTTTATGACAGGGCTCATGGGTTGTGAAGAGATCCCCAATGAAGCCCACTGTTATTAAGAAATGCTTCTTCTTATTCACAATAGACAGGTATACATCTTGATGCAGAGAATTTGCCACATATCAATCTAATCTGATAAAATACTGAGTCAGTATCTCGGCTGTCTCTGCAGTTAGAGGAAGTTGTGTAAAAATCTGAAGAACAGTATTGCTAAAGTGAGGTATTTCCTTTTCTTCATTTGTGGCATAATCGGTTTAGGTGATTTCATAAAGCTCTCCAGTGCTCACAAAAAGAACCAGCTCTTTGTTAACACATTAAGGAACAGAAGGCATCAAGGTGTGCCAGGTTAGTTTGCTGGTTACTCTTTGACAACTGATAAAATGGAGTCTCTGAAGGGCTGGAGAGTGATTCATGCCACTGACTTAGGAGAACCAGAGACCAAATTTGATTTAAGTGTTCTAATGACTAAGAATATCACACTTATTCTAGTAAGGACTGGTGAAGATGTACTTTATTTGTGCCTCTGGCTATGTTTTGAGCTGAAGATAATATTGTCTGAGTGAATTGTTTTTAAATCAGGTCTATCATGTCAAGACTTCCAAGCAAATTATAGAGATTTTTCATACTTCTGTACTTATCTCTGAATCCTATTAGAGTGTAGGCAGAAAGCATCTGGCTGCAATGCTTCTAAACATGAAAGAGTGGATATGAATAACTGTTCAGAAAATGAAATCAAAGTGCCAATTAGATATGAGCATCTCCAGGACCTGGTAGTCTTGCTTAGTAGGTGGGCTGAATCATGTTCTTAAGTAAATTCCACCCTACTTCATCTTAGGAACACTAACAGGCAGACTGAACAGAGTGTTTAAAGATTTACTTTTATTTATGTCAGAATTATCTTAGGATTCATAAATTGGCATCATGCAGTCTGCTCTGATATCAGGTTTGCTTTAGCAGGTATACTGTTAGGTTGCCTATCAGATCAAACTTAAATTTCTGTGGCTAATTAAAGTAAATATAAACATATTGTAATTTTAGTGGATGGAAGAGTTACTTAAATGTAACTTTTTTTCCTCCATATTTTCTATGACCTTAAATGCTATTTTTCCTTAGAACTATTCCTCTTCTTTCCTTTTCAAAGCTTACTGTGCTTCTCAGCATGTCTGTTTAGTCCAGATGACCTATGAAGATGAAGCTGTACTGGTGCTGATACCCAAACCAGATCTTCATTATGATATACAGTCAAATCTCAGAAAAATATAGTTTAAAGGCCTCTTTAATCTAATACACACAAAAAAGCAGACACTTCATAATGATGTTTTCCTCTCCTATTTATAGCCTAATAGATCCTTGCTTTGTAAAATACTAAGTTCACAAAGATGCAGCTGCTTTAGGATTTATTCTAGTTACAAACGAAGAGTTAATTGAAAGTCTAAAGTTGCAAGGTAATTTTGGTCCAGGAAGGCTGGGCCTACTTTCAGAATGAAGTTATGAAGTTACAGGAGCAGGCTGTCCCTGTGTGCTGTAAATCACCCAGTAGAGAAGACGACCACCAGGGAGCTTTTGCAAGAACTCAGGAGGGAGAAAAAAAAACAAACAAAAGAGTGTACCATCTTTGGGAAAAAGGGCAGGTGAACCAGGAAACATTTAAGGATATCGTAAGGTCATGTAGAAAGATAATTAGAGATGCAAAAGTTCATTTTTGAACTTAATCTGGCCAATTCTGACAAGGATAATAAAAAGTGCTTTTATAAATACATTAATAACAAAAGGAGGGCCAGGGAAAATCTTCATTCCTTATTGGACAAATGAGGGAATATAGTTACAGAAGACAAAGGAAAGGCTGAGGTACTTAATACCTTCTTTGCCCCAGTCTTTAACAAAAAGATTGACTATCCCCAGGGCAACTGGGCTCTTGAGTTGGTAAATAAGGATGAGGAGCAGAATATCCCTTCCTCTATTCCCCAGGAGGAAGTAGTTAGTAATTAGTGCTGTGCCACTTAGGTCCTAACAAGTCTATGGGTTCAGATGGGATTTATCCTAGGGCGCCTAGGGAGCTGGTGCAAGAACTGGCTAAGCTGCTCTCTATAATTTATCACTGGTCCTGACTAGCTGGGCAGATCCCTGAGTACTGAAGCCTATCCACAAGATGGGCCAGAAGGAGGATCCAGAAAACTATATGCCTTTCAGCCTGACCTCAGTGCCTGGCAAGGTTATGGAGCAGGTCATCCTGAGTGCCATTGGGCAGCATGTACAAGAAAACCAGGGAATCAGGCCCAGCCAACATGAGATTAAGAAAGCAAGGTCTTGCCTAACCATTCTAATCTCATTCTGTGACTGCGTGACCCTTCTGGTAGATGAGGGGAAGGCTGTGGATGTAGTCTACCTAGACTTCAGCAAGGCCTTTGACACAGTCTTCCACAGCATCCTCCTAAAAAAGCTGGCAGCCCTGTCCTAAAGGGTCAAACCTCAAACCATGCCCTAACCCAGACAATGGGTTAAACACATGCAGATGTGCTAAACCAGACACTTCCTGGGGTCCAGAGGGTCAAGGCAAATGTACAGCATGTGTAACAAACCTTGTAAGCACCTGTGAATATGCAAACCTGGACACTTCCTAGAGTCCAGATAAACATGTAGCATGTGTGATTAATTTTGTAACACAGCGGGTGCCCTGGCCATGTTTGGATATGCCCCATCATATAGGTCCAGTTATCAGGTTTCTGTGTTACCAAAGGACATTAAATGTCTTGGGACAGTATTTAAACCAGCCAAGAAGTTAGGCAACTTGCCTTGCTCTCACCCAGACAGCAACAAGAGCCAAAAGCTGCCAGAGTAGTAGCTAAAGGGTCTGCCCTAGCAGACCAGCTACACCTTTCTTACCACAAAGAGACAGGAGACAAATGCTGCCCAAGTAGCAGCTGAAGAACTTGTCCTAACAGGCAACAGCTATACACAGGCCTCACACCTGGACCAAGGCAAAAAGGGGGAAAACTCCAAGAGAACTGAATCCCAGAAGCTCAACATGAGCTCTCAATGTGCGCTTGCAGCCCAGAAAGCTAATCAGATCCTGGGCTGCATCAGGAGAAGTGTGACCAGCAGGTCAAGGGAGGTGCTTCTCCCCCTCTACTCAGCTCTGGTGAGACCCCATCTGGAGTACTGCAACCAGTTCTGGAGCCCCTATTACAGGAGGGATGTGGACGTGCTGGAGCATGTCCACAGAAAGGCCACGAGGATGATCAGAGGGCTGGAGCATCTCTCCTATGAGGACAGACTGAAGGAGTTGGGGCTGTTCAGTCTGGAGAAGAGAAGGCTCCGAGGTGACCTCATTGTGGCCTTCCAGTATCTGAAGGGGGCCTACAGGAAGGCTGGGGAGGGACTTCTCAGGATCTCAGGTAGTGATAGGACTAGGGGGAATGGAATGAAGCTGGAAATGGGGAGATTCAGGCTAGATGTGAGGAAGAAGTTCTTCACCATGAGAGTGGTGAAGCCCTGGAATGGGTTATCCAGGGAGGTGGTTGAGGCCCAGTCCCTGGAGGTGTTTAAGACCAGGCTGGACGAGGCTCTGGCCAGCGTGATCTAGTGTAGGGTGTCCCTGCCCATGGCAGGGGATTTGGAACTAGATGATCCTTGTGGTCCCTTCCAACCCTGACTGATTCTATGATTCTAAGAGGCTACAGCCCAGCCATGGAGCACGCAAGATAGAGGCTCCCTAGCCCTCTCTGAGCCAAGGACTGCTCCAATTACAGCCACAGCATCTGGGAAGATACCAGACAGAGAGTAAGTTGTGAGTAGCAAGCTAATCTGCCACAGGATCCCATTTTTAGGAAAAACACCTATCACAACACCTGTATTTCCAATTTGAATTGCTGCATTGGAAATGTTAGATCTGTGCTTAAAACATTTGACTGTCTTTGTATGTGGAATGTAATACCCACAACCAAATAGAACCTGTAAATATACTTTGTAAATTAGGTACAGTGGTGTTTGAAGATGCCACCACCCAAGTTATTAAGTAGTAAAATATATAAAAATACACATTTTATTGCAAGCCCATGGCTTGGACAGGTGCACCCTTTGCTGGGTTAAAAATGGGTTAGATTACTGAGTACAGAGGGTGGTTGTGAATGGTACTGCATCCAGCTGGTGTCTGGATGCAGTACCTGGTGTCTGGATGGTACCTGTACATGAGCCAGCAGTGTGCCCAGGTGGCTAAGAAGGCCAGTGGCATCTTGGCTTGTATCAGGAAGTGTGGCCAACAGGACTAGGGATGTAATTCTGCCCCTGTACTCGGCCCTGGTGAGGCCTCACCTCAAGCACTGTGTGAAGTGCTGGGCCCCTCACTGGCGGGAACGGAGACAGGGATGACAGGACCCAATATGAGTGATAGAAATCATCCAACTTTATTGCTCTACACTTTGTTATTTATAGTCTTATCTTATGCATAGTTAATTCTATTCTAATTTAACACACACTATTGGTTCATCTCTAAAAGGTTACATCTGTTTATTTTCACAACTCTGTGTTTTTTTCTACTCAGGCTAGTTCCCCTTTTTCCCAGACCTCTCTTTCTCCTTATCTTGTTTGCCTCTCCTCGAGGTCAGCTTGACCTCAGCATACTAGACAATCAGCACTTTTCCACAATTCCTACTTCACTGCTTTATTTTCAACAGAAACTACTTCAAGGCCTAAATTGCACAGGTGTTCCTGGGACCCATGCCCTTTTTCTTTAAGCCAATCCTCAACACCTCACTTCAGGAAGGATATTGATGTACTGGAGCACGTCCAGAGGAGAGTGATGAGGCTGGTGAGGGGGTGAAGGGAAAGTCGTATAAGGAAGGCTGAGGGAGCTGGGATTGTTCAGCCTGGAGAAGACTTGGAGGGGACCTTATCACTCTCTACAATGACCTGAAAGGAAGTCTTAGTCAGGTGGGGATCAGGCTCTTCTCCCAGGCAACCTGAGACAGGACAAGAGGGCATGGTATGAGACTGCACCAGGGGAGGTTTAGGTTAGATATTAGGAAGCACTTCCTCACAGAAGGGCTGATTAGGCACTGGAATGGGCTGCCCAGAGAGGTGGTGGAGTCATCATCACTGGAGGTCTTTAAGAAAAGATTGGGTGTGGTGCTTGGTGGCATGGTTTAGCTGATGTCACAGTGTTAGGTCATAGGCTGGACTTGACCATCTCAGAGGTCCTTTCCCAGTCTCAATAATTATGTGATTCTGTGATACAGAGAGGCCTTACTATTCCAAGAGAAGAAATGAATGTCATTAAATAAAAGTAACAGAATTCCAAAACAGTCATCAACAAACAAAACAAAACAAAACCAAAAACAAAACCAAAAACAAACCCAAAAAAAAAAAAAAAAGAACAGGATGTTCTGATGAAGAGTGGTGTGATGGGTTAATGCCCATCCTGAAAAAACTCCCATTGCTTTCAGGATGGGCATTAACCCATCACACATAGCCAGAAAATTTTAACATCTATACAGAAAACAAAAAACTATGCGATTTAATTACACATTTGAAAAGATGAAGAAAAAAGGTACAAAATGGAGTTATTTAAGACAAAGATGAAACAAAGAGCCTTCTGAGTGACAAAAGGATGACAGTTACACTTTTTAAAATACAGCTATATAAGTCTCTCATTGATGTCCTATGTTTAGACTGGTAAGTATCTGAATTACAATTATATGTAGTGTGTCTTTGGAGATGATTTTATTAGATATTTTCTCTAACAAGTTAAATGATGGAATAAGGAAAAGGCTTATAAAATTTGTGAGTGACATTAGGTTGTCAGAGGTGAAAGCTAATCAGAAATCAGGATCAAAGTTCAGAATGGTAAACTGAGAACATTGTTCATAATAATAAATGCAATAAATTTATATTTTTATTATTGTTTTAAAGCAAAAATTGCTTCATTAAGGAGGAGAAAACAAATACATTTTAAATGGACCCAGTGGCAAAGTATAATTTTTTGTGAAAAAAAATCAAGTTGTTATCAAGTATATAAACATGGTTTTGAGTCAGAAGTCTAAAGCAATAGTAAATCCAAAAATTTTCTGTTATTTATTAGGAAGAATATTGTATTTATTACTGTCATGGGTTAAGTTGAATATTTGCTGCTGTCGTTCAAAACCATCCTGCCTCATGCCAGCGTCAAAATGAAAGTGATGGCTGGAGGAAAGCATAAAGGGTCTTGAAGTTCAAATTTTAACACAAGAGGTTCCCTGTTCCAGTTGCTGATTTTAGGTTCCAGGTTTTGGGTGCTGGCTCTCTGCTGCTGTGATGGTAGACAGAGGCAGAGGGATGTAGGGGTTTAGCTCACTAGCTTCTGCTTGCTACTGATTTCTGCTGTGCTTTTTCTGTGAATAGACTAAAGTAATTGTGCATTGTATTATTATAATCTCGTTTACTCAGTAAACTCTTATCTCAACACAGAGTTAGGTTTTTTCATGTGTTACCTTCCCTCACTTTTGTGTTGGGAAAAACAGACAGGTGAACCCTTGCATTAACCCCTTACAATGACATAACAAGTTAGTTTCTTTCCTCTTTTCTGAAGCTGATGATATACTATCTGCTGTATTGCGTTTGCTTCTGGACAGTAAATAAGTAATTTTAAAAGTCTCAAACAAACTTTTTAAATGCAGACAAGTTGGAAAAAGAGGGCAGTAATGACACAAAATTTGAAAATGAGACTAGAAGACTAAATGCAGGAGGGAAAGGAGAAATGGAATAGGTTTGATATTATAATCTAGGTATGTAACAGGTATAGCTAGGAAACAATTTATTTGTTCTGCTTCATAACAAATGGAGTAGGACTAGGAAAAAAAAATCAATTGTCTCATTCCCTTTACACCTATAAAGAAAACTTGTGACTTTACTTAAGTAGCAGATACTTGCTCAAATCTTTCCATCTTTAATACGTTCTTATCAATATTTTCATTTACAGTGATGGAATATCCAGCTCATCATCCCTTCTTCACAAAGGATAGAAATTATTTGCTAGAATGACTAATAATTTTTAAGGTGAATTTTCTAGGCAGAGGAAGATCAGTAAATGCAAAAATGCATGATTTACTCTTAGGCACTAACTGCTCTCTCAAGACTGCTCTCTCAAGACTGCTCTCTCATACCTTCTAGATATGTCTCTTTATTTCTGTTTAAGGAAAAAAAAAATAATCTGTTGACACCCTTTGCATCAGCCAGCTGTGTTCAATGCAGTGTTAAAGGGCAGATCACCAGCACACTTATTCTGTAAGAAAATAGGCACACATGGCACAGCCCATACCTCACTGTGCCAAACTTTGAGCAGAGTAACTTCTGTAGGAAGTACTGTATATCATAGTCTACACCAGTTTCCTTTCCTGTCTAGTGCACATGATTAGTGAGCCCTAAGAGCTGAAAAGAAAGCTAGTGCAAAATCAAAGTGCTAATCCCCAGGATTTTTTTTTCCTGGATTTTTCTAATTTCTTACTATAATGGCTAATTGTCACTGTCTTTTCACTGTCACAGCTCAAGTATCTACTCTGAGAATGGGACATTTATACCTATATAGGTATATAATTGCCGAAGAGTAATTCTTTTAGTGCTCAAAGCTAAAACTGACATGAGTGTACAAACAAAAAAGCTTAGTGTAGACTTGTAGTCCTGATTCTGGAGCGATCATTAAAGATCTGTATAGCTTCAAATACTTTCTTTCTTTCTGGCTCCTACCACAGGGGTTCTAAGGATTCTTGTTTTGTAGCTTCAGTTAAAAGCTTAATCGCATCTCTGAGTCCCAGAATCCACAGTCTACAGAACACCACTTGTCCTGAAAACCCTCTTAACTGCTTTATTTTGTTACTGTCTGACATAAGTTAATGATTGTCTCAATTCTCTTTGGATCTGTTAACCTCTGGCCTTCTTTTAAGATAAATCCCAAGCATTTTACTTCTGTTTGGCACAGCTGTATCATAAATGGAATGGAACAGTATCCCTTTTCTGCCAATTTTGTACATAAGTGTACAGTGTGTATTAAGCAGTTGTCTTTTGAATAATTTTCTATCAGCAAATCATCTGCATATTTCACCAATATTGAATGTTGGGGTAGTCATATATCTTCCAAATCTATTTTCAATACTTATCAGAATATAGTTGTTGATCCTGTAAAGACCTGTGGCAATCCTGGCCAGGTTAACTGTTTCTCTTGCCAAGTGAAAATGTGTAATAGCTGGCTTTCCTCTTTAACTGTATCCTAAGAAAAGTAGCAGTCAAATCTGTAACTGTAAAATCTTTTGTTCAATTTGTAATTTGTAATAAAATGATTGATGGATCTAGTACCACCAGATGCAGTACTATCACATGCTTACTAATTTTCCTTAAGTCTTGTACAAATCTGTATTCTGGATTACCCTCTTCATTTATTCTATTTTGGGTAATGGGCCAGTATAAGAATGTATATGGGGACTCACATTCTCATAGAATACCCTCCCTCAAAAATGTATCAGTTTGGGGTTTTAATACGCAAGTGTTCTTCCCTTGAAAAAGATACTGGCTTACAGCTGGTGTAACAACACTTGTCATTTTTATTTGCATAAATTGTGTTGTCTTTAATAACCTTACATCTTCACTTGTACAACTTTACAAATTTTTTAAATTTCTTGTTACACCTGCCTTTTTGTTTTCTTTTATCACTGTGACCGGTTTAAGCTGTGCCTTTAAGAAATGGACACTTTCTGAACACTTTGGCTGAATGTTTTGGGATTATAACAGAAAACAAAGATATGCTAAACCAATTTCATTGGTAGAATCCAGCTGTAATTTTAGCTTAGTCTGTCAGTCTGGGCAGTCTTTGCTTCTTCTCCCTGTCCTGTGGGCTGGCCTGCTTTTCTCTCTGAAGCAACAGCTTGCTACGCAGGGACGACTTTGCTAACCATATAAGAGAAAACTAACTCTTGCATTCGTTTTTTTTGAGCTTAACAAAGTTTTCCCCTTTTAATTACCTTCCTTTCTCTTTCTCTCTAACCCTTTTGGGAAAAAGGGGAGGTAGGGAGGGAGAAAGGGGGAACAGGCCGAACCCCCTGGCCGCAGGAGGGTTGGGGAAAGGTCTCCTGTATTACATACATTGCTGTATATTTCTGTATATATTGTAAATATTGTATGGTTTTGTACATATTCATTGAATTCCATTTCTGCTTGTAAAATACAGCTTTCATCTGCTTCTCTGGCTGAGTTAGCTGTGGATTCTTTTGTGTGTGTGTGGGGAAACCTTCCTACCCCACCACAATCACATTCATCTCCATAATAATTAGACCTACCCCTTGTGGTGCTAACCTTATTTCTACATCTAAAGTTGGTGTTGAAGCGTGCTCCAAACCCCCCTTCCCCCACCCCCATCTGAGGAGGTTTGAATGAGGGTGGACAAAGGCACGAAATTCCTTTCCCCTCTTTGAGCATGGCAAGGTACAAAAGGCACCTTTCTTCCCAAGGTATATATTGGCACTGGACACATTGCTAGTGAAATCTTAGAGTGACCAGAAAGTGGCTGGGGGCTCATTTTTGGATTGATTCTGGAACTCATGTTGGATTTGTTTGGGGCTTGGACTCGCTACATTTGCAGCAAAATTGGAGAGTTTAGCCAGTAGCACCCAGACCTGGCTTCTCCCCAGAACTGCCTACCCTGCTGTCCTGCTCCCTGCCCTGTGATGGAGTGACCCTCTGGCCTAAACTGCAGCTGTTTGCTGGAAACACTCTGGCAGTGTAGCTTCTCTTGTGCTGCTCAGACAGCGCTGCTCCATGAGATTTGCCTTGTGGGAGCTGTGTCTAAGGACACTAACTTTGGCAGGTCCCTATTCCTTTGGATTTGTGCCGCATGATCCACAAATTGGATTATAAAGCTTGCAGTTCTGGAGACTGTTGCCAAGGAGGGATCCAGGGACCATCTCCAAATTCCTCCTTCAGTCTGGTGAGTAAAATCCAACTCTCAGCTTTCCCTAGGGTCCTGGCTTGCCTCTGATTTTATAAGTGGAGTAAAGCTATTTTGTGACTTAGCCTTTTCCATTTTCTGGATTCTCTAAATGGTACTAAAGTAGCCCATAAGCATTCTTGCAGAATTTGTGAGCAAATAGAACCTGTAAATAAAATTTAATCAGTTTTGTAAGTAATTTTGAGGTGGTTTTGGGTTTTTTGAAAATAAAGATAACCGTATTTTTATAATTCCCACTGTGTTAATTTGTTCCCAATAAAAAGTCTGTAACAGAATTATTCCCAAGAGACAGACCAGTGAATCTTCAGCTATTACAAATCTTCTGCATATGCTTTTATTTCCAATAGTCATTCACAATGGTTTAATCAGAGGCTTCTTTTCTACTTCCATCATACTCTGTACCAAATTCTGATCTTTTGTACTTGATCCTATATACCCTACAGGTACATAATGAAAGAGTGATAGATTTGTATCAGTCTACCAAAAATTTTCTTTCTTTACCTTCAATTTTCCTCATTATATGTCCCTCCTGATCCAGTTTTATTTTCCAGATGGAGTGTATAATCAGTACATCCTCTGGTCTTCTCGTTACTGAGAATTTGCTCCGAGACAGTGATCAGATTGATTTATCGTTCAGTTTGGCCTTTTACTACAAGAGTGTAGAGGGAAGTTGCTTTAAAAGTGTCTCAGATTCCTACAGAAATAACATTCACACTCTCCCTGGGTGCCTGTGCTGCTGACCTGGTATGGGATGCTGTGGTGGCTTGAAGTTTCCCCCAGCATTAACTTTGCCAGACCAACTCAGTTAGAAGCAAATAAAGCTGTATTTACAAGCAAGACCTACACTGTACAATAGAATGCAATGAATATGTACAAAATGTACAGTGTTTACAATATTATACACGTATTTACAATTAGCAAACAACATGAAAGTCCTCCTGGTCAGAGACCAGAGATGATATTCCACTGTCCCCCTTCCCCCCATCCCACAAGAGAGAGGGAAGCAGAGAGAAAGCAGTGGGTTAGACTTAACTAAACCATTTCAGCCAAGGCAAGATGACAAGCAGGTCAATCTCTCCTGAGCAAAAAAAACAGAAGAGATCAGAAAAGAAGAGAGAATTGTTTTGGTACAACATCTTATTCTAGATATTTACCCAATGAATTTGTTTAGAATAATCTTTTGTTTTCCTTTCTACACCCAATAGTGACTTATTTATATTTTTTCTACTTTTCTGCTCAAAATGTGTAACTAAATTTTAAAGGCATAGCCTAAAACCACCACAGATGCACAGTGATAGGACAATATGATCTCATACTGCCCCTTCACTGGGGATTCCTCTCTACATCCCCTGCCTTTATCTGTTTTTTTTTTTTTTTTTTTTTTTTTTTTTTTTTTTCTTTTGCCAACACTGCCAGAAAATTTCCCTTTTCTGTTTTTTCACTCTATTTTCCATTCCATCATATATAAACATGCCTATACTGAGCCAACCAGGCAAGTGTTTCTTAAAATATTTTTGGATATCTGAGGTTGCCTAGTCAATGAACACACAGCAAGTGTTTCTAAAAAATTCAATACAATTCACACCCCCTTTCTGCTCCCCATCCCTTTCTTTTAGTTTCAGGGGTTGAACCGTCAAGATGCAACTTGAGTCACTGACAAATAGTGGGGCAAAGTAGTTGTTCAGCAACTCAGCCCTTTCCTTGTCTTTGGTCAACCGGTTCCATCCTACCTCCAGTAGTGGATGGACATCCTCCCTAGCTCTTCTCTTCCTGTTAACATACTTTTAAAGACACTTTTTATTATCTTTAATGGCACTGGCCAGATTGATTTCTAGTTGAATTTATGCCTTTAGACTTTTCTTCCTACATGTCCTTGCAACAGTGTGGCTGTACATCCAATGTCCCCACCGCCCCACACTCTGTGAAGCCAGGATGGGTGGAAGCGGAGAAGCAGAATAGAGAGAGACAGGGGGAGACACTTCCCCCTACCCAGGGCTGTGGGCCAGTAGACTCACATGAGCCCCTCCCCCAAGCCACATTCTTTGCCAGGCACAGTAAGATACATGACATGTACTGGGGCAAGTCTGAGCAAAGAACAGATCTTTATCTGTTCCTGGGACCCACTTGTATTGTCTGAGCTTTGGAAATGCTTTCCACCATGATGTCCAAAATATTAGGCTGGTTTTCATAAAAATGGATCATCTGCATTGCAAGCGAGCTCTTTCTCTTGAGTTTCCCTTGCCACACACCTCGATTAAGCAATTGTAGCATTTCAGGAGAATTCTCAGATAAAAAGGAATGAAAAGAGGAATTCCTGCAATCAGCGTATAGTGCTGTGAGTATTCGATATATTACTGAAGTCCCCTAAGTTACTAAAGTTCCTTCCTTTTGTTAGTGGGGTATTACTGCTACTTTTGGATCTATCTTTTCCAAATGCTACTCTCAAATAATATGTAACCATTCCTATTGTGAAGATAACCCCCAACTGCATAACCAAACCTCTATAAACTTTGTAACACATTATGAAGACAAATTTATAAAAAAATAAATATTCCCCCTTATTTGTAACAAATAGCCTTGTGATCTTTCTGAGTTGCCTGCACCTCCTTCCATAGCTGTTTACAAGCAGCAGCTGTAGTAGAGAGCCAACCCTCATTGGCTCATTCACTAGCTGTATCAGGACGTTATCTTCCACACACTCCAAACATCTTTGGCAATTCTTCCTGAGTACACTCTGCAGCCTGATGCTTGATTGGCTGCATATGTCCCCTGAAGCTCTGTCTGATAACTGCATTGGGGGGCCGGGGTGGGGGGCAGCATGTGAGGAATCCATCACCTTCTGATGCTGAATGGCATTGCTCCCACACAGGGGCTATTCTCCTCAGTGAGAGTATTCCCCTGCCTGCTTGCCCTCCCTTCATGAACTACTGCAAAAAGTGCCATGTCACACCCTTCCTGCTGCTCCATGCCCTGTATGTCTGCCCCGCTTGCCCAGCCAGTTCATTGGCACTCTGATTCAGTGGCACTCCCTGGGGACAGTTAAATAGTCCACAGAGTGTGTGTCTCTGCCCACACTGCACCTGCCTCTCTCACAAGTGTTGCTGACTCAGTGCCATGGGGTTTCTTGCCACAAGGGGTTCCAGTTCAGAAAAAGAAAACCCATCCATTGAGTTTTCCCCCCTTGCCAAACTGTCACGGGGACAGAATAACAGTTTAGATCCTAGCTTCAGCCACAGAGTCAGTTTATTTCAGCTTCAGGTGGATGGTTCTGGAGAAGGACCTTAAATAAACTCCTGTAAAATTGTACCCTTAAAATCTAAGTTACCTTTCCATTATGCAATTTTTTTGTCTAATAGTAATATCTGAACCTGGGGTCCTGTTCTTCATTACATCTTTTTTCTGTCTCTAGGATGGTTACTCTATTTGCTTTCTCAGTGATGAAGCTTCTGATAATGAATGAGGCTGCATTATTTTATACAGGATGCAGCTTCTGTGACAGATGTGCTGGCCTTGTTTTTTTTTCTCCACAGGATGCAGTCTCCAGACCTCCCAGTGCAGAAGTTCAGGAAAAGTTCATCGCTTGTGTCCTAAGGCTTTAGTGAGTCTAGCTACTCATGCTAAGCAATCTGCCCACACTTAATTAATTTTAATTGTAAACAGATGGCTAAGGGAACAGAAACTTTCTTTAAAATGGGTGAGGTTCCAACAGATTGGAAAAGGGGAAACATAATCCCTGTTTTTAAAAAGGGAAGCAAAGAAAACCAAGGGAACTGCAGACCAGTCAGCCTCACTACTGTGCCAGGTAAAATCATGAAACAGATCCTTCTGGAAGCTGTACTAAGGCACATGAAAAATAATGAGGTGGTCAGTGACAGCAAACGTGGCTTCATTAAGGGCAAATTGTTCTTGACTAATCTGGTGGCCTACTACAGCAGAGCTACAGCACTCGTTGACATGGGGAAAGCAACTGACATCATTTACCCAGACTTGTGAATGGCATTTGTCACTGTCCAACATGACAATAATACAATAATACAATAATACAATACACCAGGTTGGAAGAGACCTTCAAGATCATCGCGTCCAACCCATCAAACAATCCAACCCACCCAACAACTAGACCATACAGCCAAGCACCCCATCAAGTCTTCTCCTGAACACCTCCAGTGAAGGTGACTCCACCACCTCCATGGGCAGCCGATTCCAATGGCCAATCACTCTCTCCGTGTAGAACTTCTTCCTAACATCCAGCCTAAACCTGCCCTGGCGCAGCCTGAGACTGTGTCCTCTTGTTCTGGTGCTGGCTGCCTGGGAGAAGAGGCCAACCTCTGCCTGGCTACAACCTCCCTTCAGGTAGTTGTAGAGAGCAAGAAGGTCACCCCTCAGTCTCCTCTTCTCCAGGCTAAGCAACCCCAGCTCCCTCAGCCTTTCCTCATAGGCCTTGTGTTCCAAACCCCTCACCAGCTTTGTTGCCCTTCTCTGGACACGTTCCAGCAAGTCAACATCCTTCCTAAACTGAGGGGCCCAGAACTGGACACAGGACTCAAGGTGTGGCCTAACCAGTGCAGTGTACAGGGGAGAATGACCTCCCTGCTCCTGCTGGCCACACTGTTCCTGATGCAAGCCAGGATGCCATTGGCCTTCTTGGCTGCCTGGGCACACTGCAGGCTCATGTTCAGCCTACAATCAACCAGTACCCCCAGGTCCCTCTCTGCCTGGCCACTCTCCAGCCACTCTGACCCCAGCCTGTAGCACTGCCTGGGGTTGTTGTGGCCAATGTACAGAATCCGGCACTTGGATGTGTTCAATCTCATGCCATTGGACTCTGCCCATCTGTCCAGCCTGTCGAGGTCCCTCTGCAAAGCCTCTCTGCCCTCCAGCAAATAAACTGCTGCCCCCAGTTTGGTGTCATCTGCAAATTTACTGATGATGGACTCAATGCCCTCATCCAGATCATCAATAAAGATGTTGAAGAGCATGGGGCCCAGTACTGATCCTCGGGGCACACCACTAGTGACAGGCCGCCAGCTGGATGTGGCACCATTCACCACCACTCTCTGGGCTCGGCCCTCCAGCCAGTTCCTAACCCAACGCAGTGTGCTCCTGTCCAAGCCATGGGCTGCCAGCTTGGCCAGGAGTTTGCTGTGGGGGACGGTGTCAAAGGCCTTGCTGAGGTCCAGGTAGACCACATCCACAGGCCTCCCCACATCCACCAGGCGGGTCACCTGATCATAGAAGGAGATCAGGTTGGTCAGGCAGGACCTGCCCCTTCTAAATCCATGCTGGCTAGGCCTGAGCCCCTGGTCATCCTGTAAGTGCTGTGTGATCGCACATGAGATGACCCGTTCCATAATCTTGCCTGGCACTGAGGTCAGGCTGACAGGCCTATAATTCCCTGGCTCATCCAACCGGCCCTTCTTGTGGATGGGCACCACGTTAGCCAGCTTCCAGTCTTCTGGGACCTCTCCAGTGAGCCAGGACTGCTGAAAAATGATGGAAAGTGGCTTGGACAGCTCATTTGTCAGCAATCTCAGCACCCTAGGATGGATCCCATCCGGTCCCATGGCCTTGTGGGGGTCCAAGCGGCTCAGTAGATCTCTAACTTCCTCTTGGAGCAGTGGGAAACTATGCAGCTCTCTGTCTCTTTCTGCCAGCTCTGCAGGCCAGCTGTCTGGAAGATGTTCTGCCCTGCTAGTGAAGACTGAGGCAAAGAAGGTGTTAAGTACCTCTGCCTTTTCCTCATTCTTTGTTACAACGTTCCCCTCCGTGTCAACCAAGGAGTGGAGGTTGTCCTTGCCCTTCTTCTTGCTATTGATGTATTTATAGAAGGACTTTTTGTTGTCCTTCACAGCAGAGGCCAGTCTAAGTTCTAAATGGGCTTTTGCCTCCCTAATTTTCTTCCTACACAACCTAGCAACATCCCTAAACTTTCTGTAGGTTGCCTCCCCTTTCTTCCAAAGATGATACACCCTCTTTTTTTCCCTAAGTTCTATTAAAAGTTCATTGCCCATCCAGGCTGGCCGTCTGCCCCGGCGGCTCATCTTCCGGCACACCGGCACAGCCTGTTCTTGCACCTTCAATAGTTCTTCCTTGAAGTAGGTCCAGCTCTCCTGGACCCCTTTGTTTTTGAGGGCTGATTCCCAAGGAACCTTCTGAATTAGTTCTTTGAGTAGCCTGAACTCTGCCCTCCTGAAGTCCAGAGTGGAGGTCTTCTTACTCCCCCTCTTGGCTTGGCTGCATACTGAAAACTATTATGTCGTGGTCACTGGTGCCTAAACACCCTCCGACCACCACATCACCCACCAGCCCTTCCCTGTTGGTGAAGAGGAGGTCAAGCATAGCCTTACCCCTGGTAGGCTCACGCAGCACCTGGGATAAGAAGCTGTCCTCCATGCACTCTAAGAACCTCCTAGACTGCCTCCTCTCTGCTGTGTTGAGATCCCAACAGATATCAGGCAGGTTGAAGTCACCCATGAGAATGAGGTCAGGTGATCTTGAGACAGCCTTAAGCTGCCTATAGACATCTGTGTCTCTAAGATGGAAAGATATAGTTTTGATGGATGGACCACTTGGTGGATAAGGGACTAGCTAGAAGGTCTCAGAGTTGTTAACAACTCAATGTCCACGTGGAGACCACTGACAAATAGAGCTGCTCAGGAGTCTGTTCTGGGTCCAGTGCTGTTCAACATCTTTGTCAGTGGTATGGACAACGGTATCAAGTGCACCCTTAGCAGATTTGCTGATGATATGAAGCTGAGTGGTGTAGTGGACTCACTTGAGGGAAGGGATGCCAACTAAATGGACCTTGACAGGCTTGAAAAATGCACCAGTGAAAAACTGCATGAGGTTCAACAAGTCAAACTGCAAGGTCCTACACCTGGGTCAGGCTAATCCCAGGCACAAATATAAACTAGCTACAGAGTGGGTTGAGAGTTGCCCTGAAAAGAAGGATTTGGGAGTGTTGACAGATGAGAAGCCCAACATGAGCCAGCAGTCTGGCCAGCAGATCAAGAGACATGATTCTTCCCTTTACTCTGCTCTTGTGAGAGCCCCACCTCGAATGCTGTGTCCAGTTCCGATGTCCCCACTGTAAGAGGGACATAGATCTGTTGGAACAAGTCCAGAGGAGGGCCACAAAGATGATCCAGGGGCTGGACACTTCTGCTATGCGGATAAGCTATGGGAACTGGGATTGTTCAGCCTGGAGAAGAGAACGCTCTGGGAGGACACTATAACTGCTTTCCAATACCCGAAAAGACCCTACAGGAAGGCTGGAGAGGGACTTTTTACAAGAGAGTCCACTTACAGTACACTCCTGTGTTTATTTACATCTCAATATGTTTGGGGTTTTTGTGTGGTTGTGTGTTTTTTTTTTTGTTGGTTGGTTGGTTGATTTGTGGTTCTTTTTTGTTTGGGGTTTTTGATGGTTGTTTTTTGTTTGTTTGGGTGTTTGTTTTTCAGGAAACTCATTTAGGGTAAAAGTTCGCATATAAAAGCTGAAAGATATAACCTGTTCATTAGTGTTCAATATCTTTGCTCAAGAGACTTCAGTTAGATGACAGATCACTGGCTCCCTCCTGGGCCAGGAAAGACTTTATTATAGTCAGTCTGTCTGATTTAGGATCTTTGACAAGTTCCAGAGGGTGTCATGTCCAGCATACCATGTAAAAGATGACAGATTCACTGTTAAGCAATTGAAATTTAAAGTAGAGTGAGCAAGATGTAATACCAAAGGATAAAATCTATATGTTATCATTTCCTATTATCAGGACCTAAAATACATATGTCTCATCTCTCAAGACACCTGTACTTAAAGGACAAATTAGAAAGCTGACAAACTCATGCTTTAAACCACTTCACTGACACTTGATTCTTGTCTCAATGTCTCTCCTTAAAGAATTAGACTAGGACAATATGTAGTGACATAATGAAAATTAACTTTTACCTCAAGAACTTAACTAATTCACGGTCTAATGTAAAACATTTCCACTGACTCTCTTTTAATGTAGATAATAAAAAATGTAGATATAGTTAGGATTAAGACATTCATAAATAAGATTAGAATTTAATTGTCACTAATATTGTTTGCCATAGTGCCTCTATGTATATGTACAGGTATCTGTTTTCCTATTAAATCAATTAATTATATTATTCTTGCAAGTATATCAAGTTTTTATTGCTATTGACAGTATAACAGATCCTAATTTCTTTCATAAAATAGTCAACAGCAATTAATTTTATTGAAAGAACGAACTCTAACATAAATAAAATTCTGAAAGATATTTCTCAATGTTATGTATACTCACTGCATAGACCATAGAGTAGTCTGCAGTTTTACTGTTATTCAATTCAATTATTTGGTTGAGGTTTTATTTTCTAAATAAAAAAATAAAAAAATAAAAAAAAAAAATAATTACAATTTCCAAAGGCTTTAATTTTATTTCATCCCTCTAGAAAGTTCAAAAGAAATTCTACATTTTCTTCTATCGTTTTCAGATTTCAGAGATTGAAATACCTACAGAACTAATGCTACCTAAATGCATTTGGTTATTGTTGAGGGAAACGAGAGATAAAAGGAAGGAGAGCAAATCAATTTCTCTTGAATGATGATTTACAGAAGAAGAAACTGAAGCAAGTTGAGAGAAAACAAGCTGATGATAAACTTGGCAACTATTCTTTAAGTGCCTTGTACACGTGATGCAATAAGCCTGAAGCAATGAACTGATGGAAGAGGCCACAGAAAACAACTTCAGCAAAATATGGTTTAAGTGAACAAATAGTTGGGGCATGACTTGAAAATATTCAATTCAAATATCACACAGTCTAAACACCTCTGCTATGATCTAAATACTACCATATCATTTAAAATTCCATATGGCTACCTTAAGATTATGGGTTGGAAATCTATACATATTTTGATGAAAATTATTTCTTTAGTAAGTAACTTGCAAAAGGATTATTTCAGCATGTTGTTTGTTTGTCTGTTTGGTTTATTGAAAAGAAAAATCTTAGGGTTTTTTAGAAATAGGAGATTGATACTGTACCATGTTAATTTAAAAATGTTGAGGAAAAAAGTAGAAACCAGTTGGGAGTTATGACTACCCTGAACTGTAGAACACTAATAAGAGATTTTATGTCCATAATAGGAAGATGGTACTAGGGAACTGAAGGGAATACTGATTATAGATGTAAGAAAACATTAATATACATAGTATTATTAATATTTTAGAGAATATTGATTGGGACACCTTGTGAAAAGTACATTGCATGACACTGAATATTTAGATTCTATTCCTTGCTCTCTGATATATTTTTTGTCTAACTTGTATTAAATCTCTTTAGCTGTAATTCCTAGCAGTCAGTCATGTACACTACAGAAAATGTAAAATTATGTGTGGCTTATACCATATTGATAGACTGAGGCTTAGGGTTTTTTTTCCATTTACAAATTTAGACAGGAATACTTTCTACAACAAAATTTTTTATCAGTGTTCAAATATTGTGAAAGAATAAAAATGTGGGTGCAATACCTAGACAGACATTATGGAATATACGAATGATGTATCAGGGTTTGAAATACAATCTCATTACTGTTGCTACAGCAGAGGCCTCTCACACTCATAAGAATAAAAAGCCATTTAGCATACTTCAAATTATCTTGGTTTTATCCCATAAATAAGCATGCTAATATAGCAGAAATGAAGAAGCATTTTTTCATCCATTGACCTCATAAAAAAAGTAGAATTGCCATTGGTAATAACAGGCCATTGGCCTTGTACTGACTGTGCCATATGTTGACTGTACAAGGCCCTAGTCTTGATCAGCTGTTGGTATTTACTGGGGGAGCTGGCTGCATGAGCTTCATACCATGTGTGAGCTTGGTAGGATGTGCCATTTAAGAGTAGGGCAATGGAGAAGGCTTTGAAAATATGACAGAGGTCAAAAGCAGAGATACCAGAACCATAAACAGCTCAGTGGCAGTCAAGTGCTGAAAAAGCTCAGCATCAAGAATTATGTCAACATTGTTCATTTTTTCGGTTTTAGTTCAGAAGAGAACATGTTTTTTAAGTTAATACCTGATCACCTCAGAGGTAGTGCAAGTGCAGAAACTTGAAGAAACTAAACAAGAAGTCGTATTTCTGGGAGTACTGTATCAATCCTAGGCACTAAAGCAACACAGGCATCATGTCTTCATATTGAACTGCTATTTCCTGATGGAAAAACAACTTACTGGCAAATTCTGATCAGTTCTGTTCTCAGTATACTGATTCTGTTTATGCCCAGATGCATTTGAAATTCATCTTCCCTGTATATATCGATATGGCAAGCAATCAGAGCTCCAATAAAACAGTAACCAAGTATCATGTCAGTAATTTGACAGATCAAGGGCTCCCCAAGGACTCTATAATAACAGTGCCCAATGCACTTTTTTTGCACATATGAATACTCATATTAGCTTGTTCAAAATTTTTATTCAGTATCTGTTATGACTGTAATGATGTAATTCAAGTTTATTGTGTAGATTTCAAGCTATCATTACAATTAAATATTCTATAGCAAGTATCATCTCAGACTAAATAAATAGATAAAATGCTTACACTAGAGAATAAAACACGTGATAAGTTACTTTTAAGAGTAAACCAAATAAAGTAAATACCAAGTTGTGTTGTCATATAATTTACAGTTTAAAGTGTATGATAATGGATAAAATTAACATTCAGCTGAACTGCCCTTGTTTCTCATGAGGCAAACGTGCAGGCAGATGAGCAGGGAAGTCATTCTGCCCCTGTACACTGCACTGGTTAGGCCACACCTTGAGTCCTGTGTCCAGTTCTGGGCCCCTCAGTTTAGGAAGGAGGTTTAACTCCCTACTTGAGTTTCTAAAAAAAGATTAAAAATCTTTTTTCAAGTCAGCCCCAGCCAGCACCTGTGGATGATATTGGAGTAGTCATCAATCCTGTCCCTAACAGCCAGGGGGCCACCAGGCCCCCGGCCTTTGATGTCACCACCACCATCACCCAGTGCACACCATGGGCACACACCAGTGATGAGAGGAGGATCCTCAGCCCAGATGGGCTCAGCTTGGGGCTTCTGCCTTTCCTGGCTGGGATTAAAAAGGGGAGTGGGTGAGGAGGGCCAAGTGGCCACACCTGGGGTGGGAGGAGACTTGAATCCAATAGAGCCCAGGTGCTCCAAGATTTGAGGGGAAAAAGGGGGAAAATGGGGCAGGTGAGGGACTTGAGGGTGTCAGATAATGACAGGTCTAGGGGGAATGGGAATTAAATAGAAATGGGTAGAATCAGATTGGATGTTAGGAAGAGTGATTGGCCATTGGAATGTGCTGCCCAGGGAGGTAGTGGAGTCACTGTCCCTGGAAGTGTTTAAAACAAGACTGGATGAGGTACTTGGTGCCGTGGTTTAGTTGATTAGATGGTGTTGGGTGATAGGTTGGACTTGATAATCTTAAAGGTCTTTTCTAACCTGGTTAATTCTGTGACTCTGTGAATGGCATTGAGCCTGGGAAGAAGGCAGTGGAGTGAGGGTAAGAAGTTGGGGTTTTTTTGTCTTTGTTTCTCATCATCCTACTTTAATTTTAATTGACAGTAAATAAAACTAATTTTTACTAAGTCAAGTCGGGTTTGCCCATGGCAGCAATTACTAAGTGATCTTCCTGTCTATATCTTGATACATGAGGTGGAACCTATTTTTAATCTTTTTTTAAACTTTTTCCTACCCCTGCCCTTTGTCCCTCATCTGCCTCATTTTCCCCCTTTTTCCCCTCAAATCCCAGAACACCTGGGCTCTGTTGGAGCCAAGTCTCCTCCCACCCCAGGTGTGGCCACTTGGCCCTCCCCACCCACTCCCCTTTTTAATCCCAGCCAGGAAAGGCAGAAGCCCCAAGCTGAGCCCGTCTGGGCTGAGGATCCTTCTCTTGTCACTGGTGAGTGCCCATGGTGTGCACTGGGTGGTGGTGACAACAAAGGCCGGGGGGCCTAGTGGCCCCCTGGCTGTTAGGGACAGGATTGATGACTACTCCAATATCATCCACAGGTGCTGGCTGGGGCTGAGGTCCTCTCTGTGATATCTTGGCTGCTTGAGTGTCTTGCTCCTGGCTCTGGGGTGGCTGTAAACCTGGCGGTGATGGAGCTGGAGCTGTTTAGATGATATGATGTTAATCACATTATTTTTACCTGGAGTCCCCTTGAATCTGCTCTCATCGATAAATCTCTGCTGTCGTGCCTCATTTGCAGACCATTTCTTCCCCCTCATTGCTTCCTTTCAGAAATGAGGAAGGAAAGGAGGAAGAAAAGCAATAAAGCATTCAGGACAATGCATTCACTTCTCAATCAGCTCTGATGATAGGTTGAACTTGATCTCAAAGGTCCCCTCCAACCTGGCTAACTCTATTCTAATCTATCAGATTAGTCAAGCAAGATTTTCCCTTAGTGAATAGAATAGAATAAACCAGGCTGGAAGAGACCTTCAAGATTATCATGTCCAACCTATTATCCAACTGTAACATATCTATCACATAGCCGAAGCCAATGCGCTTGCCACAGCATAAGGCTGGACTGTGTTGTCATCATGCATAACAGCTTTAATATCTTCAGGCAACAAAATTCCTGTGGACCATATATAATTTATCATTTGTTTAGTAGGCTCACCCTGCAGCCCACACTCCTTTGCTGTAGCTCTCAGATGGGACAGTAACTTCCAATCTATAGGGCGATACACCGCTTCAACTTCACCCCTGTCATTCTGCGCATAAGAGACTGGAAAAGCTTGCAACTCTTCAAGAGAATCACAAAGCTCATAATCCTTGTTATGCAGAGCTTCCTTTCGAATAGACAACCAATCAATCTTTATGATAGGAGGGGTACTCCGGTTAGATTTACTGTTTTCTTCTACCCTCTTTTGATACTTTTTGAGCATAGGTTTCTCATTGTTTAATTTCGAATCCTTCACAGCAGAATTACATGCCACAAATGCTTCCTCCTTGTAACACTGTGCAGCCTCCTCCTCCAGTTCCTCCTCGTCCGTCTCAGAAAGCTGCTCTTTCTCAACTTTTACTTTAGGTGATAGCTGGACAGAGGGCTGGGGAGGAGAGGCACTGCATGACTGATCATGCGGAACGAGGTTCAAAGGGGGAGCAGATGGTGCCGTAATTGCTTTACTACCTTCTGAGGGAAACTCTTTGTTAGTTCGAGCAGGATTAGAAATCAGGATAGTATTCCCAATCGGTGGGCTAGGTACATAATCACAACCAAACTGATGCAAACCTGGTTTCCCTTGCATCCCATCCAGACCTTGCATTCCATCCAACGCAGCTGTTGCTACCGCTGCAACCTTTTTCTCAGTCTGATACTGACTTAAACAATTCATAACACCTCTCCATGGTTTCATAAGCTTACGAGCAACTTTATCATCATCAATCACCTTATACCACAAAACATTACCTACTTCTCTCCACACATCAACACTAAACACATCTTCAGACGACTTAAAAAACCCATTCTCTCTACCAAACTGTAATAAACGTTCAGGATGCTTCTTTAAATCCACATCCCCTACACTGCGTTTCTCAAGGAAACTTTTAAATAAGTTAAGAGCTACTTCGCTTTCCATCCCTTAGTGCAGCCTTCAAACCCGTGAAAAGCCGACAGCAGCTCTTACCCGGACGGCGAGCCAAATTCCAGCTCAGGCACGGTACGAACTCCCTACGCCAGCGTTGAGTCGCACTTTTGCCCCTCGATTCGCTGCTAATCGATGCTTTTCCGGGCTCGCCACCACCCCGACAGCAAGAAGGTCTCCGAAAGCCTCCTATTCCGCGTCCGATAGCAAGAAGGTCTCCGAAAGCCTCCTATTCCGCGTCGGGGGTTCTCTCCCTTTCCCACTGGATCGTCCGTCCCTGTTCACGGCGCCAGATATCAGAGAGCGGCGAGGAAGACAGCAGCAATCAATGTGATTGATAAGCATGCTTCAACTTTATTGCCCGGATACACAGTTTATATAGCATCTCAGTTAAATATGCACAAGCGTCACTATTCTATTGGTCACTGACTGAAGGCAACATTATAATATCCAGCCCACTTGCAATTAGGTCTGTGTACAATATCAAAGGCTCTGTGTACATTCTTAGAAAACTCCCTTCTCACTAGCTCTTCCTTTCCCATCCAATTATCCTACCTAGCTCTTCCTTTCCCATCCAGTTATCTTGCAAACACACAGCCACGAGAACAGCTGCAAGGCCATAGTGACCTCACTGCCTCAGCATGCCAGCTAACTATGGGCAGTAAACAACAAGATGGAGTACGGCCTACACATTCTGCTCAAGTAGCTGTTCCACAGAGACATGTCCCTTAGATTTAAGCCATTCTCCAACATCCAACAGCATCTATCAATTAAACTGTGCAACCAAGCACCCTATCAAGTCTTCTCTTGAGCATCTCCAATGATGGTGACTCAACGATCTCCCTGGGCAGACCGTTCCAATGGGCAGTCACTCTCTCTGTATAGAACTTCTTCCCAGCATCCAGTCTAAACCTCCCCTGGTGCAGCTTGAGACTGTGTCCTCTTGTTCTGGTGCTGCCTGTCTGGCAAAAGAGACCAACCTCTGTCTGGCTACAACCTCCCTTCAGGTAGTTGTAGAGAGCAAGAAGGTCACCCCTCAGTCTCCTCTTCTCCAGGCTAAGCAACCCTAGCTCCCTCAGCCTCTCCTCATAGGGCTTGTGTTCCAAACCCCTCACCAACCTTGTTGCCCTTCTCTGGACACATTCCAGCAAGTCAACATCCTTCCTAAACTGAGGGGCCCAGAACTGGACACAGTATTCAAGGTGTGGCCTAACCAGTGCAGTGTACAGGGGCACAATGACCTCCCTGCTCCTGCTGGCCACACGGTTCCTGATGCAGGCCAGGATGCCATTGGCCTTCTTGGCTGCCTGGGCACACTGCAGGTTCATGTTCAGACTAGCATTGACCAGTACCCCCATACTGGCTGTGGAATAGATCAAACAGTAAGCACGAAGCAAGATCTCCACCTTTAGAAATGGAAGACTCAGCAGCTGAAGGATTTAGCTGAAAGGCTGACATGGTATGAGGTACTGGGGGGAGGAAGGAAGAACCCACACAAACCAAACAACTCTCAGCCCATAATGCAAGACAAAATTGATTCTCTACAATTTTGCTGAAGGAAATGGTCATGCAACTTTTCAACCTCTAGTTGGTGCCCGGCTTTTATCTTGGGTCTTAAGGAGGGAGCAAGAGGGAAGAGGGAAGCACAGCTTGAATAGATGAGACAATCATTTCTAAAGCAATCTCTTCCTCACCTCACTTTTCATCAGGAGTCACACATTCTGCAATACAATACAATAAACCAGGTTGGAAGAGACCTTCAAGATCATCGCATCCAACCCATCAAGCAACTAGATCATGTCACCAAGCACCCCATCAAGTCTCTTCCTGAACACCTCCAATGACGGTGACTCCACCACCTCCCCAGGCAGCCCATTCCAATGGGGAATCACTCTCTCTGTATAGAACTTCCTCCTAATGGTCAGTCTAAACCTGCCCTGGTGCAGCTTGAGACTGTGTCCTCTTGTTCTGGTGCTGGCTGCCTGGGAGAAGAGGCCAACCTCTGCCCGGCTACAACCTCCCTTCAGGTAGTTGTAGAGAGCAAGAAGGTCACCCCTCAGTCTCCTCTTCTCCAGGCTAAGCAACCCCTGCTCCCTCAGCCTCTCCTCATAGGGCTTGTGTTTCAAACCCTTCACCAACCTTGTTGCCCTTCTCTGGACATGTTCCAGCAAGTCAACATCCTTCCTAAACTGAATGGGCCCAGAACTGGACACAGTACTCAAGCTGTGACCTAACCAGTGCAGTGTACAGGGGCAGAATGACCTCCCTGCTCCTGCTGGCCACGCTGTTCCTGATGCAGACCAGGATGCCATTGGCCCTTTTGGCTGCATGGGCACACTGCAGGCTCATGTTCAGCCTCCCATCAACCAGCATCCCCAGGTCCCTCTCTGCCTGGCCACTCTCCAGCCACTCTGACCCCAGCCTGTAGCACTGCATGGGGTTGCTGTGGCCAATGTGCAGAACCCGGCGCTTGGATGTGTTAAATCTTACGCCACTGGACTCTGCCCATCTGTCCTCCATTCATTGCAGAAAAGCAGGAACCTAGAGCATGTGTCCATTGTGGTCCCACATTTTGAGATGCCAGGAGGACAGTGAAAATACTCAGCAAGTGATAAACTGCAGGCTAGGTGGACGAGCACGTCACCAGACATACTAGCACTTAAAAGAAAAGAACTTCCAACTAAATAGAAAAATCCATTTGAGTGAAGATGCATCTCTTCAAGGATCTTCTGTGCATTACACAAAGCACACTCTCTAGGAAGTTCAAGTATTCTGAACACAGAAAATCCTGTCAAGGTAGAGCTTAGAAATATGATTACAGCTGCCATGTTCCAAAAACTAAGTTTTAGGGTTTGCACTAAAAACAGGGGAGAGGCAATACTGTTATCTCCAACATATGACTTATTGACAATGGGGTCCACACTCTTCTCTTTATTTTTCTTTTCTTGACAGCTTCACCCAAGTACACTCATGCTAAAAGCCTCTTTAGTATTATACTACAAGACATTGTCTGCTTCTTCTAAGGGTTCTGAAAGACGAGAGCTCTCCTGAGGTACCAGGTTTCCATTGCAGGAAATTCTCCACTGCCCCTCATTTCTAACTCCTCTGCCTCTCTCCATCACACAGAGTGTCTCAGGATTGATAGGATGTGGAATTTGCAGTCAGTTCTTAACATCTCCTTTCTGCTGCTCTTTTCTCCTTACATGTTCATGCTCCATCATGGGTCTTTTCCATAGGCCATATTTCTGGCAGGAGAGCCTGGTCCTCTGTCATAGAATCATAGAATCAACCAGATTGGAAAAGACCTTAGAGATCATCAAGTCCAACCTAATACCTAACACTTCATGACAACTAAACCATGGCTTTAAGTGCCACATCTAATCTTTTTTTGAATATCTCCAGGGATGGTGACTTCACCGCCTCTGTGGGCAGCCCATTCCACTGGCCAATCACTCTTTCTGTGAAGAACTTTCTCCTCACCTCAAGCTTAAACTTAGCCTAGCACAGCTTGAGATTGTGTCCTCTTGTTCTGCCACCGGTTGCCTGGGAGAAGACACTAACCCCCACCTGTCTACAACCTCCTTTCAGGAAGCTGTAGAGCTGATGGGTATCCAGAGAACACAGTTTCTTTCAGGGCGTATCCACCTGTAGCAGTATGAAGTTTTCCAAAGGATTCAGTGTAGATATCTTCTTCAGCATGGTATGCAAGGAATCACCTGTTCTGACACTTGGAATTTCCCCTTCCCTTCATTATTTTACATGCTTGTTCACCCCTCTCTCACCACTGCTGCACAGTGGTTTTCACCACTCTTTTTTTCCTGATACTTTTCACTGATCATCCTTCCAAGTCAATGTCTTGTTATTGTTGCCATGGTATCTGCTTTACAGAATTTCCAATATTTTTCCTGCAAACAGCAACGGGTTTTCTATATAACAAAGTTGAAAAGATTTTCATGGACCATCCTTGACAGCCCACCACAAAGCTCTAGTCTGAGTGTGAGATGGTGGCAATGATCTGACAGCATCATCTTCTGCATTTGCCTCTGCCTGATCAACTCTTGCTCTGGCAAGGAGAATCCACCAGAAAACTGCTGGGTTGTTTCTTTTTAAAAGCTGTCTAACTGATACTTTTGTCATAGAGATGCTATTGTTATCTCCTAAGGTGACACACAGTCAAACAAGGGTGCGAAACAATATTTAACACTGTCAACTGGCAGTTAGCTCATTCCCTGACACTAATTTCTCAGCAGTACATACAGTGTAAAGTCCATAAGTACCTCAGGTACTCTGGGCTCATTCCTCCTCAGAATTTACTTTGAACATTTCCTTGAAAATAAATAAATATTTACTCAAATGTTGCCCTTGGAAGAAAGAACAATTCTTAGATAACTTCATATTCTCCTCCACCCTATTTGTATGTTCTTTGTTCTTTCTTTCTATGTCCCCTGAGTCTTCTCTCTCCTGCATACATTGTACAATGAATCTATAATGTCAAGGAGACTAAATAATTTTAAAGTGAGGAGATTTAATGTGATAGCTTCTTGGAAAAGTGACTACATACATCCATGACCAGAATGATGGGTGAGAAGAGTTATTAGATTGTCTGATTATTTTTTTTTTGTGTGATGTCTTATTAGTAAGGACTTGCTGTATTAACAGCAAGTAAAGTTAGAGGTATTTGAAGAGCCCTTAGGCAAATTTGGGTCTTTTTCCACCAAAAGAACAGAAGTTACTCAGAAAACTACTTTATGTTATTGCTGTGTATTTCTGCACATTGATTGAACATGGGTTATCAAAAGAAAAAAAAAATCTACGTTGGTTTGTTTTGGTAGTGGAGGAGCTGCAGGAGTGGCTTCTGGAATAAGATGCTAGAAACTTCTCCTATGTCAGCCAGAGTCAGTGTCAGTGACTCTGAAAAAAACAGCTGCTGAAGAAGAGCAAACTCCTAAATGACAGTGGTAGTTCGTCCATGATAACACACTTAGGAAGGGTAAAAAATAAAAACCTGTGCAACTGCAGCAGGAGAGAGAAATAAGAATATATGAGAGAAACACCTCTGTAGACATGGAGATCAGTGAAGGGAGGCAGGATGTGCTTCAGGTGCCAGAATGCAGATTCCCCTACAATTCATAGCAAAGACCATGGTGGAGCAGGGTGTTCCCTTGAATTCCATGGATGTTCATGATGGAATAGACATTCATCTGCAGCCTATGAAGAACCAAAATAGGTGGATGCTGAAAGGATGCTGTGGTCCTGTACTGGAGCAGGCTTTTGGCAGGACCTGTGGACTTACTGAGAGGAGCTCACACTGGAGCAGATTTGCTGGCAGGACTTGTAAGCCTGTGGAGGATCTGTTCCTGAAGGACTGCACCCCGTGGAAGGAACCCACACTGGAGCAGGAGTGGAGAGCGAGGATAAAGTAGTGGAAGAGATCACATGTGACAAATTGACTGTAACCCCCATTCTCCACAGCCTACTGCATCTTAATGAGGACAGGGAGTGATAGGGTGATTTTTGGTGAACACCTGGCATCCCTTCAGGATCAACCCATCACAATTTCATTGGAATATATTTGATGTACGTCTTGTTATAGATGAGAGTGAATAATTATCATCTCTAGGTGATAGTGATGAAATACATTTAATATTTTTGGACATATTTCCATTGATTTAATTGTTTTTAATATTAATAGAAGGTATAGCTAGTAAAGGCACCAATTGTCAGCATTTGATGCTCACAATATTTACATCCATATTTTGATTAAAAACAAAAAAAAAAGGAAAGAAAAATATTTTATCATGGTTTGCCTAGTAAAAACCTTCATGATGATACAAGGTATTCCTGATTATAACAGTAGGCTCAACCCTAAACTTGCAAAAGGCAACAGGCTCTTATTTCTTTAAAATATCTAAATGGATATAATGCATATATGACTAATCAATATCTGGGTAATTTTTTTTATTGGGGTAATAAATTTTTAGGCTACAAAACAAGCTGATGTCATTATTCCCACTATACAGATGGGAGAAATAAAACGTTAAAATGGTGTTGAACGATCTAATTGATCCAGTAGACCAACTGAAACTAAATCTATCATCAACAGAATCTGATTTATTTCCATATTTTTTTCCTTTACAGTGACAGTGACAAAGCCAGAATTGCTTGAGCCAAAGTCTGCAGTGAAAGGCTGAATGAAGGAGAGGAAGAAATATTAAAACAAGGAATTGGGGCTTGCAGATGATGAAGCAACAGAGAGAATTCTGTAAAAAACAGTGAACAGAACAGTTAGAGATTATGGAAACAGTCTTCCCATGAAGAAAAAAGACAGTACCTGCTGTGACCCAGAAAAGTAGTCTTGGCTGAAATTAAGCCAAGAAGTAGGATATGCCTGTAAGGATTCAGACAACAGGAGAAGATTTTTATAATGTTTTTGATAGTCTTGTATAATCACTTCAACATTTCTCTATTAAAACAAACAACCCCTAAAAGCAGGCTAATGTTGAAGATTAAGCCTGGTAGCCTGAAGAAGAATAGGCAAGGGTTACAGTGAGTTTTCAATGCTAATGGATATGTCGCTAGGAGGAGTTTGATGTTAGATCCGTGGTTTACGTTCTCAAGTTTTAGGGCTATTTGTCTATTTCTCTCTGCTGCCAGTTGCCACCATCCTGGCCAATGAAAGAAGGGGCTATTTTTTGTTTGGCAGGGAAATTCTTGGTCTGTCAGGATCTTCTTGCAGGCAGCAGTCACAGAGCTGCAGCTACAAAAGAGCGGACAGCATTCACTTTACCAAGAGACAATTATCACACATTTTGGTCTCATAATAGTAAAAATTGTACTTGCTAGTCTACACTTCAGAGGGAAATTTTGGTTTAAATTACTCTTAATTGTGAGCACAATCATCTGAGAGAAGCCTGCCTGATCATCTGATAGAGTCTGAACATCTCTGTAATGGATCAGAAGTTACCAGAGAAAGAGGAAAAAAACCAAACAAACAAACAAACAAACAAAAAGAAAACAAAACAACAAGAACAACAAAAAAAAAACCACATGAGAGAGAAATAATTCATCTTTGTTATGTGCTTTCAGCAGCTCAAGTGGAGTGGTAAATGTTTACACCAGGATAACAATGTGGCAAGCTGAAACTCTGCTTTTATGAATTCTGACACATCCCCAGAAATACTCTAAATTATACTACTGTCATTAGAGTTTGGCTCTTTTAGGGAAGACTTTCTTTTTTTCTTTTTCCTTTTTCCTCCCTCTTTTTTTTTTTTTCTTGGTGGCTCTTTTTTTTTTTTTTTTCTCTTCTCTAATTTTCTTGTGTCCACAGCTATTAGAATCTGTTACAAGTTTATTGTGAAAAGTTTCAAGCTATGTTGAAAAGCTGGGAAACAATATCTTACAGTTAAAGGTTACAACAAAATCTGGTAATCCTTGATTCCTGCCCTCATCAACCCTTGTTACCTGTGGGAACCCAAGGGAGTAATTAACAGAATGTTTACAGTGTCGCAGTGTCACTAAGGTTGGAAGAGACCTCGAGGATCATCGAGACCAGCCTGTCACCACAGACCCCATGACTAGACCATGGCACCAAGTGCCACGTCCAATCCCCTCTTGAACACCTCCAGGGACGATGACTCCACCACCTCCCTGGGCAGCCCATTCCAATGGCGAATCACTCTCTCAGTGAAGAACTTTCTCCTCACCTTGAGCCTAAATGAGGTTGGTTTAGCTGGCCTTCATGTCTCTGTGGAAGCCTGGGGAGTCAAAAGTGATGGGGTGTGTTGTATGTTGGAACTGTGTGAGAAAGGATGGGAATGTGGAGATAACAAAATGCTGTATCGCTGAAGTGAATGGGAAAAGCAGTTGAGGAAAATAAGTCTGTTAAAATAAAACAATGGGTTTGAGGATTGGTAGGCTGTAGGAAAGTGAAGTAGAGCATGTACAAACCTCTCAATAAATAGCTACTGATTCTGCAGTTCAAGGCCATTTGACATCTCTGGCCATGGTCACCTATTCATAAACTGGTCTGTCAGTTTGTATTTCAGCTCACCATGGTGGGACCAGCTGGATCAGGCCCACTATGTTTTCACCATACTCATGAACAAAGTGACAATTACTAAGATCTGATCTCTGGTATTTTCAAGACTTTCACTACACAAAAAATTTTGAACAGTAAATAAAATCAATCAATATTTTTCAAAGTTTGTTGGAGCTATTGAAAGTATGTGTATGCTTAGTCATTGCTCTCCACTGCCACTGCTGTCACCAGCAAAATCTATCATTTTGCAATTCAGTATTTTATGACCATAGTTATTCTACAACCCTTATATTTGATAACTGGGTAAAATTAACAGTATTATTTCTTAGCTATTCACAATAACTAGCCACACAGCCTATCTGCTGCAGTCCTGAATCATGAGTTATTTTGCTTACTATTCAAAGGACCTCACTTGATTACTGACTAATAACCCTTATAGAGAAGAATGCGCATCTGGCTGTTTTAAGACTTCTAATGTCAAAATTGAGCCTTATGTCCTATTTTTCATTTCAATTCTTTTTAATTTTTTTCCCTGCTGTATGGAGGGGAATGAGATGACAGTAAGTTGGGAGCAAATGTCAATTTGTTAGAGGGTAGGAGAGCTCTGAAGAGGGACCTTGACAGGCTGGACAGATGAGCAGAGTCCAATGACATGAGACGCAACAAGTCTAAGTTCCAGGTTCAATACTTTCACCCCAACAACCCCATGTTGTGCTACAGGCTGGGGACAGAGAGGCTGGAGAGTGGCCAGGCAGAAATGGACCTGGGGGTACAGGGTGATCGTAAGCTGAACCTGAGCCAGCAGTGTGCTCAGGTGGCCAAGAAGGCCAATGGCATCCTGGCCTGTATCAGGAATAGTGTGGCCAGCAGGAGCAGGGAGGTCATTGTGCCCCTGTACTCAGCACTGGTTAGGCCACACCTTGACTCCTGTGCCCAGTTCTGGGCCACTTAGTTTAGGAAAGGTATTGACGTGCTAGAATGTGTCCAGAGAAGGGCAACAAAGCTGGTGAGGTGTATGGAGCACAAGCCCTATGAGGAGAGGCTGAAGGAGCTGGAGCTGCTTAGCGTGGAGAGGAGGAGGCTCAGGGGAGACCTTCTTGCTCTCTACAACTACCTGAAGGGAGGTTGTAACCAGGTGGAGGTTGCTGTCTTCTCCCAGGCAACCAGCACCAGAACAAGAGGACACAGTCTCAAGCTGCACCAGGGAAAGTTTAGGCTTGAGGTGAGGAGAAAGTTTTTCACAGAGAGAGTGATAGGCCATTGGAATGGGCTGCCCAGAGAGGTGGTTGAGTCACCATCTCTGGAGGTGTTCAGAAGGGGATTGGACGTGGCACTTGATGCCATGGTTTAGTCATGACGTGGTGGGTGATAGGTTGGACTTGATGATCTCTGAGGTCTTTCCCAACCTGGCTGATTCTATGATTCTGATTCTATGCTTCTATCAAAATAGCTTGTGCCCCAGACTCTTTCACCAACTGTCCCAAGGCATTGAAGTCTCTCTTCATCCCTCTCAGACTATGGGATGCAGCTTTCTCCCCACCTGTCTGGAAGATCAGTAATGGATAATAGTCATGTGACTGCACCATGCTGGGGAGTTCTTTAGTGATATCCATAGTTTGGGCTCCAGGAAGACTACAGACTTCCCTGCGGTTTAGGATGAACCTTGAATATTGGGCCCTCTGCTCCTGCCAGGATTGAGTCTCTAACAACCACAACTCCTCTCTTCCTCCCTGTGGAAGGGCTTGCTGTGTACACTCAACCTCTGCCATGGTCATGAACCTGCCGCCACTAACTCTTCATTTAAGCTTCTGTCTTCCATCTGACAGGTGTAGAACACAAAGTCCTCTTGATCCCGGCTCTCAACTGCCAGTGTTCTATGTTGTGTAAGGGTAACCAGGAAGGTGAGGGAGATTGGGAAGGTGGTTCACCTGCCTCTCTGAGCAGGGACCTGTATCCATTCCCCTCCTTTTCTTAAGCCACTTCCTTCTGCCTGGTGACACAAGGGGAAGAATTTCCCTATTTCTCAAAGTAACTGCTGCCTTTGCATGGTATGATTCCACCAATCTATTTCATTCTTACATTCTCTGATTCTTCTCAACCTTACCACCTCCTCCTTCGGGTCCACCACCTGGCTCAGCAAATCACTGATCTGTTCATATCACAGACACATGGTTTTACTGCCTCCCATCAGAACAAGCACCAGGGAAGGCACTTCCTGCAGCCAGTCACCTGCACTGCTGCATTTTTGCACACAAGCTCAGTCTGTGTTGCCACATTCCTCCTGGCAGCGGCTTTTGGCCTTGTTATAATTGTGTCAGGTCCTCTTACAATAATACAATACACCAGGTTGGAAGAGACCTTCAAGATCATCGCGTCCAACCCATCAAACAATCCAACCCACCCAACAACTAGACCATACAGCCAAGCACCCCATCAAGTCTTCTCCTGAACACCTCCTGTGAAGGTGACTCCACCACCTCCACGGGTAGCCGATTCCAATGGGCAATCACTCTCTCCGTGTAGAACTTCTTCCTAACATCCAGCCTAAACCTGCCCTGGTGCAGCCTGAGACTGTGTCCTCTTGTTCTGGTGCTGGCTGCCTGGGAGAAGAGACCAACCTCTGCCTGGCTACAACCTCCCTTCAGGTAGTTGTAGAGAGCAAGAAGGTCACCCCTCAGTCTCCTCCTCTCCAGGCTAAGCAACCCCTGCTCCCTCAGCCTCTCCTCAGAGGGCTTGTGTTCCAAACCCCTCACAAGCTTTGTGGCCCTCCTCTGGACATGCTCCAGCAAGACAACATCCTTCCTAAACTGAGGGGCCCAGAACTGGACACAGGACTCAAGGTGTGGCCTAACCAGTGCAGTGTACAGGGGCAGAATGACCTCCCTGCTCCTGCTGGCCACACTGTTCCTGATGCAGGCCAGGATGCCATTGGCCTTCTTGGCCACCTGGGCACACTGCAGGCTCATGTTCAGCCTACAATCAACCAGTACCCCCAGGTCCCTCTCTGCCTGGCCACTCTCCAGCCACTCTGACCCCAGCCTGTAGCGCTGCCTGGGGTTGTTGTGGCCAATGTGCAGAACCCGGCACTTGGATGTGTTAAATCTCATGCCACTGGATTCTGCCCATCTGTCCAGCCTGTCAAGGTCCCTCTGCAAAGCCTCTCTACCCTCCAGCAGATCAACTCCTGCCCCCAGCTTGGTGTCATCTGCAAATTTACTGATGATGGAGTTCATTCTAGGAGTTCATTCCTCAGGCTTCACTGGTTCCAGAGAACCTACAAGCTGAAGACTGCTGTGGCACTACCTGGGCACACACAAGCCCTGATTGCTCACTCTGTGCTCTGTGGGCAGTGACAAATCCCTGAGGCTTCTTACAGTCTGAAGGTGTGATCAAGAGCGAGTGGTGCTGCTTCCTCCCACGCTATCTCAGCAGCCCCACCTGAAATCTGGCAAGGTCTGCACAGGGTTAGTGTTTTCCTGGCTTCAGAAAAAACCCCAAAAGAGCTTTTCCTCTGCTGTTTTTGCTTCATATCCCCTCCCCAGTGGGAGCTGGTCTCCACAGCAATGACTATTCAGCTCATTAATGGGTCTCTCATTAATGAGGTTCTCTTGGAAATAAACCTGGTTAGGAAAGTGAAAGATAACAAGAAGGGCTTCTTTAAATACAGCAGTAGTAAAAGAAAGAATAGGGGGAAAGTAGTAAGATCCTCATTGTTAAATGAGCTGGGAGATATGGTGACAGATGACACAGAGATGGCAGAATTACTGAATGCCGCCTTTGCCTCAGACTTTATTGCTAAAACTAGACCTCAGGAACCTCAGACACTGGACATAAGAGAGCAAAACTGGAGGGACGAAGACTTTTCATTGGCCAGTGTGGATTGGATTAGAGAGTGCTTGGATGGAATGAAAATACATAAATCCGTGGGTCCTAATGAGGTACATTCACAAGGGAGCTGGCTGATGCTGCTCTCCATCATTTTTGCAAGATCATGGAGAGTGGGAGAGGTGCCTGAAGACTGGAAGAGGGACAGTGTCACTCCAGTCTTTAAAAAGGGCAAGAAGGAAGATCTCAGCAACTACAGAGAAGTCAGCCTCACCTCCATCCTTGGGAAAGTTATAGAGCAGCTCTCTCTGGAGGACAACACTAACCATAAAAAAGTAAAGAGGGTAATCAAGAGTGGCCAACATGGATTCACTAAGGGAAATCTTGCTTGACTGATCTGATAGCCTTCGATGAAGGCATGGCCAAACAGACAGATGGGAGGAGAGCAATGGCTATGGTTTATCTTGACTTCAGCAAGGCTTTTGATACCATCTCGTAACATCCTTGTAGGTAAACTCAAGAAAAGTGGTATAGATGATTGGAATATGAGGTGAATTGATAACTGACTCAACAACACAGTTCAGAGTTGTGATCAGTGATGCAGATTCCACTTGGAAGCCAGTGGTGTTCCCCAGGGATCAGTGGTGTTCAGTATCTTCATAAATGGCCTGAATTATGGGATTGAGTGTACCCTGATCAAGTTCTCTGATGATATGAAACTGGGGAGGAGGGTGGTAAGGTGGATGACACACTGGAAGACTGTGCTGCCATCTGGACAGACTGGAGAGCTGGGCAAAGGCGAACCTCATGAAGTTCAATAAGAACAAGTGCAGAGGCCTGAATCTGGGGAGGAATAACACCAAGCACCAGTAGAGCCTAGGGGTTGTCCTGCTGGAAAGAAGTTTCAAAGAGAAAGACTTTGGAGTCCTAGTGGGCAGCAAGTTCTCAGTGGGACAGCAATGTGCCCTTATGTCCAAGATGGCCAGTGGTATCCTGGGGTGCATAAAGAAAAGTGTGTCCAACAGGTCTTGGGAGGTTCTCCTTCCCCTCTACTGTGCCCTCATGAGACCACACCTGGAATGCTGTGTCCAGTTTTGGGCTTCCCAATTCAAGAGAGGCAGAGATCTGCTAGAGAGAGTCCAATGGGGAGCTATGAGGATGATCGTGGGGCTTGAATGTCCCTCCTGTGAAGAAAGACTGAGAGAACTGAGGCAGTTTCATCTTGAGAAGAGAAGGTTAAGAGGGGATCTTATAAACATCTATAAATATCTGAGGGGTGGGTGTCACAATGAAGGTGTCAGTCTCTTTTCAATGGTGCCCAGTGACAGGACAAGGAACAATGAATATTATCTGAAGCACAGGAGGTTCCACCTGAACATGAGGAGAAACTTCTTTACAGTGAGGGTGATGGAGCACTGAAACAGGCTGCCCAGAGAGGTTGTGGAATCTCCTTCTGTGGAGATTTTCAAAACCTGCCTGGATGCATTCTTTTGCCACTGCCCCGGGTGATCCTGCTTTGTCAGCGGGTTTGGACTTGATTTCTGGAGGTCTCTTCCAATCCCTAACATTCTGTGATTCTATGATTATGTGATTCTATGATTATGTGATTCTGAGTTTTCCTCTTCGTTACGGGTTTTCACTGAATCTTACAATCCACCCATGTTGTTGCTAGCTGACAATCCATGGCTAGCTGACAATCCATGGTTGCTAAGGAATGCTCTCTTCACTGTGGGAAACCGCATCATCACTTTTCTTTTTTCTCTTTTATTACAACAGCCAATTTCTTCATTCTGTTTTTCTCTTGACATCCTCTGAGCTGTACTTGTCCTTGGCTGCCTGACTTTTACTATAGGAGTTAAGACTGCTTAAGAAAGATGTAATTATTTTCCTCTCTCATCTTTTGCTATTATATTCATAAATAATATTTGTGATTTTTTTCATTCCCATAAATAGAAAGATTCCCATAAATATAATGATTCCCATCTCTAGTATTTCTCTACTGTATGAGATGATGCTAGTGATCAGAGATTCTATTGCATACTAAGTTGCATAATATGGGTTGCACTTTAAGTGAAGAAAAAAGCAATATTTGTGCTTCAGATCTAATGCCCTATGCAAAAGGCAGTGGCAGTCACTGGTGACTGAAGGTTTCTTCAGTCTGGTGAAGTGTGGTTTCTGCTGTGCAATCCTGTGGCTCCAGCTTGAGGCAGAAAGAGGTGGATCAAGGAAAATAAGTAATACTTTTGATCCCCCATCAGTGGATTTAATGTTGAGTGACAATGTACTATTATCACTCCAAATCAGGTAAATAATTTCTTCATTTAAATCCAAGAAATCCTGAACAGTCCATCTTGATACTTTAAATGCTTGAGGAGTAACTGAATTTTTACAAGCAAAAATCAACCTATTCAGGGTCATTTCCCAGTCTGTCAGAAATGATAATCAGCTATTTTAAATGCATGTTTCATTTAGCTGAAATTCACCAAATGCATTTTTGATATCTGTTCAATAACTTGTTCTAGACCTATGTCTGTTTACAGGTTCTGAGGGGTTTTTATGTTGCTGGAGAGAAACAAAATGAGAATTTGCAGGAATGATAGAATTATCCAAAATCCTATAATGAGATATTTTGAATTAATATCTTTTAAAATTCATAGAGACTTGTGCATGGTATGGGACTGATCCATGGCCTTAGGGTGGGAATATTGTGGTGAACTGTATTCTTGAGCCCTGACAAAATCCCAGTAAGGTGTATGATGCAGCCCAGAAATGATCCCAAGTTAGAAGAGTTCACTGACATGTAGATTGCTTGCATTAAGAGTATCTGAAGTCATTATTTCAAACTTCCTGGTAGAGACCTGAGAGAGTCATATATCTAGACAGATGATGTCCATCAGTACAGGATAGTTTTGTGACTATCCTGTTGAATGGACCTGTGCTCAAAGTCTAGGATCTAGCTACATTATCAGAGAAATAAGTGTTTAAATACAATTTTATTTTATTTCACATTCTCTTATATTCTTATTTTAGAAGCTGACTCCAGTATCATTCAGTAATGACAGTTCAAAGGTTCTCGACTTAGAAAAACTAATATTATTTATTGTGGTGGTGAGAGAAGGTCTCCCCACACACACACACAGAAACCACAGCTAACTCACTCGGAGGAGCAGATGGAAAAGAGCTATATTTTACGAGCAGGATGAAATGCAAATGAATATATACACAACATACAGTATTTACAATATATACAAAAATATAGAGCAAAGAACATAACACAGAAAACCTGCCCTCCTCCAGCGAGGAGGGTCCCCCCAAAACCCCCTTCTCCCCCTTCCTCCCGTTTTTCCCAAAAATGGTTAGAGAGAGAGAAGTAATTATTAAGGAGGAAATTTTGTTAGTTAAAAGCGTATGCTAAGGAAAGAAAAAGAATTAGTTTCTTATCTCATTAGTTGAAGGTCAGCACCCGCCAGCACAGACAGAAGACAGCTGTTCAGACAGAAAACAACAGACTGACTGAGACTCAAACTGAACTAAAACTAAAATTTAAAGTTGCGTTCTACCAACCTACCAACGAAATTAATTTAGAATTATCTTTGTTTTCCTTATTACACCAAAACATTCAGCTAGAGTGTCTCAGTAACTGTCCCTTTCTTAAAGGTGTAGCCTAAAACTGTCACAGTTATTTTTTAATAATTATTATTATGACCTAGTTGCATGGCTTATCTGTTAGTTATTATCAGGAGCTTGGGATTTGTTTTATTTGTTTTATTTGTTTTATTTATTCTGTAAACAAGTCCCTTTCATGTGAATTTTCCTGGTGCTACTTTTGAGACTCTGTATACATTTCTTTCTATCATCTTCTAAATTAAATGTTCATTTGAAACACTTAATTTAAACTGTCTTGATTTTCTCCTTATTTTCAGTTGTTTCAGTTAAAAATCTAATCATGCAGTCCTAGCTTGGCTGTCTTCTCTGGAAGCACTGTTCTCATTTCTGTTTGAGTGTAGTGGTAAAGAGCAGATTGATTTAAAATAAAAGAGAAAAACAAATTACAGTCTCTAAATCCACAGCAGAACCATACTGTAGTAGATGAGTGAGACAAAGAATGCTTAGTAAAAAACTTAAGCTGTGACCATTCTAGATTATGAAAGTTTTGTTCTGTCAAGGCAGAGAGTAACATTCACTAGAATGAGAAAACCCTGTTTTCAGTATAGGTGATCAGAGTATTTAGTCTTCAGTTGTTTTGAAAATAATCATACATATTTACAATATCAAAGACAAAAAAGGGTAAAACCTTTTATAATGGACACTTGCTACTTATAGTGATGGTGGTCAGAGTTAAGTGTGATCTAAACAGTCTGAGCACCTCTACCTTCCTCATATTCATTAAACAGGGTTTAATTCGTGGTTTGGTTGGTTTTCTTAGTTTGTGTTTGTTTTTTTATTTACTTCTTTGCTTGCTTGTTTGTTTTTCTGCTGCATTAAAAAACAAGAGAGAATAAAATTATTAGATAATAGCTTTTGAACTGGATTAATTTGTCAGCTGTCATAATTTTCTCTTATGCTCATATCCCTTATTATAATATCCAGTGTTCCTTACCTGATTAAAATCAGCATCCCTCCAGCTATATTTTAATTTTGTTTTCTAGTCTTCCCCATGTTTATGCAGGACAGCTTTTGTTTTACTTTATTTAAACAAGGATTTGGTCGTGTTGTGAAAGATGTAGGATCATGGTTTTCTATACCAATTGACCTGTCTGTAAGACAAGTACTTAATAATGCTTTCAGATATATTACCACTCCCATTCACATAGAGAAGCACATATTAAAACTATTAACTCACATACTTAGAGGCATCTTTGAAAAATTTGGGCAGAATTTATAGGAACTCAGTTCTATTTCTACTGTGTATTGTTTCACAGACTCAAGTCAGGCACGTGATACAGTGATAGCTAATATTGCGATGAACAAAGACTAGGTAATTGGTCAGGGACTGTGCCTCTGTAGGTGACAAATGGTCTTCCAGGGTATGAAACAGTTGGATTAATTTAGAGGTTCTGAATTTTGCCTTCTTTCATAATTTAAAATTATTGCAGTTATTTTGTCTTTACTGTAATGCCACTATGTACTTTGCCACATTGACTGAAATATTGCCCTTTAGAGGCACACTAGTTTTATAGAGGGATGGAATGTCAGGATGTTCCATTTGTTCCCTAAGTGCTTCCTTACTAATTTTAGCATTTCAAAAGTCCCTCACTATAAAGATTGACAACAAATTTAATGTTCTGCTTCAAACAACAGTGATCATGTACAAGATTGCCTGACAGGGTCCCTGAACAGCCTATATCATATGATTTGATTCACTCTATATAATCTTTTTAGCCTCCTAGGTTCATCAACAGAACAACCCCACACCCTTTCCTAGAGAAACAGCACATTCTTATTTATTCCTTCCCTATTGGGCTTTGTTCTACTCATTTTATACCGTTATTTGCTATTTGAAGTATCCTTTCTCAGATAGGATCTCCCTCAGTCATCAGTTAACCAGTTAATAGCTACTGTTACCTAGAAAGTGTCTTATGACTTCTGTAGTGTTCTGATTTTTTCATGTTGCTTTCTTGTTAGTGGTGTCACAGTCAGATGATTTTCACATTCATTGGTCTTTTTCTGTTGTTTATAAAATCTTGCAATTCCTTTTGTTTCTACCTTGTTGATGGCACTGCAGGTTGAGCCACCTGTATGGATACATAAACCATTACAGAGAGACAAAAATACATCTTTTCTATTGTTCCCATTCCCATGTTTGTATTTTCCTTATTATCAGGTCAAATTTTACCATTTAAACACATTCTGAAACTTCAATGACATAACACAGATTACATAATTGGCATGGAACTAATTACTGATCTTTATGTAACATACACTGAAGAAAACTTAAGAAATGTCTGGAGCTAATTAATGGTCATCATTCCTGTGATCAAGAAGACTAAATTCTCATTGACTGCTGCTTAAAGCATATAAATGTCCTTATCCTTTTTCCTTGTCCCAAGAACAACACATATGTAAAGTGATCAGTCTGAAATGTTTTTCCACAGTTCAATGCTTGTTTGACAGATGGCAAAGTCTTTTGGATAAGAAAACCTTGATTTATTGCCATCTAATATGGAGGAGATCATGATTCAAGTATTGAGTCAGTGTTGTTCATAAGCTGCCCTGGTTTACTTGAAATACCAGGAGATTGTTCTATGAAAGACTGGATACTCTTTGGAGACTGTGAGATAAGCAGCACCAATTTCACAAAGGACTAGCTATAACTTCTAAACCAGCAATATTCCTTATTCGGAAGGAATCATCTTGATCATAATGGAATATAAGTCACAGGGTGAAATTGAAATTAAGTTCTGAAATTATGTACAATTTTACTTGCAGTATTGTTTACTTTCTTGACAACTGCTGGTGTAAATCTGCTAATGTCAGTCATATTGATAGTTCTGTCAAAGTTTTGTCTCTGAAGGTTTTTATAATTTGCCATGTGAATGGTGCTCAAAATGTTGTACACTTGCTTTCCTTTTTTGTTTTGTTTTCTGTAATCTTTTGACATTCCCAGCTGCTTACAATCAAGAAGGGCAAATCTTTTAGTGCAATTTTCTGAAAGCACTTCAGTATGAAAGTCTTTCTGTTATTCATAACATGATTTATTAGGTGTGTGTATTATCACCTTCAGAAAACGTCTTTGACCCTGTTACATGGCTCCACATAAATAATTTTTCAGCAGAGCTTCAGCTGTGTACATGAATGTTTTGGGTTTTTTTACTGTCCTTATTACTGAAATATATTGCTGTCCATAGCTACTAAAACAAAACCAATAAAAGAAAACATACTGGCATATAAATAATTTTTCATTTTCATCTAATATTTCACTGTTTACTGCAGTCTCAGTAGCAGGAAGCCCTAAATCCTCACCTTACCATAATATCCATAAATTAATCCATAATGAAAACTGGAAAATATTTGTGTCCAAACACTAGCTAAAATTTTCAACTTCAGTCAGTTTCTCTAATGTTACAGAGCATCCTATCAATATTCTACAGTGAACTTTGAACATAAGCAAGCATATTTTTTCTAGTAATACAGCTTGACTTAGTCATGACAACATTTTTAAGAATATGCTCTATTTCAAAGGAGACTTAGGAGATTTACAAATGAAAATGTACATAAGTACTATAGTGTAATAAATTAAGATATTGTGCAATATCTGTGTTTATTTTATATTACTTGAAAAAACTCTCACCTATTGAATATATCAAATAAAGTAAGTTTTCAAATAAATATCCACTATATAGCATTTTTTATTTCTCCTATGTAAGAACATATAAGTCTGTCTGTTTCTTAACTATAGAGAGTAATGAACTGAATATCGTAACAGGGACTAGAGGTTAGATTGAAATGTATATGAATATGTCCCAGACATTAGAGTAGAATAGAATAGAATAGAATAGAATAGAATAGAATAGAATAGAATAGAATAGAATAGAATAGAATAGAATAGAATAATAGTATAGAATTAACCATGTTGGAAAAGACCTTGGAATCATCAAGTCCAACCCATCACCCAATACCATCTAATTGACTAAACCATGGCACCAAGTGCCCCATCCAGTCTCTTCTTAAATGCCTCCAATGACGGTGACTCCACCACCTCCCCAGGCATACCATTCCAATGGGCAATCACTCTTTCAGTGAAGAACTTCTTCCTAACATCCAGCCTAAACCTTCCCTGGCAGCTTGAGACTGTGTCCCCTTGTTCTGGTGCTGGTTGCCTGGGAGAAGAGACCAACCCCCACCTGGCTACAATCTCCTGTCAGGTAGATGTAAACAGCAATAAGGTCACCCCTGAGCCTCCTCCTCTCCACGCTAAGCAGCTCCAGCTCCCTCAGCCTTTCCTCCTAGGGTTTGTGCTCCAAACACCTCAGCAGCTTTGTTGCCCTTCTCTGGACATGTTTCAGCAAGTCAACATCTTTCCTAAACTGAGGGGCCCAGAACTGGACACAGGACTCAAGGTGTGGCCTAACCAGTGCAGTGCACAGGGGCAGAATGACCTCCTTGCTCCTTCTGGCCACACTGTTCCTGATACAGGCCAGGATGCCATTGGCCTTCTTGGCCACCTGGGCACACTGCTGGCTCATGTTCAACCTACTATTGACCAGTACCCCCAGGTCGCTTTCTGCCTGGCCACTCTCCAGCCACTCTGTCCCCCAGCCTGTAGCACTGCATGGAATTGCTGTAGCCAATGTGTAGAACCTGGCACTTAGATGTCATTGGACTCTGTCCATCTGTCCAGCCTGTCAAGAACCCTCTGCAGAGCTCTCCTACCCTCAAACAGATCAACACCTGCCCCCATCTTGGTGTCATCTGCAAATTTACTGATGACTGATTCAATCCCCTCATCCAGATCATCAATAAAGACATTGAACAGGATGAGGCCCAACACTGATCCCTGGGGGACACCACTAGTGCCTGGCTGACAGCTGGATGTGGCATCATTCACCACCACTCTCTGGGCTCTGCCCTCCAGCCCATTCCTAACCCAGCACAGAGTGCTGCTGTCCAAGCCACGAGCTGACACCTTGGCCAGGAGTTTTCTGTGGGGGATGGTGTCAAAGGCCTTGCTGAAGTCCAGGTAGACTACATTCACAGCCTTCCCTACATGCACCAGGTGGCTCACGTGATCACAGAAGGAGATCAGGTTGGTCAGGCAGGACCTGCCCTTTGCTTACCTTAGAGTAAATTTCTGGTTTAGATATTATTTCCTAGATCTATATGTTAAAAATCCAGAAAATCTACAATCTGCTCATCATTTTGACATACTTCATTTGTAACACTTAAGTTTCCAAAACTTCATGATGTTTATAAATCAAGTAGCTTAAAAGTAAATAAATAATTTACATTTTGAAATAGATGACATGACAACATTTTGTGTAATTTTCTGTACATATAAATGGTCATGGTGAAAGACTTTCATATCTTCTGTCACTGCATTGCTAGAAAGTGATAATGGAACTGAAATAAATAAATAACAAAAAATTTCTTTCTTAATTATCCTATGTCTTCAATATAAATGGCAGAATTCAAATGTCTTTATATAAAAAGAATAATCTTCTCCATAGTATATGTTTTGCAATCAGGTGATTTGGAATGTCATGCATTATTGGTGTGTCAGACAGTATTAGAGGAGGACAAAATATATTCTTCCTCTGCTATGAGGTAGCTTAAATGTTTTAATTAGTTTGATTAAATATAAACACAGCTTTTCTGAATAATTATCGTGGTGATAACACAGCATCAATTGAAATACAATATAGTTACTTGTGTTTCATCACAGGTATCATTACTTAGATCAAGTATTAAACAATTTTATCTACTCTAAAGTTCTTTATGTGGTAAGTTACGTGAAGGTCCCTTACATAAGGTGTTCAAGAGGGGATTAGGTGTTCAAGAGGGTATTGGACGTGGCACTTGGTGCCATGGTCTATTCATGGGGTCTGTGGTGACAGGTTGGACTCCATGATCTTCGAGGTCTTGTCCAACCTTAGTGATACTGTGATATTTTGCAAACAGAATGAGTATTACAGATTCTGAAGCTCAGACACCATGAGGAAACACTTAGTGTGTTAGACTTTTTACAGTGTACAATCAGGATTGTGGTTTTATTCAAATTTATATTTACTTATTTTGTTACTTACCAAATAAAGGTCGCTATAACACAAGATACTGAAATCATGTTCTCAGTGGAGCGATCTTTTCAATCTTAAATCATCTTCACTGCAGTCATCTTATTTCCTCATGATTTTCTCTCTCTACAATATTGCATTTTCCCCATAGCCTTCCTCCACATACCACAAAGCATGCATAGGTTTATGAATGTCTTTCACATCTACTGAGTGGTCAGTAGTAAAAATGCTGATTTCAAAGCAAAATTTTCCTTCAGGGGGACTGTTTACTGAGATTTATTACATCTACCTAGTGGCCAGTTTCAAAGAATTTTCAGAAAATGAGTAGTTCCTTTAGTATATCTACTCTTTGTCAAAACTGATTCAACCTGGAAACCCTGTGAAAATTTCTGATAGGGAAACTAAGAGAAAAAGCCTTTTCCATGGAGAAACAGTTGAGCACTTGCTACAAGATTTTTTTCTGAAAACAATTAATTGTATAAAATCAGATTGAATATGATTTCTCCCAACAGAGAAAAAATAATCAAAATATATTAAATAATTTTATTCTTTAGGCTACATACATTGATAACAGCTACCTTAGAAGAACTTCTAAAAGATACTGTAAAAGAGGCAATATGAAAAGGTGTAAAGGAAAGGTTTTCTCCTGAGCACTGATGAATACAAAATTCCCAGAATAAGAATAGCCCATTCTTAAAGCAGGTTTTGGATGGAGTCCAAGTAACTTGGCTTTTGATGTAGTAAGATTTACACACACACTGACCCTGGAAGTTTTTTTACATGCTTTATGGGAGGTCTTTACATAGGCAGTCATGCACAGTGAATGAGTTGAGAGAGTTGATGAATGATTCCATAGACCTAGCATCTGGTTATAATTCATCTCTGGGGACTTAGGACTTCCATTTCATATTGTTAAAGAACGAAATTACATATTTATATGAAGAATTCACATTTGTAATAGGCAAATTAAAAAATTTAAGAATTAATTTGGAACCAGGCCTGATGACTTTATATAAGTATAAATTAGGAGAATACAAAATATGCTTTCCCACAAAAGTACTTCTAGATAATTTGCACAGTGGACATATATCAATGAATTCAGCTTAGTGTCAGGGAGTCAGTAATTTCTGGAGTAAATGCTGGTGTCTGAACTTATTTGTTTATTTTGCAAGATTGTAGCCCATAAGAAAGGTCCAAATTTGTTGACCTGTAATTTTCTAACAAAAATACAGAAAATAAAATAAAACAAATAAACAGTTTTTATTTTTATTTTTAATTTTTTTTTTTTCTTTTCAGAAAATGAATGCACATGTTTAAGGTATACATGTTGGGATCTAAGCTGGTCTTATTTTCCCTTGAAGGAGGGAATAGATTTTAGTTTCACTATTATTAAAAGTAATTATCTGATCCAACTACAGCTGTATATTCTCTGTCACTGAATTTTTGTAGCCATAAACTTGTGCTTTCTTTTCAGTATATTTGATGTTAAGCACATCTGAAAAAGCATTTCCAATAAAGGAAGGCTGATTCCTCAAATTTATGTTTTGAATTTTAAATTTTAAATCAAAATTATCTCAACAGCATTTATATTTTTTATTAAAAATATTTTTTATATATTGTATATTATATCTATTATATATTGTGTCTATTATATATTTATTTACATTCAGCGTATTTTACAGAATGATTGTTGCACTTAAAAAAATAACAAAAGGGAAAAAAAGTTTAAATATCTAAGTCATCTTAACAAATCCTATGGTGTTGAAGAATTTTGTTGAGGAAATTCACTTTGCATGTATTGTGCATTGATAATTTTCCTTAATGAAGTTTGCCAGCGCTTCTGCCATTTTTCTAGTTTTTGCTAATAGCTTTTGCTTAACATTAAAGACTAATTAATACATATGAAAAAAGCCTAACAGTTAGCAGCAAGTAGCAACTATTTCCCACCACCACCATTCAACACATGCTTCAGCTAGTACTAGCACATCATAAGCAGAAACAATCATGGAAAGTTTGCATAGATTCCAATGAAAATTATATGATGGATGATATCCTGCTTAATGGAAGAAGATGTTTAGGTAAGGATGATAATCTGGGGACTCCATCACTTCTCTTTCCAACTGGCTGATGGAGAAATTTTGTCATGCTTCTTTTTTGTTCGGTCTTACTTCCTCTGCCTTCCTACCACTCAATACCTTAATTTATCAAATTCTCTAATCTTTCTTTGTTGCAAATATTTTCATTCATAATCCAGAGAAGGATAAATCCTGTTGTATTTTTAAAAAATATACCTTTGACTAAATAAGTATGTGGGTAATGGTGGAAGAAAGGGGAGAGGAGAGAGTATTGGTACATGCACTTTAAGCAAGACAAAATTCTAATTTTGTCTATGGAAGGAAACAGTTAATTCATGTGACTGTGGAGCTTTTCCTACCAGGATAAAAACTGTGGGGTTTTGTGGCTCTAAATCAAAAACTTGCAGACCACAATTCTCAAAATATTTTAATTGCCAGGTGAGAGTTGTAGCAAGAACTGGTGCTAAGATGAATAGACAGTGTACTTCTGGAGGTGTTTATGGAAACTTCTGCACCTGGTTTTATAATGAAGATAAATTTAATAAAATAGAAAATAGAATGGAAAAGAAAATAAGCTAAAATGAAGATGAATTTCAATATCTCATTTCTGTCAGATTGAAGAAACTTGGACTGATCCAATTTTTTGACTGTCTTTCAGTTTTTTCTAGCAAAACATTATAAGTAAAGACATAACATTCAGAATTGTTGCATTATTAGTGGGGTTAAAGCCAAGTTTCTTTTCTATCCACATCATTGTGGCCACAGGGCATCCTAAAAGAAGAGATTTAAATAATCTTGGGGAAATATTTACATCATAGTCCACTATTTGTCCTTTTGCAATATAGATGACTCCATAACTAAGAGACCTCGAAGTACTCAGAAGTTAGAAGCATCACAGGTGATCAACACATCACAGCTCAAAAAGACAGAGAATGCAATAATACCCTAATACATGTGGTCAGATGTCTTCACTCACCTATAGTTTCTTAAAAAAAAAAAAAAAACACACAAAAAAAAACCACACCCCAAAACCCAACCAAACAAAAAAAAAAAAACAACAACCCCACCACCTTACTGTAGGGGGCAAACTCTGTAATTTACACAGCTCTCCAGGCTCCTATGCAGTGACTGGCTTGAGAGTAGCCATGAAGAAAAAGACTTGGGGTACTGGTAGATGAGAAGCTCAACATGAGACATCAGTATGCACTTGCAGCCCAGAAAGCCAATTGTATCCTGGGCTGCATCAAGAGAAGTGTGGCCAGCAAGTCAAGGGAGGTGATTCTCCCCCTCTACTCAGCCTTGGTGAGACCCCACCTGGAGTACTGAGTCCAGTTCTGGAGCCCCTATTACAGGAAAGATATGGACGTGCTGGAACATGTCCAGAGAAGAATGATCAGAGGGCTGGAGCTCCTCTCCTATGAGGACAGACTGAGATAATTTTGGTTATTCATTCTGGAGAAGAGAAGGCTCTGAGATGACCTTATTGCGGACTTCAAAGTATCTTAAGGGGGCCTACAGGAAAGCTGGTGAAAGACTTTTTAGGATATCAGGTAGTGATAAGGCTAGGGGAATGGATTAAAACTAGAAGTGGTAGATTCACCATAAGGGTGGTGAGACACTGAAACAGGTTCCCCAGGGAGGTGGTAGAAGTCCCATCCCTGGAAGTTTTTAAGTCCAGGCTGTACAGGGGCTCTGAGCAACCTGATCTAGTGTGAGGTGTACCTGACCATGGCAGGGGGTTGGAACTGTATGAACTGTATGATCTTTGAGGTCCCTACAAGCCCTGACAATTCTGTGACTGTGATAATGATTATACTTTAGTTACATAACTAATCCACCTGCACTTTAACTTGGTTTATTTGAGCATCAGAATTCATAAAAAATGCATTCCCCTGGTAGGAATAATGAAGCAGTCTGTACTCTTTTTTTAGTGAAGCTGTTTTGAGGACAACTATTTCAGTTGAAAGAGTGCAAGGAAGAAATAGGAAGCTCCTTCCATCACTCCAGAACATGCAAGAATCAGCAAATCTGAGAGATTATAGTCTGATGTAGAAATTCCTATGGTTACAGCTATTATGAGTTGTTATAATGTTCATAAAAAATAAGCTAAAAAACAATGATGCTTTACTCTCCCAGGAAACACAGAAGAGATGTGGTTGTTTGGGGTTTTTGTTGTTGTTCGATTGGGTTTTTAGCTTGTGGTTTTGTTTTTTTTTTTTCAATTCTGTTCTAAACTACTTCTTTATAAGACCAGTTATCATAAGAAGCAAAAAAACACCACAATGTCAAAAAATATAGAAGCGTGAACAATTAATTCCTATTTATGACCAAATATATTTTTTGTACACCTCAGTCTTTACAAAACTGTGAAAAATGAAGATTCTTGCACAGTTCTTTCAGATCAGCTGCACTTAACCATAGAGGAGGCAACAAACAGAATGCTTTCTCCAAATTGTCAGTTTTAATGTAGTAAAGCAGGCATAAATAAACAATAAGTAGGAATAAAAAATAAATAAATGAGAATAAAAGTTTGAGAATTGTCACATCATAGTGAGAGAAACTGGTGTACAGTAATTTCCGTACAATTAAAACTGTCATATAGCAGTTAGTGATATTAATAAAGATTTTATATGCCTGAGTTTCATTTTTAAACAATACATATAATGCTAAATAAAACAAAATATATCTTTGAGCATAAAAATAATTTATCTGTTGCTTTAGAACAGATGGTTGACACTAGCAACCATCAGAAATACAGTATTGTAAAAGCTCACACATAGCTTAAAATGCACAACTAAATTCCAGTTAGACATTGCATTACTCTTAGCATTTTAAAATAAAAATGGCAAATAGGAAATGGGAATTTCCACATAAAACCCAAAAATGTGTTAGGTCAAAGGGAGCGTTCACTGTCATAGCTGAGGGGAAAACAAAGGCTGTGTCTTTTCACGGAGCAATTCAATAAAAATAGTTTATATACAACAATCAATCCCTGACTCAAAATATTTTTGAAAGGAAAATTTGTGATGAACAGATCATGTACATTAGTGTAATGGAAAAAAGGAGATGGCACAATTTTGTTACAATAAAATTTCTCAGCCATTTGGTAAACATAGGACATTTATGCAAATTTTAAACAATGATTCTTTGTATATTCAGGGTACCATTTACAAAACAACAAACAAGATAATTTTATGTTTCCTTAGCTGCAGTATGTCAATTGTGTACAGAATATAATTATAACGTCTTTTCAAACATGATGCATATAACTTAATTTGCTTACATTAAAAAAAAAAAAAAAGCCAGCACAAATAAAATAGCAGGCAAACACCACCACCACCACCACTCCCTCCTCCCCCCAACCCAGCCTTCTTCTGTGAAACACTAAAGTTATCATTAAACAGGCAAATACTATTTGTAACCTGGGGAAAAAAAAAATAGGCAAAAATTAGCAGCTGAATTTGTGGCTTTCTTTAAAGGAAAATAGGTAACCAAGGATGATGTCAAACACACTCTGCACTGGTTAGGCTGCACCTCGAGTACTGTGTGCAGTTCTGGGCCCGTCAGTTTAGGAAGGATGTTGACTTGCTGGAATGTGTCCAGAGAAGGGCAACAAAGCTGGTGAGGGGTTTGGAACACAAGCCCTATGAGGAGAGGCTGAGGGAACTGGGGTTGCTTAGCCTGGAGAAGAGGAGACTGAGGGGTGACCTTATTGCTCTCTACAACTACCTGAAGGGAGGTTGTGGACAGGTGGAGCTTGGTCTCTTCTCCCAGGCAACCAGCACCAGAACAAGAGGACACAGTCTCAGGCTGCGCTTAGAGTGGATGTTAGGAAGAAGTTCTATACAGAGAGAGTGGGTGCCCATTGGAATGGTCTGCCCGGGGAGGTGGTGGAGTCACCATCATTGGAGGTGTTCAGGAGGAGACTTGATGGGGTGCTTGGTGACATGATCTAGTTATTTGGGTGGGTTGGATTGGCTGATAGGTTGGACGCGATGATCTTGAAGGTCTCTTCCAACCTGGTTTATTGTATTGTATCTATTGTATAGACATATGCTTAACTTAATCTTTTGTCATTGCATTTGCACAAATATCAGACCTGGAGAGATGTATCTGTTTTTTCACCAAGTTGATAGAATAATTTATTCCACTCATTTCCTGTTAACACTTCCAGATGCATAGCTGCAAGAAAGTGGTAGAAAATCTTACAGAGAGTTTCTTAAACAAAGAGGTTATGCTTTAAGATACAGTTTCATATTCTCATCTTTAGAGACAGTATCACACAGTATCACAGTATGACCAAGGTTGGAAGATACCTCAAAGATCATCGAGTCCAACCTGTAACCACAAACCTCATGACTAGACCATAGCACCAAGTGCCACATACAGTCCCCTCTTGAACGCCTCCAGGGACGGCAACTCCACCACCTCCCTGGGCAGCCCATTCCAATGACAAATCACTCTCTCGGTGAAGAACTTTCTCCTCACCTCGAGCCTAAACTTCCCCTGTTGCAGCTTGAGACTGTGTCCCCTTGTTCTGGTGCTGGTTGCTAGGGAGATGAGGCCAACCCCTTCCTGGCTACAATCACCCTTCAGGTAGTTGTAGAGAGCAATGAGGTCGCCCCTGAGCCTCCTCTTCTCCAGGCTAAACAACCCCAGCTCCCTCAGCCTCTCCTCATAGGGCTTGTGCTCAAGGCCTCTCACCAGCCTTGTTGCCCTTCTCTGGACACGTTCAAGTGTCTTGATGTCCTTCTTAAACTGAGGGGCCCAGAACTGGACACAGTACTCAAGGTGCAGCCTAACCAAAGCAGAGTCCAGGGGCACAGTGACCTCCCTGCTCCTGCTGGCCACACTATTCCTAATGCAGGCCAGGATGCCATTGGCCTTCTTGGCCACCTGGGCACACTGCTGGCTCATGTTCAGGCGGCTGTCGATCAGCACCCCCAGGTCTCTCTCTGTCCGGCCGTTCTCCAGCCACTCCGACCCCAGCCTGTAGCTCTGCATGGGGTTGTTGTGGCCAAAGTGCAGCACCCGGCACTTGGACTTGTTGAATTCCATCCCATTGGACTCCGCACATCTGTCCAGCTGATGGAGGTCCCTCTGCAGAGCCCTTCAACCCTCTAACTGACCAACATCTGCTGCTAACTTGGTGTCATCTGCAAATTTGCTGATGACTGTCTCAATGCCCTCATCCAGATCGTCAATGAAGACATTGAAGAGGATGGGGCCCAGCACTGATCCCTGGGGGACACCACTGGTGACTGGCCTCCAGCTGGAGGTGGCACCATTGACCACCACTCTCTGGGCCCGGCCCTCCAGCCAGTTCCCAACCCAGCGCAGAGTGTTGCTGCCCAAGCCATGAGCTGACAGCTTAGCCAGGAGTTTGCTGTGGGGGACGGTGTCAAAGGCCTTGCTGAAGTGCAGGTAGACCACATCCACAGGCCTCCCCACGTCCACCAGGCGGGTCACCTGATCATAGAAGGAGATCAGGCTGGACAGGCAGGACCTGCCCTTCCTGAATCCATGCTGGCTGGACCTGAGCCCTTGGCCATCCTGCAGGTGTGCAGTTATTGCTGCCAGGATAATCTGCTCCATCATTTTCCCTGGCACTGAGGCCAGGCTGACCGGCCTATAGTTTCCGGGTTCCTCCATCTGACCCTTCTTGTGGATGGGGACCACATTGACCAGTTTCCAGTCAGACATTTCCTTGTTTTCTTTGTTGCTGTCATTATGCCTCTGATCTGTATTTTGGATATAGAGTTATACGACCATAGGGTAATTCTTGTAGGAGAGGATACCATGAATTCTCTATCTCAAACTGATACAAGGTCAGCTCTGAAGTCAGAGATCTGCTCAAGTCTACTTACAATATGTGCAGTCAGGTCTTAAAAATCACCATATTTTTTACAAGCTTTTTGTGCAATCCAGTTACCACTTCCCTGTCCTGTTGGGAATTTTATTTTCATCATATCCAATGAATGTCACCTCTTCCAACATACATCCATTGTATCTCACCCTATCACCACATACAGCTGTGAAGGTTCTGGGTCCATCTCCTTGATGACCTCCCTGCAAGCAGGGGGACAGCTGCTCTTATGTTAATCTCTACAGCCATCTCTTCTCCAAGCTAAGCAGTCCCTGGTCCTTTAGCCCCTTTTTTCAAAACAAGTAATCCAGCCTAATACAGAACTAATGCCCCTGAAGCCCAACCACACAACTACCTGGTTTATTCCTCTTAATTCTCCACTCATCCAGGCCATAATATCTGTCTGAATATGAATATGTTCTGATGCCTGAAAGACTTGGAAAATTTGATTAAAATTAATTCAGATTTTTTTTTCTTTTTACTAAATGCTCTATATTAATCACTGCAACAGAGATGTTATAGCTACTTTTAAGAACTGGATCCATATCACTGTTGTGGCAGTTTTAGGCTGGTGTCTACAAAATTTTCCACAGATCGAGTAGAAAGTGGTAGAATGTAAATAAATTACCATTGGATGCAAAAGAAAAATAATTATAAGGTCCAAATAATCCCATTGGTCTGATAACTAACATAAAGTTACTTGTATAAACTAGCTTTTTCTCTTTTCAGCTTCTTCACTCTAGCAGATACTAGCTGGTGTTTTTACTTAACTGTTGCTGACCTTGGCTGCATTCTTCTTGTGGCTAACTACTAACAAGCTACTCTCTGCTCTTCTCTCTCTCTTTTCCCTTGTGCAGTGGGGAGGAGGGAGTCAAGAGGGGGAAACTGTTGGTAATTGCCTGTTTTGTCCATGGGGGTTATTGTGTTGTTTATAAATTGTAAATACATGCAAATATTGTATATAGTGTACATATTCATTGCATTTCTTATTTCTAGACTGTAGTCTGCTTGTAAATATAGCTTAATTTACTTTCTAACTGAGCTGGTCTGGCAATTTTGTTTAGAGGGGTAATTTCAACCCACCACAGGGAAAAAAAAATGCAAATTCTATAATCTATATAGAGCAAAAGTTACCTACTGAGCTATTTACTCTTTTTTTTAATAGGTGATGTTGATGAGAAAAAGATCATTAAACCATGCAAATATTTCACCCTCTGTCTTCCTTCTCAGGAAAACAAGAAAACTTTAAAAATCTCAACTTTATTCAAAAGTCTAAGTTTTGGCTTATCTCTGAGTAGAAATTCAATTTATGTGTATGCTATCAATGTCAGATTTAAAGAGTGACCTCAAACTGAAGTTCTTTTTTATGAGGTTAATTTTTGTTAAGCTCCCCAACTACAAAACACAAGAATATTTGCCTATTAAAAGGGCTATTAACTACAAATATAGTAGATAAAATACACAGTGAAGACCAATTACATCAGCTTGTGTTCAAGTTGCTAGTGATGATTCCGTAGTTCTAGCTATTCTCTGGCATGACTGTATCAGAAGGCGAAATTTAAAGTTTTTGTAATGCTAGAAATGATTTGATCCTCTCTTCTTTAAAGAAGAAATAAAGGGTAGGACATATTGTTGTATTTTATTTGTTAAAGGCTACTCTTTACCTTCATGATTTTTGTGTCTGATATGTCTGTTTATTTACATAAGTATCAACTGTGAAAATACTTTGCAATAATATATATTGCAAAAATATATATTCTAAAACACTGAGCTGAAGTGACCAAAAAGATCTGATTCTGTAGTTAGCCTGATTTTTTTCTTACATTTGTAATGAGCTAGTTCTCTTAGCATTTTATTTTGTACTTTATTAAACTGTTGAAATTTGCCATATATAATACTTTCCATTTTTGCTGTAGCTGCAAAGCAAATGTATTTGCCCTTGGTCATTATTATTCTTAATATGTGATGATAATAGTAATTCACTTATGGAAAACTTAAAACGGAAAACTTAAAATAATAAATGTAACATAAAAATGAAAATGTTTTCCTAAAGAGTACTTGTGTGACTGAGAACACTCTAGGCAATTTCTACATTGTTTCATTTCTATTTGAAATTAGTGATGCTAGAGAAAGAGTGAAAATGACTGTAGAAACACTATGAAATAAAGGAAACTATTTTTTCAGCAATTGCATTAAACATAGAATAAATTTATAATTAAAGGGATGACATTTTTAGCATTAGCAATAGACACATACTAGTTTCTTGTTGCAGAAGACTTCCTCAAAATCCAATATGACAAAAATAGATTCTTTTTCTTTGTACATCATCTTATTTATCATTCAAATAAATCGAGTAGTGTTCAAAAGATTTATTTTTCATAATACCCCAATAAGAAAGCCATCATTTACAAAGGCTTTAAAAGGCTGTAGTAAATAAAATCACTATTCACTATGGAGCAACCAGTTTTTTAAAATTAGCAAATTACGAAATTGTGTACTGTGAATTGTACAGACATAGTTGTTACAGAAACATAACTATAAATAATGTTATTTATGTATTAATAAAAGATGTTTCTTCCATCATCACAATCACATCAAAATTTAGTTTTGTGCAAGGGAGTTAAAGTTTGATGAAGCCCTAAAGATGAAGATAGACTACTACCTAGACATAAAAGACTGAAACATATTTAAATTAGAGATGGTCCGGTGTAAAATTTCACTTTAGGATTTGGTTTTGACAAAAATATACCTGAACTAAGACTGGAACACATTAGTTGGAAACATGAGAAGTCATAAATTTCTGCAAATACGAAAGTTCCGATTTTATGTTGAATTTTGTAAAGTTATAGTCTTACCTCTTCCTCAAATATCATTTACAAGTAGTTCAAATGGCAATAATTCTTCATGTTGTATTGCATGTATCCATTACGAACAATACTTCAGAACGGATGGGTTTATCAGAGTATCATAGTATCAGTCAGGGTTGGAAGGGACCACAAGGATCATCTAGTTCCAAATCCCCTGCCATGGGCAGGGACACCCCGCACTAGATCAGGCTGGCCAGAGCCTCATCCAGCCTGGTCTTAAACACTTCCAGGGACAGGGCCTCAACCACCTCCCTGGATAACCCATTCCAGGGCTTCACCACTCTCATGGTGAAGAACTTCTTCCTCACATCTAGCCTGAATCTCCCCACCTCCAGCTTCATTCCATTCCCCCTAGTCCTATCACTACCTGATAGTCTGAGAAGTCCCTCCCCAGCCTTCTTGTAGGCCCCCTTCAGACACTGGAAGGCCACAATGAGGTCACCTCAGAGCCTTCTCTTCTCCAGACTGAACAGCCCCAACTCTTTCAGTCTGTCCTTAGAGGAGAGGTGCTCCAGCCCTCTGATCATCCTCGTGGCCCTTCTCTGAACACGTTCTAGCACCTCCAGATCCCTCTTGTAATACCCCTCTTTTAATATGATACATTTTATTCACAAGATTCCAATATAGATCGCATTTTTGAAAAAAAAAAAAAAAAATAAAAAAAAAGGTAAAGCAACTTCTTCTGTGTACATTACACAGAGAAACAGAGAAATTACTTCCCCATCATAAAAATAATAACCACTGAACAAGACAATCATGTTGTTTAAATGTACATAGCACTCAATGAGATGGAGAATAGCATATTCAATATGCAGAGGTTTAAAAGATGTAATGTTTAAAAGATGGAATGGAATATGAAAGTAGTTGAGGTTAATGTATTACCATGAAAAATCACTATATCTTTAAACATTTTGATAATTCTGGAAGTTGTTCTATATTCTGCATTGGAATGCCAGATCCTTAAGTTTTCTTCTCTTCTTCTCCTTCCTTTGTTGAGGGATATTTATACTTGTTTATTTGAAGGTGCCTCGCCCTGACACAGCTTAACTTGTGAAATTTGACAACCAGAAGTGCTCTAACTCCAGGCATATCAATGTTGTTGAATAAGACTCGGTTTTATGTAAGGAAAGTATTAATCAGTAAATCTTGTTGGGCCTTTTTGCTAAAATAAAAGGTAATACTTTCTATCACGGCTGCAATCATAGAATGAGCAGCAACTAATCCTGATGTCTAATTCTGAACAAAATTATTTTTTCTTCCAGTATCCCACTCTCTGGTGAGTCACTTCTTACTTTCTAAGTGTTATATAGGCAGATCTCCTACCAGAAGGAAATATTCATACACTAAGGTCAATAATATTGATATTTCAAGCCCACTTTGGAGGAATATTGTCAGTTCCTGTGAATTAGCTTCTGTTCTTGTCACATCACTGTTCCCTCCTAAGGAGTGTTCTTGTGACAGAAAGCAATGGTATGACTTGACATTAATTAAAATTGGGGAATTCCACAAAATTACTATCATCAGTTTTACTCACTATGAGGCTATTAACTATGCATGCATTGCCAGTTTCATGATGCCAAGGCTACAGTCAATCATGGTCACTGTGTGTTTTCAATCTAAGGAGAGAACATACTTGATAAACAAGATGACTGTGAAACTAATTACTGCATACTGATATGCTGCAAATCAAGTTTAACTGCATGGCCGAATAAGGCATTCTAATTATCACAATTATTTAGAAGTTGTAATTTATCTTTGAAGGTAAAAATTACATTTGGCCAATTTAACTTAGTAGCTTCTATACTTTCAAATCTCCTAAAATGTACATGGTCAAAATATGACACCATTAAGTTAACAAACAAGAGTCTGAGTAATAACCTGAACTTGAAAAAGCAGAGATGCAAATCCAGACGACATCCAAAAATACCCTCTATATACTTAGTTTTGTATAGAATAAATAACCTGTGCACACCACCCTAGATTCATAGTATCTTAACATCAAGTATCAAACACAACATTTAAAACATAAATCACCTCATCACCCACTGTGTACTAAGATAACTCTCTGAAGGCTAAAGGGAGGAAGATGGGTTTACTCTTTTGTGTGTGTTTTGTTTCTCTCTCATCTTCTTTATCTTCTTTCTTTTTAATTGGGTTTAATAATCCTCCAATTTAGCTAACAAATATTTTCTGACACACTGCTGGGATCTGCTGAGGAGAGAAGTAATTAAAATTCACACAGCTTGATGCTTCTACAAGTTTGCTTGGTCTTTGCTAGGCTGATCTTGATAGTAGAATGCACATTTATGTGTAATTCACTAACAAAAAGGTAGTAAGTAAAATGTCATCACTAGCAAGAAGTACTGGAATACTAAGTCTGCTTCTGTTTTCTTTTCATCTTCCTTTTTCTTTTAGAAAACTGGTCTGTAATTAGCAATAGCAATGGCTCCTTCAAGCTGTCTTTCCTGCCTCCTTACTTCCTTAAAAACAAGCTTCTAGGGGCATTTTAAAAACGTTTTAAATTCCAACTAGGTAATGTATTATACTTTATATCTAAATGTTACATATGTATACATGGTTGAAGGAAAAAAGGGGTACTGTTAATATAAAACCTGTAATTGACATTCAGAGTTGTGATCTCTTGTTTTCTGATTTTTGTTGTTGTTGTTTTAATTCTGATAAAAGTTTTTAAAGCAGCTGATAATGAAAACAAATTAAGCAGAAGCATATATTCTTGTAAAAACCATGGTTATATGTGAAAAAGAAATATTGTTCAGTAACATGTGAGTACACGTGCAGGTTCCATGATGGTTTTCATATTCTCTATCAATCTAGTGTGGTGAAAGCATATTGTGCCAAGAATTATGCCCCAGATACCGAAACTTGTCCCAGCATGTGTGGACAACATCCCCCTCCTTTCCTGAAGGAAACAAAGGCCAAGGCATCAGCCAGGCAGCATAAACAACTGCATGCACCCATCACATGGGATGGTCATGCTACTACCAAGTATGGGCACAATTCTAGCTTCACGATTTCTATAGGATAAAGCTGGCTGTTTATGAGAGTGCCCATTGGCCAAATCCAGCCTCGAGAAACTGTGAGAAATTGTTTTTAATATTTGGCTTTCGAAAGGGGAATTGCTGGGGACTGTGAGGTTCAATCTTTGGGCTGATTGGTTGATTGTGGTCTTTATTGTGAAAGGTGAGGCGCCGACATATCTGAAGACTGGCCAGGTCAAAAGTGCAGGTTTTGTCCCGGCCCTGATGGAGCAGGGTGGGAACATACTGGGGAAAGGTATGAATATGTATGTTTGACATCTATATAAGTTCAATTTGTGCTGTTATGGTGCGCCTCTAGCAAACTTGCTATGCACCCAGAGCTGTTTTGCCTTTATTATATAATAAACTGGTTGTATTTAAAATTTGGCAGTGAGCTTGTTTCTCACAAAACTTAGAAGTATTACCCCAACTTGTAAACAAGTTGCCTTCTTTCTCTTTGTCTTCTTTCTCTTTGTTCAGGCTACCAAGCTCTCTGCCTAAGTGCCATAGCCTTTACTATTAAGCTCATTGCTATTAAGTCTTCTCACTCCTACAAGCAAGCAAACTAGCAGCCACCGCAAGATGAGAAGCCAGCATCTGGGCAGGCCCGTCGAGCCTCAGCCCTGAGAGTATCTCCAGAGGAGGGACCCTCGCTGAAAGCTTGGGAAGCTACAGTGTTTTATTGCCACCCTTCACCAGTCGGAAGAAGAGCCCACTGTGTCTTCAAGAGGACTGGATCCCCAAGGATAAGATCACCCAGTTGACAGGGAAGGGACTTAGCTGAGTCCCACAGTCCAAATGTCTGCCTCAGCCTAAAGCAGCAGACTGACAGCCACAACCATATGTACCAGCTCAGATAAAGCACGACCAGTGCCTAGCTGCATGCCTCAGTGACCCCATCATTGCAAAAGAGAAAAGGAGCTGCCACTTCGCCGCTCTGTGCCCTGTGAAACCCAGGGAAATCCAGACCACCATTCGTCCCTTTGTTCCAAAGCCGGGACCACTCTGATAGGGTCCCACCCGCTCCTTCGAGCGATGCAAAGCTGCGCCTCTTCCCCGGGGCCATCCTCACTGCCCCCGAAGGTCGTTGCCACGAAGGCTGACCCTGTCCAGGGACCAGCCCTGCCGGGCCGACCCCACAAGACCACTCCCTGCCATCCGGAGGGAGCCACCTGAGTCCTGCCAAGGGAACCTGACTATCGGCTAGCCTACGTTCTGCCCCCTCTTCACTGCCACGGGAGGGAGAAGGTTGCCTCACTGTTGCCATCCAGACCAGCACAGGAGCCAGCTCTGGTGACAGCAACCTGCTGCAGCCTAGCACCTAACCTTGCTCAAACAAAGGATACAGTGCACCTTCCACATGCTTTCCACTCACTAACATTCAGTTCAAAGCACCCACGCCTAGCAGCATAGCATTTCTGGTTCAAGCCTCTGACACAGTGTAATATTCTCTGTATATAGTTAAGCAGCCAACAGTGTCCTGTTTAGTCGCCTCCTGGTGGAATTGCTTCATCCCTTTTGGGTCCAAATTGTAAATACTAAACCACTTATGGGATGTATTTCACAACAATGCACTAGAATAGGTCAATAATGCACTAGAATAGGTATATAAAATAGTGATTCATTGATTATTGATAATTTTAATAACACAATGTTTATATAATTAATATTTCATATTAATAAATTAAGAATACTTTCATCACATCTGGGTAAAAAAGCTGTACTGAGGCTATGGGTAGAATAAGACACCTCAAGAATAAGACATCAGCATAACTATTTACTTGAATATCAAAGAGTACCTCTTTTATTTTGGCACTTTTCTAGGTTTAATAAATAAAATGTATATCACATAACCTTTAAAATAAATGCCACTTATTTTTTTTTAAAATATTTTTTCATAGATAGAAATGTCTCTGAAGTTTCTCCCTCAGTTCACCATCTCTAAAAAGAAGAGTGCCATTCTTTAGATACATTGTTGTCTGGATTTTAAGGGAAAGATGAAAAAATTGGACAGGATCCATCGGAGTTATTAGGCTTAATTAATCAATATGCTCTGGAATGAGATACTGAGGGCACTGGGCTTGTTTGATTTGGAAAAGAGGAGTTTAAGCAACACTCTAACAGGAGATTTCAATTGCTTGAAGGTTAGTACCAAAGTTGATAGAATCAAGATCTTCTCAATACTGGCAGGGACAATGATGAGCAATTTTATTTTGTGGGAGTCTGATATTAGGAAAGCGTTTGGTGTTAGAAAGACAACCTAAGAATCCTAAAGGGGGGGGGGAAAAGAAATATTTTGAATATCAATTTCTTTCACATTTTCTTGGTTTCAACCCAGCCAACATCTGAGTTCCAAAAAAGAGTCACTCACACAGACAAAGCCTCCCATGACTGGGAGTCTAAGAAACAGAAAAACTCTGTGTGTGATATCAGGAGAGATTAATGGAATACTAAAATGTTCAATACTTTAAACAGCATATTTTCACAGAGAATCACAGCAAAAGCAGAAGCAAGCCAGCATCCCTCCCACCAAGCACACAGCCAACGAAAGCAAAAGAGACCTACATCCCGAGACTGGAAAAAGCCAACAAAACCACAAAACAGCTTCACAAGTCACAACCAGAACTTGAAGTCCCATCATCCTTTGCTCCATCCAGCACTTTCCTTACAAAGCAAGTGACATCAGCATGGTATTTAATATTGATCATCTGATTCAGTAAGCTGGCTGAAGCCAGGACACACACAAACAACCTTGCTTCACCTACATGTACCTAGGGGAATGCATTAATTTTGCCATTCTTGTCAATCTCACTTTGACTAGAGAGCTTCCAGGAACCCCATAGTATTCCAGTACTTCTTGGTAGTGATGACATTTTACTTGCTAATTTTATGTTAGAGAATTACACATAAATGTGCATTCTATTATGATGATCAGCCTAACAAAGACCAAGCAAACTTGTAGAAGCATCAAGCTGTGTAAATCATTGCTTTTAGTTACTTCTCTCCTCAGCAGATCCCAGCAGTGTATCAGTTGATGGATTTCTAGAATAGCAAAAGCATTCCTTTTGCAAATAGTAGAGAGAGAGATATGAATGATACAATAGGTCAAGGCAGTTGCGGCTTGGTGCTTAAAAGAACTCAGTACCAAATATACCATGCATGACACAGTCAGTCACTCACAGATGTTGCATATAGTGTGTCTCTGATTTAACTTATGTTCTTGGTTTGTATTTAGAAACTGTCAGTTTCTTTAATTGTAACTAGCTTCATATTGCATCCCACATATTTAGTCAAAATAAATATGAAAAGAGAAAAAGACTGAGATTCACATAGTCAGAGAGATACTTTAGCAAAGAAGAGGTGATATGTGATGCTTTAATCTCCCATTTACTCTGTATTAAAAAATCCTTTAGTATAGCTAGTGTTTCAATATGTGATTTTAACCTGCAGCCTCTGTAATTCCCTGTATTTTTAAGAAATATCTTTATAAATTGATGTATTTGTAATTTTTAAAAAGAGTTAGGGTGAATGAGCCTGGAGGCATGAGATCCTGGGTGTCCTCCAGGGTCCATAGGACTCCACAGCCTTCTTTGACAGGAGGATTCACTGGGAGCAGTGATCCACAACTTTCTGTGAGGCCATGGCTGGTAACTTTCCTCTTACACTGATTTCACAGTTCACCTATAGTCCAAACCCCATAACTTTCAGCATAAGAAGATCTTTGTGTAAAGGATGTTGTTATTAATTCCCTGTTCCTAGTGAACTGAGCACACAGTATGCACTTCTGCCACACAGGGAGACTCTTACACGTTTGAAAAGCTGTCACAAATTCTTACTCTTTTACTACTGCTCATAAAGAACCTTGACTCACATAAAGCAGATTATTGTTTGCAGGAAAGCAGTTGTCCCAGCTGTCACATCATGCTGAGCTCTGTGGTAGCTGACCTTGTGTTGAGCTTGGATCTGAAAGCATGTTAGCATTGCACCTGAAGGCTCGGCTCCTTACTGCCTGCACAGCAGGCCCTGCTGCTGCTCCTTCCACTACACACTGCCCATGCTGTCCTCCAGCTCTGCAGCAGTCTGTCCTCTGCTGCCTCTGACACTGCTCTGCTCCGCGCTGCCTAGGGGGCCTGGATGGCTCCCTCTGCCTCTTGATTTCCACTGCTGCCGCTGAGTATCCTACCTTTTCAAAGAGTCTGCATGCTGCCAAGAACTGGGGACCGTTCCTGTGTAATTCTATGAGCTTAATCCAAGGAATGGTGATACCTCTTCCTTTGCTCCTTGATTCTCTTTTTCTCTCTCTCTGTATCCTCCTCTATCTCTGTCTCATCTTCCCTTTTTCCTTCACATTTTCACTCTGCTCCTGTCCAATCTGATAAACGAAATTCATTAGCCATTTGGTGTTGGTTTGTTCTTATTTACTCAAATGGAATTATTTGAATCTTAGCACAACTGCCCCCTGCTGACCAGGATTGGTACAGGATAACCAGTCATGACAGGAAATCAAAAGATGATAATACATATTAAGACCTTCCTGCTGCTCTGAGTGTTCTCTTGACAAGTCTTTTTATATGACTACCAATTAACTTAAAACAATTTTAATTAATTAGAAATTATAAAGGGAAAACATACTGCTGTTCCTTTGAGAGCAATCAATTAATGTTCCCCTCCCAGCCCTTTCTCATAGAAGCCTGTGCACAGTGTCTTTCTCTGAGGACCAGCTTAGAAATAAGTCACAAAATATAGGTTTTGCTTCTAGTTAAATTAAGAAAAACACAGCTGAAAGTCATTTTTTATATCACTGACATAGTTCAGAATGTTTATAATGAAGATATCAATGCCTCAGGAAAAAAAAAAAAAAAAGCAAGCAAACAAACAAACAAAAAAAAAAAAAACAAAACCCCCCAAAAACCCCCAACCAAACAAATTCCTCTAGAGGTTTCATCATAGTGATATCCCATTGCAGACAGAAACCACCAATTACACTCCCACACTTGAGTTAAAAGATAAATTACTCAACTCTGAGGTAATTATAATATCACTGCAATGACAACCTCAGCAAGACACATTGTCTGTCCTTAAATCATTATTGCCTATCTACCTGTGTAAGGATACTTACTGCAACCATTTGAGATCAAGAGATGCTTGTTTTGTACCTCAGTGTTTTTTGAAAGAAAGTGAAAAGATGTAGACAATGCCATTATTTGTCAGAATGAATCATGAACCATCATGACTAAAGTAAGTGTCTCTTCTCCATGGTGGATGCTGTTTCTATGAGAATATTACGACACAGAAAAGTAGTTCATGCAGTTTCAGCTACGGAGTTGAATTGTGGACAATTTCAAAAGACTGATGTTCATGGTAGTAAAATAAGATCCCTCAGTCTAGTGAACTTCAAGTGTGCACACTTGGGAAATTAGTCCAGAAATTTTAACAGCATATTAGCATTCTGGCTTATTAAGCATTCTTAATTTAGCTAATCCATGAATGATTGAGATTCAATGAATTCAGTCAGCTGGCTGAATCATCAGTTTCTCTACTAAAAGTTGATGAAGATCATGATGAGAGAACTGATCTATTGCTCCTTAGGTTCTCCGGAAACACAAAGCATTAAAGTGACCTCATTTAGCTGTGAGGCGTTTGGCTGTGCTGTTGCTAAGACAGTCAGACATGGCAATATATTATATTGTTGAAAAGGAGAAAAAATAATCAATCAAATATGCCTGCACTAATTTCCCTGTGATACCTTAATAGTTAACACATTAAATGAGAGGTTACATTCCAGGACACAATTAATCTTGTTGTAATGTAGACATCTGAAATAGTTCAGATGATTTTTTCCTGATACATGTCCATTGCTCCCTTCTTAATCTGAAATAAAATTAGGAAGACTACTTTATCTGCAACACTGGTGTCTAAGGGTACAGAACTAGGGTACAGAACTGATTGTACTTTGAAATCCAGGGTACCATAAATAATTCTAAGATGCAGAGAATATATTTTAGTTGTTCAGTCTTAATTCTAATTGTGAAACAATATAAAGAGGGTTTTTTTGTTTTGTTTTCATTTTTTTGTTTTGTTTTGCTTTGCTTTTGTGGCTATTATTGATTTTAAAGAATAATTCTTCTGAGATAATTTGTAATGGAAAGCACTTTCTCTAGGCTTTAAAGATGTTAATAATATTAACTAGATGAGGTGAAGTTCTTTTGGTTTCCTACTTTAATTTTGGTTACTACAATTTTTAAGCTAACATACAGGTAACATTTCTAAAGGTGCATTAGTTGAATTTTTTAAGCCAGATAAAGAATTCAGCATATGCTAACATGCATTTTATGAATTTTATACATTAAGGTCTCTCAGATAAAATTTATTAGAAACTTTCTTGTGGTGAATGGTGATACTATGGTAAAGAGAGCGTTTCTTTTCACAGTGTTAAGATTACTGTAGCTGAATAAAAGTATTTTTGTTTCATGTTATACAAAGTAGTATTTCAGAGATAGTATCATAGTATCATAGTATCAGTCAGGGTTGGAAGGGACCACAAGGATCATCTATTTCCAACTCCCCTGCCGTGGGCAGGGACACCCTGCACTAGATCAGGCTGGCCAGAGCCTCGTCCAGCCTGGTCTTGAACACTTCCAGGGACGGGGCCTCAACCACCTCCCTGGATAACCCATTCCAGGGCTTCACCACTCTCATGGTGAAGAACTTCCTCCTCACATCTAGCCTTAATCTCCCCACCTCCAGCTTCATTCCATTCCCCCTAGTCCTATCACTCCCTGAGATCCTGAGAAGTCCCTCCCCAGCCTTCTTGTAGGCCCCCTTCAGATCCTGGAAGGCCACAATGAGGTCACCTCGGAGCCTTCTCTTCTCCACACTGAACTGCCCCAACTCCTTCAGTCTGTCCTCAGAGGAGAGGTGCTCCAGCCCACTGATCATCCTCGTGGCCCTTCTCTGCACACGTTCCAGCACGTCCATATCCCTCTTGTAATAGGGGCTCCAGAACTGGATGCAGTACTCCAGGTGGGGTCTCACCAGAGCTGAATAGAGGGGGCGAATCACCTCCCTTGACCTGCTGGCCACACTTCTCTTGATGCAGCCCAGGATCTGATTGGCTTTGTGGGCTGCAAGTGCACATTGAGAGCTCATGTTGAGCTTCTCGTCCACCAGCACCCCCAAGTCCCCTTTCCTCAGGGCTGCTTTCCAGCCAGTCACTGCCCAGCCTGTATTTGTGCCTGGGATTGCCTCGACCCAGCTGCAGGACCCTGCACTTGGTCTTGTTGAAGCTCATGAGGTTGGCTTGTGCCCACCTCTCCAGCCAGTCAAGGTCCCTGTAGATGGCGTCCCTTCCCTCCAGCATGTCCGCTGCACCACACAGCTTGGTGTCATCAGCAAACTTGCTGAGGGCGCAATGATGAATGCACAGAGAATACCTGGCTAGCTAGAGTCTGGCAAAACAGAGAGAAAGACAGGGGGAAGTGACCAGAACATTATAAAAGCCATGGTAAAGCAATGCAATGCAATGCAAGTGTAAACACTGCTGCTACAGAAAGTCTGTTCAGTTGGTTATTACTCTGACACTGTTTTGTAAACAGCTGGTATTCTTTCTCCCAAGGCTTATATACTGCTTTTTATCTCACAGAAGTGATCTCAAAGCCTGAATAAATTCAAAAAGGTACAGCAAATGCAATACTAAAGATCACAATCTTGATGTATGAATTTTGATGCAGCTATATTCTCTGGAGATATTCTTAACCCCATTAAGGAATTATGCCAAAAACTATTTTCCTCCCATCCTCTACATCCTGAACACTGTCTTCCTGTACATGGTGAAATTATTTAAAATATTTTTATTACAAAAAAAGGGTAACACCCACATTATGTGGCATTTATTTTTAATCTCAAAGAAATTAATTACAAACATCTCCCTCATGTCATTTCTACATGTCTCAACATATTAGAGATGATATAGCATGACTACCAGTTTAATTCTTGCCATACAGCTGAGGACTAATAAATAAATAAATAAACTGTATTGGGTTGGGTTGAGCTGAAGTTAATTCTCCTCAAGCATCTTTCTAATGTGGTGTTTTGCAGTATTGTAGCTGATAACACACTAGTGTTTCGGCTACTGCTGAACAAGCATCCAGTCTGGTTTTATTTCCAACATTTTCCCAGCCTTAGAGCATGCTGAGGGATGGGCAAGATCTTGGGAGGGGACAAAACTGAGCCAGCTGACCCAAACTGGCCAAAGGGGTATTCTATACTATATGATATCAGTTCAGTTATAAGAACAAAGTGAAGGAACGAAGTGGAGTGATTTGTCCATGGCATCTGTCCTCCAGAGGAGCTGCTATGTGTAGAAATCTGCTTTCCAGGAGTCACCGACCACCATGTGCTGATGGGAAATAGAGAATAACATCCCTCTTTGCTTTTGCTTCCATAGCAGTCTATTGCTTGTGCTTATTATTATTATTAAATTGATTCTACCTTACACTGGCTTTTGTTATATTTCCCCTCTCCCCTGTCCATCTAAGAAGGGGACTGATAGATCAGCTTTGGTGGGCATTGATTCCCTAGCCAGGGTCAAACCACTACAATAAGCAAACAAATACTTCTTAGGTCACACCTTATTCTTTCAAGCACATAATACAATACAATACAATACAATACAATAAACCAGGTTGGAAGAGACCTTCAAGATCATTGTGTCCAATGCATCAAACAACTAGATCATGTCACCAAGCACCCCATCAAGTCTCCTCCTGAACACCTCCAATGACGGTGACCCCACCACCTCCCCAGGCAGCCCATTCCAATGGGGAATCACTCTCTCTGTATAGAACTTCCTCCTAATGTCCAGTCTAAACCTGCCCTGGTGCAGCCTGAGACTGTGTCCTCTTGTTCTGGTGCTGGCTGCCTGGGAGAAGAGATCAACCTCTGCCCGGCTACAACCTCCCTTCAGGTAGTTGTAGAGAGCAAGAAGGTCACCCCTCAGTCTCCTCTTCTCCAGGCTAAGCAACCCCAGCTCCCTCAGCCTCTCCTCATAGGGCTTGTGTTCCAAACCCCTCACCAACCTTGTTGCCCTTCTCTGGACACATTCCAGCAAGTCAACATCCTTCCTAAACTGAGGGGCCCAGAACTGGACACAGTATTCAAGGTGTGGCCTAACCAGTGCAGTGTACAGGGGCACAATGACCTCCCTGCTCCTGCTGGCCACACTGTTCCTGATGCAGGCCAGGATGCCATTGGCCTTCTTGGCTGACTGGGCACACTGCAGGCTCATGTTCAGCCTCCCATCAACCAGCATCCCCAGGTCCCTCTCCGCCTGGCTGCTCTCCAGCCACTCTGACCCCAGCCTGTAGCACTGCATGGGGTTGCTGTGGCCAATGTGCAGAACCCGGCACTTGGATGTGTTAAATCTCATGCCTTTGGATTCTGCCCATCTGTCCAGCCTGTCGAGGTCCCTCTGCAAAGCCTCTCTTTCCTCCAGCAGATCAACTCATTTACCAACACATTACATCATGCTGATTTTAAACATAAAAGTCTAACCTCTAATAGCACAGTGGTAAGAAGTTAAACCAGCCCTCTCTCAAAAAGACAAAGGTCTGTGTCTCCGTAAAAGTATTGAACTAAAAAATACTAACATTAGTTGTTTTCGAGATCTTTTTACAAAACAATAATTCAGTGTAATCTGCTTGCTCTGTTTTGAAAATTTGATAAATTATCTGTAGTTCTGATGCAGCAGGATAACTCAAGATGTCTATTTTAAAAGGTAGACATCTATCTCCAAAACTGCAAAGTGCATTGTTCTAGAGAGATAAGCAGGGTCCTTCATTGGGCGGCACAATGCTATGCAACAGGAAATGGGCTTCTTTGAATCAACTGCCATGAATCTGAGCTGGCATTCTAGATAAGCTGCAGAAGTGTGTTTTGAAGGTTTCAACAAAACAAAATTTGCAAAGCACTTTGCTTTGAGCAATTTTTTCCCCTGGTACTTTAAACATCAGAATGAACTTTTTAAACAATCCTGAAAGGATTCTGTGGTCATTAGTAAGACTGTCTGGTCACTCTGGTAATAAAGCTTTCCTCTTGTCTAACTAATTTGCTAGCTCAGTTCCCCATTCTTCATTATGCACATAGAAAAGATCTCTTATGCTTCCCTTTCACATCCCTATTTTGTAAATAACCAGGGCACATACATAGAGTCTAAATGAAGCTGAAAGTCATTATTAGGTAAATAGCTACCAAACAGTTAGTTGTTAAACTCCCATGTTTGACAGTTTTGAATCAATACATATACGACAGAAATGAAGAGATGGAAACACCACAGTAGTAGCCTTGGTTTAAGAAATAGAATAATAACCTGCATATGCAGTGGAGATAGTATATCTTGTTCAGATAACTTTCAAACAAAGTATATTTTTTTATTCATATTTTTAAAGTGTAATTTGGACATTGTTTTGGGATTTTTTTTGGTTTGTTTTGTTGGGGTTTTGTGTGTACATGTGGGGTTTGTGTGTTTCTTTGTTGTTGCTTTTGTTTTGATTTTTTTTTCTAAATCTAGATAGCCCTGAGTGTTGAAAACAAAGGTGCTACAACTGAGATCTTACACATAATCTTCACTAAAGACATAACCCATCTTCCTTTTTATCTTTTCTTCTGGCTGAAACCAGACACTTTTTCATGCAGTTGAATACTAGAATACACTGGAAAGGATTTGGCTTGGCTTTTGTTTATTTTTATTGTTGTTTTCCTTCTAAAGATTTCCTGGTTAAAAATATTTGCACCATAAGTATTTTTAGTTATTAATGTGCTTTAGGTCCATTATGTTGTGCATGACTATCATTTTCCTTTGTATCTCTTACACTTTCACTCAAGTCTCTGTTCTGAATACTGAAATCAAAGTGGCCTGGGGAAAGGATACATGCAGAGTAAATAGCTTTTGTGTAGAAAATGAAAAGGATATTAGCAACTGTTGTAAAATATGTTATTTTATTCATTCATGTACCATATGTATTTAATTTTTTAAGAAGCAAAATTCATTGGCTTGACAAAAAGTTTCACTCTAAGTGTTGCATCAAATGCTGTATTTTTCTCATTGGTGATACTAACTTATAGTGTATATTTAGCTTTTATTTAATATCTCTGTGTTTCAGTGAACTCAAAACCACAGATTCGTTCAAATTAAATTTTGCAAACTGTCTTTTCACGCAGTGTATTTTCAACTAATACAATATTTAGGATTCTTTTTGTTTGGGTATATTTTTTTTTCTCCATGCTTGTGTAACTATTTTATATAAGTTTTACTTTTTGAACTTAGAATTCTCATTTCTTCTGAAAATTAAGGCATTTCACAGTAGTCATATGAAATAGTAGTACAATCAAAACAATTTTACAGGCCTTTGGATTTATTTGATTAGATTGTTACATTATTGGAAAGGTTTACATTTAACCCAACAGCTTATAACATAGTTGAAAAGGCAGCCAGCCATCCACATTTTCTGAAGTGTGACAAAATTGCTTGTACTTCTGTAAATACAATGCTGACTTGAGTCACAGGTACTTATTAGTCTTTAATACAGCTTATATCATACTTTGGGTTCACATGCTAGGTTAAGCCCTGCCCAGGAGGAGTGGGGTGAAATGAACGTGGCCTCAGGTGGGCAAAGAAACCTGATCCAGGTGGGCAGAGAGACCTGGCCCCCTCCAAAAGGATGGGTCCTCAGGGCAAAGGCTATTCCACTCCCACTTCCTGTCCACAATACCCTATTTAAGGGGGGGGGGCGGGGAGGGGGTCAATTTATTGTCTTGCTCTCTCTTGTGCCATTAGCACGCTGACACACTGATGCTGCTGTGACCTGTTAACCATGTGGTCAGGCCTGTTCCACGCTGTTCCAGACACCCAAGGGAACTGCATCTAAAGAGAATCCATCTTATATCTAGAGAATCCTTTGCCAGCTGCATCAGGTCTTGTATATATTTTTATTTATCCCTTTTCCTTATATCTTTGTAACCTTCCATTTACTCAAACCCCTTTTATTTTTTTGTTATACTTGCTTTTTTATTTCCAAATCGATTCAAGACAGTTCTTGCATAGTTTTACCTCTCACTCTTCTCTTCCGGCCTAATTTGCTTTCCCTACTGGGAAAAAGGGGAGAGGGAATGCAACCTAAATCTGTTCCATTGGGCTTTTGGGCTCTGAGAAAAGCTTAAACCACAACAGTTCACTTGTTTGGTCATCATGTACTACAGGCTTTGGTTTTGTGTCTAGTATTTTCTACCTTTCCTTTTCCTTTCCATCTTTTTTTTCCTCTTTCTTTTTCTTGGACCATTTTCTGACTGATTTCAATTTTCTAAATCCTCTAGAGAGTACCATTAAATATTTTCCTACATAGTGAACTATCATGAACAAATCTCTGCAAAGACAATTTCTTGGATTTTACCATTTCAAACAGGCTTGGAAAGGTTCTGATGTACTCATGTCTTATGCAATTAAAATTTTGAGTGAGGTTTAAGTACTCTCTTTCTCAATCCCCGGTTTGAAAGTGTTTCAGGTTACAGTTTTAGCTCTGATACTCCATTTTAGCGACTAGTGTTTGCCGTCTTTGTGCTCTCTGTTCTCTTCTTGCAGTATGCAAAAAATAAATTTATCTAGAATTTTTTTAATGACCTTCAGTGGTCATGCAGCCACTTGTGAGCATTATAAACTGATTTCAAGCCTACACAGTTCTTTCCTTGTTTTCTTTGCCAAACAATACCACATAGTAATGTAACTACCTTCATCTTGGCCTAACTTAACAACTGTTACTATGCAACAATGTTAAATGTCATAGCCATTTACATCTATCTTGAATTTAATAAATTAAAATCTGTTATACTCTTGGTTTTTTTTTTTTTTTATATTTGAGCATTTGACAGTCTTAGCTCTGTTATTTTATCAGATTTTACCACTAATGCAGAGATGTAACCATGGACAGTTCTATATTCCATGTGCTTACAGATGTTGTATTTACTATAAATGCCCTGTTTTTTACATTATTATTTCCTAATGAATGGATAATAGCCTCATCTATTTGTGTTGAAACTCAATACCATAGAGAATTGCATTATTCATAATTTTGCAAGGTTTTTTGTTGTTGTGGTTTTTTTTTGTTGTTTTTGTGTGTATATTTTGTTCTGTTTTGTTTTGTTTCCCCTGATAATGGGAAAAGGGAAATGAACCCCTTAATTTTTTAAGAGAGAGACTGACTAGGAGAATTACAGTTCAGTTGATCTGACCACTGTGCCTGGAATGATCATGGAGCAGATCATCCAGGTATCTATACTCAGGCACATGGAAAATAGGAAGGTGATGAGTGATAGCTAACATGACTTCACCTACTGCAAACCATGTATGACAAATTTGGTGGCCTTTTGTGATGGGATTACAGTGTTGTCTGATAAGGGAACAGCAACCAATGTTATCTATATAGAATTTTGCAAAGCATTTGACACTCTTCTGCATGATCTTCTTGTCTCTGATTTGGAGAGACATGAATTTAATGAACGGTCCACTCAGTGAATAAGAAATTGGATGGATGGTTGCACTCAAAGTATTTCAATCAACAGCTTGTCTGAGTGGAGATCAGTGATGAGTAGCTTTAATTAGTAGATAATTTTTCAGTTAAAAGAGACCTCTAAGATCATTGAATCAAACCATTGACCCAACACCACCATGGCCATTAAATGATGTCCCAGACTGCCATGCCTACACATATTTTTTTTAACACCTCCTGAGATGGTGACTCACCACCTCTCTGGACAAACTATTCCAATGCCTGAGTAGTCTTTCAATAAATATTTTTTCCTAATATCCAGTCTGAACTTTCTCCGGTGCAACTTGAGATCATTTCCTCTCATCATGTCATTTGTTACTCAGAAGAAACCAACACCCACCTCACTATGACCCCCTTTCAGGTAGGTGTAAAGAACAGTAAGGTCTCCCTCAGCCTCCTCTTCTCCAGACTAAATAATTCCAGTTCCCTCACTACCCCTCATAAGACCTGCTCTCCAGACCTGTCATCAGCTTCTTTCCTCTTCTTTAGGCACCTGTGTAACCAGTAGATCAAGGGAGGTGATCATCCCCTTCTACTCCATGCTGATAAGACCCCACAAGTAGTGTGTTCGCCTCGAGGCTCCTAGTGCAAGAAAGATGTGAATTCAAAGAGGAGCAATGAATGTGAGGCTTGGGCATCTCTCTAGAAGATAAGATGAGAGATTTTAAGTTGTTAAGACTGGATAAGTGAAGACTCTGGGGATACCTTATAACATCATTCCAGGACTTAAAGGGGGCCTAAAAGAAAGAAAAGGAGGAACTATTTATCAGGGACTACAGCAGTAGGGTGAAGAGTAATGGTTTCAAACTGAATGAGGACAGATTAGATAAAATATTAGGAAGGAATTCTGTACTGTGATGGTGATTGAGGCACTGAAACATGGTGTCCAGAGAAGTTGTGGATATCTCAGCATGGAAGTGTTCAAGTCCAGGCTGAATAGGGATTTGAACAATCTGAAGTAGTGGAAGGTGTCCCTGCTCATGGCAGGGTGGTTGGAACTAAACTATCTTTAAGGTCCTTTTCAACCCAAATCATTCTATGATTCTCTGAAACAAGATCAAGATATCAAAAGAGGCAAAAAGGATACAGTGCAGTGTATGATGAAGGCCATTAGGGTAAACCATCTGAGAAGAAAACACAGAAAACTAAACAGAATATACTTGTTTTCATAACACAAGCCCCAAGAACTCAAGTACTCAAACCCAACATTTATATGATATTTGTCCTGTAACTTGCATAATACTAGGTTTATATTTATATTATTTTTAATTAATTATAATATATTTTTAATTTTAAAATAATTAAGGATATATATGAAGGAAAAAGTCCTTACTGAACAACTTCTTTACCTGTGACTGATTCAATACAAGGGATCAAAAAAATCAAAGATCCAAGCCTGTATCAATTCTTATGAATCCCTTGGTTCGATTCTATTTGTGACTCTCAACTTTGGTAGAATTTTTATACCAATGAAGACAGAACATAACAAGCCTACACAATGAACTTTCTTTAAAGTAATTTTTTTCCCAGTGAAGACATAAAACTATAGTGCCTGTGAGTTACACATAGATATGTCAAAGAAGAATTTGCTGAAGATAGGAAATCCTCTGTCAGTGATTTGCATCTGGGTTATGGTTCATTTGTAGCAGCTGAGTGGTACAGTAGGATCATAACTATATTTGAGAATCTGATACTGTATTTCCCTGAGATATTTCCATTATTGAAGTAGCTGAACTGCTATACATTTTGTATATTCCAAGATCTATTATTGCCCTGGAAGACAAAACAAAAATATATAGAATGCCATTCTGTCTATTTATAGGTATTTAGTGACATTACTTATATTTGTTCTACTTCAATGTTTATACAAAGTACGCTTTCTAAAGACAGCTGTTTGAGTTAGCATCATCTAGCTATAAAGGCCTAATATTTTGGAGTTCCAGGCCTAATCTGTTGAAAAGAAGCTTACTCAGGTATAATGTCAATTATATTTATAGAGATATTAGATTCATACTGTCATCCCCACAATGTAATTGTGTAGTTCTGCTTGGAAATAACAAGGATTTAATGCTGCTCTTTCGTGTTTTGAATACAGGTTTACAATGCTGATTTGTTGTTTCAAGATTTAGTAGAAACTATCTTTAGTGCTTTCTGTTTGTATTTCTGTGGTGGGTTGAAGTCCCCCCCAACATTAACTTTGCCAGACCAACTCAGTTAGAAGCAAATGAAGCTGTATTTACAAGCAAAATCTACACTCTACAATGGAATGAATATGTACAAAATATACAGTATTAACAATACTATACAGATATTTACAATTAGCAAACAACACCCCCCCCCCCCCAGGTCAAGAGATCATGGAAGCTGTTCCACTGCACACACACCATCACCCTGTCCCAAGAGAGAAAGGAGCAGAGAGAGGAGTGGGTTAGACTTAGACAAGGCCAGCCAAAGCACGCACGTTATCTCTCCCGAGCAAACCAAAAACAGATGAGATCAGAAGAGAAAAAAGGAAGGAATTGTTATGGTACAGCTCCTCTTATTCCAGATATTTACCCAATGAATTTGTTTAGAATAATCTTTTATTTTCTTTTTTACACCCAATAGTGATTTATTTATATTTTTTTACTTTTCTGCTCAGAATCTATAACTAAATTTTTAAGCCATAGGTTAAAACTCCCACAATTTCTTACAGCTATCTTCCCTAAAGTACAGACGTGGGCATATTTGGAATTGCATAGGGGGAAAAGCTGTGAGAAGTTATTTAATCCATTCAAAGAAGATTTATAAAATGGTGAATTCACAAATTACAGAGACTCCTTTTTTCTAATAATTAAATCCTAATGCACAATTGCCATTCTATTATTTACTAGAAAGTCTGAATTTTATTTGTTTACTTTGCAAAATAGTTTTGTTCAGTACTATTTAAAGCCGTTAGTAGATATCATATTAAGGCAATAATTATCTTATGAAAGGCATACCATTCCAAGAAATAAAACTGAAATAAATGAATTAGTTTAAATCATAATCCTAGGCTCCTGTACATTGCTGAGCTCTTCCTGAGAATTGCTAACCACTCTCAGCTACCCCTGAAGTCAATGGGATCTGTAAGTGTTCCCAATCTCTTTAGCATCCTAAAACTGAGCACCTGGTATTTCACCCACCTTATTTGTCCAGATCTTTAAAGTCACCTCCAAGCTATTGCCTGTATTGCATGCTATGCTGCCATGTAGAAAAGTATGGGTGGCCTGTAAAGGAGGCAGCTTTAACACTGGAAACTCTTTGGCAGAAAGGCATTGGGAGCTTAACTCCCTGAGGTAGCTTTCAGCATGTATCCTGCTTGTCACTAGCTGATTCTTTGATGCCACTATTTAAGCTAAAGGGAAACTGATACTAACTGTGGAGGTAAATGACTACAATTTTTTTCTCATGAGGCAGGTAAGTCTTTACAGTGACTGTCACAGCCACGAAGGAGATCTCACATTACTGCACAGGGGCTAGCTACAGCACTTCACTGAAAACTACTCTTGTTCACCCTTTTCCCCAGGTGTTCCCTAATGTGGAGGCTGACTACTGATAGGGAAATTATATATGTGGTCTGCAGCTTACTTTCTTTTTCTGAAGGGGAAGAAGATAACCAGCCCAGAACATCCAGAAGCACATTACATGATATTTCTTTTACAGGACCACTGTATTTCTTAGCACAGGAATGCCTGTGCGTCTGAGGGAAGTGCATTAACCCTACTGCTTACAGGGAGCCCCTAGACAAATCTATACTGTGTAAGTAGTAAATTCTGCCAAGTACAAGTGCTGGGCCTGTGGTGTGTGGCTTTTGCCTAGCAATGTGGAAACTCACTGTCTCACCTGTCTGTAGTTCTATAGTTCTAGTAACTAGCCAGGCATTTTGACACTGATTTCAATTTTCACTTGCGCTCAACTATGCAAGTGATATAGATAGTTGCCAGCACAGGAGCAAACAAACATTTCCAATCATTAAAAAAGAGCACAATAAAGGATGGAACAATAATGAAGAATTATCATTTTGAATAATTTTGATAATGAAGAATTATCATTTATGTTTTAAAATTGTCTTAATAAGTGTAAGAATAGATATAATCTCTTCTTATTAATGCTGATCAGGAAACTACTTGCTTTCACAGAAAATACAATTCTTCCAGCTAATTTTCTTAAGATAAATTCTTTGTTGTTTTCGTTTTCAAAGAAGACAAAATGAAAAGCTTAAAGTAGCAGATAATTCAATAAAAAAGCTATTATTATTATTATTATCATTATTATTATTACCCAGTAAAAATATTTTTATCCTGTGTCTTGATTTTATGGGCATAATCTGGGTAAATCAAAATGAAATTATATTACATCTGCAATACCTTACTAAGAAAAGATCTATTCTGGCATTTAGAAAAATTACACCATCACTGAGAGAAATCAGTTTTCCATTTTTGTGTGTTGTTAGATCCAAGAGAACAAAATCTCAGGTAAGACTTATGAGATTGGTGATAACAGAATATATATTGATGTCACAAGAAATACATGAGATACAGAATTTTTTTCCCTCCCTGATCTTTTTATTAAGAGATAGCTTTATACAAAATTAAACAGCATTTTTCACCAGAAAAAGGGACCTTCCTCTAAATATTGCATAGACATGGTTTTATGTGGTATTTGTAATTGCTATGAAAATTCTGGTTTTATTTTACTGCTCTGTTCAATTTTCTTGTATATCTACCAAGCTGCACATGTGTATGCTATGCAGACTTTGCAACATTATCCCTTTCAAAACACTCAAAGGACAGATGAAACTTAAGTTATTCTAATTTTCTTTTTAATAACTTCAGCGGTTATTTGGATTATGTAGTACTTCTGAAATGATATAAATCTTCACTGAATCTTATTTTCCACAGATGTTTTCAAAGAACACTCATCATGGTTTTTAGTTATACACCATCTGTTTTGTCTTTCAGAATTTGTTGTCAGAGAAAGATATTAAAAATATATAACAACAAATAAACACATTATAAAACATTTTTATTTTTCTAGCTTCTGATTCTTACGTTTGAAAGAGTTTTATCAAAACTAATATCCTTGCCACTACATTCACATACAGGTGACCTCTTGGTATTCCACTGAATTGAAATAAATTGTAGGAGAAAAAAAAAAAAAGATACTAATACTAAAGGTTAGCCTTGGCTCAAAAGCCAGGTTAGAGGCTTGGAAAATAATTCTAACATCGCACTCTACAACTACCTGAAAGAAGGCTGGAGCAAGCAGAAAGCCAGCTTCTTCTCCTTTATGGAAAGTGACAGGACTAGAGGAAATTATTACAGGGAAGGTTTAAGATAGATATTAGGAAATATTTCTTCACTGAAAGAATTATTAAACATTGGAATGGTCTGCTCAGTGCAGTGGTGGAGTCACCATCCCTGTAGGTGTTCAAGTGGCTGTAGCAGTTTGGGCTGGGTGCCCTCTGCTGTGTTCATACGTGGGGTGCTTCCTGTGTTCAGAAGTCCAGCCCAGTGGGTGGACACAGGAAACCAGGTATTTCCTACCATAATTCTCTGCACCACTATAAGATCCAATGCGGGGTCTGGCACTTCCTCTTTCTTCCCTCGCCCTCACCTGGTAACTGGGGGAGATGTCTCCTGGCCACGGGGGATGGGCAGTCTCAGATCTGGCCAGCTGAGACTAGCCTAGCAGTGGGGGGAAGAAGGAGCCCTGGGGGTCTTGGGTGTACCCTCAGGTGGGGATGGGATGTTTCTGGGTCTGCTTTGTGTCTCTTTTGTCACGGTGCTTCTGGATCTCTGTAAACACTCACCACTTTCCATTTAAACTTTCCACCACTTTTGCAATCCGTTTGTCTGAGTCATTATTTTTGCCCATGGTGGGGAGAGGGTCTGCCTTAACCCGTCACAGTGGCACATGGACCTGGTGCTTAGGAACATGGTTTAGTATTGATCATTCAATGCTAGTTTGAAGATTGAACTGGATGATCTTGGAGGTCTCTTCCAACCATATGTATCCTGTGACTCTCTGACTGCACATTAGAGTCTAAACTAGCATTTTGTAAGGACTATGGGGGTAAAAGTATCATTAAAATTAACATGACTGAACTCCATAATAATTAAGACAATAAGTTTAAAAAAAAAAAAAAAGACATAATTTCTCCAGTACTATTTTGTGATTCTTAGAGCTCCAGAACATGTAGCGATTCTTGATAAAATCACGCAATAAGCACTGATTTGAAAATAAGAAAATACTGTCATAATTTTGTAATGTCAAAAAGCCTTTGAGTAACAGCAAAATAAATCAACCACTCAGTGTGTCAGTGGGAAATTTTTTATCTGAACTAAATTATATTTCATTTCTGTTTCATGAGTCATGTGAGTAAATGCCTAATAATGCAGATTCAGCCTCTGATAATAACTGAGAATAAGAAGCATAACAAATATCTTGTCTGTTCAGTGACACAGTTTGCTAAAGTCTTTGATAATAAAAAGAAAAACAAAAAACAAACAAACAAACAAACAATTATAAAAACCCAAAACAAAACCAAGCCATTGCTTGCCCCTTTTCTAGCCTTTCTCTGCCGGAATGCACACCACGAGGTCTATGTAATATCCTGTAGGAAATAAAACCTACTCTGCCTTCACTCTGAGATAACTGGAAGTTTTGCTACTGTTTTCGTATAGCGCTGTGTTTGAACTCTATGACAGAGAAGGACTTGCTAGCATCAGCTAAGAACTGCACTAGTTACTCCTAAGTGGCTGGCTGTAGGGATTTGTGCATATGGCTAGCTTATGTCTGCCTTCAGAAAACATCCTTTCAAATGTATGAGTCTCAGTACCACATGTTTTCACAGCCTAAACACACTTCTATTGACAGCCTGTGCAGATACTGGTATATATGCATGTCTGTGTGTGTGCCCATGTGTGTGCCTGTGTGACAAAACTCCAAAGCTTAAAATCAGTTCACTCAAAACTCAGACTTGCAGATTTTTACTGAAGTACAATACCACTGTTACAAGTTCATCCATTCAAGCAGCCACTTGTACTAGTTACTTGGCACATTCTCAGGCGAACTGACAGTGTTCTCTCAAATTTCTGTTTTGTAAATAATGGAAATACATTCTAATCTTAAATTTATGCTAGTTGGAGAGAAGAAATGAATCAGAAAGGACAGCTCCATGTGACACCTAACCATTTTACACCAGTGCTATCCTGTGATTGCTGGCATATAGAAAAAATTTTCCATGACTTTTCTGCAGGCCTTACTGAATTGTTTCACCAACTGGTTTATATCTGTTGCCTTATGTTTTACATTTTCACATATAGTTTCAACCTTTTCCTTTGTAAATACAAGCAGGCTTCATTGGTATCATCATTAAATTTAAGAAATCAATATGAATCAGACTATGCTTCCATAGACTTTTCCAGAAGCTGTTATAACATGTTACTCTACTTTCTCAGGTTTTGGATGCTTTGGATTAGGTCAGTGAAGCTGGTGAGATGTCTGAAGAGCAAGTCTTATGATGAGCAGTCTAGGAAACTGGGGTAGTTTAGTCTGAAGAAGAGAAGGCTGAGATAAGATTTTCTCACTCTTTATAACTGCTTGAAATGAGGTTGTAGTGAGGTGGGTGTAGGTCTTTCCTCCCTAGCAACATCATGAAATAATGCTATAGTTTCACACAATATCATCTCAGCATCTTTCTTTCCTTCTGTGTCCCTTGCACCTGTTTGTCCTGTGTCTTTATAAACCTGCTGCTCCAGCACAAAATTGTTTACCTTTTAAAAAGATTTTGAGATCATTGTTTTAACAAGCTGAAGAAATAATAGCATCTTTAAAAAATATTTTTGACTCATGAGGTATTGTACCTGAGGTTGGTTTTGTTGTGCAGGTGCAGAGTACAATAAAAGTGCACAGATTCTTTTTTTTTCTAGTAATCCTCATCTGGAGACTAAATACAGTTGAAACCTTCTTCATACTCAGTATTCCCCATTAGTGTACTCTGAGGTATATTAAATCCTTAAGGACTGAAGCAGCTTTTGTCCTAAAAGACCTTTGTACTGAAGTTTGCCTAGGGTGACTGAAAAATTCTTGAAGCATCAAGCTTCCCAGAGGTCTGAAGGGAAGGCAAGGTGATTCTACAATATGAGCAGTGCAGTGGCAAAAAGCAATAACATAGTGCTTGATCAGCCTTTCACACTCAGACAAGCTGCAGGAGCAGGTGTTTCAGAGTCTCAGATCTGCAAGAGACAGATTTCTTAAAATCTTATTTGCTGAATGTGCCTTTTCTATCATAAGATTAATTACTTCACCTAAACAAAGAGAAATAGTGCATGGTACATCATGAACCATGTTACAGCTTGTTTAAATTTCATATGTACAGGTTTCAGACTAAACAGAATTGTTATGCTGATTATGTATTTCCAGTATCAGTAAAATAAGGAAACAAAGACTATTTTCACTACACTGAAAATCAGAGTGAAAGCACTTCATTCCTACTTTGCAGCCCTGTGAAATACAGTACAAGGTACAGAACAAAGCAAACCAGTCAGAAGTGCATATATGCCCCTTCCCCCAGAAGACTTTATGAGACCTCATACCTTCAGCTATCTGTCCTCAACTCTAATGAACCTGATACCCTTCTATACAGTTATTTCATTCCTGTTACAAAAAGCAGGATTCCCCCTTCTTCCCCACGTTCCCCCACTCTCCCCACCCCACCACCCCCTCCCACCCCCCACCTTTTGTTGACTGGTAGAACAGGTAAAGTCTGCTACTGAAACCTAGGAGTGGATTCAGTTTTGGATTAAGCTGTCTGGAGGAAAGTAGCTGCAAATTATTCACACGTACCGTGTAGTCTAAGCCACACTGTAGTCAAAATACAAACCATAATCATTCCATAAGCAAAGAAGCTTATGAAATGATGATGGTGATAAACATATTTATGACTCAGCTACTTGAATATACTATGGCAGGTTAGGACACCCAAAGTATCCGCATGGTGCTGGCAGACACAACATGAGTTGCAGGGAGGACTTGCATTCTTTTGGAATAGCAGCTAGATGCCAGGCAGGATCAGAGGACAACTCAAAAAGGCCTAGATGCCAGCGTTCACACAAATGAATCAAGACAGCACTGAATGTAATGTCAAATAAGAAAAAGTGCTATCACTTTCCAGTGTTTTGATCTAAAACATTGTTAGGCTATTGAGAAAAGCTCCACAACCACAAAGGAGTATAAAGAGACAATGGCAGATGGAGGAACTCAATAGTCTCCCCTGTTGCTCCTTTGTCCATACAGGATAACAATCAGCCCTTAAAAGGTCTATTTCTGCAAACCCAGGGGAGCACAAGAGCACAACTGCCACCAGGAACTGTCCTGGTTTGAGGGGCCAGGCAGATACTCGCTTGCCCCAAGAAAGGGGCAAAAGAATGATACTCACATAAATGGATGTGGTAAAGGCACATTATGCCCAGATATTGAATCTTGTCCCAGCATGTGGACAAGTTTCCCGTCCCTCAGGAGGAAGACAAAAGCCAAGGCATTAGCCAGGCCAGCACGCACCCAGCCTTGAGGACTCTATAATTATCACCCCAGTTGGTAAAAAAGTTGCTCCCTCTTTCTCTTTGTCTCTCCCCTGCTGGAGAGAACAATGTTCAAGCTATTAGCCTCTGCCTTTGAGCTCATTGTTATTAGCTTCTCTTATTCATACATGCACGCATACTGAAAGCATCTGCATCATGAGAAGCAGACCGAAGTACCATCTCCAGAGGGAGGACCTTCACTGAGCTCAAGAAGCCCGGTGTCGCCACAGCCAGTCATACCGACCGGGAGAGCCCACCATGCCACCGGAGGACTGGACCAACCCTCGAGGGTAAGATCTGCCCAGTTGCCGGGGAGAAGGAATTTGATTAAGACTGAGTCCACATATGCCTAGTCCCTGCCACTGCAGGAGAGGAGCTGCCACGTGTGCCGTTCTGAGCCCTGTAAAACTCAGGGAAGAGTAAAGCACCGTTTGTGCCTATACTGCACCAAACCCGGGACACTCCGAGAGTCCTGCTATTCCTTTGGGCCAAGTGGACGAGAAGCCTCTCCTATAAATTCCTTTTTTGAAAACTGAATGGTTGAATGGCATGTTTGCCATTCAAATCCCACCAATCAATTCAAAATGTTTATACGGCATGTAAACTGCACACGCCTTCTCTCATGGCATCTGACACGTGCAGTTGACTCTTTGAAACGTGAGGCTCGGGGTCTAGCTTCCACCCCCTTCCAGGCAGCCTTAATGGTGCCTGCCTATTGGGCTCCTCGACCTCGACACGGACCCTGCAACAGAGAGGGAGGAGAGAGGGGCAGTGGCTCAAACAGATTTAGCTGTCTTGTTAATGCTGCTTCCAGGACAAACAGGGTTCCTTACATTCAAAGTTAAATTCAGCAAATGCACTAGTTTATAGTTTTATAACTTTAGCAGACATTTTAAAGTGATCCAACAACTTTGTTAATATTACAGAATAACAAAATTTCCCTTCTTGTGATACACTTATTAACCTTATTTTCACTGAACTTAGGAGGAGGTAATGACATTCAAAATATTTAGATTCCATTTCTACTACACACATTGCAGCATGAACCCAAAGAAATAGATTGAGGTTTTTTATATTACAGTCACAGGAGTTTCATGACAAGTTTCACTTAGTTTTGTCCTGCAATTTGGATGAACACTTGCAGGCCTGCATTTAAAATTACCTATCTGGATCCAATTCCAGTTAAACAAAGAAGACACCTTTTTAAAATTCTAGATTAAGTTCACCTCTACGACAACAAAACAAAGCCAGTCAATGATATTTATCTTGGATCAGAAACTTCACAGCAAATCTATAATGGTTCAGTGCAAATAAGTCATAAAAATGACTCATTAAGTTGCTGTGGATTCCCTATAGTGCTAGTGTAATGGTGTACATTTTAGGTTTATGCCAGAGGTGGTTCCCTCACAAAACGGGGTTAAGCAAAGACCTCTTGCTGCCAGAATAAACATAGGGGCTGTGAGCATAAGCACAAATAGAAGTTGTGAGAGACCAAAGCTTGTCTCTCCTGATGTGACTCAACAAAGATACAAATCACCTCTGCTGCTTGCCCAGACAATAGCTGATGTGTATTGGGCAGAGCCACTGGAAGGACTCTTGGGAAGGTGCAAAGAGACCACAGCTGGCCTCACAACAATGGACTGAGGTCACCCTCTGGAATATGCATAAGACAAGATCCATCAGGTACCCTGGAAATGGAGGATAGTGAGACAATGGATTCACCACCTGGCCCCTGATTTCCTGGGGGACAATACTTGGACACATACCTAGGGACTAAAAACTGTATAAAAGACTTGAGCAACTACTGGTTGAAGGGAAGAAAAACACAGAAGGAAAACACGGATGAAGGAAAACACAGGAGAAGGACAATGCTGCTGAGAAGGAAAACACGAGAGAATGAAAAGCCTGGGGCAATGCTGCTCTGAAGAAAAACTGAAAGAAAAGTGACAGAGACATCATCATGGAGCCTGGAAGAAGCAGAACCCTCTCTCTGTGTCCTAAGTTACACCTGCTGCAACTCATGGAGCTGAAGAGGCTGCCCATAGGACCACCTCTCTTCTACAGCCAAAGCCTCAGCACCCTTTCTCTACAGACCCAACATCTCCTGCAGTACCTTTCCTCTGCAGACTCAAATTATTTTGGGGGTGAGTGATGTGGTAAAATAATTCCTTTCCTCTTCTCTCTCTCTCACTCTCTATTTTCTCTCACTCCCCTTCTGATCCATCCACTCTGTTTATGTAATAAATAGCCTTGCTGTTGATATTTTGGCCTTGTTTGTGCCTCTAATTTCACAACACGGGAATATTCAAAAGAAATGAGCCATTTTCCCTCTCAGGACCGAGACATTAATATAACCTTAAGATAGGTGACATTACATCTATAACTAGACTGAACTGCAGCCAAATCTCACTTCGGAGAGAGTTAGACAAGCATGCAGTTACTACACAGGTTCAACAAAACCAAGTTGTCATATCTTGTTGCATAAGGAAATGTGATCATTTTATGTATTTTAAATTACGTGGAAGCAGAATTAAAATGGCAAAACATACTTGTCACAATGAATATAAAGTGCAGTTTATAATACTTAGATGTCCATAATGTTGTTTTTTTTTTTTCCCTAGCTCATGAATTATTCAGCTACTGCTCCTCACATTTTAAATATATATACACACATATATAAACATATAAATGAATATACACTTATTTCTGTGTATTTGAACTAGATTATAATTGTCATAAATGAGAGCCAGACTTGCCCTTGCTATCTTTGTTTCTGTGGCATACTTGTCTTGGGAGAGGCACTAACAAGTCAAACCTGTTTTGCCACTACCCCCTCTTCCCCTCCCCAATTACAGGGTCCAGGTTGAGGTGGAGGAGCAGACAAAAGGCAGACACCCATCAAGTCTGGCTGGAGGGGGGAGGGTGGGTGTGAGAACTAAGCCCCTTGCTTCACATGTTTCACGTAGCTTGTGACATGTGCAACTGCCTGCTTGAGAATGTGTGTGCAGTTTGTGTGCTGTACAGCATTTTGAATCGATTGGATAAATTTGAATAGGTAATTTGCAATTGGGCAGCTCCATTTTCAAAAGAGGAATTTATAGGGGATGATTTAAAAAATCTGTGCCTGTCATAAACGGATTCTGGACTGTGTTGAGGACTTGGCTTCCTCTGTTCCTCTCTTCAGGGCAAATATCTCTTTGTTCCAGTGGCAATGTGTTCCAGCAACAAAGCTCTTCTACAGTAGCAGCTCACTCTCTCACATTTCCTCTATTTGGGATTTACCATTTTTTATTTTATTGCCTCTTGGATTGTAAATCACTACTCTGGGTAGTCCATTATGCAGTAAAAGTTCTGCGGAATAGCAGTCCAGCGGTTTCTAAGCCAAGGGGTCCATCTCACAACCTAAGCTGGCATTGCAGTTTATTATTGTGGACATAGGAATTTTCCTATTTGTTTCTCTTAATTCCAAGTTTTTGATTTTTCCTAGACTGTTTTCCTACTGTGTTATTAATACCTTTTGTGTGTAATTACTTGCTATTGACTGGGCAAGCAAACCTAATTCATTAGTTTGGGATAATTAATTTTTATATATAATAAATCATATTTTATACTATTCCTGGCATATCAGTTTTCATAAATTATAATAATACCTAAGCAAAAACTTTTAAGTGTCATCTATAAAAATGGGGAAAGATAAACACTTCCACAAAACTAATGTTTAACTTAAAAGTTATCAAAGAATTACACTTATTGCAAGTGAAAAAAATATGTTTTTAATGTTTTGAGAGCTTACAGAATTAACCTTGTGATTAATTTCCCAAATTTGCAAATAATCTATTTATATTGGACAAGGATTTTCCCTTCTGAACTGTAACACTTTCTCTGGCTTGTTTCCTTAATAGAACAGTTAGTACAAGCTCTTGCTCTCAGCTGGCAGGCAGATTTTTTTGTAACTGAACATTTTACTGTTTTGAAGTGGGATTTTTTGCAACTGGTAATCAGTGCTGTTTTTTTTTTCCCTCCAGATGATAAACTGCATTTTGAATCAACACTCACTGGCCTGTTTTTCAAACGTTTGAAAAGTTCTAATTACTGTGAATTTTAAAAAATCCTTCTGGTGTATCAGTTTCAAAACCATGAGGCACAGAATAAAATATTATCATCTTCCTTGTTTTTCATTCCCATTCTTTTCTTTTTCAAAAGGGAAGCTGTTCAGAAGGAAAACTAGACTATTCAAAGTAGCTTCAGATGGTTGTATAGTCAGTAACAACACCCATGTGTGTGGAAGATATATTGCTAATTCAGATGTTTTGTTCTTAGAATACTGATAAAATCTACTGAAAATGTTACAATATTATTGATAGTACTCTGGAGATCTGGAAAGTTCTACCACTATCTAAACTTCTGTTTAACATGGAATAAGTTTGAAGCTGCAGCTGATTTTTCACAGTAGTGTGTGATGTATCTTGTTATCACCATGTGCTTCATTAAGTAACACTAGTCACCTCTTTCTGAGAAAATCTGTTAGTCTCTACTAAAGAAGTAATTTCTCTATTTAGAATAATAGAATAGAATTGCTTTAGCTGGAAAAGACCTTTAAGGTCATTGAGTCCAACCATTATCTAATTCTACCAAGTCTGCTGTTAAACCACGTCCCTTAAATATCTCCAGGGATAGAGATTCAACCCTTTCAGTGAAGAATTATTTCTAATATCCAATCTAAACCTCCCTTGGTGCAATTTGAGGATATTTCCTTTTGTTCTGTCACTTGTTACTAGGAAGAAGATACCATTACCCACCTCACTAGAATCTTCTTTTAGGTAGTTGTAGAGAGGTGTCCCTTCAGCCTCCATTTCTCCAGATTAAACAATCCCAATTTTCTCTGCTCTTCCTCATGAGACATTTTCCAGAGTCTTTACACCAGCTTCTTTGCCCTTCTTTGGACACACTCCAAAACCTCAGTGTGTTTCTTGTGGTGAGGGGCCCAAAACTGAATGCAATAATCAAGGTGTGGCCTAACCAGTGCTGAGTACAGGGGCACAATCACTTCCATACTCCTGATAGAGACCAGAATGCTGATGGTCTTCTTGGCCACCTGAGTAAACCACTGGCTCATTATACATCAGGCTGTTGATCAACATCCTTAGGTCTTTCACTGCTGGGTAGCTTTCCAGCCATTCATCCCCAGGCCTGCAGCATTGCATGGGGTGGTTGTGCCCCAACAGTAGGACACCTCGCTTGGCCCTGCTGATCCTCATACAATTTACCTCAGCCCACCGATCCCATCTGTCCAGGTTCTTCTGTAAAGCCTTTTTACCCACAAGCAGATCAATATTTTCTCCCAGCCTAGTATTATCTGCAAATTTACTGAGGGTATTTTCAACCCCTTGCCCAGGTCATTGAAACAGATATTAATTAGAATTGCCCTCAGAACAGTCCTGGGGGGGAAAACCAGCTGTGATCATCCTCCAACTGGATTTAACTCTAACTACTCTTTGGGTCCAGCCACATAGCCAGATTTTCACTCAGCAAACCCTCTACCATCCAAGCCATGAGCACAAAGGAGTGTCAAGTCACACAGAATCACAGAATCACCAAAGTTGGAAGAGACCTCAAAGATCATCAAATCCAACCCATCACCTCAGACCTCATGACTAAACCATGGTACCAAGCGCCACGTCCAATCCACTCTTGAACACCTCTAGGGATGGTGACTCCACCACCTCCCTGGGCAGCCCATTCCAATGGCTAACTTCCCAGACTATGTTAGTGTTCTTTCTGTAAAAAAATGAACTGAACTTACATATTTTCATGACCATGGAAAGAAATCTTACATTTGATCAGAAATCATTAATCTTGAATTTAGTAAGACTCACAAATTACACAAGGGGCAAAACTATGTTTTTTCCAAAAGTAGACTGTTTTCTACCTGACAGTGATTAAGACAATGCCTTTCCCTCTTTACCTTCCCACAGTAGTGATATACTCTTGTTAACTGTTTGTTAGAACTAATTTTGTTCTGAAAGAGTTTAAACTCAGAGGTCACTTCTCCCTTTGGTAATCTTATTTCATAATTGTTCAAAATAAGTTTATTTGTAATACCATATAAAATAGCAGTGAGTGATTATGATCCACCTTACTTGTTACCTGTATGCTTTCTTCACTGGGAAATTTGTCAGATGAGAAATAATCTCCCCAATGCAAGACAATGAATCTATAGAAATGGTCAGTCAGTCTATTCTCATGCTTTGTAGGTGTTCTGCAGACTATCTAGTTCTACACGTGAAGTTCTACACGGAGAGAGTGATTGCCCATTGGAATCGGCTACCCGTGGAGGTGGTGGAGTCACCTTCATTGGAGGTGTTCAGGAGAAGACTGGATGGGGTGCTTGGCTGCATGGCTTAGTTGTTGGGTGATCTTCAAAGGAAAGAAATAATTAAGCGAGGTCTCTTTTTAAATGCATAGATATCACTGAGATACCTACCTTCTGCTGTCCAAGAAAAAGCAGCAGGTATTTTGATGACAGTATGCCTTTGACTAAAGGAACAACCAGGATTTTGAATGTGTCTCATTGGTAATTTCAACACTTGGACACCTGGGCTATCTTGTAAATGTGAAACTAGATAACATTTATCATGCTGTGTTTCATCCTAGTTTAATTTGTTGCATTTCACATGACTATAGAGAAAATTGAGCTATAATGTGCAGTATTTCAAAATTATTTGGGAAACAGATATTTTACAGTAAAAATATGTTTCCTGTCACACAGTATTTACAGTATTAGACCACATGAAAATGTGTAGCACTTGATATGGGGGTGGAAAGACAAAAGTTATTTTCTGCTCAGGAATACATTGGTTTTCCAGATAGAGCTGACCCTTAGACTATATTCAAACATTCTCCTGTTATCATTGGCTGTTTGACAGTGAGCATGCTTCTACATCATGAAAAACTGATAAGTATTGCAATTACTTAAGATTTTTATACCCTTTCTTTTGCACTTGAAAGGTATTAGTGAATTTATTATATGTTGTGAACCAAGATGCAATGTCTAAAACAAGTATTAAAAAGCACAAAATGTAAAGCCTAGCTTTTGATCTGAACTGGTTCTGGAATTTATCATTTAACCAATCTTACTGTTGAGAACATTTAGAGTTTGTCTGGTTTAAAAATAATTGGGAGATAAAATGGATGTTGCAACTTTTCCTTAATAGTGTCCAAATACACATTAAAATTTACTGAGGATTTTTCATCCTAAGGAAATATTTGTTGGGAAAGATATGCTTATATACAGAAAGCTATAGTGAAACAAATTAGACTTAAAATTATGTGACCCGCATATATGTTTGAAACATCATTGCTGATTATTTCTCACCATGGGAAAAACAAAACCAGAGCTGCAGATGAATCAGATTATGTGATATAGATATTGTTGTTTTAAAAAGGGGAGGTAAAGGACTTTGAGAAAGGACATGATGAAGCTCTTAATTTTTATGTAGTTTGTTTAAACGAAGCATAATTTCAAATACTGAGTAGCCTTTTAAATATAATCACAAAAATGTGCAAGGTATGTAGGAAAAACATATCAGTCCCAGTAAATTATTTAATGCTACCTTGAAATATTTAATCTTAAAAGGCAAACTGATTGCTTTGCATGTTGTGATGTCACAAGAACACAACATTAAATGATAATAAGGAAAGCATAAATGTAACTGTACTTAACTAAAAGATTCATCTAGTGGGATAGTGAAGAACTATAGATTCTATTAGAATTATTTGGCATCTTTACCTTTTAGGAAAATAAATTAGGAAAAGAGAAAGTTTAGCTTTGTTTTGTTTGTTTGTTTTCTGAAATGGAGAGCGTGTGAAAACCTTAGCTAAGACTAGAGAATAATACAAAACCATAAGTTAGAAAAAATTGCTACAACAGAGAGAACAAAAAGTCCTGAGTAATCTTGAATCTTTATTTGAAGTACTGCTCTTCAGTTTAAAGAGAAAAAAATAGAGAAAAATCAAGACAAGAAAAGAATAAGAGGTGACATTTTGCTGGAAATCTGACCATGAATTTTCAGTCAAACCTGTGCCACATAACCAACAGTCTCCTACATCAAACTTCTTTTTGCGCACAATATTGTTGTAAATATAGCTAAAAATACTGCTGTGAATCCTGTGAATGTTATAAACAAAATGATAGTGATAAATCAATAAGAATAAAGAAATAAATCACAAAATATTCACAATATTTTGCACAGAGATAACTGAGGGTGGACAGGAAGGAGACACAATTTGCCCAATACTTACAATTAATTAGATGATAAATGCTTCTGTCATGATTCTATGGAAATCTAATGCTAATTTTTCCTCCATGAAGATATGATTATATTGATCACAGAGCACTGGAACAGGCTCCCTGGAGAGGTTGTGGAGTCTCCCTCTCTGGAGACTTTCAAGACCCCTCTGGACCCATTCCTGTGTGACCTATGCTAGATTATAGGGTCCTGCTCTGGCAGGGGAGTTGGACTCAAAGGTATCCATAGGTTCCTTCTAAACCCTAACATCCTGCGATCCATGACCTGGACACAGAATATATAGTGGAAGAATAGAGACTCTTAGAAGTGAAAAACAGTTACTTGGTACAAGATGAATTTCTGAAAATAAAGATATTGAACTTATAAAGAATAACAAAAAACACTATGCAGAAATCTTTTATGAATGGTTGAGATTTTTGTAGGCAGTAAAGACTCATAAAGAAAATTGCAGCATATATTTGGAGCATATGTGTACAGACTGCTCCAAATTCCAAGAGCAAGAGGTAGAGAACAAACATGGAAGATTATTAGGAAGATGGAATGGATGAATGATCACACTACAAATCTGTATAATATTTGTAGCTGCTTTTAAAATATCTAATCAGTATTTCAAATATTAATCAGAAGAAGGACTTGTCACTGATTCCATTTACTCGAGAAGACTCATTACAGAGCTTGATTATAATATTAGAACTACCACTGAGAAGTATCAGGCTAAAATCTGAAGTGTCTTGTCTGCTACAGGAAGAAATCAAAGATTAAGATTTCAGAAATGTATATTACTAACTTTTTGGGGTTTTGTAAGTGGGCTGTTATTTTTTCTTACTAGAAATACAAACATGGAGGTGGAATATTTTGATGTTAATAGATTTCAAAATATACTTTCTCACACATGATGTAAACATTTTAAATAATCTTTAAAAATATTTTAAGATATTAAATATATTGAGGGGTGATAATCAGTAAGATCAATATCCCTGTGTTATTTTGTTAATTTAAGGTCTACTTATTCTTTAGGCAACTTGTAAAGGTATATCTAGCCCAGTAATCATACATTCTTAACAGTAGATCTACAAAAAAAACTCTGTTGGTTTTACTTAATATTTTCCTTGCATTTTGTTTATGTTCTATACAAAACAATGCATAAGGATTCCTAGAAACACAGACTTGGATTCTGGTCTTCATGTCAAATGCCACAACAGTAACTGAAATAGCTTTTTTTTTTTTTTTTTTTTTTTTAAATTTTCTTTCAGATCAACTTCAATTTATTTTCAGCATAAGTCAGTCAACTACAGTCCTTTTGGATGCCCAAGGTGGGGTATTTGAAAGATTTGATGTAATAAGGAGATGGAACAGGCAAAACATGAACTGAACATTGCCAGAGAGCATAATAATTGTGGGTAGTTGTATTATTTTATTTGTGATTGTGATGCAAGGATGAGGAGTGGAATGTGTATAACCTGTCCAGCTTTGTCAGCATTGTTATGATGTTATTTTAACTGTTGCATAGGAATTGAGGACCCCAAAAGGGGATAGTGTATTTTAGGTGTGGTCTCTGCTCTGCCCTGGTGAGACCACACCTGGAATACTGTGTCCTGTTTTGGGCTCCCCAGTTTAAGAAAGACAGGGATCTACTGGGAAAGGTCCAACAAAGAGCTGCAAGGATGATTAAGTAACTTAGAGATCTCTCTTATAAGGAAAAACTGAGAGAACTGGGCTTTTTAAGTCTAGAGAAGAGAAGGCTGAGAGAGGATCTTATCAACGTCTATAAATATCTGAGGGGTGGGTGTAAAGAGGAAGGGGCCAGGCTCTTTTCAGTGGCACCTCGTAATAGGAGAAGGAATAATGGATACAGGCTAGAACATGGGAAGTTCAACCTCAACATGAGGAGAGACTTCTTTGCTGTGAAGGAGCACTGGCACAGGTTGCCCAGAGAGGTTGTGTGGCCTGCCCTAGGTGATCCTGCTTTGGCGGGGGATTTAATCTTATGATCTCTGGAGATCCTTTTCAACCCTTAACATTCTGTGATATTGGATTGCTAAGAACATAAGTTATAGGTGCTGCTATTTCCCTGTGAAATTAATTTAGTGTCGTATCATCAGATAACTTGCTGAGGTTACACTTTGTCCCCCATCTAGGGCATTAATGTATATATTGAACAAATCCAGTCCCAGTACTGATCGTACTGATCCCTGAGGAGCACCACTGGCCACAGGCCTCCAGCTTGACTCTGTGCCACTGATCACAACTCTCCTAATTGTGTTGTTGAGTCAATTTTCAGTCAACCTCAAAGTCCAGTCATCTATCCCACTTTTTTTTTTTTTTTTTTTTTTTCAGTTTTCTTATAAAGATGTTATGGGATACTGTGCTTAACGCCTTACTGAAGTCAAGGTATATGACATCCACTAGTCTTATCTGTCCATTTGGTCATGCCTTCATAGAAAAATACCAGATAAGTCAAACAAGACTTCCCCTTAGTAAATCCATGTCAGCAACTCCTGAATTTTATTTTCTTTCATGTGTTTAGACTTGGTATCCAGAACAAGCTGCTCCATCACCTTACCAGGGATAGAGGTGAGGCTGACTGGTCTGTAGTTGCCTGAGTCTTCCTTCTTGCCCCTTTTGAAGACTGAAATAACATCGTCTCTCTTGCAGTCTTCAGGTACTTCTCCTGTTCTCCATGATTTATAAAAAATGATAGAGAGCAGCTCAGCAGCATCATCCAGCACCTCAACACATGTGGATGTACTCCATTGGTGCCCATGGATTTGTGCCATTTCAGTTTGACCAAGTGAATGAAGGAGTCACAAATGGAGCTAATATTTGAGACATTAGTTATCTTTTCATAAAAGGTGATCAAACTGAATTAAAAATCAACCAGTGGTGGGTACTGGGACCCATACTATTCAATATATTCACCAACAACCTGGGTGAGGGAACAGAGTACACTGTAAGAAAGTTTGCTGATGACACAAAACTGGGAGGAGTAGCTAACACACCTGAAGGCTGTGCTGCCATTCAGCAAGAACTAGACAGGCTAGACAGTTGGGTGGGGAGAAATTTAGTGAAATATAGTAAGGGTCTTGCATCTGGGAAAGAACAACCCTATGTGCCAGTATAGGTTGAGGGCTGACTTGTTGAAGAAGACTGTAGGGGAAAGAGCCTTAGGGGTCATATTGGAGAGAAATATTACCATAAACCAGCAATGTGCCCTTGTGGCCAAGAAAGCGAATGGCATCCTGGGGTATATTAGAAGAGGTGTGGTTAGTAGGTCAAGAAGGGTACTCCTCTTCCTCTACTCTGCCATGGTGAGACAGTATTTGGAATATTGTGTCCAGTTCCAGGCTCCTCAGTTCAAGAAGGATCTCAGGGAACTGCTTGAAACAGTCTGGTGCAGAGCCACAAAGATGGTTAAGGGAGTGGAACATCTTCCTTATTAGGAAAGGCCAAGGGAGTTGGGTCTCTTTAGTTTGCAGGAGACTGAGGGGTGACTTTACAATGTTTATATATATGTGAAAGGCTTACTTTTTCAGGTGTCAGGAGGATGGAGCTAGGCTCTTCTCAGTGATGTCCAATGACAGAACAAAGGGTAATGAGTGTAAGATGGACCATAGGAGGATCCACACAAACGTAAGGAAACTTTTTCACTGCAAAGGTGCCAGAATGCTGTAACAGGCTGCCCAGAGAGATCCTGGAGTCTCTTTCTCTGGAGACATTCAAATCCTGCCTGGATGCATTCTTGTGTGACCTACTGTAGGTGATCCTAATCTGGCAGGGAGATTAGACTGGACGATCTTTGAGGTCCTTTTCAATCTCTAACATTCTGTGATTCTGTGTAAAGAGTACACTTCATTATTTTGTGCTATCTCTGCTTCTGTGAAAATGAAGATCCTACTCGCCACAATCTCTTCTGCTCCTGTCTTGCACTTCTGGCAGCTACAGGCTGCCATTAACACCATACTAATGAATGAAAATCTGTGAGGAATCTTGACAAAAGGAAAGCTGAGTTGTTGACAGAAACAAAGTTATCAGAGACACCAGATATAGAGAGAGGGTTTTGTAGTGCTTGTAGGTAGCATCCTGACTAAAAAAAACCCACTGTTGCCACTGGTTCAAGATGCTTCTTCGTTCTGGCTTTCCAGCTGCAGAAACAGCTTTAAAGAATTAGAGGAATTTGTGAGGACTGGTAGGTGTGGGCTAGTGTGAGGTGAAGAAATGGTGAAGCTTAGTCAGAGTTAGAAAAGAAAATGCAACATGTTCTGGGCATTAAAAAAAAAAAAAAAAAAAAAAAATACCCACACCATAAAACCCACCCAAACATGCTGTGTTTAGAATGTGACACTTAGGATTTAGATTTTCAAGGTAGGGTATATGAGTAAGTCCCTGAACTGATTGGAGAAATCTCAGCTATTTTAATCTGCAAATAGACATTAATTGTTAATATATTTTTTAGCAATTGGTGAAACAAAACATGAAAGCCATGGCTGCATTTCTCCCCACTCTGTCAATGTAATTGGAAATGGCAGAGATTATCCTGATATGTATACTGTGGGACCATCTGCTAAACTGGTAAACATAAAATCCCCTGTATTCAGTTAGGAAAGAAGCAAGGAAAACAGTAAGGACAAAGCATAACAGCAGTCAGTTTGCAGAAAGCATGAGTAAGTTCCTCTCTTTATAGCAATAATTTAATAATTTTGGTTTTATGTCATAATTTCCTTTGAGGACCCTATTTTTATACTTTGACTTAAAAAAGGAAGTTATCTTTCCTCTTTTAAGAAAAGCTACTTTAGTCTAAAATGAGTTTTATTACAAACATGTATACATGAAAAAAAAGGTTATTCCAGGAATCAATTAAGGTACTGATTACTCAAGTTACTAATTATCCCATTATGTCCTCCATGGCTCTAAAAGTCTTCACTTGCAATCGCAGGCCCTTGACTTTCAGAACTAAGAGTGAATTTGGGAATATACAGTATGAATAGTCAAACCATAATTCTGCCTTGTCATGAATTCCAGCAATGCTATACTTTCATGAATAATGCATACCCCATCTGAATCCAGACTAGATGCAGTTTTTTGCCTGTCAGGGTATCAAGACACACCATAGTCTATAAGACCAGACATTCTTTATCTAGGTGGAAAGATTGTGTGCTTAGCATTCTCAAATTAAAAAAAAAAACAGGTTTCACATGTAAAATAAGTGGTTTGTGAATATAATGAATGTCCAGGAAAGTTACAAAGGACTTTGAGACCAGTGATTTGTGTCAAATGTGTCTATGACAAGTGAACATTTTGATAATTTAAGTGGAGCATTTCAATGTCAGTGTGTTCCCTTTTGAAATGGAACAGGACATTTTGATTGCTAAAGTTGAAATTATTTTCTTCTGTGAAATGTAGTTCAGATTATACAAAAGACCAGAATCAAAGATAATTGATCATTTGTAACCTGAATGTATTCTTTTTACTTAGCAGTAATTTTTTTTCATATATTTTGGAAATTAAAATAAACTTTGAGGATTTTTGTAACTGATAGAAAAAAAAATCACAGAATTTTATAAAAGCAGGAAAGATGTTTTCTGCTTATTTCAAATTAGCAATTAATTATAGCTCTTGCATTTTCCAGTGGTCAAGGAATATCACTAAGATTAGTCACCTGACCAAGCCTTTAGTCAGAGAGCAACTAACATAATTTTCCAAGAGCTACCTCAAAAAATAAAAGCAATAAAATAAAACTAAATCCTCAGGGAGCAAGAAGGTTGGCACAAAATCTATCCCGGGGTAATCAACTGCCTAAATGTAGCTAAACATGACATCTGTGGAGGAGTTTGTCCAGAAAAATCAGCAGCATTTCCCTTACAAAGCAGCCAATTGCTTTGATATGTGATTCTATGCAGGTAAATTTAGGATATCTGAAGGTGATGCCAGTCTGTTATCTTGAAATGTCTGAAATGGTGACTGTATTGTGAGTCAGAAAGTACTGCAGAAGCAGTAGCATAGAGAAGCTTCTAGATGCTTATTCCAGCGTCCAAATGACTTGTTAATTCATGAACAGATGGTTGTGTTATCATAGAGTATATCAGCTGACAGCTTTAATAACCTAATAAGTAACTGGAAGAATCACCAACAGGTTTCTATCTTGTTAACACAGTGGGATATGCAGGATACAGAGGAATGATGCTAAGTGCCAAAGGTATCAAACTAGATGGATCCATGTGGAGTGCAGAGAACTGATTTGTCTGATCTATCTGGTCGTTGTCAGAGCCCTGGTTTTCCCTGTATTGCTACTGGATTCAAAAGGCTGCTTTTTTTCTGACAGTTTTACTGATCTACAGCATTTCCTTGCATGCACATCTCTTTCTTGAAAGCAGTCTTGTTTTTTAACCCAACATAGAGTTAATTTATCTAGTGTAATACCTATCTTCAGACTTGTGGTAGTTTCAAGCTTTGCCTGGAAAATTTTTCACAGATCTTGGACAGAAAGTGGTGGCATGTAAATAAATCACCATTGGGTGTAAAAAAATAAAATCATGGTAAGTCCTAAACAATACCATTGGATGAATTACAAACATAAGCTGTTTGTGTAGGATAACTTTCTCTCTTTTGGTTTTCTCACTCTGGCAGACACTAATTTGTTTCTGCTTGGCTTTTTTGACCATGGCTGTGTTCTTTGCTGTGGCTGAGTATCTAAAATAACTCTCTGCTCTTTTATGTTGTCCCTTTGTGTTCAGGGGGTAATGAGGGGAGCATGGTGTGGGAAGCTATTATCAGCTCCCCTTTTTTTTGGCCAGGGGGATTCTTGTAATACTTATAAATTGTAAACACCTGTAAAGATATGTAAATATTGTATATATTGTATATATTAATTGCATTTCATTGTAGAATGCATTTTTGCTTGTAAATACAGCTTCATTTGCTTCCAACTAGGCTGGTCTGGTAATTTAATGTTGGAGGGAATTTTCAACCCACCACAGGATTGTTTTAATTTTTTATTTTATTTTTTTCATTATTCCTTGTTTTTTTTCTAGGGTTATATAGTATATGTAGTTCAACCATGGGCAACAAAAGTTGTGGGAAACAGGAGAGATCTGTTCTTTGACTTACACCAAAAGCAAAGATGGTAAGATTATCATATAGGTAGCTCCAATCAGAAGCTGCTACTGGCTCAGCGGGTGCTGCTGGCTTGACAGACCTTGTGGTGGGAATACTTGGTCCTCAGTTTCACTTGTTTTGCTTAACAAAATAACTTCTATTTGTTTGCATTACTCCTGCAAAGACAGCCCCTTTCAGGCAACAGTGGTTGAAGTGCAGCTGCTCTCCAAAACTAATGGAATGCATTTGGCTTGATGCATGGCCTTGTTCTCTTAAATGCACAAAGGTAAAAGGCTTTAAGAGAAGAAAATGCAATTAAATTTCTCCATCTACTCTCTACCAAAGACATGACTAAGGCTACATGCATACTTACACATCATGGCTGCCTTCTGTCCAAAGACAACCAGCAATCTGTGACCATGCTCTTTTTCCATCATCCATACTTAAGTAATGCAAAATGTATAAAACAATATGTAAATTCTATCAAAGTGTATGCCTAATACTGTCTAAATACCCATTTGTATGATTATTTACTGTGGTTATTTCCAGGCCATTCAAAAGTAATTGAGACACATTCCAATATATTGTAATTCTCTGCTCAGCTAAAAGTCAGGTAGAGCACAACCTGTGGCAGCATTTGCTTTCTTCTGTCACTGTCAGCATGACAGCTCTGAAGATGCTCCATCAAATGCATCTCATCTGTGATGCTTCTGTAAAAAGGCAATTTTAATCTATTTTTTAATTTTTATTATTAAAACAGAAAGAAAAATAAGCAAAATATAAGCAAAATAAATTCTGTCAACTGTGAAACTAAGATTTCTCTCAAAAGCAAAATCTGTCCCAGCCAAATTCTAAAATTCTAAGTAGTGAAACTGTGTGAAAATTACTGTACACATCAGGGGGACTACTTAGTGCTTTTAACAAGAAAAATATGTTCCAGAAAGAGATTTATAGATTTATTTATCTTTTTTAATTATTAATGTATGCATTGTGTTAGGCATAATGCTGCTATGTCCCTGACCATAGAAGACACTGTTTGACTGAAGTGGCTCTAGGAGACTTCCTGCACATTTGGAATACTAAAATCTTAAAGAATTCTAAAAGTAATTAACAGTTTCCATAATTAATGTTACTGGGTGAAAAAAATCAAGAACAGTACTGACAGATTTAATTTCTAATATGTTATACTACATCTTTATGACTACTCCTTAGACAGTAAAATTTAGGTCTTTCATTCATTTATTTGTTTTTACGGAAGCACGTCCCATGAGTGCCTTTTCTTTTTCTGGTGCTAGTGTAGTCAAACTTCTTGGGTTTGATTTTCCATGACAGCACACAGAGCTTTTATTGGAGGTGTTCAGGAGAAGACTTGATGGGGTGCTTGGCTGCATGGTTTAGTTGTTGGGTGGGTTGGATTGGTTGATGGGTTGGACACAATGATCTTGAAGGTCTCTTCCAACCTGGTGTATTGTATTATTGTATTATTGTATTATTTTTGCAGTGTTACCCAAATGAGAGAATGTCTTCTACTAGTCCTATTAGTCCTGTATTGATATTATTCTTTATGTATTTCTATATAGATATACCATTAGGATCTGTTCCTTTTTTTCATGAAGATAGGTTATTGAATGAAGACTCTCAATCTTACTTAAACAAAGAGGATTCACTGAAGAACATAAAGTTGGTGTTGTTTTTTTAAATTATTCCCACTACAGAAATATACCCAGTGTTACCAAATGTACTGTCTCTGCAGAATCCAAGATTCTTGCACATGGCTAGATGGTCAGAGAGATTATAGAAAAGATTCTGGAAAGTGAGCTTCAGGCATTTCAGATGAGCTGAGAAATTATGTTTAGATAACTATATTAGTAACTGACTAAGGTCTCATGCAAACTGATCATATTCTTTAACAACAAAAGGAGGACTAGGGAAAATCTCCATCCTTTACTGGATGCAGAGGGAAACTTAGTGACTGAGGATGAGGAGAAGGCTGAGATGCTCAATGCTTGCTTTGCCTCAGTATTTGGCACTGGAACCAGTAGTTCCAGCCTCATGAACTAGGAGTCAAGGAGGGGAATCAAAATGAGGTCATCACAATAAATGAGGAAGTGGTCAATGATCTTGGACGCGATGATCTTGAAGGTCTCTTCCAACCTGGTGTATTGTATTGTAGTGTATTGTATTGTATTGTATTGTATTGTATTGTATTGTATTGTATCTGCTATGTTACTTAGACACACACAAGTCTATGGGGCCGGATGGGCTACACCCAAGGGTGCTGAAGGAGTTGGAAGATCTGCTCACCAGGACACTCTGTTATTTACCTGAAGTCCTGGCTAACTGGGGAGGTCTCAATGAACTGGAGGGTAGCAGATGTAACACCTATCTAAAAGAAAGGAAGAAAGGAGGATCCGGGAAACTATAGACCTGTCAGTCTGACTTTGGTACCATGGAATGTCACAGAGCAGTTCATCTCAAGCACCATTACACACCATACAGAGGACAACCAGGGGGTCAGGCCCAGTCAGCACGGTTTTATGAAGGGCAGGTCCTGCCTGACCAACCTGATCTTCTTCTATGACAGGATGACCCAGCTGTTGGATGAGGGAAAGGCTGTGGATATTGTCTACCTAGACTTCCAAAAATCCTTTGACACTGTTTCCTGAAGAATACTGTGAACAAACTGGCTGCCCATGGCTTGGATGAGTACACACTCTGCTGGATAAAGCACTGGCTGGGCAAATGGGCCAAAGAGTGATAGCCAATGGAGTTAAATACAGTTGGCCTACCAAGTTAGGTGGGAGTGTTGATCTGCACAAGGGCATGGAGGCTCTGCAGAGGGACTTGGATAGACTGTGTTAATGGGCCAACATTAATGGGATGAGGTTCAACAAGGCCAAATGCCAGGTCCTGAACTTGTATCATAACAACCCCAGCAATGCTACAAGACTGGGGAAGTGTGGTTGAAAATTGTCTGGCAGAAAGTAACCTGGGGATTCTAATCAACAAGCAACTGAGTATGGGCAAACAGAGTACCTAGGTGGTCAAGAAAGCAAATGGCATCCTGGCTTGTATTAGAAGTGCTGTGTCAAGCAGGAGCAGGGAGGTGATTATCCTCTTGTACTCAGCTCTGGTGAGGCCACACTTCAAGTATATTGTTCAGTTTGGGGCACTTCAATACAAGAGAGATGTGGAGGTGCTGGAGTGAATGCAGAGGAGGGCAAGAAAGCTGGTGAAGGGTCTGGAGAATAAATCTTATGAGGAACTGGGGCTGTTTAGTTTGAAAAAGTAGGCTGAGAGGGACACCTCTTTGCTGTTTACAACTACCTGGAAGGATGTTGTGGAGAGGCTGGTGCTGTTCTCTTCTCACAGGTAACTAGTGATGGAACAAGAGGGAACAACCTCAAGCTGCGAGTGTGTAGGTTTAGACTGGGCACTAGGAAAAAAAAACATGGAAAGAGTGGTCAGGCATTGGAATGAGCTGCCCAGGGAGGTGGTTGAGCTACCAACCCTGGATGTGTTTAAAGGTCATTTGGATGTGGTGCTTGGGGATATGGTTTAGGGGTGAACCTTGTAAAGCAGGCTTATTGGTTGGACTTGATGATCTCAAGGGTCCTTTCCAACCTGAATGTTTCTGTGATTCTGTGATTTCCCAGGCACAATTCATTTCCTAAACACAAGTAAGTCAATTTGACCATAATAATATTATATCCAAATGTCAAATAATACTCAAGCCACCAAAGACCTTCTCAAGGTTGGAAGATACTGTATAGGGCTTGCAAGAGGTCTGGACAAGAGAGATGACAAGCATAATAAAGACCAGTCTGCTCTTTCCACCAGGTGTCAAATTGACAAATGTCTCTTTCAGAGATAGTGTTAAAAGCCAGATGAAGCATTCTGTGAAATGGAAGAAAAGTGATGTATCATGCAAATGAAAATGAAATCCTTTCTACATCTGACAAAAAATGCCTGCAGTGCAATACTTCCCAGTCACAACAGATTGTGTTAGTAGAGAAGAGGAACATACCTAAAGATTTCTAGCCTCTCAAATGACTACAGAAAATAAAAACTACTTTATTCATGATAGAAAAGCACTGGCATATGCAATACAAATTTTCTTCCCCCGAAAGCATATTTTTTAATGCAAAATAAAAGAAGAAAGCAGCTGTGGGATTGTTTAGCATTCCAAACTGACTTGCCCACTTCTGAATGTCTGTTCTATGTGAATATTTATTAGTGCAGCTGGATTTGTAACTGATTGAAGAACTCCAGTTATCACATTGAGCATCTTACTTTTCTGTAAAAGTATCTCACAGCTTCCTACTCCATTTATCCATCATCCAAGCTCAGATTTATTTGTGGTTTTTCATTTTCTGCTTTTTTTCTCTGATTTTCCTTTCCCTTCCTTCCCTTGACAAACTGCCTCTCCTTGCCATATCACTTATACTTTCTTGCATATACATACATGACACCCTCTAATAAAACAAAAAGTAGTTTAAAAATAAATTTTTCATATTCATTCCTTTGATTGGTTGCTTGGTTTGTTGTTTGTAGGGGGTTTATTATTGTTTCCGGTTTTATTGTTTCTGCCTGGTTTTGGTTTGTTCCCCTTAAATTATGTTTGGCAGATTATATCCTCACCATCCTTGCTTTAGTTTGGAAGACTGTGTGCCATTCTATGCATTAATCCACCTTTCCAGTAGCTTAAGTATAAAATAATAAAAGTACCACAATACATCTTGTTGCCAAGCTCTTAATGTTTCTGAAGATGTCCAGAGACAGCTTCAAGACAATGCTTTTGTTAACTACATGAGAACTCAGACAAAATATATACCTTTTGCATGATAATATATTGCTTTAGTACAGTGCATTCTAATTCAATGTTATTATTTTGTATTATAATAATACATTATACAGGTGCATATAGAACACACTAAAATTGTCGTACTGAATGTATCCAAAAACCCATGTACAAAACTTAATTAAGGTATTGTATTTAAATATTAAACAGGTAAACATTTCTACTATAAATAAGGGGTAGAAAAATCATTCTTCTCCCAAGAGAAAATAGCAAAAAAATAAATAAATTGTGTCTTCATATACACTTTAAACCTGACTGCCAAAAAAGCAGATTCTTCACAGGGGACTTGAGCTATCTCTTGCAGAACTTGCTGTGCCCAGCCTCTTTATTGTTTTATTTTTTCCTGTGTAATAGTACAGTAACAGCCACAATAGGCCTTTGATTATAAAAGTCTTCCTAGAAGTTACCTTTCAAATATTTTTAATGACTATCAGAATCTTCTCAGCCTTATTGTAGAAAAGATAGACCATTTAGAGATGGTCTATCTATCTTCACAGATAATAGTCCTTTTTTTGTAAAGTAGAATCATGGGATGTAAAAATCAAGATCAATTTCCATTTTGCTATGAATTATTTCAAGCAGTCCCTGCCTTTCCAAGCCCTGCTGGTTATACTTTTCACTTGTGCAACAGCAATTTCATTTTAGTAGTGGGGATTTATTTAGTGCAACTTCAGAATTTGATGAATGGTTAGAATCTACCAATTAATCAAAATGGAAATATAACAGAATCAATGTGTTTAACCTTACTTCACAGATGCCTTTTCTGTTTATTCAGTTTGTTGATGGATGTGTGTGTGTCTTTCCTGTTTGAACTTTATATATCATCATCCTTGGAGAATTAATAGTAGTACTTGTGGAGTGGAAAACAGGACGTCCTTTCTGACAAAAGTGGAATATCAGTTATGACCTATTGCTAAACTACACAGCTGTATGGTTTGGAATACAGAATTTAAAATCCATTTGTGATGTGAGTATATCTATGCTATAATTGGCATAACAATATCAAATGCTGTACTTTCTCAGAAGCAAAAAAATACTAGTGACAAAAGTGTATTTTACTTCAGGCTGAGACTGAAATGCAAACAATTTAAACTCCTTATTTTCTTACATTACTGTTTTGTTGTCTTTTGTTCTCTCCCCCTTTTTTTTTTTTTTTTTTCCCCAGGTTTGTGGGTGTAATTTCTGTAGTTACCTTGAGAAAGCAAGAGTTTAACAAAAGAAATATGCTTTTTCACATATATGTAGGAGGCTTTCTATTGCACTTTGGCAAATTATTTCACATAATAGTTTGAAACTAGAAAGTAGAACAATAAAATATAGCAATCAAAGTTTGCTTTTCACTACCTAATGAAATTACAAAATCAGAACTTTAATATATATTCTCTTTAAAACTACTTTCTTTTGGAATTGTTTGCTTCCAGCCTACCAGCCTTCATGTCTTAGCCCTTTTCAGACAGTACATTGTAATCTCATTTAAGATAGAAACTTCAAAAATAAATACTGGTTGTCTGGTTTTGATTTGTTTGTTTGTTTTTGGGTGGTTTTTTTTAATGATAAATCCCTTTCAAATTCCTCAAAGTTATACTGGCTATCCAACCTGTTTCTTAGTAAAATACCCCAATGCCTGGATTTTTGGCTTATAGAAAGATAATGAATATAGCCAAGATAGAAAAATACTGGTATATAGAGAAATACAAAAGTGTATCATGTTCACAGAACATTTGCATTTTTAGATGAAAGTTGCATTTCCTTTCTATTTGGTTTCAATAATTAGGTAGTTTAAATATAAGCATTAAACATATTTGAAAATATTATCTTGCATAAATACATTTAAAGCAGCCTTATGCCATACTACAGATGTTTTGTAGCTCTTCTGTATTTCTTAACTAATCAATAACATTGCCTTACCCTCTAATTTTAAGACTAACAATGGTATTTTTGAGTACTGGCTACATCTATATTATTGGATATATATCTATATATCCAAGTCTTTTGTTAGATTCAAAAATATGGAGGATGATAGCCTCAAAATTTTAAGGTATTTGTCTCCATATGATGATGACCCAGGGATCAGTACTGGGTCCAGTCCTGTTTAATGTCTTTGTCAGTGACCTTGATAAGGGGGCAGAGTGTCTGCACATCAAGTTTGCCGATGATACCAAACTGGGAGGCTTGGCTGGTATGCCTGAAGGCTATGTGGCCATTCAGCAAGACTTGGACAGACCTAATGAGGTTCAACAAGGATAAGTGCAGAGTCCTGCACTTGGGAAGGAATAATAAACTGCACCAGTATAGTTTGGGATATAATCTGCTGGAGATCAACCCCTTGGAGAAGGATCTAGGAGTCCTGGTGGACAAGAAGTTATCCATGGGTCAGCAATGTGCCCTTGTGGCCAAGAAGGCCAATGGGATCTTGGGGTGCATTAAGAAGAGTTTGTCCAGCCCATCGAGGGAGGTTCTCCTCCTCCTCTACTCTGTCCTGGTTAGATCTCACCTGGAATATTGCATCCAGTTTTGGTCTCCTCAGCAAAAGAGGGTCAGAGATTTACCAGAGAGAGGATACTTATGTCGGACTCACAGAAGTAGGAATTAACTAAAGCATATGGAAATTCTCTTTGCTGCAGATATATTTGAGTAGGTGTTTATGGTAACTCAAATAGATGTACCAGTGACCTCACCTGGAGTAATGTGTCCAGCTCTGAGCACCCTTACACGAGAGAGACATTGATCTGCTGAAACGGGTCCAGAAGAGGGACACAAAATGACCAGCTGGCTGGAACACCTTTCCTCTGAAGACAGGCTGAAAAAATTGGGGCTGTGCAGCCTGCAGAAGACAAAGCTCCAGAGAGACCTTATAAAGCCCTATGAGGAGAGGCTGAGGGAGCTGGGGTTGCTTAGCCTGGAGAAGAGGAGACTGAGGGGTGACCTTATTGCTCTCTACAACTACCTGAAGGGAGGTTCTAGCCAGGCAGAGGTTGGTCTCTTCTCCCAGGCAACCAGCACCAGAACAAGAGGACACAGTCTCAGGCTGTACCAGGGGAGGTTTAGGCTGATGGTTAGGAGGAAGTTCTACACAGAGAGAGTGATTGCCCATTGGAATGGGCTGCCCAGGAAGGTGGTAGAATCACCATCATTGGAGGTGTTCAGGAAGAGACTTCATGGGGTGCTTGGTGCCATAGTTTAGTTGTTTAGGTGGGTTGGATTGGTTGATAGGTTGGATGTGATGATCTTGAAGGTCTCTTCCAACCTGGCCTATTCTAGTCTAGTCTAGTCTAGTCTAGTCTATGCTATTCTATATTTCAGTATCTGAAAAGGACCTACAGGAAGGCTAGGGAAGGGCTGTTTAGAAAGGCTTATACCTACAGGACAAGGAGCAATGGTTTCAAAATGGAGGAGGGTAGATTTAGGTTAGACATAAGGAAGAATTTCTTAACACTGAGAGTGGCAAAATACTGGAACAGGTTGCCCATAAATACGGTTGAGGCCCTGTCCCTGAAGACATTCAAGATCAGACTTGATGAGGTCCTGGGCAACCTGATCTAGTTGATGATGTCCCTGCCCACTGCAGGGGGGGTCAGACAAGATGACCTTTGAGGGTTCCTTCCAACCTGATGCAACCTGTGAATCTCTGAATCACTGAATCTGTAAATGTATATTTGGAGTCCTGTACTACTGTAGTGTACAATAAGGAGCCTGTTTGCTCTGACTCGGGATTCCCCACATTGGTCACAACATGCTAAAGCTGTAGATAGCCCTTTAGGGCATGCCAAAATTCACTAGTACACTATGACTTATTTTTCCAGTAATTTCTTCATAAGAGAATGTATTTTTCTTTACAAAAAAATTCCTTCAGTACATGGCAGTTTTGACACTAATGCATCAGAATATGGTATTCTGATTAAATAAAAGATCAAAAATAATTTGTCCTTTGTGACTTTAGTACAGTGGAAAACTGAAATAATAAAACTCAGCAGAATTTATAATTTTAAAAGATTTTTTTCAATTTTTTATGTACATGAACAATAACAATTATGATGATGATGTAGATGATGCATTTTTCCTCATTTAAAACATCTGCAATATTTTCAAGAAGAAAATCAGAGATTTGTTGGAAAATGCTCTCTACTAATTGCTGGAAAAATACAGTCAATACTAATTGCTGCATTCTGACAGGATTTATTTAAGCCTACTTCTGTAACAGGCTATTGTCAACTAGGATAAGTGTTCAGTCATATGACTGACTCTTTGCCCATAAATAAAGGCACGGATTAATAAATTTGGTTTAGGATTTACTTACCTAACTATGCAGCATTTTAAAACAGGTAAAATAATCATGTCACACAATCACATAACCACAAAATAGTAAGGGTTAGAAGGGACATCTGGAGAACATCTAATACAACCCTAGCAGATAAAGCAAGTTCACCTAGAGCAGATTACACAAACTCATATCCAAGCAGGTTTTGAAAGAGTCCAGAGAAGGATACCCTATAACAGCTCTGGGCAGCCTCTTCCAGTGCTCTGTCTCTTACAAAATAAAGAAGTATTGCCTTATAATCAGGCAGAACTTCCTGTATTCTGATTTGTACCCATCAACCCTCATCCTGTTGCTGGGCATCACAGAACAGGGTCTGGCCCTATGCTCTTTACATTCATCCATTAGATATTCATAAACGTTCGTAAGACCTGCTCTCAGTCTTTTCTTGTTCAAGCTAAAGAGCAACAGGTCTTTCAGCATCTCCTCCTAAGATACGTGCTCCTCCAGTCCCTTAATCCTCTTTGGTGGCCTCCATTAGATTGTCTCCAGTAGTTCCTCAGAACCACAGAATCATAGAATGAATAGAATAGAATAGAATAGAATAGAATAGAATAGAATAGAATAGAATAGAATAGAATAGAATAGAATAGAATAGAATAGAATTACCAAGGTTGGAAGAGACCTCGAAGATCATCGAGTCCAACCTGTAACCACAACCTCACAACTAGACCATGGCACCAAGTGCCACATCCAGTTCCCTCCTGAATGCCTCCAGGGACGGAGACCCAACCACCTCCCCGGGCAGCCCATTCCAATGACGAATCACTCTCTCGGTGAAGAACTTTCTCCTCACCTCCAGGCTAAACCTCCCCTGGTGCAGCTTGAGACTGTGTCCCCTTGTTCTGGTGCTGGTTGCTAGGGAGAAGAGGCCAACCCCTTCCTGGCTACAACCACCCTTCAGGTAGTTGTAGAGAGCAATGAGGTCGCCCCTGAGCCTCCTCTTCTCCAGGCTAAACAGCCCCAGCTCCCTCAGCCTCTCCTCATAGGGCTTGTGCTCAAGGCCTCTCACCAGCCTTGTTGCCCTTCTCTGGACACGTTCAAGTGTCTCAATGTCCTTCTTAAACTGAGGGGCCCAGAACTGGACACAGTACTCAAGGTGCGGCCTAACCAAAGCAGAGTCCAGGGGCACAATGACCTCCCTGCTCCTGCTGGCCATACTATTCCTAATGCAGGCCAGGATGCGGTTGGCCCTTCTTGGCTGCCTGGGCACACTGCTGGCTCATGTTCAGCTTCCCATCAACCAGAACCCCCAGGTCCCTCTCTGCCTGGCCGCTCTCCAGCCACTCTGACCCCAGCCTGTAGCACTGCCTGGGGTTGTTATGGCCAATGTGCAGAACCCGGCACTTGGATGTGTTAAATCTCATGCCATTGGACTCTGCCCATCTGTCCAGCCTGTCGAGGTCTCTCTGCAAAGCCTCTCTGCCCTCCAGCAGATCAACTCCTGCCCCCAGCTTGGTGTCATCTGCAAATTTACTGATGATGGACTCAATGCCCTCATCCAGATCATCAATAAAGATGTTGAAAAGCATGGGGCCCAGCACTGATCCTTGGGGCACACCACTAGTGACAGGCCGCCAGCTGGATGTGGCACCATTCACCACCACTCTCTGGGCTCGGCCCTCCAGCCAGTTCCTAACCCAACGCAGTGTGCTCCTGTCCAAGCCATGGGCTGCCAGCTTGGCCAGGAGTTTGCTGTGGGGGACTGTGTCAAAGGCCTTGCTGAGGTCCAGGTAGACCACATCCACAGGCCTCCCCACGTCCACCAGGCGGGTCACCTGATCATAGAAGGAGATCAGGTTGGTCAGGCAGGACCTGCCCCTCCTAAATCCATGCTGGCTAGGCCTGAGCCCCTGGCCATCCTGTAAGTGCTGTGTGATTGCACTCGAGATGACCCGTTCCATAATCTTGCCTGGCACTGAGGTCAGGCTGACAGGCCTATAATTCCCCGGCTCTTCCAACTGGCCCTTCTTATGGATGGGCACCACGCTGGCCAGCTTCCAGTCTTCTGGGACCTCTCCAGTGAACCAGGACTGCTGAAAAATGATGGAGAGCGGCCTGGACAGCTCATCCGCCAGCTCCCTCAGCACCCTAGGATGGATCCCATCCGGTCCCATGGACCTGTGGGGGTCCAAGCGGCTGAGAAGATCTCTAACTCTCCCATCCTGGAACAGGGGAAAACTATGCTGCTCCCTGGCTCCTTCTGCCAGCTCTGCAGGCCAGCTGTCTGGAAGCCGTTCTGTCCTGCTAGTAAAAATTGAGGTAAAGAAGGTGTTAAGCACCTCTGCCTTTTCCTCATCCTTTGTTACAATATTCCCCTCCATGCCCACCAAGGAGTGGAGCTTCTCCTTGCTCTTCCTCTTGCTATTAATATATTTATAGAAGGACTTTTTGTTGTCCTTCACAGCAGAGGCCAGTCTGAGCTCCAAATGTGCTTTTGCCTCCCTAATTTTCTTCCTACAAGACCTAGCAACATCCCTAAACATTCCATGGGTTGCCTCCCCTTTTTTCCAAAGATAATACACCCTCTTTTTTCCCTTAGTTCCTTTAGAAGTTCATTACCCAACCAGGCTGGCCGTCTGCCCCGGCGGCTCATCTTCCGGCACACTGGCACAGCCTGTTCCTGCGCCTTCAAGAGTTCTTTCTTGAAGTAGGTCCAGCTCTCCTGAACCCCTTTGTTTTTAAGGGCTGTTTCCCAAGGAACCTTCTGAGTTAGTTCCTTGAGTAGCCTGAAGTCCGCCCTCCGGAAGTCCAGAGTGGAGGTCTTCTTGTTTCCCCTCTTGGCTTGGCTGAATACTGAAAACTCAATTATCTCGTGGTCACTGGTGCCTAAACACCCTCCGACCACCACATCACCCACCAGCCCTTCCCTGTTGGTGAAGAGGAGGTCAAGCATAGCCTTACCCCTGGTAGGCTCGCGCAGCACCTGGGATAAGAAGCTGTCCTCCATGCACTCTAAGAACCTCCTAGACTGCCTCCTCTCTGCTATGTTATGATCCCAGCAGATATCAGGCAGGTTGAAGTCTCCCACGAGAACAAGGTTAGGCGATCTTGAGACAGCCTTAAGCTGCCTATGGTTTGGTTTGGAAGGCACCTCAAAAAATCAGCTAGTTAAATCCCCCCTACAGATAGCAGGGACATTCTCCACCAAATCAGGTTACTCAGAGCCCTTTTGAGCCTGACCTTAAATATCTCCAGGAATGGGGCCTCAACTACCTCCCCGAGCAATTTGTTCCAGTGTTCCACCACCGTGCTGGTAAAGAACTTGCTCCTAATGTCTCATCTAAATCTGCTTTCCCTAATTTAAAACCATTGCCCCTCATCCTATCACTACAATCCTTTAAAAATAGTCTCTCTCCACCCTTCTTGTAGGCTCCCTTTAGGTACTGGAAGGCCACTATGAGGTGTTCCCCCAGCCATCTCTTCTCCAGGATGAGCAACCCCAGCTCCCTCAGCCTGTCCTCATAGGAGAAGTGTTCCAGCTCTCTGATAGTTTTTTCCATGTTACTCCTAAACTGTGGAGCCCAGAACTGGACACAGTACTACAGATGTGAGTGACCTTCCTAGGGCAGGATAGAGAGGGAGAAGACTCTTAAAATATGCTAAATAAGTATAACCTTAAATCAAAGGTTCAGCTAGTAACATACTTTTGTTTATATGGTACTCAGAATAGGTTTACTTTTACCTAAGGAATTTTTATCTGTTTACTGTGTACTCTAAATTTAAAGTAAAACATCAAACTCTTGTTTTGAGAAGACAATGTTTTACAGCTTTCAGATATATATATATATATGTGTGTATATATATTTTTTCAGTCGTGTTTGGTGTTGCAGAACTCAATAGCATAGAATAGAAAGAATTCCATTTGCTAAAAGTCAAGTCTTTAGTTCTGCTTTGGATTATTTGGAGTTACTGTAGCAGCCAGTAAAGTGTATTCCCTGAACATAATCCTAAACTGGCATACAGCTACCATAATTCTTGTATTTCTTTTAAACCTCAAAAAGAATGGCATGAAATAACAAAAATAACTTATTTGGAAAATTCATAGTTTTCAGATAGAAAAATGACCATGTCAGGTATGTAAGCAGAACAGCATTAATGAGATGTTTTCTTAATATGTTTAAATTAGATCAGGGGGTCTGCAATCTCTGCAATCCTGATCTGATACGGAGATTTGGAAATCTTGATAGCAACCTTTACCTCCCTGTAGTTGTGGACTAAATAAAATTGATCAGAAAATTAGAAAACCTGTATTTGTGTGCTGTGTTTTAATATGCTGTGTTTCATTCTGTTTATTGAAACATTTTCAGCTTCTTTAGAATATTCTTCTGACATTCATGAAACAGAGTTTACCACTAAACCACATGGAATAATTAAGTAAATTAATGCATTTGATCTCAAAGCGTTTGGATGAAAATTTTCTCAGCGTCCAAATGACAAAGATTTTTAAGCTTACTGACATTTTCTGTATTCCATAGCAAGATTATCCATTTGCTTTAAACATTTCTCTAAAAAACTGGGCTATTTCCTTAGCATTCTGTTGACATAAGTGGTTGTTGTTTGGTGGTTGTTACACTTTTGTAGTTGTTTTGTTTTGTTCTGTTTTGCTTCTTTTGTATTCTTTTTATTTCAGTAATTTTCTTTCAGATGTAAAACCACACAAATACTTCAAGAATAACATTTTTTTCCCTATAATGGCTGTAGTTTCATGGTAGTAAAATTTAAAAAGCAAAACCAAACCAACCAACCAACCAACCAAAACAAAAACAAACAAGCAAAAAAACCAATTATTGAAACAATTCCATTTCCATTATATTTTAAACGTTTTTTTCCCTTTTTTTTTTTACATGTTGCTAGGAATATTGGTACGAATATTGCTTTTCTGGTTATTTTTCAGACTTTTTTCTTCAGACTTTTTCTTTGTTCTTGCAAGAAAATTGTCTGCTTACATTTATTATTAGTCTTTCTCTTGTTAAGCTTCAATTCTGATGTGACAGACAAATTCTATCATTGAGCCTATAAACTGGGTAGGAAAGTATTGGGAAAGGAGAACTGAATACTGTGGAAAGGTAAATAGGAAGTAAGATAAGTTGAAGTCTCACAACTCTACTGCCTGGCATTTCAGGCATTCTCTCAGGTGCATAACAGAATTAAATCTGTGTCTCTGTACATCTATGAATTATATTTGAAGTAAACCTTGCAGAGCTCTAAGGAGGAAATTTTATGAAAAGGCAAAATTATATAATTATATAGATAAACACAACTCATTTCAGAGATTTTTTTTTTCCTTCTGAATAATTATTATAATAACATTAATGCCTAGATGACTAAATTCTGTGCTTTGTTGCTGGGTCCTCCTACAGCAATATGGTACTCTCAGCAGTTACTTCACCATTCCAGATGCAGAACTGAGAAGCAAAAAAAAAAAAAACCCCACCAATCCCCCCCCCCCAAAAGCCAAACAAAAAAACCCCAAACAAAACAAACCCCCAAACAACAATGAAAAATAAGACAAGTAAAAAAAAACCCAAAAAAACAGGAAACCAAATTCAGGTTGGACTCGATGATCTTCAACGTCTCTTCCAACCTTAAGGATACTGTGATCTATCAGAAGAGCTAGCTAATATCACAATATGTCATTAGAGCTGTGCCTATTACAAATATTAAGCAATTTACTGTGTACCTTCATCTCACTTCTGGCACTGAAAGCACTCTCTCCTCTGCAGCTGTAAGGTGCTTCTGTCATTGATCCTCACAGTGTAATGGGAATCCCTCACAGATAAAGCCCTGGAATTCCACCTTGCTGGTTTCCCACATGTGAGTGCGGTTAATAGTATTCTGACCTCATCCATGTCAACATGTCTGCATTGACATTTGTGCTAGAGTGGGAGATTAATATTAGCAAAGAACTTTTGACACGAGAGGGAAATATCTCTGAAGATATGCACATGCTCATATACTGGTTCTCAGTTTGTCCACAAGAGCTATAAATATTTTACAGAGCACTTTTGAGTGTTTAATGCAGATGCTGACAGACAAAATTCTAGATTTTTATATCAATAAGGAAGCTGTCCTTTACACAGGAAAAATAAAATCAGAATCTAATGTGTTATCCAATAACTGTCAGAGGTTTATCTGCACAGCTTTCTAGTGCATGTGGATTCATACACGGAGCAAGTATCCACCCTGAACTTCTATGTGGGAAATCAGTGACTCTGTGATATTTCTATATTAGTTTTATAACAGAAAGAATCTTTTTTAAACAGGAAGCAACAGAATGTGTAATATTATAATTAGAGATGTAAGTTTAGGACAGGTACTTGACAGTACAGATGTGTAATTGAGTAATTTTAAACTCAAAGTGTTCATCAATGCCCATTTCTACTTTCATAACTAATCAAGTGGACATTTCATGTTGAAGCCATATGCAGATCTGAAGTCTAGCTGCTGACTCTTTTAGAAGTAAAATGTTTGTGTGATGAAGTATTGCATTTATGTTATCAAAACTGAAATGAATGATCACTTAAACAATAATACAAAGTAAAAATGTAGAGCTTTTTTAATATCTGCATACAGCATTAGTTGAAATAAAACTTTTTAGGGAAAAAAATTCAGGTATAGCAAAACTGCATTTTCATTTGTACCACAAAAGCTTGGTTTCATTCCCTCTCTGCTAACACACAATATGACCATGAAATAGAATAATACCTGCCAAATGAGTTTAATCGATCTTGCATGACTGATGCAGTTTTTAATCTTAAAGTTTTTATAAAATGTATGCATCTGGGACATGGTTATTTTTGCTCATTTATCATTGAATTCAAAGAATAGAGAAGATCCTGACTGGTACTAAAGTTGTTCCATCTCACAACTGTAGTACTAGATATTTTTCAAGTGTAAAATTATCTTGTTAAAAGTCCTGTGTCTTGGATATAAGCAAAAAAACCTGAAGATTGTCTTACCTAAGATATACAATAAGACTTTGTACCTTAGACAAATAAATATGATTATTTTAAACAAAAAATATTTTCTTATTTTAAGAACTGAAAAAAATGTGTATGCATGCTTGATTTTTAATAAATAATGTGTATACTAATAAATAAAAGAGAAGTAGAAGAGAAAATTTAATTAGAAGATTAAGAAACAAAACACCCCACAAATCCATTTTGATTATGTTATATTGCATTTAGATTATATAATATAGAATTTAGATAAGACCTTTCTTCATTTTCATTCCTTCATTAACTTACTGTTCAAATCAGAAAGATGATATGGCTACACATACTGTGGGTGCTTAAAATAGAAGGTTCCAAATAACCTACCAGGAAATTCCTTGTATTCAAGCTGGTGTATTTCTTTTTTTTTTTTTCTTTTAATATGCTAATGTGAATACTATATAAAGGTACACTTTTGATTGTTTTAATAGTTTTTAAGGAATGTTTTTTATCATCTGTGATGGTGTTTTTTTTTCCCTCTAGGTCTCTGTCTCAAGAATAAGCTACCTTTAAGGATATCATTCTTCTGACTACTTTGTTAACGATTTTTCATTTGTATTTTAATGAATTTTCAGATAGGAGCATAGTAATTTAATTTCAGAAGGAAATCATGCTTATGTTCTTTTTGGCTTCTGGAAAATGGTCTCTTGACTTCTTCAACAGGAAGAATTAGTATTCATTTTGGCAAATGACAAACAGAGGCATTAACAAGACAGCTAAACCTGTTTGGCCACTGCCCTTTCTTCTCCCTCCCCATTGCAGGGTCCAGGTTTGAGGTCGAGGAACCAATAAGCAGGTGCCTTTGAGGCTGCCTGGAAGGGGTGGAAGCTGCACCCTGAGCCTCATGTTTCAGAGAGGCAACTGCACGTGTCAGAGGCTATATGAGAAGGCGTGTGCAGTTATGCCCGCCAGACAGCATTTTGAACTGATTGGCGGGATTTGAGTAGCTAAAGTGCCATTGGGCCATTCAGTTTTCAAAAAGGGCCCACATCTCTCTCTCTCTCTTATCTCTCTCTCTTATCTTCTTTTCATGCCTCCCTCCTCACCCCCACCGTGTCGTTAATAGGATTTGAGGCAGTGACAAGCATCTACTTCGTGCTCCTGCCTTCAGGACAATTACCTTCTTTTGTCCTGGCAGCATAGTGTTTGAGTCATAGATCTCCACCACAGCAGTGTGTTCTCTCTCTTACTTCCTCTAATTTTGTATACTACCTTTAGGATTATTCCTGCCTTTTGGATTATTCCTGCCTTTTGGATTACAAATACTATCGTGGGTTGAGAGACCAATTTTCCCACCACAGACAAAAGAAAGACTCAGACAAAATGGATGGCAAAAATGGTGGAAAGTTTAAATGGAAAAAAACAATGAAAGTTTTACAGAAAACCACAAGCACCATGACAAAAGAGAGAGATATCCCAAAATATACCCAAGAACGTCCCATGCCCACCTGAGGGTACACCCAACACCCACCCCACCCCACCTCCCCACCCCAGGGCTCTTTCCCCTCCCCCCGCTCTCCCCAACCCAGCCTTGGGCCTGGCCAGGCCCAAGGAAGGCAGTTCAGCCCATTACCTAGGCAGCGGTGGGGAAGAAAAGGGAGAGGGAGGACCCCACACTGATGTTTTATAGGGGAACAGGACATTGTGGGAATGAAATACCTGGCTTCCTGTGACCACCCACTGGGCTGGGCCCCGCCTTGGGACATCCCAGGTGTGGTCTCTGCGGTGGCATCAGGGGGCCGGCACCCAGCCTAAACCACTACAAATACAAACTCAGAGCATCGCTTCATTCAGCAAAGGTTTTGGTAGTTAACAGCTCAGCAGTTTGTGAGTAACTTATGCTAATTTACCTGGTCATTTCTAAGGTTCATAGCTTGTTTACCTGTTGGTTAGCTCCATTGTGAAACCAAAGAGGTGCATCTCACCACCCGAGGTGGAATTACTGTTTGTTTTCACGCATATAAGAGTTTTCCAGTTTGTTCCTCTGTATTCTAAGTTCTGCTTATCCTAGACTGTTATTCCACTGTTTATTAGCATCCTATTGTGTGTAATTAACCTGTCATCAACTGGACAAATGAACCTGGATCAAACTGGCTCAGAAAAGTAATTTTTTATATTTAATAAATCATATTAATGTTTTATCATATTTTTGGCTTATCAGTTTGGTACAAACTCTATCAGGAAGACTTCTCTATTCTTGATGATGCTGGTGCTATCTCATAAATGTCATTCCTTTCAAACCTAACAAACTGCTAGACTACAGTCATAACTTTCCTGTACCAAGAGTTTTGAATCATTTAACTATATGGTATAATTTTTTTACCCAATATGTTCAGTTAACCCTTATGGATTGGCAAATGTTAACCCTTATGAAATTGGCAAATGAATAGTACAAACCCCATTTGCCATAGTTTGAAGACGTGAAAGCAGTAATCTTATTTAATTTTGAATGGTATTGGTTTGGACTGATTCTTTTTAACACTAGCAAAGTACAGGTGTATAAGACAAATTTTTATTCTTTTTATTAATTCATATGATTTCAAAAGAAAAACAGACCCACGGAAATGTTTTGCTTATGGGGCTTGACTTGTTCCTTGCTTGAACCTTATCCTAGCATACAATATAGAACAGCAGCAGGGGTCCTGGATGGAGGAAGCCTTGTACATGCTGGCGTATACACTCACCAAAGGAGGAGTAAGAACTCAATCTGCAAAAATATCCTTAGATGGTGTCCTGACCTAAGGGGAGGGTTTGGAACTACAATGCCTGCTTGCTTCAAGGAAACCAAATAAAACAACCTCTCTGCCAGGGTGACACTTATACTGTAGTGGAGTGTGCACAGTGGTCATTGTAATTATCTGGGGGCAAGCCCACAACCAAAACAGGATAAGGGCCTGAACTCTGAGATACCATTTAATTGTCATGAAGCCCACAACCAAAACAGGATAAGGGCCTGAACTCTGAGATACCATTTAATTGTCATGAAGCCCACAACCAAAACAGGATAAGGGCCTGAACTCTGAGATACCATTTAATTGTCATGAAGCACCAAGGTGATTTTCATCAGGTCTTGACCAAGCCCTAGGCTTTGTAAGGTGCTTGTCAGTGTTTTGTGCTTCTTTCAGGTTTTATGGTAAGTTTTTCAGTTCAGGATGGTTGCAGCTGTCACAAGAACCTACAAAATGGCTCCTGCTACAACAAGTAAGACAAATGAATTTAAACAGTAGTGTTGTCCATTCTTGTAATGCACCATTATTAGTGCAAAGAGCAATATCATTTTGGAATAACAAACAAAAAAGAAGAAAAAAACTCCACAACACAACAAAACCACCCTTACAACAAAATAACCTACAGGCAACAGACAGTATAATATGGTTACTTTCCCATGTGTTCTCTAATTCAGCGTATTCCTCTTGATTAATTTTTACTCAACTTGAATATAGTTACTTATTTACCAATAAGCAGTATAGTAAATTACTCAACGGTAGAAGGGACTTATGGATCCCTATATACCCAAATGATATAACATTTGGTAATGAAAAGAGCCCAGCCCCATCCTCATGACCTCACTAATCACCTTTGTCATCGTCCATTGGACACTCTTCAGTAGTTCCTTCCCTCTCTTGAACTGGGGAGCCTAGAATGGTCACAATATTCTAGTTGTGACCTCACCATGACAGAGTAGAGGGGGAAGAGAACCTCACTTGAGTTGCTGGTCACAGTCCTCTTAATGCACCAGAGAATACCATTGGCCTCCTTGGTCACACGGCTGACTCAATGATGTCTATGTTTTGAATTTTATTATCTGACCCTTTTAACTGTCTCCATGTGTTTTCTTTAATTATTCTTCCATTAGATGTGATTGCAAAAAGAACTCTATATTTCTTAATTTGATGAAGATCCTAAGTATATGATGTATTACTGTCTGAAAATAATAATAATCTTTTAGGTTATTTCCAAGATGGAGGAAGAAGCTCTGAATCAAAAATAGCAATTAGCAATGAATGAATAATCTGAACATTAACTCTGATTATCATTGATATATTTCAGTGGTACTTAAATGCCACTGAAGTGTGTGGCAAAGAGCAAGCTTTCTATGAAAATAATCATCCACAAATAGATGATTCTGTATTGATGTACAAATATACCTCCCTTCTCTTGTCCAACTAATCATGTTTGAGTACTGAAAAAACTGTGAACGCAAAATGCTATCAAAATAATTTCAGTCTTTCCAATAACTGAAATATCAATCTCTTATTTTCAATTTGTTCATCTTCTGGACCATGCAAATTGCAACTGTAATGATTCATGGCACACGTACACTGACATGGAATACAGAACAAGGAACTGAAGCTGACCACAACACTACTGCTAGTTAATTAAGTTCAGGGAAAGAAAAAGAAAGAATGCCTTCATCCTAAAAAGTCCATTATATGGCTCAGATCAATACTAACAAATTTAGATGAGCTTTTGTTCAGCAAAGTTAGGAATATCTTCAAGGGTGGAGATTGCACAGCCTGCCTGGACATCTTTGTCCAGTTTTGGGTTGTACTGTTTACCTCCCAGAAGATTTTGTTTCTGTCTTAGAATCATAGAATCATAAAATCAGTCAGAGTTGGAAGGGACCACAAGGATCATCTAGTTCCAACCCCCATGCCATGGGCAGGGACACCTCACACTAGATCAGGCTGGCCAGAGCCTCATCCAGCCTGGCTTTAAATACCTCCAGGGATGGGGCCTCAACCACCTCCCTGGACAACCCATTCCAGGGCTTCACCACTCTCATGGTGAAGAACTTCTTCCTCACATCTAGCCTGAATCTCCCTACCTCCAGCTTCATTCCATTCCCCCTAGTCCTATCACTACCTGATATCCTAAGATGTCCTTCCCCAGCCTTCTTGTAGGCCCCCTTCAGATACTGGAAGGCCACAATGAGGTCACCTCGGAGCCTTCTTTTCTCCACACTGAACAGCCCCAACTCCTTCAGTCTGTCCTCATAGGAGAGGTGCTCCAGCCCTCTGATCATCCTCGTGGCCCTTCTCTGCACACGTTCCAGCACGTCCATATCCCTCTTGTAATAGGGGCTCCAGAACTGGATGCAGTACTCCAGGTGGGGTCTCACCAGAGCTGAGTAGAGGGGGACAATCACCTCCCTTGACCTGCTGGCCACACTTCTCTTGATGCAGCCCAGGATCTGATTGGCTTTCTGGGCTGCAAGTGCACACTGAGACCTCATGTTGAGCTTCTCGTCCACCAGCACCCCCAAGTCCCTTTCCTCAGGGCTGCTTTCCAGCCAGTCACTGCCCAGCCTGTATTTGTGCCTGGGATTGCCTCGACCCAGATGCAGGACCCTGCACTTGGTCTTGTTGAAGCTCATGAGGTTGGCTTGTGCCCACCTCTCCAGCCTGTCAAGGTCCCTCTGGATGGCATCCCTTCCCTCCAGCGTGTCTGCTGCACCACACAGCTTGGTGTCATCAGCAAACTTGCTGAGGGTGCACTCGATGCCACTGTCCATGTCACCCACAAAGATGTTGAACAAGACAGGTCCCAGGACTGATCCCTGAGGGACTCCGCTTGTCACTGGCCTCCATTGGGACATGGACCCATTGACAGCCACTCTTTGGGTGTGGCCATCAAGCCAGTTCTTTATCCATCTAGTGGTCCATCCATCAAACCCATGTTTCACCAGCTTGGAGACCAGGAGGTGGTGTGGGACAGTGCTGAAGGCTTTGCTCAGGTCCAGGTCATCCATGTAAACACATGTCAGATAGCTGAAGACAGCAATTAGAGCCACCTTTGCTTTTTTTTTTTTTTTTTTTTTTTTTATCTCAACAAGCACACTGTCTACAACACCTGAAAGCGGGATGTGGTGTGTGGGGGAGTGTATCAGTCTTTTCTCCCAAGTATCTAGCCTCAGGACAAGAAGAAATGGTTTGAACAGTTGAAGTTTAGATTAGATATTAGAAAAAAATACTGAAATAGTGGTCAGGCTTTGGAATGGGCTGCCCAGTGAGATGGTGTCACCATTCCTGGAGGTGTTAAAAAAACATGTAGACATGGCACTTCAGGACATGATTTAGTGGGCATTTGGCGTTTGGTTGACAATTGGGCTTGAAGGTCTTTTCCAATCTTAAGGATTTTGTGATACTATGATTCTACAATTAAGATAAAGATCAGTAATGACCATGAGAATTGCTTCAAATTTTAGTGAAATAGGCAGAGGCTTTTAAATAAATATTCCAGAATATTTGGTAGATTTGCTACATGTAGAAAATTGTCAAAAGCATTTGCACAAGCCTTAAGATCTCTTTTGCTCTACTGACAGTGCAAAAGAACCTCTATACTACTTAAATGTGACTTGGATTGTAAATGAAAATATTTCATATTTTCATCTTAAATAATGTTCCTTAGATGACTGAAGAAGTGTCCTAATTTAGATCAGGACAGATGCTCTATTGCCCCAAAAGGGGAAAAAGAATGATGCTCACTCAAATGTATTGGATAGTCATTGAAAGTTTAAATGGAAAAAGCAATTAATATTCTACAAAAACTACAAAGAATAGTAGTGAGCATAGCAAAGCTTACCGAGTTCCTTTACACCACACCAAAATCCTAACACTTCCTTTCTCCCCACCCGGGATGCACCCAAAAACCCCAGGGCTCTTTTTTACCCCCCATTGCTAGACTGGTCTCAGGCCGCCAAGGCCTGAAACTGCCCCCCCCCCTTATCCTGGCAGTAGGCCTCAATAGGCCAAAGAGGCCTGAGATACTCCCCCACCATTACCCAACAACAAAGCATCTCCCACAGGTGCATAGAGGGAAGAAAGAGAAAGAGAATGACTTTGCAACCAGATTTATAAAGGTATAGTGTTTATGGGTAGAAATACACTGTTTCCTGTGTCCACCCACTAGGCCAGATACTCTGGACACTGGAGTTGTAACTCTGTGGCCTCGGTTTAGGAGACACTGTTATGATTGTAAGGAGGTTATTAATATTCAATAGGCAAAACAATTAATAAAAATATTAATAAATTTATTAATTGAAAAAATCCCAGAGAAAATATTAATAAAACCTATTTAGTGGTTCAAAATATTCAGTTGTGGAACAGATACCTTACCAGCAGGAACACTGAACAATTTAAACAATATGAGCTAAAATTGAGAAACAACAAACAACAATTTAAACTATAAAGAAAAAAGAGAACATTGGCAACATGCCGGAGATTGCCCACAAGGTGAGGGGGGAACTCTAGAATTCTCTAGGGCAACAGACCTTTAACAGATGCTTATAAAAATCAGATTTTGTAATTACTCACTGATCGTGGTACCAGGTGGTATGCGTGGGAATTTAAACAAAACCAAAGTGTCATCAACCACATGAAAGCTGCAGGAGCACAGTTTCACTTTCTGTTGCTGTCTGCAGCTTGTTGCTGTAGTGCATAAAGGGTTTATCTCTGGAGGTTTTGTAGCTGAAATATTTATAGAAAAGAGGTTGCTGCCAAGACTTGCAGGGCTTGTTGGCTTTGTAGCTTTGCCTATTCATAGAGGTTCTTCAGCTGGAATCTTCACAGCGGTGCTCGTTCCTTCTTCCAATAAAACAAAACTGCCCTGGGGACTCTTGGCTCCACCTGGGGTTCATCTCTCAGCCTGGCAAGACATGTCCGTTCTGCTCCTTGTCTTTACAATGCTATACAGTAAGGGGTCCTTGCAGTCCTGTCTAGGTAAACTGAAACACAGCTTGGATTCCAAGCAAAGCTTGTGACTTCTCCCAGAGCTCGGAGAATTGCAAGGCAAGGCACTGGCTCTTTGGGCTGGTATTTATGTATTTCCTGAGACAACGATGGACAACGATAATAAAGGGACAAGAGAAAAAAGCAGAGAAGTAATTGTTAATACCAGTCACAACACAAGCAATGCAGTCAAGGTCAGTAAAGCCACGAAGAACATCAGCCAGGGCCAAAGAAGCGAAAAGAGATAGGTTGTTTTGCACAACTAGCTTAAGTCCATTATCTTTCCAATGGGATTGTTTAGAATTATTATTATTTTTCCTTTTTGTACCCAGTAGTGATTTATTTACATTTTACAACTTTTCTGTTCAAGATCTGTGAAAATTTTTAAAAGGCATAGCCTAAAACTACCACATTTAGGAACAGTCTCATTATTGCATACTTCTCTAAAAATCCGCCTGAAAAGAAGTGTACAAACCAGAATAGGGAATGAATTAAAAATTAAGTTGTAAGGAGCTTTTTTGCTAACACATTTTCCAGGTTTATTTCTAATGTGAATCCAGTGACAGACAGTTTTTATAAAAGCAAGAAGATTTTGCACTGACTAACCTTTGTTACCTTCTCAGATTTCCTTGACGAACAGAAAAAATATTCTGGTAAAGAGATACTGTCTGAATTTCCAATTTTTGCAATTCTTTTCTCACACTTACTTAAAATTCTTAATGTGTTTATAGTTCAAAATCTCACAGATTCCCAAACAATCAAAAATATTTATTGTGTTCCCACTTTATATTGCCCCCCATTTTGTATCATTATTGGAACAGCAATAAAACAAAGTAAAAAAAAGTATTAAGCATGGTAAAGCTGATGTGTTCTTACACATTTCTTATTCATAGTGATTGTGAACATCTTACTGCTGAAAAATTGGCATGTTGTAAATTAATATTGCTTCACAATTTATTAGAGCTTTAGTTAGAGCACTTTTGACACCTCTGGAAAGCTAGCTTGTGCCCAAGGCACCTCTAAATGTGCTTGCAATCTTGACAGTATGAGTTACGTTGGTGAATATTTACATACACTCTGCAAAATATGCTGAGTGGCAAATCAAAAAGCAAAACTTTCTCTGCTGGAGGTGAAGGAGGACCTGCTACAGAGAAGCAGTTGCACTGATCAGGCACAGCATGCTTGATTTTGAAAGTTTCTCTGTATGTCCATCCTGTGTTCACTCTTTTTATAGATGTTATAGATGACTCCAGGTAAAAGTTTCTGGTCACAATTTTATTGGCAATAAAAAACCATAAAAAGGCAATAATGGGCAATAAAAGCAAGCAAAGCAACCGGCTGGGCATGCAACAAAACTTCACCCCCACAGCACTTTACAATAGCTTTCTTCATCTTATATAACTACATCATCTACATAAACAAATTAATGCTAAATAGAAGGCAGGCATACGATAATGAATCTTCAGAATAGGTGATCAAATCCCTGCTTCCATGCACTGTGCACTCTGTGTGGTAAGGGTCAAAGTATCCACTTCCACGCATGCTCAGTCGTCCAGGCTTCTTATCTAGAGAAAACAAATTCTTAGTTCTTCACCTCAGCCTTGGTGTCTCCAATTAGCCAAACACACTGTATCTGTTTAAGTCTGTAAAATATGCAGCTCTCCCTTTGTCCTCAAAACAGGCTCCTGCAAAGCTCCTGACCCCCATCCCCAGTGCACTCTGAATTCTAAACCTTTCTTTTAACACAAATCACAGAATCACCAGTATATTCATAGCACAGGAACTGATTCTTTTTTAGCTTTTTATCTCCTTTGCATTTTCATCATGTATAAAATGTTTTACATATGCTGAGAACAATTCTTTTATTCCATTTCTAATGCTCCAAAACCAGTTCTGTGCACGTGTTGGGACCAAATTCCTTTAAGGTCCCCTGTTTTTACTCTTGAAGCTTTAGTTGTCTTCTCTGAGTTTGTACTTTCAGAAATCTCTGTTGTGGTACATTTCTTCTTTCATGCAATATGTTGGGTTAAGGACTTGGGATTTGTGTCAATTTAGATGTTCCAATGTGAAGCTGAGAGACAAAACAACTACTTAAGACAGTGGGGAGTTGAAATCACTGTTTAGATGTGTCTTTTGGCTATAAATAAAAACCTGGGAGTAGATAACATCTTGATAGATTGGATAGTAAAAGGCAATTGGATGTTAATGAAAATTAGGTTAGTTAGGCAAAGTATAATAATTTACTTTAACAATACTCCATTGTCAATAGATTTTAGTTGTAGAGAGAGGACTTAATTGTTTAAAGGATGATTGGAAAAGTTGTGCAGAAATGTAGTAGGATAATATAACTCATCATAGCTGTCCAGATACTAAACATTATGAATACTGAAACCCAAGTTCAATAGTAGACACAGATGACTAGACATTAAAAAATCACAAGACATGATTTGTCTTGAGGCAAGAGCTTTCAGTTTTCATCTCCTATGTGTATTTCCAGCTTAACATACAATGTGTGGTTTTGGGCTAACCTTTTTGGCCGGTCAGACCAGTGAAGGTCTAAGAGACAATTGGGCAGTAATTGTGCAAAGCAATCTTGATGCAAATTCCTGTGAGCAGCAAATCAGAAAGACTGGGTGGGTTGCAAGAGAAAGTAATTATTATATTCTTCTGTATGAGCTGTAGATACATTTTTTCCAACATATTGAAATGTATGGACATATTCATCATTGAAGACTACTCTGTTCACTATTATGAGAATAATTTATGCATATTTACAACTTCTGTGCAAAATTGACCCAATAATGAAATGAAATCTGTCCTGAGCAGTTAATTACTTTTGGATATATTAGAGATATTGTACAGATGTATATAATCACTGCCTTGCCCTACTTGAATAGCAGCCATCTGTCTTTGGATGTTTGCAGCATTTAATAAATACACTTCTATTTGTATCTGAGACGTACTTACTCTTTTCCTGCCAATGTAAGCAGGATGGCATGACACATAAGGAGATTAATCTTTTAATGACACCAATGTATTTATGTATTATAACTGACTGTTCTGATTTTGGCTGGGATGGTGTTAGGTTTCTTCTTAGTAACTTTTGTGGTGCTATGTTCTGGATTTGAGGTAAAAACAATTCTGATGTTACACTGATGTTTTAATTATTGCTGAGCAGTGCTTACACAGCATAAAGGCCTGTTTGTTCCTGTGCTGCCCCACCAGTGAACAGGCTGAGTGCAAAGAAGTGGAGAAGGGAAGCAGCTGACCCAAGGTGCACCAGGGAAGGTTCAGGCTAGATATTAGGGAGTACTTCTTCACTGAAAGAGTTATCAAACTTTGCAATGATATGTCCAGGGCAGTCATGAGGTCATCATCCCTGAAGGCACCATGTGGATCTGGCTCTCAGGGACATGGTTTACAGTGCTAGCTTGAGGGTTGAACTGGATGATTTTTGATGTCTCTTCCAACTAGACATATTCTGTGATTCTGTTATCACAGAAAGACCCACAGGCAGTGATTCAGTGGGGATCACAGCTGGAGTCCACCCACAGCCCTTGAGTGCTATCTTCACATAAGGGCTTCCCTGGGCCTGTCTGAGCTACAGTACAGCCCTACACTGATGGGCTCTGCTGAGCCAGGCCCCACAGCTGGGCTAGCCTCTTGGCCTGACCCTGAACAGTCCTGTCTCCATGGCCCTGCATGGCCATCCCAGGGCTGTATTTGACCCTGATTTCTCCCAGTGACCCTGAACATGAACTCATAGCTCCCAGCACCTTAGACCCAGGGAGCTGCCATTTTTGAGAAATGTAAACTGTAGTAGTTCAGACATGCCTAAACCTTTTGGATGAGATAAGTTGTCCTGTTTTTAACACTTTCTCATGTTTGATCATGAAGTGAATATCATCAATTTAACCAACAACTCTACAAAGGTAATAAAAAGGATGTATTGTTCAACCTTGTTCCATGAACCCTAGTACCTGATACATCTTACCCTGACTTGAGGCATTTCACTAGCAGCCACTTCATCTAATCTTCTAGCATAATGGAGAAAGATGACTTCTTTGAGGGAACAATTCAACTTTTATGAAGATGTTTACAAATTCCTGTCCTGAGGTGGATATTTTGCTACATGAACCATCCATTTTAAATAAGACAATGCCTTAAATTAGACATATATCTAGGTCTTTCATTTGAGGACAAGGTAAGATTTCTGAGGATTTGAAAGTGATTATGAGTTAAAAGAATTAAAATTGTGTCTGAAATATAGCTTCATTATCAATCTTTTATTTGAAAGAACAAATACTTCAAATAATATGCATATTGAGAATTAATTAACTTATATTCAAGCTATATCTAAACAACCATAACTTCTTTTACAAGTGAAGGTATTAAACACTAGCTTATCTAATAATCATAACTAGATTCCCAGACAAAATAAAACAGCAACAAAACATAACTGGAAAGGATAATCCAGACAAAAGCTGAATACATCAATATCTCACTTAAGGAAGAAAACCTTTAGAAATTTAAAAGGTTGAAGGAATTAATTCTTCAAAACTTCAGGGTTAGTTATATCTAAGGAATCTATGAGCGCATCAGTAAACAAAAATACTGATAGAATGTAAGCCAATAATTAATAAAGCACCTAGTGTTCATAAATCAAAATATTCTTAAATCAAAATATTCTTAAAACTATAAAGAAATTAGCAAGCACAAAATTTATTCAAAATTGTCATCCAAATTAAAGTAAACCTGATTGCCAAGAAACTTTTGGGAAGGCTGTGGAGTCAGCTTCAAAGGACATAGAAAAGAAGCATGGAGGTTCATGATTGTCAGGTGGGACCTTGAATTGGGAAAGTAGTTAGACTGGCAGCCACATCTGGTTTGGCACTGCCAGAATTCTTTTAGACATATGTCCTCTGTATAGGCTTGGCAAAGTATCCTCCAATGTGAGAAGTCTGTGTTTCCTTGCAGAGTACCACAAATGTGTACTTGCAACTTGAATGTGTGTTCTGACTTCAGAGGTGGTATTTCTCTATAGCTTCCTCATTAATGGATTGTTGGAAGACATAAGTGCAAACATGAAAGCTGTTTGCAAACACAGGAGATGTGTAAACAGGGCAACCTGCATTCACAGAAGACTGATTTTGTGCTATTAGAGTGCACAGCTATGTGAATATGTTTGTGGGAGGAAGGCAAGCTTAGAACTTGAGATTAGTCATAGAAGGTTGATTGAAATCTGTAGGTGCATATTCGCATTTTGTGAATAGCTACATTGTAATTTATCTGCTGTGCTGTTAATATTGATCCTGAATGTACAGCTCACCACTTGTTAGCTAATTGAATGTTATAATAAACAAATAAACCACTTTGATCCTGATTTGATATAAGCTGTACAAGCTGAGCCATTTTCCCCTGTGACATTGTAAAATTGTTTACCTTTCTCTGAATCTAAAATGCACTGTAATGTAGTTTAGACAGTCTGATTCCCTACATCTAAATGACTTAAATTATTCTGTGATGATGAAACAATAGGTTATAGCTTTTCTTATTTCTGCATCATCTATTGTATATGGATTTTCTCAGAAATATACATCCAGTTGTTTCCTCTAATATTTTAATTTTGAGAAGGGCAAGAATACACCACTTCTAGAAAGAACCTCAATATATAGCATACACAAAAATTATTTTAATATTTTTCTCTTGCAAGAACGAATATGTTGTAATAAAATGTCTCTATAACCTGAAATATCATTGCACAAATATATGTACACATGTTTGCACATAAATAAATATTTTAAACTGTTGCAGATTACAGGAAGTCACTCCATTCTGAGTTTCAGTGTAAATGAAATAACTTGATAACATACTGTTTCTTAGTGGCTTCATCTTAGCAATTACACTGACTGTACTATTTTCATTTGCTAAATAGACTACTGATGTTACAAATGTAATGAAAGCTTTTAGTCAGGTAGGTAAGATTGTTGCTTTTGCTGTTACAAGTCCATAGGCTTTTAAAATTAATTTATAGTGCAAACTCTCAGGACTTGCTTGCGGTCACATTGGCCTGAATTGGTGTTTCCACATTTGTTTATGGGTCAAGTAACACTTGACATACCCCAGCTTTTAATCTGGTAATACTATATATATGATAAAGGTCTTACCAATCTAGGTAACAGGGTGACAGCTCATCATACCTTCACCTTCTTGTACTTGTTCTTGAGGAAGTTTGAAGCAGCAACATTAGGAAAAAGATGAGCAATTTGGTGAACATAATAACAAATAGCAGAAATGCCTTCATAGAAAAAATTTGGCTGCATTATGAATTAGAGTTTTCTGCACTGATTAAGTAGCTTGCTATTAGTCCTCAGTAACAGTCTAGAGATAAAACTTAAAACATTAATTAGGCTAGTCATACTTTCTTGTCTCTGTCTCTGTGGCATGTTCCCTTTGGCTTACAAAATTTTGAGTGTAATAATCACATCTTGCAGGTTTTCAGCTGTAGGGTAGACCTTCAGCAGTTAGACCTCTATTCAGGCTGGCAGGACTATACACATTGATAAGATCAGGGGATCTCATCAACGTGTAAAAATATCTGAGAGGTGGGTGTCAAGTGGTGGGGCCCAAGCACTTTTCAGTGGTGTATAGTAATAAGACAAGAAACAACAGGTTCAAGCTTGAACATAGAAGATTTCACCTCAACATAAGGAGAAACTTTTTTTACAGTGAGGGTGACAGAGCATTGGAACAAACTGCCCAGGGAGCTTGTGGAGTCTCCTTCTCTGGAGATTTCCAAAACCTACCTGGATGCATTCCAGTGTGGATAACCCTAAATGATCCTGCTTTGGCAGGGGGTTGGACCTGATGATCTCTTGAGGTCCCTTCCAACCCTTGATATACTGTGATACTGTGATACTATGACAGATTGTACCTTCTGATGCATTCAGAACCAGGTGATTTTGAATATGGCAATAAAAATCCCCAATTCACATGTTCTTTCATGACAGGCAAAGTTACTGACAAGGTTACTGACCTCAACAGTACTGAGAGTGGAGCAAAAATAAGAGACTGGAGAAGTTTAAATGTTAGGCAATGAATTTTCCATTTAAAGCTGAGTAGCTCTTCCTTTCCTTTATTGCAAGTACTCAAAGTAAGTACATGAAGAACACAGGCATGGGGGGAGGGGGGGAAGCTTTCTCATGCTAATAGGATATTTGGGTTCCTGTTCTTTTCAGAAATCTTTCATTTTCTAAAGCTCTCAGCAGTGACTTCCAGCAGGATTCTCATTAATATCAATTCCTGTGTCCTTCCAGAGTTTTAAATTACACTTGTTAATGCACATGCTTCTCTGCATGTGAAGTCACAGTATCACCAAGGTTGGAAGAGACCTCAAAGATCATCAAGTCCAACCTGTCACCACAGATCTCATGACTAAACCATGGCACCAAGTGCCACGTCCAATCCCCTCTTGAACACCTCCAGGGATGGTGACTCCACCACCTCCCCAGGCAGCCCATTCCAATGGCAAATGACTCTCTCGGTGAAGAACTTTCTCCTCACCTCCAGCCTAAACTTCCCCTGGTGCAGCTTGAGACTGTGTCCTCTTGCTCTGGTGCTGGTTGCTAGGGAGAAGAGACCAACCCCTTCCTGGCTACAACCACCCTTTAGGTAGTTGTAGAGGATATTCTGTAGGATAAAATCCAAGGAGCAATTCTGAAGACAGACGTAACTACTAGAACCTGTGGAGTCCATTAATTGTGTGGACACTTCTTCACATGTTGCTTATCAAATGGGTTTGTATGTTTCTCCCTCTTATAGTTTCTGAACTAATATTCTGTTATACATTACATCTGATGAAAAGGTAAAAAATATAAAGGAAATTAACTCTTTGTATGTTTTGCAAAAATAAAACAGGCATAGAAGAAAAATGTCAGTAGCAGTTTCATTGAGAGAAACCATTTTCAATTCCACTTTTCAAGGCAACACATACACACACAATCACAACTGCAGAGCAAAACCTGAGCAAGAACTATGCACTGAAACATATGCAATGTTGTCCCTATGCTGTAACCCTTGAGGACTTGTGTCCCTACCAGCTAAGAGACATCTCAAAATCATCTCTCAGAGCTGTGTCATGGTCAGTGAGGGGTGCAAGAATAAGAAGGTAGGAAAGACAGTCTGATTCTGGCAGTTTGAGTAGTCAGATGGGACAGAGTGACAGTTGTGATGATACACAAGAATCTCATTCATGCATAGTTTTGTTCCACTTTATTCTACTTTTCAAAAAATATTATGGTAAAATTTTATGGTAAGACAATGCCTGGCCCCCTTCTTATCTCCTTTTCAGTGGATGATCTCTTCTTAAAAAAAAAAAAAAAAAATGCAGGGGGGGGGGGTAAGGGGGGGAGTGTAGAAAAGACACAGCTTTTCCCTTTTCAGCAATAATCCTCAGATAAATATTACCTTCCTTCCTTCCTTCCTTCCTTCCTTCCTTCCTTCCTTCCTTCCTTCCTTCCTTCCTTCCTTCCTTCCTTCCTTCCTTCCTTCCTTCCTTCCTTCCTTCCTTCCTTCCTTCCTTCCTTCCTTCTTCCTTCCTTCCTTCCTTCCTTCCTTTCCTTCCTTCCTTCCTTCCTTCCGAATTCCTTCCAAATTCCTTCCGAATTCTTTCCTTCTGAATTCCTTCCTTCTGAATTATAACCTTCCAAATTCCTCCCTTCTATTCAAATTCAATCCTTTAAAATTCCTTCCTTTCAAATGCCTTCCTTCCAATTCCCTCCTGCCTTTCTAATTCCTTCCTTCCTAATTCCTTCCTAATTTCTTCCTTCCTCCCAAATTCCCTTCTTCTGAATTCCTTCCTTCCCTCCTCCCTTCCTCCCTCTTCCGTTTCCTCCCTCCCTCCCTTCCATCTTTCCAAATTCCTTCCTTCCAAATTCCTTCCAAATTCCATCCTTCTGAATTCATTCCTTCCAAATTCCTTTCTTCATTCCAAATTCCTTCCTTTTTTGACATTGTCATACTCATGGTCTGCTCAGGGCTCTGAGGCTAACAAAATAGAGTATACATACTTGTGGATCATTATTATTTTATCAACTAGCAGCCTGAAAATGATGTGCCTGATTAAACACGTTGAATGTTTAATACTGAAGATATCCTATGATGTAAATAAAAGACGAATTTGAAAACTTATCTCTTCAAGTACACCATAGTTGAGTGCATACAATTAGTGCATAGAAATGATTGTTGAACTTATCCTTTGTATTTTTTCAGTGGTAAAGTAATTCTGTTTAAAGATGGAAAAAATCTAAGTAGAAGTGAGTAATGGTGACAGTCTCCATAAAGTTCTTGGAGCTAAATCTGTTGAAATCTCATTCACATTATTTTCTAGTAGCGTTTGCTGGCATTAATGTGTCTCAGAGCTATGCTTTGTACCATCTTGGGAAGAAATAAGTGAAGTTGTCCAAATAGCCATGGAATGGGTTATCACCTAAGAAAGTGTCCAGTTCAAAGAACCAAAGCTCACTCACTGGCACCCTGGGGGTGCTGATTGACAGCCACCTAAACATGAGCCAGCAGTGTGCCCAGGTGGCCAAGAAGGCCAATGGCATCCTGGCCTGCATCAAGAATACTGTGGCCAGCAGGAGCAGGGAAGTCATTGTGCCCCTGTACTCTGCACTGGTTAGGCCACACCTTGAGTACTGTGTCCAGTTCTGGGCCCCTCAATTTAAGAAGGACATTGAGACACTTGAACGTGTCCAGAGAAGGGCAATGAGGGTGGGGACAGGCCTTGAGCACAAGCCCTATGAGGAGAGGCTGAGGGAGCTGGGATTGTTTAGCCTGGAGAAGAGGAGACTCAGGGAGACCTTATTGCTGCCTACAACTACCTGAAGGGAGGTTGTAGCCAGAAGGAGGTTGGTCTCTTTTCTCAAGCAACCAGCACCAGAACAAGGGGGCACAGTCTCAAGCTGCCCCAGGGGAAGTTTAGGCTCGAAGTGAGGAGAAAGTTCTTCACTGAGTCGTTCGTCACTGGAAATGGGCTGCCCAGGGAGGTGGTGGAGTCACCATCCCTGGAGGTGTTCAAGAGGGGATTGGATGTGGCACTTAGTGCCATGGTTTAGTCATGAGGTCTGTGGCGACAGATTGGACTTGATGATCTTTGAGGTCTCTTCCAACCTTGGTGATTCTGTGATTCTGTGAAGATGCAAACAAAGGTTTATTTCTTATATTCTATTTGCTTATCTAAATAAAAGTCATGCACACATGTGAATAGACATATATAGGTATATAATAGGTCAAAAATTCTAATTAATAAATTAAAAATGTAACTTAAAAAAAAAAAAAATTATTTTAGAGGTTCAATTATGTGACAAGTGAATGAAGTAAGACTGAGTCTTCATTTTTTGGACAAAGCAAAGTTACTAACAATCCTCATTCTGCCCATGAGTAGAACAGAACAATGACTGAGATTACTTGGAAGTAATAATTAGCAGGACTTGATTGCCCATACTTAGCTATCTAGATTCATTTTAGGTGCTTTAAGTCTTGCATGCAGTAGCTGCACTAAAAGTCCTGCTGGCTCTGTAGCATCCCTGCACTGTATTTACTGGCTTACATGTTTATCTCAGTCTGAGTTATATCAAGGGACATACAACAAACTAATTAAAAACCCTAAATCCTGCTATATCTAACCTTTTGGGTAGAATTGAGGCCATGCATCTCAGGCTATGTGTTTAGGTGTTAGGAATAAGTTGTTTAAACTTGTGTTAAATCAGTAGAAATCCAGAGATAGATTTATTTACACATAATAATAATTAAAACAAAAACAAACAAACAAACAAACAAACAAACAAAAAACCAAAGTGAGACACCCTAGGTTACCTAATACTTCTGTCCAAGATGAGTGAAAATTACATTTTATTTACATGAGATCTTTGTCATTCAGGAATCTGGAGGTCAGGAAAAACATCTCATGGTCTTTGAAATGATGCTAAATTTCTGCATTTGGATGCAAGCGGATGAAGACTTAGTCAATGATAATATCTATTGGCAGTTGTGGAATCTCACACCCACCACACATGCGAGAAACTAAATTCAGGAGAATTAAATAGGAAGTCAATCCCATCTCTGCAGAAACAGTAACCATAGTCTGCTGTGATGATATCCCACAGGACTTTAGTGCTTGCTTTTTCCTTGTAAAGTCATGCTACCAGTTACACTGAATGAACTGGAGATAACTTTTTCACTAAATATGCAGAAGAGACAGAGGAGATCCATAAACCAACTACAGTTTCTCTATTTGTGCCCTAGCTGTGAAACAATGAAAACAGAGTGTTTCAATCAACCAGTTCTCTTAAACAGGGATGCTAGACAACAAATGTTCTGTTTCTCATAGTTTTCTGTCTTTCTTTAAGAATTTGTGAACCTTTTCTACATCCTAACGAACCACACTGTTGTCCTTTCCCCTAAAATCCAAACCAGGACATGTATTGCACCTATTGTGATCCTTTCTTAGTTGGGCAAAAGACTTTTATTTTCTTTTAAATTTATTTTCCAGAGTGACATGAGTCAGAACTTTTCCCAGTATAAGTTAACACATAAGGAAGAAGGGGTCACATACCCTGCCTTGCAGTGTATGCATGAGCAGCGTGAAACAGATTTGGCATTTAAATAGATACAGCATACCTTTTGTGTGTGTGTGTGTTTCTGTCATCCTTCCACTTAAAGTATCAAAAATATTGAAAAAAATGAGGCTTCCACTCTTCTAAGAACTGTATCATGTTAAATTTTTGAATCCAGGGTTTAGAAGCCTTTCACCTGATTATTATGTAGCTGTGATAGGTGAAAGGAGAGCAAGAAGAGTGAAAATCAGAGATTAAAAGAGATGATTAAGACATTTTTTCCTTCAGGCTTGATTCAATAGCTCTGGGGAGTCTCATGCTTTTTTAATGTGTGCTGCTGCTTAGCCATCTTACTCCTGCTTAATGAGAAAAACAGGTCCAGAGAGATCACTTCAAAGATAAGTGCTTCAGAGATAAGTTGCATTTAAAACCATTTTCCACACAGTTTCTCTACTCTGTCTCCATGGCATTTTTTCTTCTGTCTTCTAGTGTTCCTGAGCATAAACTGCGGGAAAGGGGTGAATTTAACAGTCATATTAGGCAGAGAAAGATTTATTTGCCAGCTCTTAAAAATAAACATGGTTCTCTGCACTTAATAGCTCTCTCCATATTTAATGTGTCTCTTCCAATAGATTTTACCTCTTGCTCCACTACCTGCTTGCTTCCCTGAAGTGATGACTGACAATTTATTTTTGTAGTGTCCAGGCAGCACAAGTGTGTATTCAGTATAGGTCTTCTAAATCTATAAGATGATTCTCCTTTCCATTCCTGATCCATTTTTTACGTAGCAGAATTGTGGGGTTTGTATAATATGTAGTCAGGACATAATCCAGATAGCCTCTTCGAAAATGTGATTGATCATGAAGTTACAACCTTTCTTTCAGCTCCTTAACTAATATCAGAGTTGCATCCCTGTCTGAGAGTTGCACAGATACATGAACAAAACTATTTTAAAAATTAAAGAAGACTATTTTACTTTTACCATCATTACCATCATCTTGTAGATAAACATATGAAAGCAAATACCCAAGAAAACATCTAAAGGGAAAAGGTTAATGATAATATGGATATTTTGGATAATTACTTTGACAGCTATAGATTTGTGGTGGTTTGAGCCTCAACTGGGAGTTAAGAGCTCAGATGGGGGTAAAGCTGAGAATCCCTCCCCCTCCTCCCTCCCAACAGAGAGGGGAGAAAAAGAAGGAGCAAATCCACCAAACAATAATTTGGAGTCAGATTGGAAGAAGACAGGTAAGGAGTTGTCTTTAAACAATATATATATAACAATAACAGGAAAGGTTCACAAGGTCAAGGAACAAGGATGGATGTGAGGGGGACAAAAACAAGAGAGTAACACAAAACCAGTCTTTCTCTGAGGAGGTGCAGAGGCAGCAGGGAGAAGGATCAGGTCCAACCACATGGCAGAGGAGCAGGAGGGCAGCTGCAGTAGCTTTCATCCAGCAGAGACAGGAGCCAAAAGGGGCTAACAGCTACAATGTCCTGCTTTTTATACCCTAGCTGGGCAGGGAGGGGGAGTGGAACAGACTCAGCTTCCCAGGGGAAAAACACCCTGCAGGGAGGATAAAGTACCTGCAAGTCCTCCACTCTGCTTTGTTTTCTTTGTTCTCAGAAAGGGCATTTACCCGCCACAAGATTTCAATATATATTAGTTTTAAAGCTTCCCCACCCCCCACAGCCCCCACTTCAAAGGGAATCAAGTGCTGGTGTTACATACTAAATTCTGATTCATCCAAAAGCATTAATTAACCTTACGTTATCCAGGCACGTATTGACCCACAGGTATATTGGTAATTTCATTAGCTGGGAGTTTGTCTACATGAGGGAACAAAGCTGTACCTTTCTTTAATGATTCCTATAAGTGATGCTTTCAGTGTACAGTAATTCTGGAAATGGCACTTTTTAACAGACAATGCTGATCTACTATCTTCTATAAAATAATTCTCGAAAGTGCTGCTTTAAATTCTCGAAAGTGCATGTCTTCTGGGAATGACTACTTAATTTTAGGATTTAAGAGGATAGCAGGAACAGAACTTGAACTGCAAAAAGGTTAGCTCTCAGGAAGTTTTGGACTGACCATAAAATGCCAAGTGCCTAGTCTTATCTTGCATAATAACATCACTTCTGTAAGTATGATTATGTCTAAGACTTCTAAAACATCTAGAAAATATTGATGTGAAATATTTTATATTTTCATCACATACTGTAATCTTTTAGGATCAATTGTCTGCAATGTCATCTTAAAATATTTTAACTGTATTGACCCCTACTGAACTAAAATAATTGCATCCACTAAGAAGAGGTGCATTGCAGTATACTTTTTAATTAGAAAGGTCTTGTGGTAGCAACATATTACTTTGGCACTTGTGTTAAATGACATGTTCCTAAGTCAAAAGTTATGTCAGACTTTTCAAAATGCTACCATCCATCTGCCATCAACACTACTGTAGCTGCAAGCCATACTCTCACAATAAGGGAGTTTGTATATCTATTTTCAGTGGATTATATTTATGTGTAGATCTATTTTCCAATGTATCTCGCCCACAGTTAGTCAAGAACTTCAGAAAGCAGAGGAAGATGATCGTCACTATGAAGACCTAATTAGCTGCAACAAATCTTTCACCTGTGATTAAAGTTTATGTTGTAGAAAACTAGAATAAGTTAACCAAACCCATAGAAACCCACAAATATATGCAATACAATACACAAACTGTTGCTCTGCTACACTGTTGTAATCATACTGCACATCATTGTACTCATGCTATGGCTAGCTTAAAATGTCAGAAAAATATTTATGTTCTATGTTTTGATTCTATTCTTGGTGAACAGTTCTACTTAATTCCCTCTCCCCCCTCCCCCTCTTTTTTTGTTTCTTTTTTGTTAACTTTCTTTTGTTGTCTTTTTTGGTTTGTTTTTTTGTTTGTTTGTTTGTTTTCATACTCCCCTCCTGACCAGGATGGAGAAACACAAACCTGAGGATTTATCATGAACTTTCAGGAAAACGAAAGAGTTACGGTTCTTCCCACAAGTCTGACTGAATTTGCTTTCTTGAAATTGCTTCTCTGCTGATGGCTATGGCCAAAGGCAAGCAAAGTTTGCTGGGAACTTGGAGAATGAGGGAAGAGTATACATGCTGAATATAGCTCACAAGGAAGGAAAATGGACAAGAAAAGAGAGAGTCACTCAGTCCTTTCTAGACAAAAACATAAAATTACAGGCAAATTCAGACTGAGAGAAAGATGACAATGCAAGAATGTGTGTGAAGATGTGGAGCTGCTGTGGTTGTTTATGTGGAAAAAAAGAAGAAAAGGTGAATCTGGGAATGGATCTGCACTAAGGAATATAACTGATGGCTACAAGCAGAGCATGTATGTATCTGTATGCATTTATTTGTGTACCCATGAAATGGTCATGTGAGCAAAATCAGGGAAAAAATATAATTAACACAGTGTAGTGGGTTGAAAGGCCAATCCTTCCTTGTCTCCCACCAGGGCAGAAAAAAATGAGACTTAGACAAATAGACTGCAGAAGTGGTGGAAAGTTTAAATGGAAAAAAAAAAAAAAAGCAGTGAAAGTTTTATAGAGAACCACAAGAACAGTGACAAAAGGAGATCCCGAAGCATACCCAGAAGCATCCTAACACTCCCCTTTTTCCCCACTTGAGGGTACAAGCAGGTATAAGTGGAAATGACCTGACTGGAACACAGCCAACACCAACACAGGTGTATTCTGGTATTCTGCTCATTGGAAATATCTGGTAGTTAAGTTGTTACTGCTAGTTAAAAAATCTGTTTTAGTTTCAGACATGGTTAGAATACACTTTAAACAATGATGATGTTGAATTAGGTCTTGATGCATTAAATATAATCATAGAATCTTTTAGGTTAGAAAAGACCTTGTGGTGGTTTTGGGCTATGCCTCTAAAATTTAGTTACAGAAGTTGAGCAGAAAACTAGAAAAATATAAATAAATCACTACTGGGTATAAAAAGGAAAACAAAAGATTATTCTAAACAAATTCACTGGATAAATATCTAGAATAAAATGGACTGTACCATACCATAAAAATTCTTCCTCTTCTTTCTTGATCTCTGTTGTTTTGCTTCATTTGGGAGAGATTAACCTGCTTGTCAGCTGGCCTTGGCTGAAATTATGTAGTTAAGTCGAACCCACTGCTTTCCCTCTGCTCCTTTTCTCTCTTGGGACAGGTGGGTAGGGAGGGGCAATGGAATGGCTTCACTGTTCTCTGACCAGGAAGATTTTTGTGTTGTTTGCTAATTGTAAATATCTATAAAAACCAAGCAGGGGGGCTGCAGAACTTGGCATTTGGTTCATCCCCTGGTTTTATCTTGTGCACTTTTAACAAGCAGGCTGTATTGCCACTTGTGGCGATATTTCAGAATATTGCCAAAATATTTGTCATTTTGCTCCTGTACTCAGCACTGGTTAGGTCACACCTTGAGGACTGTGTCCAGTTCTGGGCCCGTCAATTTAAGAAGGACATTGAGACACTTTACCATGTCCAGAAAAGGACAATGAGTGTGGGGAGAGGCCTCAAGCATGAGCCCTATGAGGAGAGGCTGAAGGAGCTGGGATTGTTTAGCCTGGAGAAGAGGAGGCTCAGGGGAGACCTTACTACTGTCTTCAACTACTTGAAGGGTGGTGTAGCCAGGAGGGGGTTGGTCTCTTCTAGGCAACCAGCACCAGAACAAGAGGACACAGTCTCAAGCTGTGTCAGGGGAAGTTTAGGCTCGAGGTGAACAGAAAGTTCTTCACAGAGAGAGTTGTTAGCTATTGGAATGTGCTGCCCAGGGAGGTGGTGGAGTCACTGTCCCTGGAGGTGTTCAACAGGGGATTGGACTTGGCACTTGGTGCCATGGTCTAGCAGTCATGAGGTGTTGGGTGGCAGGTTGGACTTGATGATCTTTGAGGTCTTTTCCAACCTTGTCGATTCTATGATTCTATGATTCTAATATTGTAAATACTATACATTGTGTTCATATTCATTGCATTCCATTGTTGAGTGTCATTCTTGCTTGTAAATACAGCTTCACTGGCTTCTGACTGAGTTGGTCTGGCAAAGTTAATGCTGGGGGGAAAATGTCAACCCACCACAGACCTTTAAGATCATCTAGTCCAACTGCTATCCTAGCACTGCCCCCTACTAAACCTGTCCCTAAGCACCACATAGGGATATCTTTTAAACACTTTCAGGGCAAGTGACTCAACCAGCTTGACAACACTTTCAGTTGAGAACTTTTTTCCTAATATCTTATTTAAACCTCTCCTGATATAAATTCAAGTCCATTTTCTTATGTCCAGATCTCTAAACTGAATCTCTATACCTAGATATTTCCTGAATCCTTCAGGATTGAAAACAGTTGTTCCTGACCTCGTATACCAAAAAATAAGTCATAAAGATAGCTATTGAACTCTCTTAATCTCACCAGCAGATCTTTACAGATGCATTGTCTGAGTAGCACTATGTGGCATGCAGGGGAGCACAGGAGAGAAGAGTGACAAGATGTGGTGGTTTGGGCTGGGTGCCCTTATGCTGCATGGCACACTTCCTGTGTCCAGAAGTCCAGCCCAGTGGGTGGACACAGGAAAACCGTGTATCTCCTACCACACCTCCCCCGGCACCGCTATAAGATCTTGCGTGGGGTCCGCCTCTTTCTCTTTCTTCCCTCACCAGCACCCGGTAACTGGGGGAGACATCTCCCGGCCTTGGGCCTGGCTAGGCCCAAGGCCAGGGGGATGGGTGGTCTCAGGCCTGGCCAGCTGAGACTAGCCTAGCAGTGGGGGGAAGAACGAGCCCTGGGGGTCTTGGGCCCACCCTCAGGTGGGGATGGGGTTCATCCGGGTGTGTTTTGGGGTTTCTTCTGTCACTGTTTCTGGTTTCTTTGTGCACTTTCACCCTTTTCTATTTAAACTTTTCCATCACTTTTGCAATCCGTTTATCAGAGTCATCATTTTGCCTGTGGTGGGGAGGGTGGTTGTCTCAACCCACTACAGGTTTCAATGTAATTACTGTATGTATAAGTACAAGCTGAGGATAAAATTGAAAAAAATATTGATATGTATTCCATTATGGCTTTTCTATACAATCAATTAGCCTGCAGCATGTACACTTAGATCCAAGAATGCTAAAGCAATCTTATGTCTGTGGACATAGATGCAGCCTTACAATACAATACAATACAATACAATACAATACAATACAATACAATACAATACACCAGGTTGAAAGAGACCTTCAAGATCATCACGTCCAACCCATCAACCAATCCAACCCACCTAAACAACTAAACCATGCAATCAAGCACCCCATCAAGCCTCTTCCTGAACACCTCCAATGAAGGTGACTCCACCACCTCCACGGGCAGCCCATTCCAATGGGCAATCACTCTCTCTGTATAGAACTTCTTCCTAACATCCAGCCTAAACCTGCCCTGGTGCAGCCTAAGACTGTGTCCTCTTGTTCTGGTACTGGTTGCCTGGGAGAAGAGACCAACCTCTGCCTGGCTACAACCTCCCTTCAGGTAGTTGTAGAGAGCAATAAGGTCACCCCTCAGTCTCCTCTTCTCCAGGCTAAGCAACCCCAGCTCCCTCAGCCTCTCCTCATAGGGCTTGTGTTCTAAACCCCTCACCAACTTCGTTGCCCTTCCCTGGACACGCTCCAGCAAGACAATAGCCTTCCTAAACTTAGGGGCCCAGAACTGGACACAGGACTCAAGGTGTGACCTAACCAGTGCAGTGTACAGGGGCAGAATGACCTCCCTGCTCCTGCTGGCCACACTGTTCCTGATGCAGGCCAGGATGCCATTGGCCTTCTTGGCTGCCTGGGCACACTGCAGGCTCATGTTCAGCCTACCATCAACCAGTACCCCCAGGTTCCTCTCTGCCTGGCTGCTCTCCAGCCACTCTGACCCCAGCCTGTAGCACTGCCTGGGGTTGCTGGGGCCAATGTGCAGAACCCGGCACTTGGATGTGTTAAATCTCGTGCCGTTGGATTCTGCCCATCTGTCCAGCCTGTCGAGGTCCCTCTGCAAAGCCTCTCTGCCCTCCAGCAGATCAAATCCTGCCCCTAACTTGGTGTCGTCCACAAGCCTTATTCATGGGTCTTAGAGGAATTAATGATTTTTATTTAGAAAACTTGTGTTATTGAACACAACACCTAGACATCTTCATTTTAAAGTACTAAATGTTTATGGGATTGACTTGCTTCTAATTCTCAGATAGAACTGAATTAATTCATTTGGATGTTAATTGAATAATCAAACTAGTTAATTTGAAGAACACCATTCACATAACTATGCCTGACTACATTTAGTTAGACTGGAGATCCATTACTTCCACAAATCTCTTCAGTGTGATACCAAAAGCATCTATACAAAGCCTTCACTGAAGACAAATGATAACACTTTCCTACTTTACCATGCAGTGCTTACCATTGTTCCAAGGGCTGCTCAGGCATATTAGTATCCAAACCACAGTAACTTGCAATCTCACACTCCTCTTCATGGTACATTGTGGTTCAGCAGTTGTTTGTAGACTATGTAGCAAGCCAAAAAATTAATATCTACAGATTTTATGTGCATGAAAATGAAAAGTATGGCACACAATCATAGCTACTGGTAGTTTCGTAGCATTTATTTTCTTTATTATGTACTGTGAGAAAGTAGAGCTATAGAGTATAGTAGAGCTAAGTAGACCTATAGGAACACCTGCTGCTGTTGCAGCATCTCTAGTGCTCCATCAGAAGGATAGAGTAGGATATATGAAATCATTATACTCAGACTGCTATAAATACGGTGGTACATGCCAACCATGGTATTGTTTACTATTATCTTAGAGGAAGACTAAACACACAGTATCTTTGGCATGTAGAGATAGAATGACTGATGCTTCAGAAATACTGTATTTTAAACTATTCCAGATTTAAAACAGGTGACATTCTGAAGTTCTGATTAGTTTCCTTTTTAAAAATACGAAATTCCTTTTATTTTTGTCCCAGTAAAATAAGGGATGCTCACCTATGTGGGGATTTATTCTGACAAGCCTGTAAGCTTGAGTGGTAGCTTGTAGTTCCATGCGTCTGGCTATTTTCAAGTGAAATATAAAGTTTTTTGCAGATGGTCTTTTTGTATTGCACTAACAGTTGTAGCACATTTCTTCTGGGTCTACAGCGGAGAAATCATAGTTAGAACTATGCTTTAAGATTCACCTAAGTTGAGCCAGGAACAAATAACATGGATAGCATAACATATTGGGTGCTGAAATATACACATATTTTTAACCACTGACATCCTGTGTTACAGTTTCCTGTAGTGTGTGCAAGAAAGTTCAGCATTTCAGTAAATTAGTATTCAAAGTAACTAGCATGCTGACTGGGAAGCTGATTCAGGTTACAAATTGAGGAAACAGTATGAATTGGTATATCCTAAATCCTCTTCCCTTATGGAACATATAAGATCTTCCTTTGATGATTGGATTGATGCCCATCTTTACTAATAAATATTCCATGCTAGATGTTTAAACAGTTTTAAGATTTTCCTTTCTGGGCAAGCATATCAAATAACAACCTGTCATATTACTCTTATTTGTGTTCTCTGTGTCTTTATGACCTAATTAATTTTTCATTCATTTTTGAGAACAAATATTTTTGAGTCTTTATGGAGCGCTTCATTTATGGTCCATATTTTGATGCTGAAGTATTCATAGGGAACGCTCTAAACCAGAAGTAGGTTACACAGTTTATGTTGCTCAGAAGCTGTGTAACTGCAATACATATATATAAATAATGTATACAAGCAAGAAGCACTCTCCAATATATATATTTTTTTAAGAAAGCAGACATTTCCAATTCACACTGTTCACAACTCAGTTATTCATGCACAGGATATGCCAAGTAGGTTGAAATCTATAAGTGCCCAGTTTCTGGGCATGGAATCTATTCAGTCAGTGTAGAAGTATTGGAGTCTTTTGTTTGTCAGGGTGAAACTCTTGTAAGCATATATGAAAAGAGAAAATTGACTGCCTAAGGCATTTTACAATGAAAGCTTCAGACTTTTATGGCACTTAATCTGCTACATTAACAGATGTTTTACAGAATCACAGGCTTGGTCTCAGATATTTAAATCAGATAATATTATATATCTGCTAAACTCTTACTGTAGGAATCTAAACTTCTAGACACCCCAGTGATATATTTTTTCTCTTCTCCAGCACCTACATGATATTCTTCCATGAAAATGCTCCTTGTCCAGCACAACTGTGGGGGTAGGGGTTAGGGTTTTTAATTTGCTGACTTTTAAAAAATTATTCTTCCTCTTCTACTAATCCTGTCTTTAGTTATTTTTAATTGTGTCCAGAAACATGGCAGAAATATATAAGCACTGATAAACTGAAGGCTGATTAAATCAAATGGGACTTTTAATATCCCTGCTGTTATAATCCTGTGCTCTATAAGCAATCTGGAGGAATGAAAGACATGGAAACATGATCAGCTTCAAACTGTTTTGAGGTTTATGCCAGTTTAAGACTGATAATATTTAAACTTCAGTAACCACTCCTGTTTGGTAATTACATCATCTTGCAATACACTAAAGACATAACAATTTTCCGTTTTCAGAAAAAAAAAAAATCTGTATGTGTAGGATTTGCAACTTCCTCTGCTTCACCCTCTGTAGTGGATTGACTCTGGCTGGATGTGAGATGCTCACCAAAACCACTCTATCACTCCTGCTCTAGAGTTGGTCAGGGAACTGAAAAAATAACTAATGTCTCGTGAGTCAAGGTAAGGACAGATATTGGTCAAGATAAGACCAATTACTGTCACATGCAAAACAGACTTGGTTTGGAGAAATAAATTTAACTTATTGCCAGTCAAATCAGAATAGGATAATAAGAACTAAAATCAGATCTTAAAACATATTTCCCCCATCCCTCTGTTCTTCCCAGGCTTAACTCTGCTTCTAAATTCTGTACCTCTTTTTCTGCCGCACTGCAGGGAACAGGGAACAGATAGTTGGTTCATTACATGTTGTCTCTGCTGCTCCTCCTTCCTCAGGTGGTGGGCTTCTCACACACTTCCCTGGTTCCAGTATGCTGTGTCTCCCATGGAAGACATCATGAACTTCACCAATGTGAGTCTTCCCATGGGCTGCAGGTTTTCATAAACTGCTGAAGCATGTGTAGCTTCCACAGGGTGCAGTTTTTCAGGAACATGCTGCTTCAGCATGGACCCTCCGTGGAATCAGAAGTACTGCCAGCAAACGTGTGCTAAAATGAGCTCCTCTCTCCATGGAATTACACATCCTGTCAGGAGCCTGCTCCAGCACATTCTTCCCACAAGGTCATAGTTTCCTCAGGTGCATTCACCTGCTCCATTGTGGAGTGTTCCACAGTCTGCACATGAATATCATAGTTAATAACATAGTTAACCTCCAAGGCTTGTAGGGTAACAACCTGAGGCACCATGGCCTTTATTACCACTGTCTGCTAGGGAATCTCAATTCTGAAGCCTGGAGAACCTTCTCACTCTCCTTCTTCACTGATCTTGGTATCAGTAGAATTGTTTCTCTCACTTATTCTCACTCCATTCTCACACCTGCTGTTCTGCAGAAATTTACCCCCCTTCCTAAATATATTATTACAGAGGTCCTACCACTGTTGCCAGGCCTGGCTAATGGTAGGTCCCCCATGCAGCTGGTCTGTACTGTCTCTATCAAACATAGGAGAAGCCACCTCTATATCCCCTCACCCCACCCCCGGCTACCAAAATCTTGCATGAAAAGCCAATAAAATCTCACAGCATTGTTATATTTTAATTTAAATATAGATGACAGTTTCAAATTGTCCAATTTCTCATTGAGAAGACACTGGAAATATGTAAATTCCAAATAATTATTGAGATCTTTGAATCTTCTGCTATTTTAATAGAACACTACAGTATGGCTGAAGTATCTTTGCATGAAACAGTCTTATGAATTAACCTGTTTTCTCTGTGTAAGCTTAAAATCAAATTATTGAAGTAGAAAGTTTTGAGTGTGCATAGCAAGCAAATATGCAGATTATGAGCTGGCTTCTTCATGGGGCTTTATTTAATAGCATAAACATCTCAGGGAGTCTAACTTGCTCTCATTCTCCTAAAGTGAGACTGAGACTCTGAAATTAGAGACTCAGTCTCTAATGTTTTTCATGTGTGAGCTCCACATTAAAAGCAACTGGAGACAATTTCCCTGCTCTTCCAGCAAACAGCACTGCTGCCTCTTCCTAAGTTACTAGCACTTAACAATTTTATTTGCAATCTACTTCAAATTTTGAATGCAAATATTTTCTTGTTGTTATATACCTTCCTGTTCTCATCCCAGCACTGTTGATTTGCTAACACTGATCTTTTTATCTTATGTTAATTCTGCAAGTACATGTATAGACAGGTGTCATGTTTCCTTTCGACCTTGTTTTTACTGTTTTAACAACACAAACATGATTTGGGCCATGACTCTTTTCTACAATGGCTGATGATGCAGAAAGCACTGAAGTTGTTTTCAACTGAAATTTCTCCAGAACCAAGGATCACGGAGTGATTGAGTTTGTAAGGGACATCTGAAGGTCATCTGGTCCTCTCCCATAATTCAAGCACTGTCAACTAGAGCAGACTATTAAGGAAGATATCCTTGTGGATTTTTTATGTCTCCAAGGAGGGAGACTCCACAACACCTTTGGGCAACATTTGCCTTTCTGCTTCTCGCACCACTCTGTCAATGAGTAAGCTGTGGGTGCTTACTCCCAACACAAGCTGTGTGGGAAAACAGCCAGGACAGCTAATCCCAGCTGACCAAAAGGATATCGCCTACCATTCAGCATTATGCTCAGCAATAAAAGCTAGGGAAAGCAAGAGAAAGGAGGTGATTTTTGGTGCTATGGCATTAGTCTTCCCAAGAAACCATTATGTGCATGGAGCACAGCTTTCCTTGAAATGGTTGAGCATCTGTCTGTCAGTGGGAAATATCAAGTCCTTATTTTGTTGTAGTTTAGCATACGACTTTTGCTTTACTTGCTAAACTGTCTTTATCTCATTCCACATGTTCTTTCACTTTTACCCTTTGTTTGTCCCAGGGCAATGAGCAGGAGTGATGGAGAGTGAGTGGCTGGTTGCTTTGGGGCCTTGCTGCCTACTGGAGTAAACCACCAGGTTTTGGTCTAATCAGATAAATTGCAGAATGCTAGTCTGTATGCATTGCCTTCTATACACCAATACTTTCTTTTTAAAAGGACAAATATTTGTGGTCTGGATTTTTGGATGTTTGGAGAGACCTGTTCTGCTTAGAAAACTAAAGGATAATAAAAGGATAGATAGGAGATTTCTGTGGGGAGAGGATAGAATACATGAGAGAAAAAATTATTGTACTAGAATATCAAACAAGACTTGAAACTAGAGTTGAGTGATGAATAGAAACCAAAAGATTAAACCAAATTAATATTATAATAAAAAATATGAAGGATTGCTCAGCCCTGAGAGAAAAGCTGAGGGGATTTATTAGACAATTGTTTATGCTAATAAGCTGACTGGGGAAAAAAAGAAAAGTTAAAAAAAAAAAAAGAACATTACATTTCACCTTTGGTGGCTTCTCTGACTGGAAGAAGTGAGAGTGCTATGATAAGATCCTCTTAGGGACCCTTCAGTGACCTCTGCAAGATTAACTGCAGGGTTCGTGCTTCATCTAGGGAAGAGTTGGGAGAGAAAAAATGCCTTCTTCTGTAATCACTTAATCTATATGTAAGTGTATTCAAAATGCAGTGGATTAATAAGCCCTTTGCAGCTGAGAAGGCCTGAAACAGTCATCAAGCATAAGTACCCTAAATTTAGAAAAGAGGATGTTGAAAGTTTGCCCTCTAAAGGAAGAGGCAGTTCCTAACACTTATTTAAAAGTGAATGGTCTTGATAGAGGAGACACTGCTTATGTTAATCAAAGTATTGATCACTCTATGCAAGTCTGTTTCTGTTCCTCTGAGACAGAAGGACTGAATTCAAAATAATTTCTTCACTCCTCATCACTTTCCTCACCCTCTTAAGAATTCCCTTGAAGTAGCCTCTTGACAGTTCTTTTAAGTGAATCTTGATCTTGAGATCATCGAGTATCATTTAATGTGATTACAGCATCTTTTCATACAAAGATATACTTACACATTGCAGATGTGATTTATTTATTTTTTTTTAGTATAGTATTTTTTCCTTCCTTCTTCTCCAGATATATTTAGCATGAGATTTTCTTTTGTTTGTTATTTTGTTGGGTTTTTTTCCCCCAAAGATTTATGACTGACCTGGAACTCTGCAAACAAGCCACTAATCTAGGAAATGTCCTAGATTATTTAATGTCCTTCAGATTATTTAATTAGCTCAATGAAACAACAAATGAACTTTATGAATAGATTGTTGTTATCAATATTACTGACACATCACTTACCTATTCAAGTCCAGCTTGTTAAAAGCTGCAGTGTCATCAAAGGTTGTGCTCTGTCAAGTGAAGTTTTCTGCTGGGTTTGGGTCACTCAGAATGACAAAGGGAAAGGTTAATGAAGAATTATGAGTCTTAAATGTTGTCCTCTTTATTTGGCTAGATCTGCATGCTAAATGGCAGCTGTAATCAAACAAGACCATATGATATTCAACCATGGAAAAAGGCACCATCACTTTGATAACTTTTTTATGTTCATATTGATGCAACTCCATATTTCCCTCAGATTACATTTGTTTAGTGTACTTCAAAGCAACTCTCTCATTTCCTGCACAAATATTCTGTCACCCTCTAGATAAAAGATAAAATACTTCAGATAGTGAGAAACTGAGAGGAAAATATCTGTATGCTTTAGAGTATAGAGAAAAAAATAATTAAAAAAACTTGTCACTTTCTTGAGGGAAGGAAAGTTTGACGGGAAATACAACAAAAGAGAGGAAAATTGTTGATACATGTTGTCTCAATCTAGTTTTGGGGAAGAAATGGTTCTTTTATAGATCCCCCAAATGAAACCAAGAAGGAGTCAAGTAGATGGCTGGGAAAAGCACTTGAATTTTATTTTGTTTCCATGTGCAGGGGGGAAAGTTAGAAAAAATGAGGAAAAAAAGCAAGATAGAGCAACAGTAGAGATAGTTACCACCACAGATCCAGATGATATCTTGCTGGTTCTTAAAGCCAGCAAGTGGGGGAGCTCTGAAATTCCCTGTTGCCTAGGAGAATTTGTACCTTTTCCAATCTCATATCTGGTCACAGTTTTCTCATTCTGTTGCCATAGTTATAGCATGTTGGACTGGTGTCAGGCCTGCTCCCACAGTAAGCTGCATGTGTCAGCCCTAGTCCCACAATAAGCTGCTCACTCTCTTGGTTCTAAGTTGCTGCATCAGTTATCTGTGAGGGTCCTTTACATCAGAAGACCCATACAATTGTGAGTCCCAGCTTGCATCAAAACAGTCTTGAACATAGAACCTGTGGCCTTCTCTGGTTATCAGCTGCTATAATCACAGAGCTTGTGATCTTGTAGATAAGCAGCTATCTTCCTGGGAAAATGGTGCGAAAATATCTAGGGACAAACAATCTTGAGTTTGACATAAGGAAAACAAATTTAACTTCTTATGTATGTATGCATAACTATACAAGATAGTGTATGTGTAACTCAATTATTTGTGAGTTCAGAGGGTAGGAGAGATATGAAAAGATATTTCAATCTCCCTATGAAAGAGAAACACTACCAAATAATGATAAGCAAATATGTCCCTTAATATGCATATGAGTGTTTGCTGGATCAGAATAGTTATGAATATGCAGATGATTATGAGATGGTTTGAACTTGTAAACATTTAACTTATGGACTTGTTCTGGTCTTATGTTTTGATTTTCCCTAAGCTGTTTGCCATTCATTACTTGTTTGATACTATAAAGTTGAAATTTCAGTGGCACATCATGCAGTTCAAATAATACCATATAGAGTCCAAGTAATCTGTGAACAGTTTCTGAGCAACCCACAGAACAATTGCTCTGCTCATAAAGTTTGAACGTTAATGAACAAAAGACATCACAAGCTTAAGGTTTAGCTTGTGCATAAAAGTAATAAATTATTTTAAAGTGCTGAATTCACTAGTGCTACTTGACTAGTTTGATTGCAAGGAAACTGTTTTGTTATGTTGTGGTTTTGTGCAGGAAGAGAATCTATTTCACTTTTTTTTTTTCCAGATCACAATATCCATCAGTTGTTACCTTTTGTATTTGAAGGATTGCTTTTGGTTGTTTTGATTGTTTTGTTATGTTTCAGTGGGGTTTTTTTTGGCTGTTGGTTGTTTTTTTGTTTTGGGTTTTTTTTGGGTGGGGGTTGTTGTTTTGTTTTTGTTTTCCCCTGGAGCATTCTGATTGGAAGAATAAAGTCTCTTCCCCAATAATACATAGCCCAGTATCCTAGAAGGATATGTTCTTTCTTTGTCTAAATGAGGAACATGGTGAAATCTATGATCTTAGCAAATGATGTGTGATGATATGTACTGCACAGAAAGTGCCAATGGGGATAAATCTGTCTCTGTATGCAGGCCAAGTAGTAAAACCAAGTCACAGTACAAATAATATTTAAGATATTTAAAAGCTTATGAAGGAAGAGAAGTCATAGACTTTAAGTTAGCTTGTTCATAAAAAATTATGAAAAATGTACATGTATAAATGAGAAGTCATATATGAGAGCTATACTTCATCACCTGGCTGATCTGGCTGCACAGTAGTAGCCTTGCCTTCAACAGCAATGGTATCTTTCTCCAGAGAGGGATGTTTCTCCACATCACCCTCAGAAGAGCACCTGAGCAGCAAGCAATGTTTCCGACACTGTATCAGAGAGAGCCTGAAGTTGAGTACAGATTGCCATACACTCATTGGATATGTTTTTGTTGCATGCAATTTTAGCGTGAACCTTGTGTGAAAGTGTCTGATTACTCCTTGTCTGTACTGTGCATGCTTCAGAACTCATTGTGGATTCTGCTCACATAATTCTTGCAGGGAATTTTTTGTACTCTGTTCTTTCTGTACAGTGAGTCCAGTTATCTAATAATCTGACCGTAAGACAATTTCGTAAGTGAGCATTAACAGGCCTGAAAGTAGTGACGATGGTGTGTCAGCAAATAATTCAGAGAAAGCAGAACCATTGCTGGGAAGTTGTTTTACCTTTTGAACGTGCTATGATCTTTGATACAGCCTAGATTAGATATAAATTTTAAAATCACATAGCATGGGTAAATTCCAAAAATAAAGGTGTAAACAGAAGTGTCAGCTAGTACTTCTAGCTCTTGATAGACAGCCTGAATTAAAGTGAGAGACTCTGTAAAGTATGAAGTCTGCCTGAGGAGGGAAATGTCAGAGTGAATGTCACTTGAGAATGCAGTTTGTTGGTACCTGCAAGACCAATTCTTATCTCACAAGGAAATAAGCTAAAGAACAGAGTGACTCTAATGGAGGTCAGTACAGGATGAGCGCTTTTCCTGGGAAGTGAGTAGTAATATTAGCGAACCCATAGCCCTGCTCCTGACTGTGTTATGGCCTTAAGTATGGGACAAAAGAGCATAAAAACTATTCCTAACATTACAAGCATTTGAGAGTGCTTCCAGCTGCAAGAGTCTGAAATGAGTGTGTTAAAAATATCTCACTTGAGACTTCACAGCTCCCAGTGCTGTCAGGTACCAGTAAGCTAAATTATCAAACCAAATTAACCCTTTAAATCTACATTTATTGTCAAATACAATTTCTTTCTTTATCAATCAATGAAACTACTAAAAATTAGTTTACATCAATTAGGTAAGGTAACAATAATTCAGCCAGAATTATTTTTTTTTAATGAAAAAGTGTATAGCCTCTCTTGCATTTAAATACTAACATAAATTATTGATCCAGCTCCTCAGCTAGGATAATTGACTTGGCTCCTCTGAATTCGTTTGCACTATGATTATTTACAGAAGCCACATATCTGACTCACTGTATAGACAGATGCAGTCTGGGCAAAATGCAGAGAGTAAAATTCTTTGCTGATTTAAGCATTGCATTCTCATGAATCAGATGATGGCTTTATGGATCATTTGGGAACATAAATTAAAAATATATTTTAATTAGCTTTTTTTCATACATCATGAAATGTTATTGGTATACTCTTCATAAAAAGGACCTGAGATAAAACTTATGTGGTTTCCCATCAATACGAAGTGGTCTTGCAGCCTGAAGGGAAAGAACATAATCTTGCATGAAGTGAAAAATTCAGGCTTGTATCTTATGAACCTAGAAAAAGATATAATAAATTACTAGTTTATTTGCAAATGTTGCTAAGAATATAGAGTCTCTTTAATTTGTTCTGCTTTATTTCTTTTCCTCTGAGGGAAAGATCATTGTGAAATAAGCCTTTTATGGACTATACAAGGATCAGAAAGTAAAACAATTATTTGAAACAAAATGCATTGTAATGGGATTTTAAAGTGCACAATCTGTTGCTGAATACCTGTTAGAAGCACTGAGGTTTTAAAATTTTAAATATTTTTTTTAATATAGAAGAAAAATGAATTGTATCATTACTTTGCACCCAGTGCATTCTCTAGCAAACTGTAATCAAGGGAATTTTCTCTGTAAATTTGTTTGTTCAGGCTATTATTCCAGTTTCAGCTGTGTGGCAGTATTATAGCTACAGAATGAATTCCAGTACAGTTGTTAGGGCTGTCATATCCAATCTTGCGACCTCTTACATAGTATGTAGTTTTATAATTGCTTACATCCAATACAGTTAACATTTGTGTTTCCCAACTTACATTGGTGATTCATCCCGAGAAAATAGTTATTGTATATATTTTATGTTGTCTGCTAACGTAGGTTGTCATGACCATCATTTAAAGCTATCATCATTGTAGGATTTTTAATTCTGTGTGGTGGTTTGGGCTGGGTGCCCTCTGCTACATGGCACACTTCCTGTGTCCAGAAGTCCAGCCCAGTGGGTGGACACAGGAAACCATGTGTCTCCTACCACAATCCCCTGCACCGCTACAAAATCTTGCATGGGGTCCGCCTCTTGCTCTTTCTTCCCTCGCCAGCACCCGGTAACTGGGGGAGACGTCTCCCGGCCTTGGCCCTGGCTAGGCCCAAGGCCAGGGGGATGGGCGGTCTTGGGTCTGGCCAGCTGAGACTAGCCTAGCAGTGTGTGGGGGGGAAGAACAAGCCCTGGGGGTCTTGGGCCCACCCTCAGGTGGGGATGGGATGTATCTGGGTCTGTTTTGGGGTTTCTTCTGTCACTGTTTCTGGTTCTTCATGCACATTCACCCTTTTTCTATTTAAACTTTTCCATCACTTTTGCAATCCATTTGTCAGAGTCGTTATTTTGCCTGTGGTGGGGAGGGGGCTGCCTCAACCCACTACACTCTGCTAGTAAATGTGACAGTTTTTCAAGATCATTTCATTGACCTTGCTTTGGGACTGTTTTACTGATTAAGTATATCACTGAATTCTTGATCATGATTACAGATATGGACTGTTAAAACTTAGCTGTTAGAAACTAGACTAAAGAGAGCTTGACCAGAAGCAAATGCAATTTACTACTTTAACAGAAAACAGGATCACAGAGAAGCTGACTGGACTGGTGATACAAAGCAGGAATACAAAGACATAAGGGTATTTGCTTCTGACCTTTAAATAGTCTTTTAGGACTAGTTCTCAGTGGATAATATCTGGGCTAGGTGTACTGGGTATGTGTGACAAGGTTTTCATAGTGGCAGAACTATAGAGGTGGCTTCTATGAGAAGTTGCTAGAATATTCCCATATGGCTGATGGAGTCAATGCCAGCTGGCTTCAAGCTGGACCCACTGCTCACCAAACCTGAGCTAATCAGGAATGATGGTAGTGCCTCTTGGATAACATATTTAAGAAAGGAGAGGGAATAAAAATCCTGCCTAACAGAAATCGCATCTGAAGAGAGGAGTGAGAATATGTGAGATAAACAAATCTGCTGAAACCAATGTCAGTAAAGAAAGAGAAGGAGAAGGTGTTCCAGGACCAGAGCAGAGCAGATTCCCTTACACCCTATGGTGAAGACCATGTTGAAGACCATGAAGACCATGGCTGTTCCAGTGAAGCTCATGGGGGTTATTGGTGGAGATATCCACCTGCAGCCCATGAATGACCCCATTTCAGAGCAGGTGGATGTATCCTGAAGGAGTGTGTGACCTTGTGGGAAGCATTTGCTGGTGCAGGGTCTGACCTGTGGAGCACAATCTGACCTGTGGACCTGTAGAGAGAGGAGCTCATGCTAGCACAGGTTTGGTGGCAGAACTTGCATCCCTGTCAGAAAACCACACTGGACTGGTTAATGGAGTACTATAGCCTGTGGGAAGGACTCATTATGGAATTTATAGAATCATAGAATCACAGACTGGTCCAGGCCAGAAGGGACCTACGAAAGTCTTCTAGTTTAACCTTCCCACAGGAAGCAGGGATGTCCCCAACTAGACCAGGTTGCCTAGGGCCTTGTCGAGCCTCACCTTGAATATCTCCAGGGAAGGGGCCTCAATCACCTCCCTAGGCATCCTGTTCCAGTGTTCCACCACTCTCATAGTGAAGAACTTTTTCCTGATATCCAATCTAAATCTGCCTTCTCCAGTTTGAAGCCATTGCCCCTTGTCTTGTCACTGCAGGCCCTTGTAACCAGTCTCTACTCATCCTTCCTGTAGGTCCCCTTCAGGTATTGAAAAGTTGCTATTAGAATACCAGAGCCTCCTCTTCTCCAGGCTGAACAACTCCAGTTCCCTTAGCCTGTCAGTGCTTCAACCCCCTGATCATTTTTGTGGCCTTTATCTGACCCTCTCAATCAGGTCCTTGGCTTCCTATATTGAAGGCTCCAGACCTGGATGCAGTACCCCAGGTGAGGTCTCACCAGAGCAAAGTAGCAGAATTGCCTCTCTGGATCTGCTTGCAACGCATCTTTTGATACAGCCCAGGATGTGATTTGCTTTCTGGGCTGGAAGCTCACTCTGCCTGTTCACATCAGCTTCTCATTCATCAGCACCCCCAAAGTCCTTTTCCACAGGGCTGCTTTCTATCAGCTCATCCCCCAGCCTTTATTGATAGTGAGGATTGTTCCAGCCCAGGCGCAGAACCCTGCATTTGCTCTTGTTGAACTCTCCAGCTTGTCCAGGTCCCTCTGGATGACATCCTGTCCTTCTGGTGTATCAACAACACCACTCAGCTTGGTGTCATCTGCAAACTTGATGATGGCGCACTCGATCTCACTGTCTATGTCATTGACAAAAATATTAAACAGCACAGGTTCCTAGTACAGACCCCTGCGGGACACCATTTCTCACTGTTTTCCATCTGGACTTCAAGTCATTGAGCACCACCCTCTGGATGTGACCATCTGGCCAATTCCTTATCCACTGAACAGTCCACCCATCAAATCCATATCTCTCCAACTTGGCAAGCAGGATGTTGTGGGGGCCATGTCAAAGGCCTTGCAGAAGCCCAGATAGATCACATCCAGAGGTCATGCCTTATCTACCAACATAGTCACTTTGTCATAGAAAGCCACAAGGTTTGTCAGGCAGGACCTGCCCTTAGTAAAGGCATACTGGTTGTCCTGAATCATCTCCCTGTGCTCTGTGTGCCTCCAACCTGTCTAAAATTTACTGAATGGCAGCACAACCTTCCAGTGTGTCAGCCACTACACCCAATTTTGTGTCATCAGCAAACTTGCTGACAGTGTTCTCTGTTCCCTCATCCAGGTCGTTGATGAATATATTGACTATTACTGGTCCCAGTACTGACCCCTGGGGGACTCCCCTAGATACAGGCCTCCAACTAGCCTCTGTCCCACTGACCACAACTCTCTGACTTCTTCCCTTCAACCAGTTCTCAATCCACCTCCCTACCTGATCATCCAGACCACACTTCCTCAGGATGTGGAAGGAGGATGATGTGGGAGACAGTGTCAAATGCTTTACTGAAATCAAGATAAACCACATCCACTGCTCTACCATCACCTATCCACCTGGTTATGTCCTCATAAAAGGACATCAGGTTAGTCAGACATGAATTCCCTTTGGTAAAGCCATGTCGTCTGCTCCTGATGACCGTATTGTCCTTGATATGCCTAAGGACAGTGCCAAGGATAAGTTGGCCCATTATCTTTCTGGGGATCGAAGTGAGGCTGACTGGTCTATAGTTACCTGGGTCCTCCTTCTTACCCTTTTTGAAGTTTGGAGTGACATTTGCCTTACTCCAATCCCCTTTAATTACATTTTCTCTTCCTTGCCTAGTTAAGGAGGGGGAGTGACAAAGTGTCTTTGGTGGTCTCTTTGGATCCAGCCAGGGTCAAACTGCCATGTTAGCATTTAAAGAATAGCTTCCTTTTTGGTATTTTTCTGCATCTTTTCTCAGACTTTTTAACTTTGAAAAACAGGTTGGTGGGAGGCTTATGTCAGTACTGTAAAAGAAAAAGAAAACATTTCCACATATTTACTCTGATATGAATGAACTCAAGTATTGTATTTACTTTGATGTCTGTGATAGAGTTTAGAGTTGCTTTTTAATTATTTTCTTTATTTCTCTTTTTATTTTGATTAATCTGAGATATCCATTTCCCACTTGCATTTAGAGCCTGATACTGTATTTTCTTAGAGTAAGCAAAGAAACTGCAAATGTTTCAACCTTAAAAAGTTTAATTGAATCTATTTTTGAATCTTAGTTTTACTGTACAGAGCCCAGAGGGAACCACAAAAATATCTTTCAATGACCTAAAATAGTATTTCTATTTCAAAAAATGCCACAGCTTTACAGTCCAGTATCTCATAGCTCTGCAGGCTAAAAACAACTGCAAGCCTGAAGGGGACAATCTTTTTCCCAGTGGAATAAAATGCTTTACTATGCCCTAACAAAATTAAAAGATAAAAAACTTCTACCTTAAGAAAACAAATGAACAACAAAGAATGGAAGGATAGCTGTAATGAAAACTAGAGATTAAATTTACTGGTCCCAATATTGAGACAGGTTTGTATATGCTGGGATGACAAAAATTTAGGGATTGCTTTTTGGGATCAAATTAAAGATCCCTTGAAAAAAGTGATCATGGTCCAATAAAAAAGCCATTTGAAGTTGTTAAGGAATGTGATTACAAGAAAAACTCTTAAGCTAATGAACAGTTACATCTGCCAGAAGTATATTTGAGATATACTGGTATACCACAACACATGTAAAAAAATCAAGAATGCCATCTGTGTGTAGGTGGTGACTGTAACTCCAGTTTCTGGGATATCACTCCATATATGATAGGAATCATATTATCTGAAAAAGGGGGAAAAAATCATTTCTCTTCCTCCTGTTCTTCTAAGAGAGAAATAACGTTGGATTAGCATCTTCTCTTTCACAGAAAATTTGGTCATAACATTCATTATTAAGGCACCTTAACCCTTGTTCTCATTTCCATTTTCATCTTGAACCAGAAATATTTTTGTATACAGTGGGGGTGTTATCATCCTGACTTTATTTCTTCTTCTTGATATATATATATGTAGTTTACAGAAAATTTTACCTCTCTACTTCCAAACTGACTTCAAATTATTTCTCACTAGATTTACCTCCACCCTTTTTTCCTTATCCCCCTTTCCCCCTTTCTTTCCTTTTTTTTTTTCTTCCCTTATCTCTCCCTTTTCTTTCCCCTTCTCCTTTTCTCTCATTTGGGAAAGAAGGCGGTGGAGCAGAGGAGGGATTCTCAGTCTTGTCCCCATCTGAGCTCTTAAATCCCAGTTAAGGCTCAAACCACCACAATCAGTCTCAAAGGACTATGAGGAAGTTGTTTTAAAACTGAACAAATTTCAAATTTTTAGATAAATCAAAGGTAATACAGAAAAATACAAAAAAGCACTTCACTAAGTAAAGAGTTGATGGTAGAAGGGAAACAGACAGCTGGAATGTAGCTTAAATTCTGACAAACATTCTTTCACTGGTGACAGAATCCTCTTTTGAACATGTAAATCACCTTGTGATCACAACAATTACATTAAGATTGCATAATTAACAATTACATTAAGATAATATTACATTAGATAATATTATTAGTTATTGCATTAGTATGTATTAATTAGACATATGTTACATTATTAGATATTAATATTACATATTAGATAATATTACATTAAGATAATATTACATAATTAAAAATTACATTAAGATTACATAATTGATAAGTGTCTCAACAAAGATAAGATCATCATGAATGACCTGTCTGATGTGTCATCTTTGCACACCAAGAAAGCAGCTGCTCAGGGGTGTGATGGACAGTGGATGACAAGGAAGGGCAGAGGCTGCTTGGTACCAACCCCTGCAGGCACACAAGGAAGACCCCCTGGAATGTAACAAGGGTGTGGACAAGGTGGAGCTACAATGAACCAGTATAAAACTCCTGAGCTATGTCAGTTTAGTGGGGGAAGGAACATCACTGAGGACGTATCAAGCTGGATGCAACACCCCAGGATGTCTCTCCCTGTCATCCCTCTTTCCTCCCCAAAGAAGGACCATGGGGTGGTGTAACAGACCGAAATATGTATATGGCTCAATATTGTTGGGAAAGGCATTAGGGATAATGGTTTGGTATAAAGGAGCTTGGCACTGGGCCCCCTGGGGTCAAGTAAGGGACTTTGTGCTCAGAAGACTCCCTGGTATGACTCAGGACCCTGGGACTTCCTGGTGGTGAAGGTGACAGGAACACCTGTGGGCAGGTTTGAGAGCCCTGGAGATGGCTTTAGGTGCGCACTCTGCTGACTAATCAGAGCAAGTGGAAACTGCTTGGCGGCAAGGTGTGAGAGGATAAAAGAGACTGCTTGGGGACTGTAAGGGTTGCTGCTTGGAAGACTACTTGGAGACTGCCTAGTGGCTGCTTGGAAGGACTGCCTGCTGCTGCCTGGAGAGACCGTAGGGCTGCTTAGGGAGCTGCTTGAGAGATGTCAGCTGGGAGAAGGACCTGTGTGTCTGCCGTGAAGACCTGCTGTCTGCCATGAGAAGCTGGTGCCTGCTTTTCCTGTGTGCCTTCCATACCTGCCTGTCCTGCAGGAGCCAGTGCCTGCTGTACCTGCATCTGCCTGTGTGCCCTGCCTCCCTGCTCTGGTATGCACCTGAGAGCGAGCCACTGTCCCACCTGGCCTCACTCCCTCCCCCATTGCATCATCACTGCTTGACCACTGTGGTATCCATTTTGCAGTCTGTCAATAAACCCTTTTAGGCACTTGACTCTGTTTTGAGTCTTATTTCTGTTCCCAAGAATGTAAAAGTTAGTCACATTAAAGGTCTAATTGGGCATCAATCAGGAGTTAAGCTCAGCCCCACCCACCACCAGCTGGAACACAAGAGGATTTAAGTTCTGCAAATTCCCACCATTGGACCGTGACATGTGGTAATTGTCTCTGCTGCTCTCTCTTTCTTCATTCTCACTCTCCCTCTCTCCCTTTTCTTTCTTTGTTTTGTTTGCTCCATTCTCTCTCTCATCTTGATATATGACCTTGTTTGCATCTTAATTTCTCTCACAGGAGTGCTCAGAAGAACTGCGTATCCTTCCCAACTTTTGAATCAAGACAACTGCAAAAATGAATATTTTTAATAGTTTCATCCAGTTCTGACAGGGGAGTTTTACAATGAGTCTCTAGTATGTGAAAACTGTTCATTAGTCACTATGGTGCTGTAAAGAATCAAAACTATGAAGACAGCAGGATGCACTGGGTTCATGAAACAGCACATACGGTGACACGTTTCAGCTACATCTGTGTATTAAAAAGAACAGACCACAGTCTAAGTACAAGTACATAGTTGTTTATCTTATCAAATTATTAGCATGTATGTCAGTACCGTTATGGTCTATGACAAACTAGCTGTCTCCCAGAGGTGATTTCATTTGTGCTTGGATGCTGCCATATAATGTAGCAGTTCAGACATAAACTACACCCCTCTGCTGACCTGAAGGACTATAAAATGTTCTCTGTCCTGTTTTGTCTGCTAGTGTAGGTGTAGTACTTTCTGTACATAATAGAGAATAGATCAATGACTCATTTCTAGTCTAAAAATAGGACAAGAACAATCAAAACAAAAGTAAAAACTGTAGATAAAGAAAAAGGTCAACAGAAATTCCCATGGGAGTAATGAACATCACTGAATCAGAAGGTAAATGATTTATTATTTTTAATGTAAATATAGGTCTTTTTTAACACAAGTCTTATTTTTACTATTGCACATTGTTGGTGGTCTTTGTCAGGAATTTTTGTAATAGCATTGAAATAAAAAGTGAATGAAGGAGAACAAATTACTAAAATGCATTGCATAGAATAAGTTTATTCCCACTGTATGCATACAGAAACTATATTTAGACTATACAACAAACTGCAAAATGAAATAATATCTAATAGTAGCTCAGCAAAAGGTTTTATACTTGAAGGTTAAGGGATCCAACACAAGTAAGGAAAAGTTTGAAAATACTTTCTGGAGCCTCAGAAGTCTCTCAAAAGGGTGCAAAACAAAGCTGACAGAGAAGACTCTTTTTCCTCTAATGCATGGCCTAGAAAAGCAACGTGTCTCTCAGAATTGTAAATTCTCTCCATCATCTTTGATAGGTCCTGGAGAACAGGCAAGGTGCCTGAGGACTGGAAGAAATACAGTGTCTCTCCAGTCTTCAAAAAGGTTAAGAAAACCCACAAAATGACAGGCCAGTTAGCTAGCCTCACCTCCATCCCTGAAAGGTGATGGAGCATCTTGTTCTGGGCATCATCTCAAAGCATGTGGAGAAAATGAAGGTTATCAGAAGGAGTCAGCATCGATTCACCAAGGGGAAGTCATGTCTGACTAGTCAGATAGCCTTCTGTGAGGGCATGACTAGATGGATAGATAAGGGGAGGGCAGTGAACGTTGTCGACACTGACTTCAAGAAGGCTTTCGACACCATTTCCCATGGCATCCTCATAGGCAAGTTTAGGAAATGTGCTGCATGAATGGACAGTGGGGTGGATTGAAAACTGGCTGAAGAGTAGAGCCCAGAGGATTGTGATTAGTGGCACAAAGTATAGTTGGAGGTCTGTAACAAATGGTGTCCCCCAGGGATCAATACTGGGTCCAGTCCGGTTCTATACATTCATCACTGATGTGGATGAAGGGATAGAGTGTACCCTCAGCAAGTTTATTGATGACACAAAACTGAGAGTGATGAGTGACACACCAGAAGGCTGTGCTGCCACTCAGCAAGGCCTGAACAGACTGGAGACCTGATCAGAGAAGTTCAACAAGGGCAAGTGTAGGGTACTGCACCTAGGGAGGTATAACCCCATGCATCAGCACAGCTTGGGGGTGATCTGCTGGAAAGCAGCTCTTGGGTAAAAGACCTGGGAGTCCTGATGGACAACAGGATGACCATGAGCCAGCAATGTGCTTTTGTGGCAGACAGGGCAAATCATGTCCTGGGATGCACCAAGTGTGGCAAGCAGAAGAATGGAGGTACTCCTGCCCCTCTATTCTGCCCTGGTGAGGCCTCATCTGGAGTATTGTGTCCATTTCTGAGCTTACTGCTTCAAGAAGGATAGAGAAGTGGTAGAGAGTGTACAATAAAAGGCTGCAAAGACTATTAAGGGAAAGAATGTCTCTCTTACGAAAGAAGATTGAGACATTTGGGGTGTTATAGCCTAGAGAAGACTGAGGGAGGACTTTGTCAATGTTTATAAATACTTAAAGGGTGGGTATAAGGAGAAGGGGGCCAGTATTTTTTCAGTGGTACCCAGTGACAGAATACAGAATACAGAATTAGCCAGGATGGAAAAGACCTTTGAGATTTGTCACCCAACACCATCTAATAAACTAAACTATGGCACTAATTGCCTCATCCAGTCTCTTTTTAAATGCTTCCAGAGATGGTGACTCCACCACCTCCCTGGGCAGTCCATTCCAATGCCTGGAAAATGCACAGCATCAACCTTAGAATGTTCAGTTATCAGGGCCAACAACTGCAGTTTCTAATTTCTTTCTTTTTTTTAAGACATATGAGCGATTCATAAGTCAGCCAGAGATGAAAATGATTAATTACCTATCACCTTTGTCTAATAACAATCTGCAAATAATTAACATCATGAGTCTGAGATTAATAAAGTTAAGAAGAGGTCAATAGTATTTTGATGAGTACTGTGTTTGCACAGATTTTGGAGCTTTTTTTCCAGTTCTATAAAATTTCAAGGGAAATATGTCTATGTAATTTTTTTAAGTGTCAGTTGATTGGATACTACTTTACAAGTGAGTCCTTCACATGACATTATATCTTGTCATGTTCTCAATTTAGTTGGTTGGGGATCTTGTTTGTTTGTTTTTGTTTGGTTTGTGTGTGTGTGTGTGGTTTTTTGGTTGTTTGAATTTTGTTCTTTTTTTCTTAACACTTTTGGTAGCTATTTTCCATAGTCATAAGTGAAGGATTGCATTATGTATATCATGGTATGATTAGTGGTTATTATTTTATAGTTCATAATAAGCATGAAAAGGATATACTTTGAAATGTCTGTCACTGATGCATAGATATTAAAATAGTGCCCTAAGCTCTGGCTATCATTCCAAATATGATTCAAATGAAATGTTTTTTTAAGTCTGTAAGAAATTGCCTTCACTTATCCATCACCATCTTTTTTTTTTTCCTTTTTTTTCTTTTTTTTCCCTTTTTTTCCCATACTTTATAAAGCATGGAATCAAAGCCACACTTTTCTGCTACATCAAAATTTCCTCTTACAGAAGTACAATGCTGCATTATTGCTACAATACTTTAGATAAAGCTACGCTGTTAATAGAGTCATAGAATGGTTTGGGTTGGGAGGGACCTCTAAAGTTCTGCTAATTCCAAACCCACTGCCATTGGCAGGAACATCTTCCACTAGATCTTGTTGTTCAAATCCTTGTTCAGCCTGACCTTGAAGACTTCCAGTGATGGAGCATCCACAGCTTCTCCAACCAATCTGTTCCTGTGGCTCACCACCCTCACTGTATAAAAATTCTTCCTCATATTCAATCTAAATCTAACTCTTTCAATGTAACACCATTGCTTCCTGCCCTATCACAGCAGGCCTTGTTGAAAGGCTTTTTCTGTCATTCTTATGAGCCGTTTGTAAGTACTGAAAAGCCACAATCAGGTCTCCCTGGTGACTTCTCTTCTCCAGGCTCAACAACAGCAACTATCTTAGCATTTCCTGGCAGAATAGGTATTCTATCCTTCTGATCACTATAGTGGCCCTCCTCTGGACTCATTCCAACAGGTCTGTGTTCTTTTTCTAATGATAGAATAGAATAAACCAGGTTGGAAGAGACCTTCAAGATCATCACATCCAACCTATCAACTAATCCAACCCACCCAATTCTTCTTGTGTTGAGCACTCCAGAACTGGTTGAAGTACTCCAGGTGTGTGCCTCCTGAAAGGAGAGGGACAGAATCACCTTCCTCAAGCTACTAACCACATTTCCCTTGATACAGTCTGGGATACAGCTGATCATCTGGGCTGTGAGCACACATTGCTGGTTCACGTCCATTTTTCCTTCCATCAGTATCCCCAAGTCTTTCTCTATAAGGCTGTTCTTGGTCCCTTCATCCCCCACTCTGTATTGATACCAAGGATTGCATTGACCCATGTAAAAGACCCTACACTTGGCCTTTTTGAACTCCATAAGATTTGCATAAGCCCACCTCTCTAGCTTGTTAAGGTCCCTCTGGATGGCATACCTTCCCTCTAGCATGTTGATCACAATACACAGCTTGGTGTCACTGAGAAACTTGTTAAGGATTGATAGAATTATAGAATTGTCAGGGTTGGAAGGGACCTCAAGGATCATCTAGTTCCAACCCCCTGCCATGGGCAGGGATACTTTCCTCTAGATAAGTTGCTCAGAACCCGATCCAGCCTGGCCTAAAAAACCTCCAGGAATGGGACTTCTACCACCTCTCTTGGCAACCTGTACCAGCATCTCACCACTCTCATGGTGAAGAACTTCTTCATAACATCCAATCCAAATCTACCTACTGCTAGTTTTGCTGCAGAGCACATACAAGAGAGCTTAATAGCAAATGAGCTTGAGGCTTGGATTTAGCCAATAGTCAAACCTGACAAACATCGTTAGCCAACGAGAAAGCATATGCCTCGAATTGTGCTCTTATTTTGAAGAAGCACAAGCATAGCACAAGCATCGCATAAGGTGGGTGCATGATCTGTTTATCCCATAAAAGGCAGTTTTATGTTATTTACCCCAGCTTGTTGATGCCTGGCCCTTTGTTTACTCAGCTCTGGGCTGAGTACCCACTCCAGAAAGAAGAGGGAAGTGGGGGGTGAGCAAAACATGTAGGGACAAGTTTTGGCAATATTTGGGGCATATTTCTGGGCATAGGCACCCTTCACCACAGTGATGCATGGAGAAATGTATTAGAAACTAAAAAAATATACAAAAATATCTTCCTTATAAATGTGTGTTAGAAGAGTTTTCTGATTTGTCTTTGTTTTGTATGCTTCTGCAAGCAGAGGAGTAACTTAAATAGTAAGGGCCTCAGTATATATAGTAACTCCAGCAAGTTTACATCTCTTGTAATTTTTCACGATGACAGCTTATAATGACATACACTGTTATGTTGCCAACTCTCATTAGAGTGAGATAGCAGAAAGTTAGTACAGTCTTTACTTAAGCTGCCCTATTTTTGTTATAGCATGACATTACATCCTTGTTTTAAATCAAACATCTGCTCTTTGCACCTACAACCAAGCTGAAGAATGATGGTTGTATAGTATAGTAAGTTGATAAGAAAATAATTCCTTTTGAGTTTTAATGTCCACAGTAAATAATTTTTTGAGTATTTGAAATTCTCTATTGCATACAATAATTATCTTAATAGATAATAAATTCACTAAAACTTGTGAAAGAAAGGGTTCATTAATCTACATTTTCATATAAATTTCTATTTTAATTTAACCATCCTGCCATTTCTTATTATAATAATAGTAAGCGGGCACACAAAGGGCTTTGGCTCACAGGTCTGCAATAGCAGACACTGCTGGAACTGCTGAAGGGGTCAGACTAGTTTTCCCCCTGACTGGATAAGGTTACCAGTGGGGCTCAGGCCCTAAGACACGGTGGCAGCTTCTTCCTACCGGCAGAACTGGGATATGACACAGAGCTGGCTGTAGTTGCATAGCAGCTTGTGAAGGACTCTTTCAGGCTTGGGTGAACTGAGACATTCTGGCACTTCTCACATAGAAGGCTTCTGTCTGGACTGTAAGCAAAGGCAGAGCTTGCACAAAGGCAGAAGAAGTGCAATGGAGCTTAAGAGCAGAAGCAATAAAACTTAATAGCAAAAGAGCTTAGTGGCAAAGACCAAAGAGCTTAAGCAAAAAACCAATTTGTTTACAATTTCAGTAGTATTTATAACACGCTTGAGGCTTGGATTTAGCCTATAGTCAAACTTGGTAAGCGCCTTTAGCCAATAAGAAAGCATGTGGCTAGAATTATGCCCAGACATGGAACAGGCATTCCACACAGCGGGCACATGATCTTGTTCACCCTGAAAAAAGGCAGGTTGGTTTGTTTACCCGACTTCTTGACAACTGGGCTGAGTACCCACTCCAGAATGGAGGGAGAAGGGGAGATGTGAGCAAAACATGTTGGGACAAGTTTTGGCAATATTTGGGGCATAATTCTGGGCATAGGCTGCCTTCACCACACAGGTTTGGTGCTGTGACTACTTCCCTGGGGAGCCTGTTCCAGTGATTGATAAGTTTAGTAAAATGTTGTAAGAACAAAAAGAGAGGAGATAAGCACTTCACCCCCTGCTGCCTCTCTTGAAGAAGTTGTAGACTCCGATGAGGTAGTCTCTCAGCCTTCTCTTCAAGCTGAAAAACACAAGTGACCTCAGTTGTTCCTCATAAATCTTGCCCTTGAGGCAATTTCATTTTAGTTTGATCATACTGTTTTCATCTCAATCCCCCTGTGAAAGTGGACCAACTGCTTATGTCCATCTAGAAATGTTGAAAGAGGAAATAGTTTCATCATCCAAGTATTTTCATGCTTCTCTACAACAGTATGATTTTTATTTTGGCAATTTTGTCAGTTTCTTCAGCTGAGATATTGTGCTTTTTCCTTATCTGCCATTTGGTGAAGCGGATGTATTAATTTATGGTTGTTTAGTTTGAGGATGGCTTGTGTGTATAGTCTGTTTATAATGTTGAATAAATGATGGTAAATAATTTATTCCTCAGTCATGAATTGTGGCTGAATTACTGTTCAGTGAACTTTAGTTCACTTTAGTTCACCTTAGGCAAGTGCAGAGACTGACAGCATTCCACCCCCAAGCAAAGATGGTGCTGAAGTGTGTTTACTTCCCATTTATATTTCACTCACTGACTGGTGGCAGCAGTGGTGCCAAACTTGCAAAAGTAACTACAGAAAACTGGCAAAGCAAGAGAACTGAAAATTCTGACTACGTTTTTCAACTACATAGATCTGAAACTATCTGAAACAGAAAATAAATAAAAAAAGATATGGCTACAAAATGACACAGAATGGGACTTGCCAGCAAAACTACGTTGTTAGACATCAGTCAGCTGGATTAAATAAAAGATCTCACATATATCGTACACAATATGCTCAACATCAGTTTTATTCTTTGGTTCTCTTAAAATCAGTTATTTAGATCATTTATTTAATATCATTGCCCTATGTATAAACGCATACTAAAAATAAATAATAAAATTTAAAATGAGCCTAAGGTCAAGGAGGAAAAATTTCCCTATCAACTTCATATTCTTCTGATCAAGAACCTCAGGATCCTGAAACTTTGTCATAATTCCTCCTCGGCTCACTTATTCTTGAAGATCAAAGCTGTAGATTTTATGACTCAGAGGAACCTTGGAAGTATAAACATAACAATAGAGAAGAAAACTCTAGTGGATGCAATATCCATGCATTTGGATTGCATTAGTGATTTTAAGTTTAGCTTCAGTGTAACAGTAATAATAATAATAACTCCTTGCTGTGTGTTGGTTAGACTCCCAAGTCCTTCATTAGACTAATAATAAAAGTATTGATTGCACATATAAGGCATGCTTGTAACAAGATTTGGAGTGTAACAAGGAAGGAGAATTTTATGAGATGCAGGAGCTATGAGTTCCCCATTATCTCATTTATCATTAAGTTTTCCTGTCTAAACAATGAGGATCTTGTTTCACTCCATTAGAATAGGATAGGATAGGATAGGATAGGATAGGATAGGATAGGATAGGATAGGATAGGATAGGATAGGATAGGATAGGATAGAATAGAATAGGCCATGTTGGAAAAGACCTTTGAGATCATCAAGTCCAACCTACCACCCAGCACTATCTAATCAACTAAGCCATGGCACCAAGTGCCCCATACATTCTAAATATTAATAATCTATATGGTATAGTTTAAGGTTTCTTAAACTGTTTTGCAGAGAGCAGCAAATTATCACCCTTATCGAAACAATGGGGAATATCAAACCAATCATCTTGCATTAGAATAGAATAGAATAGAATAGAATAGAATAGAATAGAATAGAATAGAATAGAATAGAATAGAATAGAATAGAATAGAATAGAATAGAATAGAATTAACAAGGTTGGAAAAGACCTTTAAGATAGTTGAGTCCAACCTATCATCCAACAATATTCATTCAACTAAACCACGGCACCAAGCACTCCATCAAGTGTCTTCCTAAATACCTCCAGTGATGGGGACTCCACCACCTCCACGGGCAGCCCATTCCAGTGGCCAACAACTCTTTCTGTGAGGAATTTCTTCCTGACATTCAGCCTAGACCTCCCCTGGTGCAATTTGAGACTGTGTCCTCTTGTTCTGGTGCTGGCTGCCTGGGAGAAGAGACCAACACCCACCTGGCTACAACCTCCCTACAAGTAGCTGTAGACAGCAATAAGGTCTTCCCTGAGCCTCCTCTTCTCCAGGCTAAGGAACCCCATCTCCCTCAGCCTCTCCACAGAGGGCTTGTGCTTCAAACCCCTCACCAGCTTTGTTGCCCTTCTCTGGACACGCTCCAGCAAGGCAATACCTTTCCTAGACTGAGGAGCCCAGATCTGCACACAGTACTCAAGGTGTGGCCTAACCAGTGCTGAGTACAGGGGCAGAATGACCTCCCTGCTCCTGCTGGCCACACTGTTCCTGATGCAGGCTAGGATGCCATTGGCCTTCTTGGCTGCCTGGGCACACTGCAGGCTCATGTTCAGCCTACTATCAACCAGTACTCCCAGGTCCCTCTCTGTCTGGCCGCTCTCCAGCCACTCTGACCCCAGCCTGTAGCACTGCATGGGGTTGATGTGACCAATGAGTAGAACCCAGCACTTAGATGTGTTAAATCTCATGCCATTGGACTCCACCCATCTGTCCAGCCTGTCAAGGTCCCTCTGCAGAGCTCTCTAACAGATTAACATCTGCCCCCAGCATGGTGCCATCTGCAAATTTACTGATGATGGACTAAATCCCCTCATCCAGATCATCAATAAAGATACTAAAGAGCATGGGACCCAGCACTGATCCCTGGGGGACACCACTAGGGACTGGCTGCCAGCTGGATGTGACACCATTCACCACCACTCTCCGGGCTCAGCCCTCTAGCCGGTTCCTAACCCAGCACAGAGTGCTGCTGTCCAAGCCAGGGGCTGCCAGCTTGGCCAGGAGTTTGCTGTGGGGGACAGTGTCAAAGGTCTTGCTGAAGTTCAGGTAGACTACATCCACAGTGTTCCCCTCATCCACGGGGCGGGTCACCTGATCATAGAAGAACATCAAAAGGCAATCAGTCTGAGCTTTGATTTCTAGGGTGTGGAGCTATATGCTAAAACTAGAATTAAAAGGGATTCTATGGCAGATGGAATTGTTTATGAAAGACAGCTTTTCTTTTCCATTCACATGCTAAGTGCTTTACACACCTCTCTGTATACCTGAATTCAAAATTTATATTCTCTGAGAATGTAAAATTAGCATCTGTCAGCAAGAATTTATTTTAAATCATGTCTCTTTAAATTCAATACTTGTATTTTAACTCACAGATCATCAGGGCAAGAATTGTGAAGTCTCCTGTCCTGTCTCTTACTGCTCATTTATCAGCTGAGTTACTTTTATATACGTTGTTGTGCAACTTTTAGCCTGAGGAATTATTGTTGCCCTGTGCAGCAGACACAGAAGCAGATGCTGAATTTGATTTGGTGGCATGCATCCAAAAAAACTTAAATGCAAGCCAAAAATTATTCTGGCCTATTGCCAGGTGGTCCCACTTTTCAGTCTGCTGGAAAGATTTTAATTTACAATCACTTTTTAAAACTGTTTTAGGGCCTTTGCGGTCATATTTCTTTTGAAACACTTGTCAGACTAGCAGCCAAACTTACTTTTGGCAGCTCTTTGACTTTAGATCACCTTCTCACAGTATTGTTGGGACTTCTTACCAGCAAGATTGAGAAATATTTTTCAGAGCCAGTGATTGCATGGAATAAAAAAGTACAACTGTTCAGTAGCTTGGCATTGATTTTCAAAATACTAACACAGAAACAAAGCAGTAATATATGCCTTGTAAATTCCTCACAACTGTAGGTTCAATATCTCCAAAGGACCCTATAGCACAAGCAGTTTCACATCATTCTTGATGATCATTAATACTGAACGTAACAATAAATAATATGTTAATAAATAAATAAAATACACAGAAATTTCATCTAACAATTCTATTTGCATATTACAGAATCATGGGACCACATACAATCATAGAATGGTAGGAGCTGGAAGGAACCTCAGGGTATCATCTAGTCCAACCCTTTTAATAAAGCAGATTCACCTAGAGCAGGTTGCACAGGAATGTGTTCATACACGTTTTGTATGACACATTGCAGGCTCATAATTAGCTTGTCCACTAGGATTCCCAGGTCCTTCTTCACAGATCTACTTTCCACTAAGTCAACAACTAATCTGTACTGGTGCATGGGTTTATTCCTCTCCAGGTGCAGGGCTTTGTACTTCCCCTAGTTCAACCTCATTATACTCCTCTCTGCCCAGCAATCTAGCCTGTCCATGTTACACTGAATGGCAGCACGGCCTTTCAGTGTATCAGTCACTCCTCCCCATTTTGTATCATCAGTAAACTTTGCTGAGGGTACACTCTGTCCCTTTATCCAGGTCAATGACAAATACATTGAACAATATTGCTCCCAATTCTGACCCATTTGGGAACATCACTAGCTACAGGCCTCCAAATAAATTCTGCTGATCACAACCTTAAGTTAGGTATCATTTGATAGAAATTGTTGTTGTCTGCAGTAATTCATGTGCCTTTCCAATGCTGCAATCCCAGAAGCCTGTATCTTCACACCTATACTCAGGCATTCCAGGATGAGCCTTGTCTCCTAAAACACTGTGTGAGTTAAATTTATAAAAAAAATGTTGCCTATATTCATTGAGTGTAGAGTAACAGCATGTTTGCTGGAAAAGGGAATTAGTAAATTGACTTTAAAACTCCCAAGGGGTTTTACTTAGTTTAGATTCCTTTGCAAATATTTCTACTTGCATTCCAACTCCTTCTTCCAGTGCCTATTCCTTTAATGTCATTTAGGTACATTTTTATAACTTGTATCTACAAGGCAAGCACCTTATGATACACAATGCTGGAAAAAAAGGAGAGGTATTCACACTGGGAATAAGGAGAAGGATTTTTTTTTTTAAACTATCTTGGACCTAGAATTTAGATGAATTTGCTCTCCCTTTCAATAAGACTGTATGCTTCCTAAAGAAAGGTCACTATAACTTTCTCGCTAGCTGATGACATTTTCTGTCCTAGATTTCAGAGAGGAGGCAAGATACAATGGTCTTTTTTGGTTTTGTTTTTTTTTTTTTTACTTCATTTGCATTGGTGCAGATGCATAAGAAAGTACTGATATCAAAATTGCCTTTTCAATTACAGAGCAGACTCACTTTTCTTGAGGGTGCAATCACTTCACAGTGTTTGGGTAAGGCAGTGTGGTGACAAGAAAGTAGAAGTGGTGATTCTTGTCGGGAATCCAGAAACATGAAAACTGTGGTGACAGAATGCCCTCCTGCATCAGTAGGAATTATTCACTGTAGGAGTCTCACCTGTACTTATACACAACAAAAAGAAAGTCAGCTTTTTAAGTACTTCAGTGATAGTGGGCAGTACAATATGATAATAACTTGCTTTCATGCTAGAACATCTGTGAAGAGGACTCAGTTTCTGATATTGTTAGAATTAAGTTAGCTGCTGTGGAACTGCAAGAACTACAGACTGGCACAGGATGAATATGCATTATTAGCTGTGAAATATATAATGAGTCCATCAGATTCTGTTTGCGTTCACTCACTAATGCTGAATTTAACCCTGCTACGTATTCCAATTTCCTTCTTTGGTATTAATCTGTTCTCTAAAGATGGATTGGCTTTACAAATTGTAAACTGTGTTTCTCTTAAAACTGATAAAGCATCCACACAGTACAAATTCTCAGAGTCGCTACTTCTGCTACATTCATAAAGGAACAAAACCAGAAAAGTATTCATCTTAACCAGCATTTGTCCTTCAGAATATCTCAGAGGAGCCGTCATAAGGAAATACAAGTGCCTAATATGTCTGAAGCAGTACTACACATTGCTAATTTTTTCTCATTAAGGAAGCTCTTCGTGTTATTGAAGTGGGCAGAGTTCTTCACAGTTATGATTTTTCTGTTCCCTCATCTTGTTTCCTCTGAGATTAGTAGTCTTCTAATTCATGGCCAACTAGACCATTCTTGATTGTATAACATTTCTACTGCCTTTGTAATACCCTAAATTTCTAGTCTGTTTTTCTAAGGATTAATCTCCTTTTGCTTTAAGGACACAAATGTTTAGATTTCTAGAATAAGCAGTGTCCTCTTCATCTTCTCTTTTCATTGCAGGGATAACAATGACGATATCAAGTTTCACATTGAATGGATAACCAGACTCTTACGTGTTCTCTTCTCCCTTGTAACATCAGTGAAGGGAGAATGGGTAGTGACAGGCACAGAATCACATTGTATTGATTTTTGCTGGGGCAGAGTTAATTTTGTCATTGTAACGAGTATGGGGCTATGTTTTGGATTTGTGATCAAATGAGTGCTGATAATGCACCAGTTATTTAGAGTTGAGGTCTTTTCTCCTTCTCACATCATCCATTTGAATAGGCTGCAGGTGCACAAGAATTTGAGAGGGGACAGAGCTGGGACAAGTGATCCCAACTGACCAAAGGGATATTCCATGCCATATGACATTGTGCTCAGCAATAAAATCTGGAAGAAGGAGCAAAAGGGAATGTTTGGAATTGTGATGGAGCCCTGCTTTCCTGGAGGTGGCTAAACCTGCTTACCAGTAGGAAGTGGTGAATTAATTTGTTGTTTTGCTTTGCCTACTAAACTGTCTTTATCTCAATTCAGGAGATTTTCCTGGTTTTGCTTTTCTTATTTTCTTCCTAGTCCTTCTTTGTGGGAATAAACATGCAGCTGTGTGGGGTTTAGGTTCCTCACAGAGTTAATCATGACATATGTAAATCAACATGAAGACACCATTGAGAGACAAAAGCCTGAGCCATGTGCTGCAAAGAATAAGCCACAGGTAGAGACCACACGGAACGAAGCACTAGGAACAATGTCAAGGAAGGTAGCATGCATGTGCCATTTGGCGGTAGGGTGAAGACTCATTCTTCACCTTGCATATCTACAGCTTCAGAAAAGATATATCACCCTAGCAATAGATGTGGAGGAACAGCTCTGAGAATGGAGAGTATCCACACCAAACATGGTGGCAGATGATAGTGACTGAATAATATGTCCTGCTGGGAATGGGATCAACCATCTGTCAACCTGACTTGATGTTCAAGGAGTTTGGCTATTTGTTGGGTGCTCAAATGTGGGATGCTCCTGTGAGATTGCTAAGGCTTTTCCAGTCCTCAGACTATTATCTCTTGCTGCTTACAATGTGTCCCTCCTACAGAGGTCAACAGCATCCTGGGATGCATTAACAGTAGTAGATAATGAAAAACAGCAGGTAATGAAAAATCATTCCTCCTCTTTGATCTGCAGCACTGGAGTACCACATTCAGCGCTGGGTTCCCTAGTGCATAGAAGGTGTGAGCACACTGAAGTAAGCACAGCAGAAAACATCTAGATTCTCAATGGCAATATACGGAGGTGCCAAGGTAACTGAGTTTGTGCAGGCTGGTGAAAAGGGAGATTGCTATCTACAGTTACCTGATATGAAGATTTAAATTAAAAAAAAAAAAAAAAAGGCAAGAAACCAATAAAAACTCAAACCAAACCAAAACCAAAAAGTGAAGCTCCTCTCAAAGTGATAGGACACAAGCTGAAATACTCAAAAGCCTGACTACATATAAAAAATACTTCTTTGTCATGTGGACAATCAAGCTGAGGAACAGGCTGCTCAGAGAAGCTATTGAGAAATGTTTAAAGCTCCAACTTAGACAAGGCCCCGAAGACCTCAGCATGTTTGGATAAGATTTGAAGAGGGCGTTAGAGTCAATGACCTCCAGATGCCCCTTCCACCATCATTTTTTACTGCAGTTCTATGCTGCTTTCAAAATTGTACACCACTTATATGTGTTCCCTCCCTCCACTCCTAGAAAACCAAAAAATTTTTTTAAAAAATCTCATATTGGAGGATGTCTTTCAGCGAGTTAGGGTGGCAGTTTCTTTCATTCACTGTGTGTGATGCTGCTGCATTACAATCAAGTCAATTAGTTGTTCGGTTCTTAGGCTTATGTCTTGCAGGAAGTATTGCATGGCTTCAATATGGAAGTCAAAATGAATTCTCTGCTGTCTTACAGATGAGACTCAATGAACACACAGAATACAATGTGTGCTTAAATTAAAATAGCCTAATCTGATTAAATATCTACTGTAAAAGTTTGAGCCTGCAGATTTTGCTACATCCTAGTGGAAGCTAACAATGACTGTCCCCTAAATCAAGCAAATAGACAAGCTACTTGAAGCATGTATGGAATGGCTTGTTTTTAATCATATCAAGAGAGTTATCCTCTAATATTGTGAGGTTTGTGTTTACTCTTTAAGAAACAACCTAAATCACAAACCACGTAAAAAAGCAGATGTTCTCTCAGGGATGCTCAACTCAGCAAAAAACCTAAGGATAAAATACAGAAATGAATGCCTAATTAGCATTTTCCCTTTGACATGCATGGCTAAGTTCTACTGATATTGTGAATTAACTTCTAGTTACATACAAAAGTAAAAATGTTTCAAAATTGTAATTTGCTATTTCTCCTTTTCCAGAAATTAACCATATTGCGTTATATAAATACATTAATATATATCTTAAGCATTTCACATGTTTGGGTTTTAGTTTAAAACAAACAAACAAAACAACCAAAAAAAACCCAACAACCAAAAAAAAAAAAAACACCATAATGCCCATTGGTGACTTGGAGACTAATAAAGAAATAAAATTAAAATAGTTTCTTTAATATAAAACATATTAAAAAATAGATAAGAAGCTCTTACAGAATACTTTTTTCTAAAGGTAAAATGTATTTAAGTGTAATTTCTGAAACAGTATATCTCTATAACATTTTTAATATCAGTTAGAGGTCATCCAAGTCTGATTATAACCTACTTTCTGCTAGATAAATATGTCCCAGGATACTACTAATGCATAAATGTAAAGGGAACTTCACCATGATAATGACACGTCTCAGACAAGTGCTTGTGTTGATAATGATTGCAAATTGTTCCCTAAAAAGAGATATTTTTATGAAACCTGTTCACAAATCTCTTTAGCCAAAGAAAATGTTGGACTCATAGCAGCTTCATCTGGTGTTATTTTGAATATTATCATTTGGCATGATTCTGTCCAAGCAAAGTCCAAGTTTGGAGACAAAAATAACTCTTATAGTTATGATCTGATACAAATAAAAATTTGATCCATACAAGGCACAGAGGAAGAAGTTTTCTTCCATCTAGCACAGTAACTATAATCTTCAGAATATCACTCACTGTATTTTCTCATGAATCGCCTAAAATTGAAACACTTGCAAAGCTTGACCTGAAACTTCTTGCAGAGGGAGGAATAGTGTTAAATGTTACTGAGTAGTCCTCATGAGAACATGTTTAGTTCACTGAACAGAGATCTCATCAGCGTTCATCTCAAGTTTCACTAGTTGAGTCTGTCAGGGAAATACTCCAGACCACAATGCTTCATTCATAAGTCAAGTATAGAGGTTCATAGAACCACAGAACTGTCAGGGCTGGAAAGGACCTCAAGGATCATCTAGTTCCAGCTACCCTGCCATGTGCAGGAACACTTTACACTAGATCAGGTTGCCCACAGCCCCATCCAACCAGGCCTTAAAAGCTTCCAGCGATGGGGCTACCACCTCCCTGGGAAACCTATTCAAGTGTCTCACCACCTTTAGGGTGAAGAACTTCCTATCGTCTAATCTAAATCTACCCTCCTCTAGCTCGGATCCAGTCCCCCTAGTCCTATCACTACACAACACACTAAAAAGTCCCTCACCAGCTTTCTTGTAGGCCCCCTTCAAACACTGGAAACTCACAATAAGGTCTCCCTGGAGCCTTCTCTTCTCCAGACTGAGCAACTCAACTCTCTTGGCCTGTCCTGGAGCAGTGCTCCACCTCTGATCATCCTCATGGCCCTTCCCTGGACACACTCCAGCACATCCAGATCCTTCTTGTAATAGCGGCACTAGAACTGGATGTGGTACTCCAGGTGGGGTCTCACAAGAGTGGTGTAGAGGGGGAGAATCAGCTCCCACAGCCTGCTGGCTATGTTTCTCTTGATGCAGCCCAGGATACAGTTGGCTTTCTGGGCTGCATGTTGTCCTAGTTTAGAGCAGAAAAGGTTGTTACATTGCTGCAAAAGGGGCAAAAGAATAATGCTCACACAAATGGATTGGATAGTCATGGAAAATTTAAATGGAAAAGCATAGTGGTGAAGATAGCAATTCAAAGAAATCCCCAGACTATACACACAAGTTGCTTTACACCAGACAAAGAAGCCAAACACTTCCCTTCTTCCCACCTGCAGTTCACCCAAAAACCTCCAGGGGTCTTTTTTCGCCCTCATTGGGAGGCTGCTTTCAGGCTAGCCAGGCCCAAATTGCCCCCTTTTGGTTTTTTTTTTTTTTTTACCCTAGCATTAGGCCTAGACAGGCCAAGATTGTGGAGGAGAAAACCAAAGTTATTCAGAAAAAAAGAGACCTCTGATACTCCCCTATTGTTATCAGATAAGACAATATCTGTCTCCCATGGGAGCTGATAGGGAAGAAAGAGAAAGACAATAACTTTGCAGCCACATTATAAGGGTGCAAGATTTATGGGTAAAAATACACTATTTTCTGTGTCCACCCACTGGGCTGGACACTCTAGACACTGGAGGTCTCAGCTCTGTGGCTTCTTTTGGAGGCACCCATACTAGATGGCCACTCAGGAGCACAATGGTGGCTCATATTGAGCTTCTCATCCCCCAGCACCCCCAAATCCTTTTCTTCAGGGCTGCTCTAAAGCCAGACACTGCCCAGCCTATATTGATACCTGGGATTGCCCCAACACAGATGCAGGACCTTGCATGTTGTCTTGTTGAACTTCATGAGGTAGATATGGGCCCACCTCTCCAGCTTTTCAAGGTCCCTCTGGATGGCATCCCTTCCTTCCACCATGTCTGCCACAACACTCATCTTGGTGTCATTGGAGAACTTGCTGAGGGTGCACTCAATGCCACTGTCCTTGTCACCAATGAAGATGTTAAACAAGACTGGTCCCAGTACTGATCCCTGAGGGACTCCACATGTCACTGCCCTCCACTTGGACATGGACCCATTGACAGCCACTCTTTGGGTGCGGCTAACAAGCCAGTTCTTTATCCACCAAGTGGTCCATCCATCAAATCCATGTGTTACCATCTTGGAGATCAGGATGTTGTATGAAACACTGTCAAAGCAAATTATGTCAGTTGCTCTCTCCTTGTCTAGTGATGCTGTGACCTTGTCATAGAAGGCCACCAGGTTTGTCAGGCACAATTTGCCCTTGGTGAAGCTGTACTAATTGTACCAAATCAACTTTTTTGTTATTCTTCTGCCTCAACACTGCCTCCAGGAGGATCTGCTTCATGGTCTCACTGAGCATGGAGGTGAGGCTGACTGGCCTACAGTTCCCTGGGTCATCCTTCTTTCCCTTTTTGTAAATAAGGGTTATGTTTCCCCTTTTACTGTCATTGGGAACTTCACTGGACTGTGATGACATTTGGAATATAATAAAGAACAGTTTAGTAATCTCATCTGCTAATTCCCTCAGTAGTTGTGGATATATACTGTTGAGTCCCATGTTTACCAGTTTTTGGTTTTTCAGTTTAGTTACTGAAGATTTCATCTGTTCAGCTGGTAGAGGCTGGGAGAGATCTGTCTCTTCAACATAAAGAGATGTGGTCTTTTGAGTCACATTAGGTTTCACACTCTAAGCTGACCAAAAAAATAATCACCATGATAGATGTTAAACTCACAAATAGGCACAGAAAGCTTAATTTAGTGGCTAACACATAAGTCACCAGAGTAGCTGAAGCTGCCCTAGGACTCCCTATCTGTTCTTCAGATGCTGATAAACATAGAACGAGTCAAGAAAACAAGTTTGTCTTCTTCCAACCTTTTGTGCTGCACCTCCAACCTACTCATTTCTAGGGCAGAAAGAGAAGCAGAAAAGGCCTTGACTGTGTAAGCACTGCTCAGTAATAACAAAAGTATTCCAGTATTGTCAATGATGTTTTGGCCACAAATCTAAAATTTAGTTCCATATAAGCTAGTATAAACAAACTTACACTGTCCCAGTGAAAAACAGTGCAGAGGACTATGTGCTGAGTTCTGCACTTGAGTCACAACCACCCCATGTAATACTGCAGGTCTGAGGAAGAGTAACTGGAAAGCTTCCTGGCAGAAAAGGACCTGAGGATGTTTGTTGACAGCTGAATATAAGCCAGCAGTATGTTCAGGATGTCAAAAAGATGAACAACATTCTAATTTGTATCAGAAACAATGTGGTCAGTAGGACTAGAGAAATTATCGTTCCCCTGTACTCAGCACTGGTGGGGCTGTGCCTCAAATACTATGTTCAGTTTTGGGCCCCTCACTCCAAGAATGATATTGAGAAGGTCAATGAAGTTGGTAAAGGCTCTAGAGCACAAGTCTTAGGAGGAGCAGCTGAGAAACTTGGGGCTGTTTAGCCATGATAAAAGGAGGATGACGGAAGACCTTGTTGCTTTCTGCAGCTACCTGAAAGTATGCTCTAGTAAGGTAGGTATTGGTCTCTTCTTCCAAGTAAAAAGTAATAGGATGAGAGGAAATGACCTTCAAGTTGCACCAGGGGAGGTTTAGTTTGGACATCAGGAGAAATTTCTTCACTAAAAGTGTTGTCAGACATTGAAACAGGTTGCCCACGGAAGTGGTTGAATCCCTGCAGTATTTAAAATTAATGCAGATGTGGTGCACAGGTATGAAATTTATTGATGGACTTGAAGTGTTAGGTTTACTGTTGGACTCAATGGCCTTAAAGGTATTTTCCAGCCTAAATAATTCTATGATTCTATCTTGACCCTGTGTTCTATATGCTGATACCTATATAGCACTAAGAGAAGTGACTGATGTGGTGGTTTGAGTCTTAACTGGGATTTAAGAGCTCAGATGGGGGCCAAGGCTGAGAATCCGTCTCCCACTCCCCCTCCTCTTTCCTGATCTAGAAGAAAAAAAGGAAAAGGAAGGAGCAAACCCACCAAGAAATAATTTGGAGTCGTTTTGGAAGTAGAGAGGTTAAAATTTTCTTTAAACAATACACATATATATGTATAAAACCATAACATGAAGGGTTCACAAGTGTAAGGAACAAGGATGGATGGGGAAAATACGTATACAAAACCAGTCCTTTGGAGTTCTTTGGAGAGGCATGGATGTAGCAGGGAGGAGGACCAGGCCGGACCACATGGCAGAGAAGCAGGAAGCCATCAGCAGACCTCTCGTCCAGGCAAGGCAGAAACCAAAGAGAGCAAATGGTTGCAGTGTCTTCCTTTTTATAGGCTTGCTGGACAGTGAGGGGAGTGGAACAGACTAATTCAGTTCCCCTGGGGGAAAATGCCCCCCAGAGAGAGCAAGGTTCTCACAAGCCCTCCCCCCTACCACTTTCAGAGTGGTCATAAACCATCATAACTGATAATAGGTTTCTGCCTTTTTTAAAGAATGGAAGGTAAAGATGATGTAGACAGCCTTGGGGCATTTCAAATGGCAATAGGTTTGCATTTAAATAGCTGAATTTATATCAACTTGCTGACTACTAAATTTTAAATGGCTTAATTTGAAACTAATTCCCAATTCTAAAATAGAATAATTATAGCCTTCCTTTCTAAGTTTAATCAATTTGCTTTACTCAGTTTATTTTGAGGATATGCCACATATTTGGCATTTGTTTCCAAATTCTCTGATGGTTACTGTTACTTTATAATTTTAAAAAAAATATTTTAGATATTTCAAAGGGATACATGGTAAACATATTCTTGAGTTCACATAGCTATTAAGCATGCACAAGCAAAATATCAAACTGGTCTCTTTCTTGTTTGGTCCTGTTTTGTATTCAATTTATAGCTACTGTCAAATACTTATTACTCTATTAGGCAATGAAGTCATAAATTAAATTTGTTTTTCCTGTGGGCTATGGACTTTTTTTTTTTTTTTTTTTTTTTTACAATATTAATTGGTGGCTATAACCTTGAACTCGTATCCTCCTAAGGCACATCTTTCCTAAGATCACATTTAATTGTAAATTGCCAGAATGAAATCTGAACATCTGAAAGTGAAAATAGAACTAACTCTCACCTGTGAGAATTAACTGAAATGTTATCAGTGGCTCTAACCCTACTCTAGAGCTACAAAGAACCCTTAAATACAAAACATGATAATGAAATAATATCTAATTTTTTTATGTCCACTGTGCAGTTGGTAGTTGCTGGTGTGTATTTAAGCATGAAAGCAATAGATGGGGGCAGATTTAATTATAGGCTTTTGTATTATTTTTTTAACTTGCAGTTGTTCTAAAACAGAAATGTTCCCATTAGCTAATGAGGAAAGGTTTTTGAGAGCTGTGTAATGCTTTGTTGTTTTTTGTTTGTGTTTTCTTTTTTCTTTTTTTTTTTCAGACTAAGTATAGCTGGATAAGAAGATGACAAGCTTTTGGACATGCAAGCCCTTCTTCAGGTTTAAAATAGAAAAAGCATCTTTCAAGCTAAATACTGGGTAGGGGAAATTGCAGTGGGTTTAACTTCATTATGTTAATCATTTAGACAAACTGAGGAAAAGGCATAGAGCACTAGTGGAGCTGAGAGAGAGATGTGGGTGAAATTCAAAACTCCTACGGGAAAGAGAAAGGCAGTTAATTATTACTTTTGGTGTAGTGAAGAGGAGGACCAAGGCTGGGAAAAAAATCAGTATGCTTTCAAATTGGTATCTCTGTTGAGTTAAATTTTCTGTGCCAAGTAGAACTGTAACTTAGGTCACAGGTTTGAGAATATTGCATACATCACTTCTGAATCAAGATTTGGAGGGCAGAGGGTGAGGTCTCCTAGCTGTAATTGTTTTAAATTCTTCTTTACAGTTTGATTTGCTCAATTTCAACATCAGAGAATTCATAAAGGCATTTGGCATGTGGATTAAGTGTGAAATAAGGACACGTTTGTGTGGGATCCGTGGATTTTATTCTGCTTCTGTTGTGGGTGAGTCGAAGGAGTAGGTAGTGGAGAATTCCTTTTGAGAAAGCACTGGAAACTAAAAACTCTAGGAGAATAGAATTTCCTTAGGTGGGTAAAATCTCCTTAGGTGGATCATGCAGGTTAGTCACAATACTGCAGGAAGCTATATTTTTTGTTCTACATCTAGGATTTCAGAATATGGGTTAAATGAGTATAACAACCTGTGGCAGAGTTCTTTACAATTTGACCATAGTGTAAATTTTGAATGAAATACAGAGTTCTGACTAGCATTTAAGGTATTTGGTAAGCATAATTGAAGGTTTATAACCCTTAAAATATATATCATTATCCTGCATCCCACTATCATTTTGCCAGTCTTTCCATTTCCATCACATCAAGTATAAATTACTTCAGAAGCTGCTATGATCTCTTACTCACTTTGAAAAGCTGATGGATAGGTCCATTTGTTCCAGTGCACTATTTTCTACTACCTTCATCTTCCAAACAGGCAAGTTAGGGTTTGGTGTGTTGTCCTTTTCTGATTTCAGGGCACAATGGAAGCTCACAAGCTTTTTTTTTCCACCATCAGCAAGCTACCAGAAGCCCTCAGCAGCTCTTCGGGCTACTTCATTGTTGTGATGACTAAGCTGATGGTTAGGTTATCTTTACAAGATATCATAATGATCATTATTATATGTATTTATCTCTGTGCCTTCTCTCCTTTTTATTATTGCATATCTTACATGTAAGTTTGGCTTTTTTTTCTAAGAAAAGGAACTTTTATAATTTGATCTGGTCATATATACCAAAGTAGATTTTGATTCTCATGGTTAAACATTTTGAGAAATAATTGGAATGATACTATTAATCCTAGAGATTAATGTTTCATGTGTATAAGTATGAATAAAGATTCACATGTCAGTCATCAGTACGTTGTTTGAAAACATTGTGAGAACATGATCTTGATGAGTTGAGATCTCAGTCAAGATGCTTGATATTGTTTCTGGTATAATACAGAACAAAATTGAACTGATTATGTCAAAATGAAACTGAATTTTGAGAAACAGTGGGGTAGAAGTTTTAATCTCATAAAATGGCAAGTATCATTTATTGCCCACTTGAAATTACTGTGGAGTATAAGGACTAGAAAATCATGATAAACCTATGAATACTGCTTAATTATTTAATATTAATTGTGACATTATTCTGATATTGGAAATAATACCTTTATTAGCTTCCTCTGAATGAAGCCAAGTAAAAATAACTTTATTACTGTCTCAGTCATAGATGTTCACTGGTATTATAGAAAAAAGATACAAAATGCTCCCAGCATTCTATAATTCCCATCTACGCTGTAAATAAGCACCACACATTTTTGCTTGTTCTGAAAAAATAACAATTAGTCCTGCCATATAAAACTATTCCACACTGTTGATTCTGTGCTGAGCAGATGAAAAATAACAACATTCACCTATTTCAAGAGCCCCAAACCATGAGCATTGATGTAGCTTTTTGTTCTCTGCAATTTCTTAAAAGAAAAAATTTATCTTAGAAATATGATAAATAGTTCTAAGTAATTCGGGTAGCTTCAAAATGGAAAGCATGTCAGATAAGGAGGAGAAAGTTCTTCACTGAGAGAGTCATTTCTCATTGGAATGGGCTGGCCAGGGAGGTGGTGGAGTCACCATCCCTGGATGTGTTCAAGAGGGGATTGGACATGGCACTTGGTGCCATGGTCTAGTCACGAAGTCTGTAGTAACAGGTTGGACTCAATGATCGTTGAGGTCTCTTGCAACCTTGGTGATACTGTGATACTGTGATACTGTGACAACAAGCAGAGTTTCCCAAAACTTTTTCACTAACAGGTAAATTCTGTCAGGAAGTGGTGAGTAGCTGCTGATGTTGTGAGACCTGGAGCAGGAACTATCATGATGATACTAGTACCCAGTTCAATCATTAGATCCAATCACTTAAGTATCCACACACAAGCACACAAAGCACTCCATTCACCTCTTGACTCTGGAAGAAAGTTTGATATCTGGAATATGATAAGAACAAGGTATTTAATCTATCTTTTATTCAGATGGCAGGTTGAAGAAATCAAGCACCAGGCTGCCCAGGAGGAACTCACAAAATCCTCCAGACACCCAACTTGTCTATCCTATCCTTTTATATGTGATATCATAGATTGATCATTAGAAAAAATGTCATCTATAGAAAAAATGAACACAATATATGCCCAATACAAAGTGGAAATACTATAAAAGTTATTAGAAATAATCAGTTACTTATCTGACATTTCTTATATACATGCAAAACCAATAGTGAGAAAGTTACTTGGAAACTTTTTTGTTCCTGTAACCAATTATTTTGCTAAGGTTTTCTACAGGATTTAGCCTGAAGAGGAATGTTGGTGAGTGTAGTTAACAAAAGATATTTTACTGATAATACGGTAGCAAGATAGTGAATGCAAATAATTTAAAAGAGTAACTGTTTTACTTTGATGTCCAAGGATCAAAGTATTGATATGTCCCATAATTGGTCAGAACTTTTCCAAAGAAACAAAAACAATTTTCCTTTTTAGTATTTTGGGGGACTTACGTAATGAGGAGGGTTCTCCAGGTTTCAAAGTAAAATCATGACAACAAAATCTGTACGTTTTCTGAGAATAAATTATACTAGAATTAAATATGCAAAGAAACATTTTTACTGAGTAAAGAATTTCCAACATAAAAAACATCTATGGTCCAAAATATCTATGATCCAAAATGCTGTTGGAAGCAGTTCTCTTAAAAACCGAGAAATTGACAATACTCGGCACAGTACATATTCAACATTCTGACAAACAAAAACACATGCTATATTCCACAAACAATATAACATGAATTTGCATATATTTGTATATAATTTTATATTAATATTTTTAAATTTATGTTATACATAATTTTATATATTATATATAATTCACACAATGTTATTGGAGGACTGAGAAAAAGCCTATTGACGTCCATTTATTGGCTGGAAATATAGAGTAACATCCTGAAAATCCCAAACAATTAAACTGCCCAAATAACCTTATGAGAACTCACAGCTGCCTAAATGGAGCTTCTGAAAATGGCTTGTCCCATGAAATATAATTTTCCAAACTGAATGCCTTAATTTTTTTTTTAACTGAGTGTAAGTTAAAGAAAAGCTAATAGAACTTAGTTGTAATTTTTCCAAAGTCATTAATCACAGTGAGTAAAGGTACTGAAATGTGGTACTTGGATTAAAAATTCCTGAATTTCTATAAACATTACAAATCCGCAATATAGAAAACCATTTCTCAAACAGGCTGCAGCAAAAGACAAGTTCATATGGCACATGGAGTCAACTGTTCATTTGTTTTGTCATCTCCACTCAAGAAAAAAGTGAAGATACTTGAGAAATACCTACTTCTAAAACCAGACAATTATATATACATTGCTTTACAGTTCCGTATTAACTATTGCCAAAACAGAGTGAGGTTACAAATAGTTTAGTCATTATCAAACCTGTAATGTTTCTCTGCATTGTTTCTGGAAACATTAACTACTTCACCAATTTAAGAAAGAAAATGGAATGCTATAGGAATACTTGGAATGGAATGAGAATCAGGTTATAGCAAAGTAAAAGGAGGAAAACAGAGCAGTTCAGTATCACAGTATCACAGTATCATAGAATCAATCATAGAATCAATAAGGTTGGAAAAGACCTCAGAGATCATCAAGTCCAACCTGTAACCGCAAACCTCATGACTAGACCATGGCACCAAGCGCCACATCCAGTCCCCTCTTGAGCGCCTCCAGGGACGGTGACTCAACCACCTCCCCGGGCAGCCCATTCCAATGTCGAATGACTCTCTCGGTGAAGAACTTTCTCCTCACCTCGAGCCTAAACTTCCCCTGGCGCAGCTTGAGTTGTTACATTTTTTAAAAATTATTATTATTTTAAGCTACATGTGAATTTGGGAATAGAATAACAATAATAGCTAGCTGATGTAAAGAGGTATCTACAGTTTATGCTATTCTGTGTCCTTTTGGTCATACAGCAAAAGTGGAAATTTTCTTCATCTCAAGATTTTTGCAAAGGAGTGCCACAGGAGTTGCTGCAGGAGTTATTTACCCCACTTCACATAATCTGTGAGATAAAGGCCAGATCACAGTAAAATATGTCATCTGAGTAGCATGGCTTAGCAGCAGAGCAGATACACAGTCTTTCAATCAAAGCACTAAGAAATGGAAAAGGGAACCAAACCCACTAGGACTTGGAAGTTAGTATCTAGGGTGAAAACAGATGTCCAAAAAGACTGGATGTTTTCTGTTGCCATCAACAAAAGCGGATGGCAGTGGAGCTGGTAAACAGTAACCTCAACAGATGGTCCTGTTACACAAATTAAATTTCTCTTTGCTGTAGAAGCTAAACAATATGTGCATAATGCAAATATCAAAGAAGCATGAATAATGAAAGAAATTCCTATACATTACATGAGTGACAGCTTTTAATCTGTTTGTTTGGGGGTTTTGAGTTGTTTTGTTAGTAGAGTTGTTTTTTTGGGGTTTGGTGGTTTTTTTTTCAGGTTGGTTTGGGGTGTGCATTTTTTTTTGGTTGGTTTTGTTTTCTATGGTTTGGGGGTTGTTGGGGGAGTGCAAATTTTATTTTAAAATATTGTCTTGTTTAATAGATAAACTGCTTACCCTCATGAATGAATCAACATAGTGCTTAAGAGAAGTGCAACAAAGAGTTCATAATTATGAGGTTAAAAAAAGGCATTCTGCAGTCTCATTTCCCTTCAAGTACAAGTTTGATGAAATAATCAAGTGATTTAAGTGATCAGGAAGCTGATTACCAGAATCAATTAGAACATTTTTTAATTTGTTTCTCAGCAGCTATCCTTGGCTTTAGATTTCAATTAGTATTTTCTTTCCATTCCTCTGCTAGCACTGTAGAAAATATTGGCAAAGGATATAGCTTATTTTATTTGCCTTTCTGATGCTTTAACAAAATGCTGGGGTCTGGCATTACAGCAGATTTCACCAGACTTTTCTTGCACCATCATAAAAGCTCTTTCTGGATACTGAATGTAATCTCTTCAAAATTTGTTCTGCAATCAATCTTCAGATGTGCCAGGGAACTCTTTGTTCTCTCATTTATCCCAAATGTACAGAATAATACAATGCCAACATTTTGGAACAAAAATTATCATTACGCTTCTGGTGTCTTGCCAGTTTGAAATCTAGCTGTCCCAAAACCAACAGCTTAATGATGTACATTGACAGAAAACTAAGCAACACACACAAAGATATGAATTAACACATTGTGAACATTAACTCTTTCTAATTTTGTCTGCTACAGAGGAAATGAAGAAACAATATTAATATGAATTAGGACAGGGTTGAAGTTTAGGAACTAAACATGAATATAAAAAATGGTAGAGAAGTATGGTTCTATGCAGCAGTGTTGATAGTCTACAGTTACTGTCTCATGTTTTGGAAACAGTATATGATCAAACTCTGAAAACCAATGCCATTCAGTTCAGGAGCCTGAATTCAAGTTATCATTTCTAGAGTCATGGAAGAACTTGAGTGCAATGACATCATTATTTCCCAGCACTGTATTTTTACATTAAAACTATAAGGGCAATTAAAAAAATGGTAAACAACAACAACAACAAACCACAAATCACAACAAAAAAACACCATTCATAAACAGAAAAGAGGCTAAATTACCACATACCAAATGTAATAAAAGGCAAGGCAAGGCAAGGCAAGGCAACAAAACACAAACAAAACCCCCACTGTACAGTCTGTATTATATTTGCAGGACTCATTTCTTAGTCTCAACAATCGCACTTGTTACTTCTCAGGATCATTGATAAATTTGTAACATTTCAGTACTACATGTTCTGAAAAGAAAATATAAATGAAAATATAATTTTGGGAAAACTTTCAATAAGTTTTGGGAAATATCCTATATATAATCAATCAAGCCACTGTCAAAGGTCATGAAGTAAGCCTCCTGGCAACTCTACAATGCGTATTTCAGTTTCACATTGGTGACGTAACCAGAACAGCAACATATTCAGATGTGGAAGAATCTTTGAAACACAATACCATATTTCAAAAGCAGCTCTTGATATTTGATAGAGGGTTCAGGGAAGAGACAAGAAAAATAATTTGCATCATGCTACATACATTGCAGTAAAAATAAAAGTCTTTGAGTAAATTTATTGACACAATCTGGAAAAACTTACATGACTGAAAGAAAGATGATACATACCTAGTTCAGGTATTGCTGTGTTGAGATTAACTGAATGGTTTGGCCACCTGAAATAGAAAAACTGACCAGTAAACATGCTACTGTTTAAGTCAGTCAGTGATGTGTACTTTTAAAACTCCAGTAATTAAATCAAGTAACTAATGCACCATCTCGGGCAGAGAAATAGTCTAAGGAAGCTGGAGCTATTTGGATAATCTGTTTGTATGCTGTATTGTAGACTGAGAAACACGAGTGTCATAGGGTGAGTTTTAATCTGCTGCTGTTATTCAAAACTTTCCTGCCCCATGCCAGCTTCAAAACAAAAGTGCTGGCTGGAGCAAAGTATTATGGGGCTTGAATTTCAAGTTGTAATGTGGGAGGCTTCCTGTTCCAGTTGCTGTTTCTGTTTTCTGGATTTCTGCATGTTGGATCTTCTGCTGAGATGACAGAGGGACAGGGAGGGCTGGAGTACTAGCTTCCTGGCTTTTAGCTCTCTTACTTCTGCTTGATGATGCTTTCTGCTGTGCTTTTCTGCAAAAAGGCTAGGGTAATTGTGCATTTGAATTAGTATTATCTGATTTTACTCAGTAAACTCCTATCTTATCTCACTCTTTTTTGTCTCAACACGGAGTTTTTTTCACGTATTGTTTCTCCCTCAATTCTGTGTTGGGGGAGGTAGAGGTTAACCCATTGATTTTGCTTTAAATTATTACAACAAGAATGTTCCTGTCAGTTTTTCATTAACATAATGCTTGGTAAACTAATATTAATATGCTTTCAGGTAAAAGCTGTTTAACTCAAGTGGTTTGAACCTACTAAGGATGAAAGCAGTTTATGGGATTATTAATTATGTATAATTAATTAGAAATTAATAGGTGATACAATCAGATCAATATCAACAATATAAGAGAGAAACCAAGGCATTAGACACTGAAAATCAAGCAGTTAGAATGCTAGGATTAAGGAATTCATGCCACTATGAAACTGACTTTGTGCTATGATGAAAGATCGGACAGAGGTCTTAAATATTTAATTGATATTTAAAAAGAGACAATAAAGAACAAGTCTTAGATAACGATACTCTCAGTCTATTCAGTCTAGTTTGTCACCTGACTTGCCCTAAAATTGTAGGTACTTTGTAGGAAAGAAAAATCAAGCAAACAAAACCAAGAAGAAAACTACAACAAATAAAAACAAGTGTTCTTATTCTATAATGAGTTAGTAGAAAAAGAGTAATGCTGTTAAGAGCCTTCTGTGAGAGACTAAAGCTTGTCTCTCCTGGTGTGACTCAACAAAGATAAAATCACTTGCTGCTCACCCAGACAATAGCTGATGTGCGCTGGGCAGAGCCACTGGAAGGACTCTTGGAAGGTGCAAAGATAACATTGCTCACGGGACTGCAGCTGGCCTACAACAGTGGCCCAAGGGCCCAGCCATCACGCCTTCAGGACAAGATCATTTCCAGCCATCAGATACCCCAGGAAGGGCAGATGATGAGACAATGGATTCACCACCTGTTTCCTGATGTGTAATGAGTGTGTGGGTAGGTAGATGGAGAAGGAGGAGGCGGAGGCCTCTTTCCCTCCATCCAGACGGCTGCCCAGACTCACATGAATACACAGAAAGATTTCCTGGGGAAGGATACCTGGACACTTACCTAAAGATGATTTCCCAGAACGATATCCTGGGGAACAACACCTGGATACTTGCCTAAGGGCTAAAAAACTGTATAAAAGACTGGAGCAACTACTGGCTTAGGAGAAGAAAATTGGAGAAGAAAAATGCAGAAGAAAGAAGACAGCACCACATGCTGGAAACATCACAGGGCAACACAACAGATCTTGGACTCTGAAAACCCTCTCTCCATGCCCTAAGTTCTGCCTGCTGCAACTCATGGAGCTGAAGAATCTGCCCAGAGGTCCTCATCTCTTCTACAGCCAAAGCCTCAGCAGCGTTTCTCTACAAACCCAACATCTCCTGCAGCACCATTTCTCTATAGACCCAACATCTCCTGCAGCACCTTTCCTCCACAGACTCAAACTGTCTTGGGGGGTGAGGGGTGTGGTAATATAATTCCTTTCCTCTTCTCTCTTCTCTCTCTATTTTCTCTCTCTCCCCTTCTGATCCATCCACTTTATTTATGTAATAAATAGTCTAGCTGTTGATATTTTGGCCTTGTTTGTGCCTCTCATTTCACAACATGGGAATATTCATAAGAACGGAGTCTCTTGCCTTCTCCAGACTGAGACACCTTCACAGAGGAATTCTGGCCAGCTAAGTTTAGGCATTCAGTCAAAATAGACAGGATAGTACTTTTGACCTCTAAAGTCACTCAAATCCCTCCCCTCTGAATATGTTATGTAGAAGCAGCTATGTATGCAACTTTAGGCAAAAACCTGAATGTCCAATAGGCAGTACAGATCATGCTTAATATTCTTAACAGTGACATCAATTGAAGTCAAACAGCTTTTTATGTAAGATTATTAGGATAATCTTTTAGATTATTTTCTTGATTGTGTTTTCTTGGGTTTTACTTTTGCTAACAAATAGAAGAAGTTAGTTACATAGGAATTAATTTGTTATAAACCCATTATCAACTTCTATTTCTCATCAAAGTAGATGATTACAGTGGTGCCTTTGAGTCTTGTAACCTAATACACCTTTAGAGAAATTCAAATTAACAATAAGGTTAAGGTTGTGAATACTTTTGTTTGTATTAGTGATAGCCTACTTTCTTTTGTGATAATAGATTTAGGTACACAAGCCAGTGTTTAATGGGCAGTGGCATCCATTAGAATATCTCTTTTTATAGTTTCCTGTCAAAATCCAGTGTCCTGAGCAAAGCCTAGGCAGCAGGGGGTAGTGCTAATTTTCAAAAATTTCCCTTGGAGTAAATTAAGGTGAACTGACACAAATTGGCTGATGAGTTAAGTTTATTAGATCTGATCAAAACTCTTGGTTACTTGCACCTTGAGGATGCTTGGTTGGACTGGAGCAGGGGAAAGTGGGAAGAAAAAGAAAAAAAAGAGTGGCAAAAAAAATATGGAGTTCAGAAGGCAGAAAAACAAATATTATCACCACTCCTTGGATCAAGCGCTGTTTTCTCAGGAGTAGTCCAAGTTTTTGGTGGCGGGTTTACATTCCAACAGGGGCTTCTGCAACATATGGATCCACAAAGCTGTGGTTAATTTATCCCCTTTTGGCAGGGTGGGGGCAAAAGACCAAAGACAAGTCTGCATAATGAAGTGTACACAAAGAGGTGAGCATTCCAGTGCAATGTCTGACATTGGAATTCCAGTGGTGTTCTTGCAGCGGTTTCAAAATAAGGATTTCTGCCTCCACAGAAGTTAGCTGTTTTCATTATTAAGCCATCTGCCAGGTCTATTCGGGAGAGAAAGTCATTAAGAGTCATCATCCAGAACCTGTTACGTGCATTGTTTTGAGACAAGCCACTAACGGCTGTCAGACTTACATGTATACTTCTTTCCCTGTAAAGAAATTCCTGAGATGCTGAACAGAACAATAAACAGATGCTATTTTTTAGCATGCAAATTTCGTGTATATTTTCTGTCAAGTACATATGGCCATACAGAGGAAGGATTATTTAAACAGTCCTTCATGATAGGAATAAAGTCTGTACTGCCCTCAACTAAGAGGGAGTTGAAGTAACAAAGGAAGAACCAGACAGTTCACTTTATCTATGTGTATGTAAATCACAAATATCCTCTGCTAAAGACCTTATCTGGGGTCTTGTTGCAAACCAGTGAGGAGCTGTCTGAAGACAACAGACACTGAACACAGCCTAAACTTCCAAACTTTTAGGACAGACTGCAGGCTTAATAGACTACTGAATAGTAACTTCTCCACCCAGAGAAGTGAAGAACCTAATTTAAATGAACATATATTGTATGATGCAGGGGTTACATGTGAAGGGGTACGTGTAGTAGGTGTACAGGAAGACTGTAAATATTGAATACCTTTGCTAATTTGAGAGACCCCACAGAGAATTGTCCTGTGGACTCTCCCTTTACTCAAAGTTTTACAAGACTCCTCTTTGCTATGAACAGGAAATTCTAGATCAGATAAGTTTTTCCTTACATTCAGAATCCAGTCTACATACGGTAAAACATGACTTCAGTTCCAAAGGGTAGTCTCTACTGCATGCATTTGGCATTCAGCAACAAAATCTGCCCCATTGTATAACTTCATACTATATAAAAAGCTGCTCTATGTAAGAATTTCATATTTCCACATTGGATAAACACTGAATATCTTAAATTCTTTTAAGATATAGAATGGATTTGCATAATTTAAGTAGAATGTAAATGCATAATTAACAGAACAGTCCAAACACTTAATACTAAATACAAGTATGTAGTGTTCACTAGAAAAAACACCAAGGTTTTTTTCACATAAGGCTATTATGCACACTGTGAAACATGACTCACTAGTTCAATGGCACCTGGGATTCAAAAAAAACAAGGTAGACTGGACACATATGAAGGAGGAGGTCTTCATGTGATCCTTTGTCAGTAGGAAGCTTCATTTGCCTTAATGTGTTGTTACCTGAGATTACTTTTTTGGCTATCTAGCTTGACCTTAGCCATTCCTTCAGAAAGGTAGACCTACCCCATGGCATAACTACCAAGTGTGTAACTCATGTTCTCTGGGCTGTCTCAGATAGCATAGGATAACTATCTGTACAAGACTGCACTGACATATATAGGCTTCATGAGTTCAGCATCAGTGTGCTCCAATGCCAGCTACCATCCATAGTGGCAACAGATGCTTACTTTTTAGCACCAAATTGCTTCATTGGCTTTTACCACAGTCTGTGAAAGGAAAAAAAAAAAAAAAGAAATTCTAAATTAAATCAGATTACTTGGACTCTAGAGTGGTCTATTTTTCTCCTTAAAATTTTATCTCTGAATAAGGAAATTAAGTCTACTATATATGCAGTTGCCTATATATATGGGTTGGTGAAATGTAAAATTCCATCATACAGTTGTGATTATACATTATTATGCATCTTGTGGTCTGTATCTTCAGACATTTTCAGAACATGCATATCACAAGCAGTAATGAGGTTAATTTCAAAGATTAATTTTGGCATTGTTAGGCTTATTTGAAAACACATAGGTGTCTTCAGTTCAAAGAACTTAGTAGGTAAAAATGTGAAGATTCATTCAAAACCAAAGGGGAAGAGGTGGGTCAGGAGGGAATTAGAATGTTAGAATTAGAATGTAGAATGGCCTTCTTGGCTGCCTGGGCACACTGCAGGGTCATGTTCTGCCTAATATCAACCAGTACCCCCAGTTCTCTTTCTGCCTGGCCACTCTCCAGCCATTCTGACCAAAGCCTGTAGCACTGCATGGGGTTGTTGTGGCCAATGTGTAGAACCCAGCACTTAGATGTGTTAAATCTCATGCCATTGGACTCTGCCCATCTGTCCAGCTTGTCAAGGTCCCTCTGCAGAGCTCTCCTACTGTCTAACAGATCAACACCTGCCCCCAGCTTGGTGTCATATGCAAATTTCCTGATGATGGACTCAATACCCTCATCCAGATCATCAATAAAGATGTTGAAGAGCATGGGACTCAGCACTGATCCCTGGGGAGACCACTAAGGACTGGCTGCCAGCTGGATGTGGCGCCATTTACCACCACTCTCTGGGCTCGGCCCTCCAGCTAGTTCCTAACCCAGCACGGAGTGCCGCTGTCCAAGCTACAGGCTGACAGCTTGTCTAGGAGTTTGCTGTGGGGAACGGTGTCAAAGGCCTTGCTGAAGTCCAAGTAGACTACATCCACAGCCTTCCCCACATCCCCCAGTTGGGTCACCTGATCACAGTATCACAGTATCACAATATTACCAAGGTTGGAAGAGACCTCGAAGATCATCGAGTCCAACCTGTAACCACAACCTCACGACTAGACCATGGCACCAACTGCCACATCCAGTCCCCTCTTGAACGCCTCCAGGGACGGAGACTCAACCACCTCCCCAGGCAGCCCATTCTAATGTCGAATGACTCTCTCAGTGAAGAACTTTCTCCTCACCTTGAGCCTAAACTTCCCCTGGCGCAGCTTGAGACTGTGTCCCTTTGTTCTGGTGCTGGTTGCTAGGGAGAAGAGGCCAACCCCTTCCTGGTTACAACCACCCTTCAGGTAGTTGTAGACAGCAATGAGGTCGCCCCTGAGCCTCCTCTTCTCCAGGCAAAACAATCCCAGCTCCCTCAGCCTCTCCTCATAGGGCTTGTGCTCAAGGCCTCTCACCAGCCTTGTTGCCCTTCTCTGGACACGTTCAAGTGTCTCGATGTCCTTCTTAAACTGAGGGGCCCAGAACTGGACACAGGACTCAAGATGTGGCGTAACCAAAGCAGAGTACAGGGGCACAATGACCTCCCTGCTCCTGCTGGCCACACCATTCCTAATGCAGGCCAGGATGCGGTTGGCCTTCTTGGCCACCTGGGCACACTGCTGGCTCATGTTCAGGCAGCTGTCGATCAGCACCCCCAGGTCCCTCTCTGTTTGTCAGCTCTCCAGCCACTCTGACCCCAGCCTGTAGCTCTGCATGGGGTTGTTGTGGCCAAAGTGCAGCACCCGGCACTTGGACTTGTTGAATTCCATCCCATTGGACTCCGCCCATCTGTCCAGCCAATCAAGGCCCCTCTGCAGAGCCCTTCAACCCTCTAACTGACCCACATCTGCTGCTAACTTGGTGTCATCTGCAAATTTGCTGATGATTGTCTCAATGCCCTCATCCAGATCATCAATGAAGACATTGAAGAGGATGGGGCCCAGCACTGATCCCTGGGGGACACCACTGGTGACTGGCCTCCAGCTGCAGGTGGCACCATTGACCACCACTCTCTGGGCCCGGCCCTTCAGCCAGTTCCCAACCCAGCGCAGAGTGTTGCTGCCCAAGCCACGAGCTGACAGCTTAGCCAGCAGTTTGCTGTGGGGGACGGTGTCAAAGGCCTTGCTGAAGTCCAGGTAGACCACATCCACAGGCCTCCCCACATCCACCAGGCGGGTCACCTGATCATAGAAGGAGATCAGGTTGGAGAGGCAGGACCTGCCCTTCCTGAATCCATGTAGGCTGGACCTGAGCCCTTGGCCATCCTGCAGGCGCAGTTATTGCCGCCAGGATAATCTGCTCCATCATGTTCCCTGGCACTGAGGTCAGGCTGACTGGCCTATAGTTTCCGGGTTCCTCCATCCGACCCTTCTCATGGATGGAGTCCACATTGGCCAGTTTCCAGTCATCTGGGACCTCACTGGTCAGCCAGGACTGGAGGAAAATGATGGGGAGCGGCTTGGCCAGCTCACCTGCCAGCTCTCTCAGGACCCTAGGATGGATCCCATCCGGCCCCATGGACTTGTGAGTGTCCAAGTGGTTCAGCAGGTCCCAAACTAATTCCTCATGGATATCCAGGGCATTACACTGCTCCCTGACCCCATCACCCAGCTCAGGAGGCCACTCGTCCTGAGCTCCTCCTGCCTCACTGTTAAAAACTGAGGCAAAGAAGGTGTTCAGGACCTCAGCCTTTTCCTTGTTTTTAGTCTCTGTGCTCCTCTCCAGGTCCAATAGGGAGTGCAGGTTCTTCCTGCCCTTCTTTTTGGCATTAACATATTTGTAAAAGTGCTTTCTATTGTCCTTCACAGAGGTGGCCAGCCTCAGCTCCAACTGGGCCTTTGCCTCTCTAATTTTTTTTCCTACATAATCTAACAACTTCCTTAAACACACCTCGAGAAGCCTTCCCCTCCTTCCAAAGGTGATACAGCCTCTTTTTTCCCTTAGTTCCTCCAGGAGCTGCTTGCTCATCCAGGCCGGTTGCCTTCCCCGCCGGCTCATCTTTCGGCAGATGGGAACCGCCAGTTCCTGGGCCTTCAAGAGCTCCTGTTTAAAATAGGTCCAACCCTCCTGGACCCCTTGGTTCTTGAGGGCTGATACCCAGGGAACTTTGCAGATAAGTTTCCTAAACAGGCTGAAGTTTGCCCTCCGGAAGTCCAAGGTGAAGGTTCTGTTGGTGCTCCTCCTTATCTCCCTGTAAATTGAAAAAATTCACCATCTCATGGTCGCTGCACCCCAGGCAGCCTCCCACGGTCACTTCTCCTACCAGCCCTTCTCTACTGGAGAACAGCAGGTCAAGCAGAGCTTGACCCCTGGTAGGCTCACTCAACAGCTGCATCAGGAAGTTGTCCTCCATGCGCTCCAGGAATCTTCTGGACTGCCTCCTCTCTGCTGAGTTAAGTTCCCAGCAGATATCTGGCAGGTTAAAGTCACCCACAAGGACAAGATCTGATGACCTTGAGACAGCCTCCAGTTCCTTATAGAATGTTTCATCTGCCTCCTCATCCTGGTTGGGTGGTCTATAACAGACTCCAACCAGGATATCAGTTTTGTTGGTCTGCCCCCTGATTTTAACCCACAGGCTCTCAATCCTTTCATTTTCCACCTCAAGTTGTGTGGCAGAGAGTGACTCCCTGATATACAGAGCCACCCCTCCTCCTCTTCTCCCTTGCCTGTCTCTCCTAAAGAGCCTGTAACCCCCCAGTGCAGCACTCCAGTTGTGTGTGTCATCCCACCATGTTTCTGAGATGGCGACTATATCATAGTCACCCTGGTGGACCAGGACTTCCAGCTCCTCTTGCTTATTGCCCATGCTGCGTGCATTGGTGTACATGCACTTCAGCTGGGCTCTCGACTTCTCTATTGACCCTAATCTGTGCGCCACTCCTTCATCTGCAGAGGGACTGACTTCCTCACCCACCCCCTTCAGACCTAGTTTAAAGCCCTCTTAATAAGCCCTGCCAACTCAAGCGCTAGGGCTCTCTTACCTTTTCTAGATAACTGCACCCCATCAGGTCCCAGCAGGTCAGGTGCAGTAAAAGTTGCTCCGTGATCGAAGAAACCAAAATTTCGCTGCTGACACCATCCCCTGAGTCAATTGTTGATGGTGTGGGTTCTCCCGTTCCTCTCAGTGTACTCCCCTGCCACTGAGGGAACTGAGCAGAACACCACTTGATCATACAAGGAGATCAGGTTGTTGAGGCAGGACCTGCCCTTCCTAAATCCATGCCTGCTGGGACTGATCCCTTGGCCATCCTGTATGGACTGTGTGAATGCACTCAAGATGACCTGTTCCATAATCTTGCCTGGCACTGAGGTCAGGCTGACAGGTCTGTAGTTTGCTGGTTCATCCATCCTTTCGTTCTTGTGGATGGGAATCATGTTGGCCAGCTTCCAGTCTTCTGGGACCTCTCCAGTGAGCCAGGACTGTTGGCAAATGATAGAAAGCGGCTTGGCCAGCTCATCTGCCAGCTCTCTCAGCACCCTAGGATGGATCCCATCCGTTATTGACTTAGAATTTTGTGCAACAGTATAAATACACTCAGAGAAGTGGACAGAAAGTAGGATAAAAGAGGATATATTATCTCCTACCGATTATCCAGGACTAATTTGAATTTAAAAAATATTTTTAAAAAATTTAAAAGCAAACTACTTTTTGAACCCTAAATTAGTGAAATTCTTGCTATGATACAAAAAGATATGGGAAAATCCTGCTGAACAAGCTGTTTATAAGGACATGAAATACAGGGAATTTGTACCCTGAAATGGTACAAATAAGACCTTAAGGTGAAAAATTAATTGCTAAGATGGAGGGAGCATGTTGGTAGATTCTTTATAATATCTCATAACTGATATTGTGTAACTTTTTTTAATAACCGTGTCCCCATTTAAGTAGTGTATTGATAAAGGTTAAAAGCACACACCTGAAGGGTAATGTCAGTGCAAATACATAATAGGGAGAAATAGGTAACACTGAGACCTCAGCAGAAATATTAGAAAGCCATGTAACAGTAGAAATATTAAGGTTATGAACTTAGAAAAAGATTATCATAATAATTATATAAAAGGAAAGCTAGTTGAGATATTGGAAAAGCCATGTTGTAAAATGGAAGTATACATAAATGTCTCTAGAAAATATATAAACATAGAGAAGTAATAATAACTACTGAAACTCAGATACTACACTGTCACAGTTGTCAACAGACATATTAGAAAGGGCAGGTCCTGCCTGACCAACTTGATCTCCTCCTATGATCAGGTGACCCAACTGGGGGATGTGGGGAGGCCTGTGGATGTAGTCTACCTGGACTTCAGCAAGGCCTTTGACGCTGTCCCCCACAGCAAACTCCTGGCTAAGCTGGCAGCCCATGGCTTGGACAGCAGCACACTATGTTGGGTTAGAAACTGGCTGGAGGGCCGAGCCCAGAGAGTGGTGGTGAATGGTGCCACATCCAGCTGGCAGCCAGTCACTAGTGGTGTCCCCCAGGGATCAGTGCTGGGCCCCATGCTCTTCAACATCTTTATTGATGATCTGGATGAGGGCATTGAGTCCATCATCAGTAAATTTGCATATGACACCATGCTGGGGGCAGGAGTTGATCTGCTGGAGGGTAGAGAGGCTTTGCAGAGGGACCTCGACAGGCTGGACAGATGGCTGGAGTCCAACGGCATGAGATTGAACACATCCAAGTGCTGGGTTCTGCACATTGGCCAAAACAACCCCATGCAGTGCTACAGGCTGGGGTCAGAGTGGCTGGAGAGCAGCCAGGCAGAGAGGGACCTGGAGGTACTGGTCGATGGCAGGCTGAACATGAGCCTGCAGTGTGCCCAGGTGGCCAGGAGAGCCAATGGCATCCTGGCCTGCATCAGGAACAGTGTGGCCATCATGAACAGGGAGGTCGTTCTGCCCCTGTACACTGCGCAGGTTAGGCCACACCTCGAGTATTGTGTCCAGTTCTGGGCCCCTTCAGTTTAGGAAGAATGTTGAGTTGCTGGAACATGTCCAGAGGAGGGTAACAAAGTTGGTGAGGGGTTTGGAACACAAGCCCTATGAGGAGGGACTGAGGCAGCTGGGGTTGCTTAGCCTGGAGAGGAGAAGACTCAGGGGGTGACCTTATTGCTCTCTGCAACTAACTACCTTAAAGGAGGTTGTGGACAGGTGGAGGTTGCTCTCTTCTCCCAGGCATCCAGCATCAGAACAAGAGGACACAGTCTCAGGCTGCACCAGGGGAGGTTTAGGCTTGAGGTTAGGAAGTTCTACACAGAGAGAGTGATTGCCCATTGGAATGGGCTGCCCGAGGAGGTGGTGGAGTCACAATCACTGGAGGTGTTCAGGAGGAGACTTCATAGGGTGTTTGGTTGCATGGTTTATTTGATTAGGTGGTGTTGGATGATAGGTTGGACATGATAATCTTGAAGGTCTCTTCCAACCTGGTCTGGTCTGGTCTGGTCTGGTCTGCTCTGGTCTGGTCTGGTCTATTCTATTCTATTCTATTCTATTCTATTCTATTCTATTCTATTCTATTCTACTCTCTCTACTCTACTCTACTCTACTCTACTCTACTCTACTCTACTCTACTCTCTACTCTATTCTACTCTACTCTGTCCTATCTTATCCTAGTCCTAATTCTATTTAACTCAGGATTTATTTTGCAGGAAGAAATTCTAGCTAGTTTGAGATGGATCTTGGCCCACTGATGCATTTAACTATGTGATCTGATGTTTTACAGTGTCAGAAATCTTCAGCCAGTAACTTGGGCAGCCCCTTCTAGTCTCTAACAGAATCACACAGTTTGTGCTTGGGTTTTTTTTTGCAAAACCAATCTCCTCTCTCTAACTTTGAAAGAATTGCCCAGGGCCAATGTATTGAAACACTTGGAATTTTTAAGAAAGTGAATTCCTCTCATCTTATTTTTGGTTTCACCTTGTTCTTGAATACTTTACATCTGTGAGCCTTTGCATCCTACTACTTCTTTCAGGTAGTGTCATTACAATATTGTCATCTATTCATGCACTGGGCACTCCATGGCTCTTTTCAAAAGGACTGAAGTGAGTCAAAAGGTAAGAAGTCAAGCCTTGGTCTGAGACTTATTTTTCAAATTATGCTCTATGAATTTCCTTTCATATGAATGGTCCAAAGATTGAAGGAAATTAATAAAGATGATTCCATAACAGTTTGTTAGGTAATCAAGTGATAACAGGAATTAATATTAATAGGCAACTTAAAGTTAAGCAACTTAAATATCTCTAGTGATGGGAAAAAAACAAACCAAAACAAAACCAACCAAATAACAACAACAACAAAGAACCAAACAACCCATCCCATAAGTGTATACATATGTAAATGCCCTAAATTAAATTTTTAGTTGATTTCCCTTCCTGGAATTTCAGTGTGTCCTGAAGGGACAAGAAAAGCCTCAAAAACGCTCTGAACTAGACAATGGGGTAGGAGCCAGCAGGTCTGGTTTTTCAGGAAAATGCCCACGTTGACCAGACTTGTCTGAACATGCTCTGGAGTCCAAGTGGGCCAGTTGTGTGTGCCTTTGGCCATGTTTGGAGGAAACTCATTCTATAAGTTACAGTGTCAGGTTTTTATCTCTCAATCTTTGTTGTCATTGGCCATCATTGTCTCCGGAAATCTATAAATACCAGCCCAAAGAGCCAGAGCCTTGCCTTGAAATTTTCCAAGCTCTGGGAGAAATCACAAGCCTCACTTGGAAGCCAAGCTGTGTTTCAGTTTACCCAAACAGGACTGCAAAGACCCCTCGCTGCATAGTGTTGTAAAGCTATGAGCAGAGAGACATGTCTTGCCAGGCTGAGAGATGAACCCCAGGAGGAGCTGAGTGCCGGGGACAGTTTCATTTTGTTGGAAGAAGGAACAAGCACCACTAAGAATTGCAGCACAAGAACCTCTCCAAATTTGCAAAGCTACAAAGCTGACAAGCTCTGCATGCTTCAGCAGCAACCTCTTTTCTACAAGGCTTTCAGTTACAAAGCCTTTGGAGATAAATCCTTGATGTGCCTCAGCAACAAGATGCAGAAGCCAACAGAAAGTGAAACTGTGCTCCTTCCGCTTTCACATGGTCAATGCCATCTTGGTTTTGTTTAAATCCCCCATGTGTGCCACAGGGTACCACGATCAGTGAATAATTAAGAAATCTGATTTTTTTAGAAGCATCTATTAAAGGTCTGTTGCCCTAGAGAATTCTGAGATCCCCCCACCTTGTGGGCAATCTCCAGCTCCATTGCTTATGCTCCCTTTTTCTTTACAGTTTAATTTGCTGTTTGTTGTTTCTAGATTTTTGCTCATGTTGTTTAAATTGTTATTTGTTCCCGCTGGTGAGATATCTGTTTCACAACCGAATATTTCGAACCAGTAAATAGGCTTTATTAATAATTTCCATGGGATTTTTTCTATTACTAAAGTTATTAATATTTTTATTAATAATTCCATCTATTGAATATCAATAGCCTCCTCACAATCATAACACAGTGCTTCTGCTAATGTTTTAGTAACACTTTCACATTCAGTTAAAAATAAAATACTAATAATGGAAATGGGTATAATACAGAAAAAAAGTCCTTACTAAAAGCAAAAAACCCAATAGTCATAGAATAAAAAAGAGATTAACAAATTTGAGTTCCTCAGCTGATCAGGAATTGCAATAACCTATATATGCTTCCATGTACTTCCATTTAAGAAGAGATCAGTCAAGCAATATGGGATTCACTGAAAGGGAGAGGGAAATCAGCTTCAAGTTTCTTTGAAGTGGATGCTTTACATCAAATTCAGACTATCAGATTTAATTTCACTTTAATTTAATTGGGTCTGACATGAACAAGATCCTCTTTTAAAATGTGCCTAGCACTCAATACCAAAACAGTTTGCCATTTACGATCTGATCTCACAGAGTTATATTCACCAGTTCTTATTTTTCTCTATACATTTAGTGATGTGTCTTAGAACAGTCTAGACAAGAGAGAAATATGTAATTTACTTTTTCCCATCCCTGAATACTTCACAGTCAGTGTACTATGAGTCTTCTGGAACATGAGAGATGTGTGGTCAAGTCTTCTCAGCCAGACATGGAATCAGCATTTTTTAGTTGCTGAAATTTTGCACAGAAGAATGGAGGCAGCACATCATTTTACTGCTGTTTTGAAGGGAAGTTTTGCTCATTCATTTTCATTGTAAGGAAAAGACTGGGGAGCTAAATTTCAGCATGAGAAAGTTCTTGGGAATGTCAACCCCACCAAAAAAGACTCATTTTTCTACAGAGCCAGACTGAAATATTTATCTGGAGGTCAGAACCCTATATGTTTTCATTAATTAACAGATTTTCCTGTTAGTGTGGTAGCTGTTGTGAATCATGTTCTTAGGTTCTTACTTCTCTCTCCATTTGTTGGGATCCTACCAGGCCATTATCAATTTCATTTGGGAAGGTTCTTCTCTCATATGCTCACAGATATTGCAGTAGTCAGGGCTACAAGGCCAAAGTCTCTTTTGTACATTTGTTCTTACACATCTTTCTTTAATCCTTCCAGCCAAGTGCATATGTCAGTAAATGGTGATTGCAAATATTTACATTATTGTATTCATTGAATAGTCACCACCGCTACTTATAACTTTCTGCTCTGTGCTGGATTCTACACACTGCCTGCAACAACCCTATGCAGTGCTACAGGCTGGGGACAGAGTGGCTGGAGAGCAGCCAGGCAAAAAGGGACCTGGGGGTACTGGTTGATACTAGGCTGAACATGAGGCAGCAGTGTGCCCAGGTGGCCAAGAAGGCCAATGGCATCCTGGCCTGTATCAGGACAGTGTGGCCAGCAGGAGCAGGGAAGTCATTCTGCCCCTGGACTCAGCACTGGTTAGGTCACACCTTGAGTTCTGTGTCCAGTTCTGGGCCCCTCAGTTTAGGAAAGATGTTGAGTTGCCAGAATGTGTCCAGAGAAGGGCAACAAAGCTGGTGAGGGGTTTGGAACACAAGCCCTATGAGGAGAGGCTGAGGCAGCTGGGGTTGCTTAGCCTGGAGAGGAGGAGACTCAGTGGAGACCTTCTTGCTCTCTACAACTACCTGAAGGGAGGTTGTAGCCAGGTGGGGGTTGGTCTCTTCTCCCAGGCAACCAGCACCAGAACAATAGAATGCAGCTACCATTGCAACAATTTGCATGTTCATCCTGAGGTAAATAGGCTTTAAAAATTGTCATTATAAATAGTAGTTGCAATGGTCATAGCAGTTATGCTAATACTGTACAGTTAGATTTAAAAAGATTGAGAAAAATGCACTCCTTTATAAAAAAAAAACAAGTAAGGGAGGTAGGAGACCTGCATGGATAAGCAAGGAGCTCTTAGAAAAACCCCAAAAAAGAAAAAGAAGTTTACAATATGTGGGAAAAAAAGGTCAGATCAGTTGGTAGGATTATAGAAATATTGCCAGAGAATGTAGAGATGTGACAAGAAATGCCAACGCCCTCTTGGAACAGAGTCTTGTCAGGAACGTGAAAGAAAATAAGAGCTTTTTCAAATACATCAATGACAAAAGAAAAAGCAGAGAAAAGGTGTGTCTACTACTGAATGATATGGGAGATATGTTAACTGAAGATGCAGATGGCAGAGTTGATGAATGACTTCTTTGTCTCAGTCTTTACTCCCAAGATCATCCTTGAGGAATCCCAGTATCTAGAAGCAAGGGTGCAGAACTGGAGGGAGGAGGATGCTCTGCTAGTCAGTCAACACTGGGTTAGAGATCACTTGTATCAATTGAAAAGACACAAAACCATGGACCCCGATGCATGCATCCATGTCTGATGAGAGAGCTGGCTGATACTGTTGCTGAGCCTCTCTCCATCATTTTTGAGAGGTCTTGGAAAGCAGGAGAGGTCCCTGATGACAGGAAGAAAGCAGATGTCACTCCAGACATCAAAAAGGACAAGGAAGAGGACACAGGCAACTACAGACCAGTCAGCCTCATCTCCATCCCTGGAAAGGTGATGGAGCAGCTCATCCTGGAGGTCATCTCTAAACACATGAAGAAAAGAGGGTCATCAGGAGTAGCCAACATGGATTTACCAAGGGGAGATTTTGCTTGACTAATCTGATAACCTTCTATGAAACTATGACAAAATGGGTAGACGAGGGAAGAGCAGTGGGTGTCATATATCTTTAGTTAGGCTTTTGATAGCCTCCCATAACATCCTCATAGAAAAATTCAGGAAATGTGGCATAGATGATTGGTCCATGAGGTGGATTGAAAACTGGCTTGACAACAGAGTTCAGAGGATTCTCATCAGTGGCACAGAGTCACCTTGGAGGCCTGTGGCCAGTGGGGTTCCCCATGGATCAGTACTGGGTCCAGTTTTGTTTAATATGTTTATCAATGACCTGGATGAGGGGATTGAAAGTACCCTCAGCAAGCTCACTGATGATACAAAATTGGAAGGGTTGGATGATATCATGTCGGGCTGTGCAGCCATCCAACATGACCTGGACAGGCTGGAGAGTTGGGTGCAGGCAAACCTCACGAAGTTCAATAAAGACAAGTAGGGGTCCTGCACCTGGGAAGGAGTAACAGCATGCAGCAGTACAGATTAGGGGCTGCCTTATTGGAAAGCAGCTCCACAGAGAAAGACCTTGGAGTCCTGGTGAAGTTCTCCATGGGACATCAATGTGACCCTCTGGCTAAGAGAGCCAGTGGTATATTTCTATTCTAAGAATCTATTTCAACCTATTGCGACATTTCCAAGTCACTAATGTCATCCTAACTCCATTGGGGTGGAAATCAGCCCATCAAGAAAGGCATTGAAATGGCAAAATGTATACACCAGAATCCAACTAGATATTTGATTTAATGTAGATATAGATATTTAATGCAGTCTGAAATGTTTTAAGATATGGGTATCTTGGAAGAAATCCACAGATAGTGATCCAGTGGGAGTCCTGTGCACTTCAGGAATGCAGGTGGAAACTTGGCAGATACTCTTACTATAACAGATGAATCTGTAAAACAATATTGGATGAAAATCTCATATAAATTCCTGCCTCAGAATAAGATGAATAACGTTTTCTGCTCTATCACATGTGCTCAGTGGTTATCTGCTCATCTGAACCCTAGACAGATTTGCTCTATTATGCAAGCTTAAACATACTGTGTTCAGTTCTGGGCCCCTCAGTTTAGGAAAGATGTTGAGTTGTTGGAACGTGTCCAGAGAAGGGCAACAAAGCTGGGGAGGGGTTTGGAGCACAAGCCCTATGAGAAGAGGCTGAGGGAGCTGGGGTTACTGAGCCTGGAGAAGAGGAGGCTCAGGGAGACCTTAATGCTCTCTACAACTCCCTGAAGGGAGTTTGTAGACAGGTGGGGGTTGGTCTCTTCTCCCAGGCAACCAGCACCAGGACAAGATGACAGAGTCTCAAGCTGCACCTGGGCAGGTTTAGGCTGGATGTTAGGAAGAAATTCTTCATAGAAGGAGTGATTGGCTATTGGAATGGGTTGCCCAGGGAGGTGGTAAAGTCACCAACACTGGAGGTGTTTAGGAAGAGACTGGATGGTGCACTGGGTGCCATGGTTTAGTTGCTTAGTGTTGGATGATAGGTTGGACTTGATGATCTCAAAGGTGTTTTCCAACCTGGTCTACTCCTATTCTATTCTATTCTATTCTATTCTATTCTATTCTATTCTATTCTATTCTATTCTATTCTATTCTATTCTATTCTATTCTATTCTATTCTTATCCTATCTTATCCTATCCTATCCTATCCTATCCTATCCTATCCTATCCTATCCTATCCTATCCCTATCCTATCCTATCCTATTCGCTTGTGTAAAGACCTTATATTTAAACACCTACAATAAGATGTGATTTTAAACTTTTATGTCTTGATAGACATGTAGTCTTCTCTGGTCCATTTTGGAACTTTCTGTGTTCATCCCCGCACAGAAAAGTTGTTTGGAATATAGCTCTGTAGTTAACAAGATCATTGTGATTCCATTCTAAATATCACAGTATCACAGTATCACTAAGGTTGGAAGAGACCTCGAAGATCGAGTCCAACCTGTCACCACAGACTTCATGACTAGACCATGGCACCAAGTGCCATGTTCAATCCCCTCTTGAACACCTTCAGGGACGGTGACTCCACCATCTCCCCAGGCAGCCCATTCCAATGGCGAACGACTCTCTCGGTGAAGAACTTTCTCCTCACCTCAATCCTAAACTTCCCCTGGTGCAGCTTGAGACTGTATCCCCTTGTTCTGGTGCTGGTTTCTTCTATTCCTTCCTTGAAAATAAAATAAAGCAAGGAAACAAACAAATTTGAAAAAATTATGTAATTTGTCCTTGCGTAGCCTATAAATTATTATTTTCATAAATTTCTTTTGGTTGGTGCAGTCAAATTAGATAATATCCCTTCAACATCAAATAGTAATAGCTCTGTTATCTTCCAGATTATTCAGACCCTACACTATCTAAAATATATGTGTTGATTGCCCACACTAGAAAATTTGCTAGATTTGTGTTCTGTTACACCATTTCATAAAATAACAAAAAAAAAACCCAAAAAACAACCTGCTACATTAAAAACAATTTTAATAAGCTACCTGGATTTATCATTATTTTAGCAACAAGAGTTGCAGATATGAAAGCTGATGTTGGAATTTATTTTGCAAAAAAAAGATACTGCAAACTAGCATCCAATTTTTGAAGTGTTGTCCTTATCTTTCATTATTTCTATTTGAAGTACTAAAACATAATGCAAAATTACCTTGCATTACCTGTAGCTGGGATGAATTCTAAATGGTTGTCAAACACCTGGTTCATGGATTTTAAAGGGCAGCATATTAGTAATCTGGACCAAAGTTCTTGTGCTGTTTTATCTGAAGAAACACAGATATTACCAAGAATTATCAAGAAATGTAAAAAAAAAAAAAAAAAAAAAAAAAAAACCAAAAAACAACTACCCATTCAGGTACCTTTTGTTTGTTTTCCTTTAACTTCCTATTAATTACTTTCCCCGTTCCCCTAACACTGATGAGGGATAAGATGTAGACTGCTGTTAGAGATAGAAATAAAAGTTGAGAGGTCAGAGGCAACTTTCATAAGGCTAACTTGATTTATTCCATGCAGACATTTTTCCATACACTCTATTCAATGTTTGCTCTTTTCTTGTACTTGCTGTCCATATGGCAGTTCTTCCTCCCAAACCCTGTTTCCTTATGACAGCACCATCCAAGAATCTTGAAGAATGAATGAAAATGTGTGTGTACAGTTAGGATAATTGTAATGATGAGATTGTGAGGACTGTAACTCATGACAAAACTGCTTATTTCACAATCTAAATAATAATAAAAGACATATCTTAGATTTATTCCCATTTAGTTAATACATGAGATTACAGTTTTCTTCATTTGAAGCATTCCCAGTACATGGGCAAGACCAAAATGCAGCGTAAAAGAAAATCTGTGGTAGAAAATGAATTATAGAGACAGATATAGAAAACAAACAAACCATCAAGAAATGTACACTTCATCACTAAATCTAGTTAAGTATGGCTTTCTTTTATCAGGTTATAAAATCGTTATCATCCTCTTTGAATAACAATTCCTTTACTTGCTGCTTCAGTTTCTGAAATTTACTACTGGATCTTCCTGGTGTTGTATTTTCTGATTTGACATTAGCCTGCTATTCTTCCTCAAAGACTGACAAATCGCAGCATAACATCTTTACATACATATCAATCATCTCAAATAGTTTGCATACACCTGCAATGTTATTCTACTTTGATACCATTCTATTAATCTTTTTTCCTTTCTTCCTTCTGTTTCTAGTTTCCTTTGCTCATACCATTATTTTTCCGGTTTTGTCACCGTTATCTATTCCACAGTACATTTGGAATAAATAAGACGGCATACTTCCACATTAAACTACCTCTGCCCAAGTCTTCTTTCAAATGCCATATTCTTGAATGATTTAGTGCTTCTAAAATTTCACTAATTTTCAGCAAAGTCCTTTTTCCAGTATACGTATCTTCCTTCCTGCCCCCATCCCCACCCCCCACCCCCTCCTTTTTTTTTTGGCTTTTGTGATTGGACTTTTGTAGGTGTATAACCACCTGGAGTAATGCAAAAGTAATAATAATCCTGCAAAATACATTGATCATCTGTTTGGAATAAAATTAATTTGTCTTCCATGCTTCAAATACAGTTTTGTAAATTTATGTTTGCTGTAAAATATTTTACTCATTAGTAATGATTCATCATAATAGGAAAAACTTTAAGGCACTGTCTCAGAAAGACTTTTTAATGAACTGTTGAACTAAATAGTCCTTGCAAAAAATTGTCTATTTTCCTTCATCTTGAGCGTGTTTTCTAGCTAAGATGAAATCAACAGTAGAGGGTGTTTGAGTTACAGGTACAATGTTCCTCAAGTATTTGGTGCCTTACAATAATATTGGCTGCAGTGGCAAGCATTCTGTTCCCTATTTCCCCTTTTGGTCTGGGCAAGGCTCTCAGGTATCCTATACATTGTTTCTATTCAAGTACTAATTCTGTCTCTCAAGAATCTTTTATTGATTTTCTGTCCTTTAAATGACAGCTCACAGTTTCTCAAAAGTGCAGTCACAGTTATATCATTTTAGCTCTAATTAAAAAGAAACACAATGTTTAGATGATATATTTTAAGAAATAAAAACAATATACATTTAAAAAATACATATTTTGAATCCAATTATGATGCCACTTTCTCTATTGTGTTGCTTGATTCATCTGAATCTGAAAAGACAACTGATGAATGTCTGAGTCTTTTTAAAATAGTCCAGCTATTCAACAACAAAAATGATCAGCTGGCAGTTATATCAATAAGTCACTGTGTGGCTGAAGCAACTTACAGCTCTAAAAGACTCATCAAGCAGAAACAGATAAAAAACAACCAAACAAACACCACCTTTTTTTTTTTTAAATTACTACAAAACAACTAGTTCAATACTAGTTGTAGTGTAAATGTACTAGCTTTGAAGTGGAAAAAATAATCAGGGATATTTTGAAGGCTTAAAATAAATGGCTTTCATTCAGCTCACGCAGTGTGCTTATGTACCTGCTTTATTTGGCAGAAATCAAAAGTCACTTTGAGATGACAACATCCTACATATTTCTGGATGTGATGACTTGCCCAGGAGGAAAAATACAATCATGCCTAGGTCTCCTATCTAGTGCAAGGTAACCCAGACAAATTACTTAGATTACATCTCTGCTTCTTAATGCCTGAAGTTTAGGTAAGATGAATTCAACAATGCAAGTAAAATTCTGGAGGGGTTCTGCTCGAGGCCTCTCATCAGCCTCATTGCCCTTTTCTGAACACATTTGAGAGTCTCAATGTCCTTTCTAATTTGAGTGGCACAGTAGAATAGAATAGCATAGCATAGCATAGCATAGCATAGCATAGCATAGCATAGCATAGCATAGCATAGCATAGCATAGAATAGAATAGAATAGAATAGAATAGAATAGAATAGAATAGAATAGAATAGAATAGAATAGACCAGGTTGGAAGAGACCTTCAAGATCATCGCATCCAACCTATCATCCAGCACCACCAAATCAACTAAACCATGCAACCAAGCATCCTATCAAGTTTCCTCCTGAACACCTCCAATGATGGTGACTCCACCACCTGCCCAGGCAGCCCATTCCAATGGGTAATCACTCTCTCTGTGCAGAACTTCTTTCTAACCTCCAGCCTAAACCTCCCCTGGCACAGCTTTAGACTGTGTCCTCTCGTTCTGATGCTGGTTACCTGGGAGAAGAGACCAGCCTCTGCCTGTCTACAACTTCCCTTCAGGTAGACCCCAGCCTGTAGCACTGCATGGGGTTGCTGTGGCCAATGTGCAGAACCTGGCACTTGGATGTGTTCAATCTCATGCCATTGGATTCTGCCCACCTGTCCAGCCTGTTGAGGTCTCTCTGCAAAGCCTCTCTACTCTTCAGCAGATCAACACCTGCCCCCAGCTTGGTGTCGTCTGCAAATTTACTGATGATGGACTCAATGACCTCATCCAGATCATCAATAAAGATGTTGAAGCGCATTGGGCCCAGCACTGATCCTTGGGGCATACCACTAGTGACTGGCCACCAGCTGGATGTGGCACCATTCACCACCACTCTCTGGGCTTGGCCCTCCAGCCAGTTGCTTACCCAACACAGAGTGCTGCTGTCCAATCCATGGGCTGCCAGCTTGGCCAGGAGTTTGCTGTGGGGGGCAGTATCAAAGGCCTTGCTGAAGTCCAGGTAGAGTACATCCACAGGCCTCCCCACATCCCCCAGTTGGGTCACCTGACCATAGAAGGAGATCAGGTTGGTCAGGCAGGACCTGCCCTTCCTAAATCCAGACACTTTGATGGGTGGACCACTAGATGGATAAAGAACTGGCTTGGTGGCCACACCCAAAGAGTGGCTGTCAATGGGTCCATGTCCCAGTGGAGGCCAGTGACAAGCGGAGTCCCTCAGGGATCAGTCCTGGGGCCAGGCTTGTTCAACATCTTTGTGGGTGACAGGGACAGTAGCATTGAGTGCATCCTCAGGAAGTTTGCTGATGACACCAAGCTGTGTGGAAGGGTTGCCATCCAGAGGGACCTGGACAGGCTGGAGAGGTGGGCACAAGCCAACCTCATGGCTTCAACAAGACCAAGTGCAGGGTCCTGCAGTTGGGTCGAGGCAATCCCAGGCACAAATACAGGCTGGGCAGTGACTGGCTGGAAAGCAGCCCTGAGGAGAGGGACTTGGGGATGCTGGTGGACGAGAAGCTCAACATGAGCTCTCAGTGAGCTCTCAGTTTGCACTTGCAGCCCAGAAAGCCAATCAGATCCCGGGCTGCATCAAGAGAAGTGTGGCCAGCAGGTCAAGGGAGGTGCTTCTCCCCCTCTACTCAGCTCTGGTGAGACCCCACCTGGAGTACTGCATCCAGTTCTGGAGCCCCTATTACAAGAGGGATATGGACATGTTGGAACGTGTCCAGAGAAGCGCCACAAGGATGATCAGAGGGCTGGAGCACCTCTCCTATGAGGACAGACTGAAGGAGCTGGGGTTGTTCAGTGTGGAGAAAAGAAGGCTCCAAGCTGACCTCATTGTGGCCTTCTGTGGTGGAGTAGGAAGGTTCCCCCCCCACACACACACAAAAAGAATCCACAGCTAACTCAGCCAGAGAAGCAGATGAAAGCTATATTTTACAAGCAGATATGGAATGCAATGAATATGTACAAAAATTTACAATATATACAGAAGTATACAGCAATGTATGCAACACAGGAAACCTCTCCCCAACCCCCTGCGGCCAGGGGGGTTCGGCCTGTCCCTCCCTTCTCCTCCCTACCTCCCCTTTTTCCCAAAAGGGTTAGAGAGAAAGAGAAAGGAAGGTAATTAAAAGGGGAAAACTTTGTTAAAGCTCAAAGCGAATGCAAAAGTTCGTTTTCTCTTATCTGGTTAGCAAGAATCGTTCCTGAGTAGCAAGCTGTTGCTTCAGAGAGAGAAAAGCAGGCCAGCTCACAGTACAGGGGGAAGAAGACTGACTGCCCCCCCGACTGAAAGACCAAGCTAGAACCTACAGCCGGGTTCCACCAATGAAATTGGATTAGCATATCTTTTGTTTTCATTTATATACCAAAACATTCAGCCAGAGTGTTCAGAAAGTGTCTTTCTCTTAAAGGCACAGCCTAAACCGGTCACACCTTCCAGTATCTGAAGGGGGCCTACAAGAAGGCTGGGGAGGGTCTTCTTAGGATATCAGGTAGTGAAGGTGGGGTGATTCAGACTGGACGTGAGGAAGAAGTTCTTCACCTTGAGAGTGGTGAAGCCCTTGAATGGGTTGTCGAGGGAGGGGGTTGAGGCCCCATCCCTGGAGGTGTTTAAGCCCAGGCTGGATGAAGCTCTGGCCAGCCTGATCTAGTGTGAGTTGTTCCTGTCCATGGATGGGGGTTGGAACTAGATGATCCTTGTGATCCCTTCCAACCCTGACTAGTTCTATGATTCTGTTCTGTGATCCAAGTTCAGCAAGCTAGCAGAAGCAACAGCTAGTATCTGCAAGAGTGAAGAAAGTCATAAAAGGAGAGAGTTAGTGTACATAACTAACTTTATTTTAGATATCAGACCAATGGGATTATTGACCTTATTATTTTTCTTTTGCATCCAATGCGAATTTATTTACATTCTATCACTTTCTGTTCAAGATCTGTGGAAAATTTTCTAGGCACAGCATAAAACTGCCTCATGAGGAAAGCACTGGCACAAAAATGTGATATGGGCATAATAACTGCCTGGTAAATTCTCATCCCTTTCTCTCTGTAGGCATTTCTTTCTCACTTGACATGGAAGTGGAATAATGTAGCATTTCTGAGGCATTTTAGAAGAATAAAAACCATAAAAGAAGAGTCCTAGCTTCACAAGATGAAAAGCTGACAGTCTATAGCTTTGAACTCCAGGAACTGAAATGAGTGAAATGTGTAAATTTTATCCAGCAGCAGAACATTCTGATAAAGACTACTACATTAATAAGTAATAGTCAAATAAGTGTAATGGTTGAAAAAATATATTTGATGAGGGAAATAGTGTACTCACACTTACTGTAGAATTATAGCACTTTTTGTCTGTTAACCCTAATGTTAGCAGGCTTCAATTTAGAGTTCATCAGCTTGTTCTTTAGGAAATTCAATTTGCTCAGCTATGTATTACATAGAAGAAAAAAAAAATTAAAAAATATGCTATAAGAGAAAAGTAAAACCAGATAATAAAGAAGTTGGAAAAGGATATTTCCTTTTATACTGCATTCTCTGTCAGAATCTTCTTAATAAGTGGCCATAGAACAATATATAAGCATAAATATCACTTCTTTTTAGTTCTGTATTTGGAGACTGTATCTGTTGCAGTGAATCAATGTAGGCATTTAGTCACTGAAATGAAATAGAATTTATTTACTGTGTCTTATGTCATCATACTAAAGGTGTCTTAATTGTGAGAAAACCAAACAATTGTACATGTCAGAGCTTTAACTAAAGAAAAAGAAAATCAGTTCGATCACAGCCCTTAGCCCCAAGCTAATAAAAATTCCTACTGAAGTTATATTCTAAATGATGTGGTGAGTTGCATTAGCCAGCTATAGAAAGAGTTTAAAAGTTCAGGGTAGATAATTACATGCCATTTCAAGGGTTTTCTGTGTTTAAAAGGCTGGAGAATAATAGGATTTATTACACTGTCAGAGGAACACAATATTTCATAAGAAGTAGGACTCTAATCTAAACAGCTTTGTAGCTTTCTGAAGAATCCAGTAGATGTATTTCATTTACACAGTTGGGCAAAGACCCTTCAGCATTTTTATTTTGGCAGAACATATTTTTTAGTACCGTAATCAGATTATTGTTTAGCTTAATTTAGAAATATTGACATTTTTTTTTCTACTGAAATGATTGAGAAAATTTATCAAAACCTCATTATGCAGAGCTAAAACAAAAGATGCATTTCCTTCATGAGATAAAAAGTCCTTTTCCTCTTTATTGCAGTGGTCTTTGGAAATTTAAGTTCATTATGACCTCATTTGACACTTCAGTTAGAAATGCTGGACTCTTATCCACAGATCGTTGCATTCAGTTCTCTCTCTATGTAAGATTAGAGTTAAAATTAAAAATCTAGAATATTGATCACCTTCTGAATAATTTTATCCTAAACAGAATGTAAGTAGATCTTTCTATTTAGCTACAGACTCCTCAATTTTTCTACAGACTCCTCAATTTTTCATTTTGTTTCCATGATCTTTTTTCTCAACTCTCGTTTTCCTCTGTTAGTCCAAAACTGTTTTGTTATCTGAATTCATAAAGTCACCCTTCTTGCAAAAAATCAAAACCTTTAAAACAATTTTATTTCTACTGAATTAAAACTTTTAGCTCTAATGGAGATGAAAAATTGTAAGCAATAACCACACTTTAAATTAAAAAAAAAAAAAAAGACAAGATAAGATGTGGGAACAAATTGCATGTGCTCTTAGTAAATAACTTCTTAGCTAAGGCTGGGGTCTCCAGTTTTTGGTTGTGCCTTTTTTTGCTTCTTTGTTTGTTTATTTGCTTGTTTATTTTTTCACATTTGGGTGTGGTTTTAACATCCCTTTCCTTTTCCTTATCAGACCGTGAGATACTGCTCTTATATCAGCACCCTCCATGTGGAACGGTGCTATTAATATAGGCATTGCTGGATTTCCTTTGACCTGGGTTTTCTCCTAACGTCCTGATAATATTACATCATGACTCACAGATGATAATTAATGACTTAACAGTAGTCTTTTTCTAACATCCTTTTTGTTCTAACCTAAATGCACTTCTGTTTAAATGTTTGATTTCACAACATAATTTAAACCTGAGACTCTTCTAATCTATAATCAGCTTGATCTGCTGCTTCTGTTTCTGACTTGGAGAGAAATTTCTGTGTTGGCAGCTGGTCTACTTTTCCAGCCTATATCTGTCTAATTAATTATAATCTCTTCTTCCTTATGAAAGAAAAAACCCAAATCTTTCAAGGACTTCTACACTCAGAGGCAGCTGAGGAGTTTCTATTGTGAGAAGTATTTCTTTAGCAATTTGATCAACTCAACAGAAAGGAAAAGATAGGTAATATTTAGCTCTTGCTAACAGAAGATATTTAATAAATGAGCAAAAACGATGTAAACTATCGTATCCTGTCCCATCCACAACTGAAATAAAGTAAATAATAAAGTTGAGTCTGATTTTATTAAGCTAATTTAAACATTGAGATTTATATAATGTGTGTACTTATGTTTTGATGTCAGCTGAGATGGAGTTAGTTTTCTTCCTAATTGCTGATACAGCACTGTGATTTAGGTTTAGTGTGAAAGCAATACTGATAACGTTTAGTTGTTGTGTAGTAGTACTTATCCTAAGTTGAGGAATTTCAGTTTGTCATGCTCTGTCAGTGAGGAAGCACTCAAGAAGCTGGGGGAGGGGGGCTGCATGGCCAGGACAGTTGATTTGAACTAGCCAAGGAGACATTTCGTGTCATAGGACACCAGGTTCATTATATAAACTTCGGGGGGAGTTGTATGGGTAGGGGATGGACTGCTGCTCAGGTATATATCAGTGAGGAATGAGCAACTACACTGTGCATCACTTGTCTTTTTCTCTGTTAGTTACACTGCATTTCATTTATTATTGATATTATTACAGTTTAGTCATTAAACTGTTTGTCAAATTCTCCACTCCTGACATGGGGAGGAGTGAGCAAGCTGTTTCACAGTGTGGAGTTGCTGGCTGGGGTTAAACAGCCACTGAAATACGCATATAAGAATAATTTTGTTTCTTTCAAGTAATAAACAATCATTCTCTTGTGCAATGAGTCTATCCTGCCAGAGTTCTGCTGTTAAAAATATTACTTTTTAAATGATGACTGGAAATTAAGTAAGAATACTTAATATTTTTAGACATAATAATCTCTCTGGTGCTAAAGGTATTGCTAAATAAACCTTCTACGATAGTAAACTTTGCACCTGCATGACAACATCGAGTTCTTTTATTATTTGCTAAAGATTATAAGAGATTCCAATTTTATAATTATGATTTTTAAATGTAATATCTGTCACTGACTCTTAAAACAGAAGGGTCTAATATTCACCCTAAAGTTATAAATGGATCTTGGTTTTTTTTTTTTTTTTTTTCCCCCCTTCATTTTCATTCATTAACAGTAAGAACTTCTCAGCGACATAGGAATCTTCTGAAAAGCCAGTACCAGAACAAGAGGACACAGTCTCAGGCTGCACCAGGGCAGGTTTATGCTGGAGGTTAGGAAGAAGTTCTATACAGAGAGAGTGATTGCCCATTGGAATGGACTACCCGTGGGGGTGGTGGAGTCACCTTCATTGGAGGTGTTCAGGAAGAGACTTGATGGGGTGCTTGGTGCCATGGTTGAGTTGTTTAGGTGGGTTGGATTGGTCGATGGGTTGGACGTGATGATCTTGAAGGTCTCTTTCAACCTGGTGTATTGTATTGTATTGTATTGTATTGTATTGTATTGTATTGTATCTGACCATGGAGGCAATGAGACATTAGTGTTACGCTGTCAGTCATTGTGGTCCACACCTATGATAAACCTACTACAAATAAAATAGATTGATGTTCAGTAACACTAAATTTTAAATCCTTTAATTATTTTTTAATTCTGTATTTTCTGCATTAATTATTAATGCTTCCCTGTTCAACCTTTGTGATACTGTATGATTTGGATGCAAGAAAAAAGATGTATAGGTGAAATACTTAAGAAAGAGGTTATTGCCAATATTTGCAAAACAATTTTTGGAAAGTGTCAAAGGTTAGGGCTGGGCTGGCTACTGGACAAGTGGCAGAGAGTTCCCAGAAGGGAAGAGAAAGGTCCTGAGGGTGAGAAATGCATAAGATGGAAAAGAAAACTAAAACATCTTTAATTAAAATAGTAAAAATTAAATGTAGTATTTACAAATATATATAAAACCAGTATGTAACCCAAGCCCTCGGGTGATAATTGCATCTTTGTCAACACTGATACTATGGGGCAGGCACTGGGGAAGTCCCAGACTGGACACAGTAGCAGATGGAAACCAGATTTGGGGGATGGATTCTGGAACTGGATTCAGGAATACACAGCAGACAAGCGGCTCCCTCCTCCTTTCCCAGAAGTCCCCTGTTTTTCCTCTACCCCCAGACCCCACTCTGTAAGCATGGGGCAGGGCAGCACCCCCAGAGGGCTGTGCAGATCCCTTCGGTAGGATTGTTTGAGACAATGAAAGCAGTTGGGATCTCACAGTACTCACTTTAAAAAGACTTAGCTGAAAAGTATAATCACTGAAAAGTACAATCTGTTTGAACCCATACCAGGAAAAAATTTCTGAGTAGAACTGCTTCAGGTACTTTGTTTATTAAATTCTAACTGGCAGATAAATGCACAACAGAGTTCTCAGATTCATCCAAGTTTTAAGTCTATTTAGTAGAACAGATCAGGACAAGAAGAGATTAACGCATACATTCTAATATATTAAAAGATATGAGCTTACGTGCAGAAATCCTTTATTCATTTTCTGCCTACCACAGCATCCTCCCAAGCAGAGAGATCTAATCTCAAGAAAGAACATAATTTATCAAATAGAAGAGAGCATAACATTTCATAAAAAAAGCACCTTCAAGCAATGACTCCTAACACTAAGATACTTTCATTAGGTTTTCTATTCAAACATCACATTCAAAAGCTAAGTGAGCACTGAAAAATTATCTCAGTAAATGTAATTTATCTGAAATGTAATAATTATTTACATGCATTGTTAACTTAATTTTTGGATATTTGTCCAGTTTATAACTCACATTTTCAAAATGTTTTTCAGTATGTTTCTAAAGAATACTACACATTTTTCATGACAGCATAGAACATTTCCTCTATTAACTGATACATTGATGTAGAAATCCTGTCTGCATGCAAATCACCTTGTGACTGTATGAAGAACTGAGATATGTCCCAACAAAGGATAAGATCTGCTCACCAGACAGTAGCTGCTCAGGGAGGGATGGTTGACAGATGCAACAGAACACCACCTGGCCTGATCAAACCAGAAATGTGTAATGGGCGGACACTGCTCTGGTGCCTCCCTGTAATGTGCAACAAAGCCCTTCTTGGCCTGGTAAGCAGGTAAATAGCAAAGAGCAGGCACAAGACTCCCAGGAGGAAGCTGCAATTAAAAGAACTGAATAAAAAAGACCTGAGTGATGCCTGCTCTAGAGAGAAATGCACCACGAACATCCATCCTGGAAGCCGCAGCTCAGGAGCCCTCTCTCCACCACCACCACCATAGAAGGACCATGCCATGCCCTAAGTTTTGCTGCTGTTAGAAGAAAAGAAGAAGAACTGGAGAAGAGAGAAGAACTCTGCTGAGAAACACTGCATGCTCCTCAGAGAAGGGGAAAACATCATGTATGCTCTCTCCCTCCTGGTCTCCATCTGAGGACAGCACAAGCTGATAAGGATGAACACTGGGACAACTCTCCTCCTCCCTCATCTCCTCCAAGCCAAAGCAACACCCTTCCTCAGACCTCCTCCAGACAAAGAAAGCATCTTGGGGGAGGGGAGGTGTGATCATAACGTAACATAACATAACATAACATAACATAACATAACATAACATAACATAACATAACATAACATAACATAACATAACATAACATAATTATGTATAATTATATAATATTCCTTTCCTTACCCTTCTCCTCCTCTCCCTTTCCATTTGTTTCTCTTTCCCCCCTTTTGTTTCTGTCCTGTTTACTTTATCCTTTAATAAATAGCCTCACTTTTGATATTGACCTCATTTGTGCCTTAATTTAACAACATGGGAATGTTTTAAAATGGAACTCAGTCTCCTCCTCCTCTGGACTGAGACAATTGAACTATTTCTTTTTTACACTCTTGAAACAAATATTATGGGTGTGGGTTTTTTTTATATCTCAAGGATTCATAATTGTTTGTATAAATACTTGGGCACATTAGTCTGTCTTTCAATCATTTGAAATCATAGTGTCAGTGAATACAAGCAGAGAGACCTTCAGAAGTACACATGCCTGCAGGGCTATGATGTATTGGCATTACTGAGACATGGTAGGGTGGCTTCCATGACTGGAGTGTGAGATTAGATGAGTATAAGATCTTTGGGAAACACAGGCAGGGAAGAGGGGGAGAGAGTGTGGCCCTCTACATGAAAGACCATCTGGAATCCATGGAGCTCCACCTTGGGATAGAAGAAGAGGTGACAGAGAGCTTATAGGTGAGTATTAAAGGGAAAGTAAAGGGAAGTGACATCATAGTGGGGGGCTGCTACAGGCCACCAGAGCAAGAAGACTGGTGGATGAGGCTTTCTATAAACAGATAGGAGCAGCTTCATGTTCACAACCCCTGGTCCTCATGGGAGATTTCAACCACCCAGATATCTATTGGAAGGACAAGAGAGAAGTATAAGTTTCCTGGAAAGCATGGATAACAATTTCCTCTTCCAAATGGTAAAAGAACCCACAAGAAAATATACTACACTGCACCTTGTCCTCGCCAACAAAGAAGGGCTGGTGAATGATGAGAAACTTAACAACAGCCTTGGATAGTTGCTGGAATGCGTCCAGGGAAGGGCAACAAAGCTGGTGAGGGGTTTGGAGCACAAGCCCTGTGAGGAGAGGCTGAGGGAGCTGGAGTTGCTTAGCCTAGAGAAGAGGAGGCTCAGTGGAGACCTTATTGCTCTCTACAACTCCCTGTAGTCAGGTGGGGGTTGGTCTCTTCTCCCAGGCAACCACCAACAGAACAAGAGGACACAGTCTCAAGCTGTGCCAGGGGAGGTTTAGGATGGTAGTTAGGAAGAAGTTCTTCATAGAAAGAGTTATTTGCCATTGGAATGGGCTGCCTGGGGAGGTGGTGGAGTCACCATCACTGGAGGTGTTTAGGAAGAGACTGGATGGGGGTGCTTGGTGCCATGGTTTAGTTGCTTAGATAGTGTTGGATGATAGGTTGGACTTGATGATCTTTGAGGTCTTTTCCAACCTGTTTAATTCTATTCTATTCTATGAAATTATAGAGTTTAAGATCCTCAAGGCATCAAAGAGAGTGTGAAACAAACTCACTGCTCTAGATTTTAAGAGAGCAGATTTCATCCTCATGAGGGATCTGATAGGCAGAGTGTCATAGGATAGAACCCTGGAGGGAAGAGAAGCCTGAGAAAGCTGCTCAGTATTCAAGGACCATCTCCACCAAGACCAGGTTCAACATCCCAAGAAGGAAGAAGGCAGGCAAGAGTGCCAGGAGGCCCACATGAATGAATAAGGTGCTCCTGGGCTTACCTGGGCAACAAAGGAGAGTCTATAAGCAATGGAAGCAAGAACAGGCCACATGGGAGGATGTCGTGGTTTGGGAGGGCAATTCTCCAACCACAGGCAAAAATAACTCAGAAAAACATACTGCAAAAAATGGTGGAAATTTTAAATGGAAAAACAAAACAAAAAAATCCCAACAATGAAAGTTTTACAGAGAGCCACAAGTACCGTGACAGAAGAGAGAGATCCCAGGATGTACCCAAGAACGTCCTATCCCCACCTGGGGGTGCACCCAAAAAAACACCCCCAGGGCTCTTCCCCCAACCCAGCCTTGGGCCTGGGCAAGCCCAAGGGAGGCGGCTCACGCCATTTTAACCTAGGCAGCGGCTGGGGACAAAAGAGGAAGTAAGGACCCTGCGTGGATGTTTTATAGAGGAGCAGAGGATTATGGGTGAAATACCTAGTTTCCTGTGACCACCCAGTGGGCTGGGCCCTTTGGGACCTCCCAGGTGTGGTCTGTGCAGTGGCATCCAGGCCAGCATCCAGCCTAAACCACCACAGAGGACTGCAAAGAAGCTGTCCAAGCAGACAGGGATCAGGTTAGGAAAGCAAATGCACAGATAGGATCAAAATTGGCTAGGGACATAAATGGAAATATGAAGAATTTCTTCAGGTACATCAGTGACAAAAAGAAGGCTAGGGAAGATGTGGGTCCTCTCCAGAAGGAAAATGGGGACCTGTTCATGATGGATATGGAAAAAAATGAGGTGCTCAGTCAGTACTTTGCCTCAGTGTTCACCGATAAGGGCTCTAGATGCACCACCCAAGCTCCAGAAAACAAAGGTGGGGAGTGGGAAAAGGAAGATCCATCCACTGTAAGCAATGATCAAGCTTGAGACCATCTAAAGGTGCACAAGTACATGGGCTGCAATGAGATCCACTCTCAGGTCCTGAGAGAACTGGAAGATGAAGTTGCCAAACCACCGTCATATTAGAAAAGTCATTTCAATCTGTTGAAGTCCCTGCCAAATGGAAAAGGGGAAGCACAACATCAATCTTCCAAAAGGGAGAAAAGGAATACCTCGGAAACTGTAGGCCAGTCTCACCCCTGTGCCTGGCAAGACCACAGAGCAATTTCTCCTGAAGGCCTTGTTAAGGCATAGGGAAAATGAAGAAGAGATGTTTGGTGGTAACAAACATGGCTTCACCAAGAGCAAATCATGCCTGACAAACTTAGTGGCTTTCTGTGATGGAGTTACAGCATCAATGGATAAGGGAAGAACAACTGATGTCATCTGCCTGGACTTGTGTAAGACATTTGACACTGTCCCATATGACATCATGGTCACCAAATAGGAAAGGTATGGACTTGAGGGGTGGCCATTCACTGGATAAGGAATTGGCTAGATGGCCACACTCAGAGACTTGTCGTCAATGGTTCAATGTCCAAATGGAGACCAGTGACAAGTGGCATCCCTCAGGTGCTGATACCAGGACCAAAGCTGTTTAATATCTTTGTCAGCAACATGGACAGTAGGATTGAGTGCACTCTCATGAAGTCTGAGGATGACACCAAGCTGTGTGGTCTGGCTTACATGCTGGTTGGAAGAGATGCCATCCAGAAGGACTTGGATAGACTTGAGAGGTAGGCCCAATCCAACCTCATGAAGTTCAACAAGGTCAAGTGCAAGGACCCACACCTGGGCCAGGGCAATCCCAAACACAAATACAGGCTGGGTGAGGACTGACTAAAGAGCAGCCTTGAGAAGGACTTGTGGGTGTCAGCTGATGACAAACTAAATATGACACAATAATGTGTGCTTGCAGGTCAGAAAGCTGTGTCCTGGGCTGCATCAAAGGAAGTGTGACCAGCAGGATGAAGTAGGTTATTTTACTTCCCTATTCTGCTCTCATGAAAACCCACCTGGAGTACTGTGTCCAGTTCTGGAGCCCCCAGCATAAGACGTTGAATAAACTGCTGGAGTGTGGCTGGAGGAGGACCATGAAGATGATCAGAGGGCTGGAGCACCTCCCCTATGGGGACAGCCTGCAAGAGTTGGGGCTGTTCAGTCTGGAGAAAAGAAGGTTTTGGAGAGACCTTATAGAAACCTTCCAGTACATGAAAGGGACCTATGAGAAAGCCAGGAAGGGATTTTTTACAAGGGCTTGTAGTTACAGGATGAGAGGGAATGGATTTAAGCTTGACGAGTGTAGATTTAGACAAGATATTAGGAAGAAATTCTTTACAGTGATGGTGGTGAGACACTTGAACAGGTTGCCCAGGGAGGTTGTGGATTCCCCCTCCCTGGAGGTATTCACGGCTAATTTGAATGAGGCCTTAGCAACCTGGTCTAGTGGAAAGCATCCCTGCCCATGGAGGGGAGGTTGGAACAAGATGATTTATAAGTTCCCTTCCAAGCCAAACCATTGTATGAATCTATGGATAATAAATGGCAGCTTCCTAAAAATTGTAACCAAGTTAAATATTGATTCTGTCATGCTTAATTAAGGACAAGGTTAGATGAAACACACCCTTTTGAGGAGAGTATCACACAATCAACAGTGTATTTAATTACCAAAATTTAATTCTTTATCTGAGGTCTTGAAAAAAATGTTTTTGCAAGTATATATCCACCAAAATCTGAAATACTTCCGTTTTCCTCATGTATAGACTAAGTTTATCACCCAGTTGTGATATTAGAACCATAGAATCATAGCATCATGAAATGCATTGGGTTGGAAGGGACATTTAAAGGTCCTCTTGTCCAACCACTGTGAAGTAAGCATGGACATTCCCAACTAGATCAGATTGCTCAGAGCCCCATCAGTTCTGGCCTTGAATGTCTTCAGGGGTGGGGCCACAACCACCTTCCTGGGCAACCTGTTCCAATGTTCTACCACCCTTAGTAAAGAGTTTTTTCCTAATGGCAAATCTAAATCTACCCTTCTTTCATTTAAAACCACTGTCCCTTGTCCTATTGCAATAAGCCCTCCTAAACAGTCCCTCCCCAGCTTTCTCAGAGGCTCCCTTCAAGGTACTAGAAGGCTGCTATAAGATCTCCTTGGAGCCTTCTCCAGGCTGAACAGCTCAAGGTCTCCCAGCCTGTCTTTGTGGGAGAGGTGCTCCAGCCCACTGATCATTTTTGTGGCCCTCCTCTGAACATATTCCACCAGGTTCATGTCCTTCTTGTGTTGAGGGCCCCAGAGCTGAACCCAATGTTCTAGGTGAGATCTTAGCAGAGCAGAATAGAGGGGCAGAATCATCTCTCTCATCTGCTGGACACACTTTTTGATGCAGCCCAGGATGTGATTGGCCCTCAGAACTGCAAGTGTGCATTGTAGCCTCATGTCCAGCTTCTTGTCCACCAATACCCCCAAGTCCTTTTCTGCAGGGCTGCTCTCAATTGCATTGTTCCCCAGCCTGTACAGATATCAAGAAATTCCCCAGCCCAGGTGCAGGACCTTGCACTTCACCTTATTTGACCTCACGATATTGCCCTCAGCTGAACTGTCCAGCCTGTCCAGGTGCCTCTAAATGGTATCCTGACCTTCAGTCTTATCAGCTGCAATACTCAGCTTGGTATCATCTGCAGGCTTGCTGAGGGTGCAATCTCACTGTCTATCATTGATGAAGATATTGAACAGCACTGGTCCCAATACAGACCCTTGAGGGACACCACTTGTAATGCATCTCCATCTGGATATCAAGTCATTTACCACTACAATTGTGTGTAATCATCCAAGCAATTCCTTATCCACAGAAGAGTCCATCCATCAAATCCATCTCTCTCCATGTTAGAAAGGATCTTGAGGGGGACTGTTTCAAAGGCTTTGCAAAAGTCCAAATGGAGGACATCTGTTGGTCTTCCTTTGTCCACTGATGTAGTTACACCATCATAGAAAGCTATTAGATTGTGACAGCACAACTTGCCCTTGGTGAAGCCATACTGGCTGTCTTAAATCACCTCTCTGTCCTCTTTGTGCTTCAGCATAGCTTCTAGGAGGATCTGTTCCATGATATTCCTAGGAACAGAGGTGAAGCTAGCAGGTTGTTAGTTCCCAAGGTTCGCCTTTCTGCCCTTTTTTAAAATAGGGGCAATGTTTCCCTATTTCCATTCACCAGGGACTTCAGTTGATTGCCATGACTTTTCAAATATGATAAGAAGTGGCTTGGCGACTACATCAGCTAGGGTATCAGGATAGTTGAAATCCCTCAAGCAGAATGAGCCTCCTGGAGCTGGAATAAGAAGGGTCTTTCAGCAGGCTCCTCCTGGTCAGGAAGTAGACCAGACACAAGGTTCCTCTTGACCTCTAATTCCTACTCATAAGCTTTCAACTTGCTTTGTGGTTATGCTTTAGAGACATTTCTTCACACTCTATCCATTGCTTAACATAGAGGGCAAAGCCTATTCCCTCTTCCTTCTCTTGTGAACATCTTGTAGCCATGAATAGCCACACACCAGTCATAGGATTCTTCCCTCCAACTTTCAGTAATGGCTACTATATCATTGCTTTTCAAGTGCTCCAGGTTTTGCCCATGCTGTGTGAGTGTTCATGGAGAGGCACTTCAGCTGGGCTGTGGATCATATCACTTTCTTAGAGAAGCATCCCTTAACTCCCTTAAGGTCTTCCACTGATATTTCCCTGTTGGCTCTTACTATTTCAGGAGCCCCATAAGATTTTGGTTGTGGTGCAGTGTCCCCTACATGCATCAAGAGATGTACTACTAGCACAAAGCTGAGTCAGTCTGCCCAGGGCAATGGTGGATTTACCATCCCTGGGGCTGTTCATTCAAGCACCATATGGACCTGCTGCTTAGGGATATGCTTTAGTGTTGACCCTTCAGTGCTGGGCAGAAGGTTGGACTGTGTGATCTTTGAGGTCTCTTCCAACTGAGATATATTCTCTGATTCTGTAATTCTGTGAGTCTACTACTCACAAAATAATAATAAAAAATAACAGTAATTTAACAGCTTTAGAAAGTAACATTGTCAATTTTCAATAAGGTAATTCAGGCATTTTAGTACTATGCGCTCATTCTCTGTAGAAAGGTCATTCTGGATGGTGCAGATCACAGAATCACACATAATCACAGAAACATTCAAGTTGGAAAGGACACTCAGGATCACCAAGTTCAAGTGATAACCCTACTCTACAAAGTTCACCCCTAAACCATATCCCCAAGCACCACATCCAAACATTTAAACACATCCAGAGTTGGTGACTCAATCACCCCCTGGGGAGCTCATTCCAATGCCTGACCACTCTTGCCATGAATATTTTTTTTCCTAATGTCCAAACTAAACCTACCTAATTGCAGCTTGAGGCCATTCCCTCTTGTTCTATCACTAATTACCTGTGAGAAGAGACCAGCACCTACTTCTCCACAATGTCCTTTCAGGTAGTTGTAGAGAGCAATGAAGTACCCCCTCAGCTTCCTCTTTTTCAAACTAAAGAGCCCCAGCTCCTTCAGTCATTCATCATAAGATTGATTTTCCAGGCCCTTCACCAGCTTTGTTGCCCTCCTCTGCACTTGCTCCATCACCTTGCCATCTTTCTTGTATTGAGGTGCCCAGAACTAATCACAATACTCAAGGTGTAACCTCACCAGAGCTGAGTACAAGGGGACAATCACCTCCCTACTGCTGCTGGACACAGCACTTCTACTACAAGCCAGGGTGCCACTGGCTTTCTTGGCCACCTGGGCACACTGCTTGCTCATATTCAGCTGCTTGTTGATTAGAACCCCCAGGTCCCTTTCTGCCAGAGAGCTTTCCAGCCACACTTCCCTAAGCTTGTAGTGTTGCTTTGGGTTGTTGTGACCCAAGTGTAGGACCCGGTATTTGGTCTTGATGAAGCTCATCCCATTAACACTGGCCCAGTGATCCAATCCATCCAAGTCTCTCTGCAGAGCCTCCCTGCCCTCATGAAGGTAAGACTCCCACTTAATTGGGTGTCATCTCCAAACTTACTAATGACACACTCTATGTCTTCATCAAGGCCATCAATAAGACGTTAAACAGAAATGGTCCCAACACTGAGCCCTGAGGAACACCACTTGTGACCAGCCTCCAGCTGTATTTAACTCCATTGACCACCATTCATTGGGCTCGCTTGTTCAGTCAGTGCTTTATCCAGATGACACACATGGCAAACAGGAAGGCAGAAAGTGAATTTAGAGTTAAGATAAATAATACCTCACTGATATGTCTGAGTGGTAAAAAAACCTTGTTGGGCCTATAGGAGATATATTAGTTCAGAGATGGCTTTACACAAGGATAAGGGGAAATGCAGCAGCATTACTACAAACTGGCAACAAGTGGAGATGTCTGACTATTATATCACAGGGTAATGGTCACAATGAAAATATAACAGCTGTGTTTTGCTTTGAATGGAGGAGAATCTGCAATGTAAATATATACATGTTACTCACTACTTTTCTGTTAAACTCTAATGTGAGTTATACAGGTGCCCTAGAGCCATATGACCATCTGGGTACTATGCTATCTTGACAGGCTATGGACAGAAACAACAGTCCTGCCAAGAAAAATAACTGAAAGCAATCTGTGTTTCACCAGACTGAGAAAATAGCATAGATTATTTTTCAAGTGCAATCCTCAGTTCATTACAGCATTCTGTTGCTTAACATTATTATCTGACTCCCTGCAAAGCAAACAATTAAACTCGTTAGCAGTCCTGTGTACATCAGCTTCAGGCAATAACTTGTCCTAGAAATCAGACAGATACTGATGTAAACTGATATGTACACAATCACATCTCTTCCACTGACTGTTCTTTCTAACTCCCTTCCCTTGCTTCTAAAGGTCAACTATGGTCACTATGTTTATTTTTCTTTGACTCAAATGCACCTCTTCTAAACTGTTTTCTTTTTCAGGAGCAGAATATGTGCCTTAAGGCTGTCAGCTTAATTCTTGCCTGGTATAAACTTCTATAGTTACACCAGTTTAAACATTGCTCCTTTGTTTTTCTCTTGCCTGTCCATATATGAGTTTTTGCTTTTATGACCCTTCTGTCATTTCATTTCTGCTATGATGAAATTCAAATATCTCTCTCTGAAAGGCATAGCTTTCTTTACAAGCAACACAAAATCAAGATTTTTTTGGCCCTTTAGACATTCTTGGCTATGCTTTGATCCTTATGAACATTCAGGAAAATTTGGTTCCTGCCTAAAAATACTTTAAAAATAGGAATCTTACATATGTTTTAGAAAAGCATGTCTCTTTTTATGGAGGGGACAGAGGCAGCTCACTGAAAAGACAATGACCAGACATCTTTTAGAATCTTAGCTAATTCTACCACGTATAAAGAAAAGTGTTCATTTTGGGGGGACTATTTAAATAAGAAATCTGAATTGTGGAAGGTTTATAGGAAACACGTAGATTTTCAGGGTTATATATGACTATTTTCACAATTTTTACTACAAGTTTTCTTCATTCTTCAATAGAAATTTTGACTCCTAAACATTTGAGATTATCTCTGCATAACGTAATAAAGTTCTTACAGTCCTGCTAAATTGAGTCAATACAAATTATTCCAGTTCATTCCATAGATCAAGCCCAAGGCTCTGTTTACTCATGTTTCTAAAATTTACAAGCAATTTATAGCAATGTCATTCTTTTTATTTCATCAAAGTTCCTTCTTTATATTCACTGCATTCTACTTTGTATGTTGGTTCTACATATTACCGCAGCATTACTTCTTTGCATGCAGTTCATATGGAGAGAAAAGCAGAACACCTGGCAAGGATGAAGCCAACATGCTCTGAGACTTGAAACAGCAGAGATGTGCAGGAGAAAGAAATGGAAATTTTAGAGTATATGTAACAGTAATTAATATAGATAACTATTATAAAACATATAAGATATATAATTAGATATGTAATTAGACATATATTAGATAACTAAGGATACTAAAATGTTTTAATTTATAATTAATATATAAATAACATGACCATCAAGTTTAGACCTGCCCTAAATCTTCCTTTTCAAAGGAAGCTGCAAAATCATGTGCTATTGTTTCACACCTGAAATAGCAAAGAGGAAAGTGCATTGACTTCACTACTGCATGGATGCAGTACATCTTCCAGTTCTATCTTTCACAGTTCATGTTCTAGTCACAGTTAAATGGAGCCAATTCACCTTTCCAGTAGGTATTCATCTACTTTGTCTATCGTGTATCTCTTGTCTTGACATTGCTTCATGAGATTATCCACTGTATTATCTTTTCTCCATCCTGTTGGCAGCTTATTCTGTATTCCTGTATTTTTTTTTATTCTATTATTCTTTTCATATTTTCTTAGTTCAATGGATATATTTTTCTTCTCTTTTTTTTTTTTTTTTTTTTCCTGTGCTTTGTGCATATTATATTAAAATTTTAGGTATATCTTTTATTATTTCCTGTTAGATAGCAGCACGCACTAAAAGACATTCCAGCTGGATTTTCTTGGGGTTTTAAGAATATATCACTAGATGGTGCACCTTTGTCTTAGTTTAGGGACCAAGATAGATGCTCTTTAACCCTTCTCAAAGGAGTTAAAGAAAAATGCTCCACATCAGATTGGAAAGAATTGGAAGATTAAGTATTATTCATAACTACCTAGAACAGTACAATGGTATATAAAATACACAAATCCATAGTCCACCTCAGCCACGTTACCCAAAAACGTCATTAGGCCAAAACTTTCCACAGCCTCCCTCCAAACCAGGCCAAAAACACAGGTCTCAAAATGTATCCCCTACCGTGCCTCTCTAACAAATCCCCCTCCATCCGCCCAAGTCCTAGTGACACAGCTAAAAATTCAGCTTGCCAACTCCAGGCCTCTCAAGACTGAAAGCCTCAACTCTCCTGTAAATACAGCTCACTGAGGAGAGAGCAGAGAGAGGAAAGGGCAGAACAGATACAAATGCCTTTTTATAAAGGTTTGCAGGGCTTATGGAAAATGAAATAACACAGATTACTCTTCCTGGTCCATCCGTGGACCTTTCTGGTCCTCCTGAAGGTCCTCAACTCTGTGGTTCTTAAAAGCATCCAGCCCCAAACCTTAACAACCTTATACTAGAAAACAGTAGTTTTCTCAGATTTCTCCTCATTATTATTTTTTTTAACCTCAATATCTATATACTTTTTTAAATTATTTGATGCAAATCCCATTTGGCTGAGGCTACAAAACACACAAACTAGTTTTTATACTTACTAGATTTTCACAGCATTAGACTCTTAAAGCTTATAAATAAGTGACTTGAATGTCCTTTCTTGTTAGCAGTATAGAATAGCATTCATTAGATTTGCTGCAAGTACTATGAAATGCCTGCAACAGCACAGCTGATGCAAGTGGGTTGATAGGAGGATGAAGCTAATTTACTCAAAACACAATTAAATTACAGTAGGCAGTTGAGACATGTCATAACCGGAGACCTGAAGTTGCAATCAGTCGTACGCTGTATTTAACTGAAATACTGAATACCTCAGCACAGATAATCAGAATATTGTTAGGTGGAAGAAATATTCTAAAAAGTAAGATTTGGAAATACATGTTATAAAAGGGTTGTAGAAATATCATTCTTTGTACTCTCTATTGGCCTCCTAACTTTAGTATTAAATAATTGCAAATCTGCTTTAAAAATTGATGTCTGAAAGCAATGAGCAGCTTTCCAGAGAGTTTACTGATTAGTTACCTCTACTGACAACAGTATACCTCCTGGCAGTGCAGTACTATTTACAGGTTCCATCACACTGGACTAATCATTATGTCAATATATAGAGTAACAATTTCTTGCAAAGATTTCAGAAATTCTTTAAAAAGCTGTTGACTTCCTCAAGCTTATCAGTTTGAGATACGTGATTCCTTACCTTAGATTCATTCAGAATAAATATCCTGCATTGTATGTTCTGTATTACTTATTGAAACAGCCTGTCTTTTCTCTGACAAGTCTGAAAAGAAGATAAACTGCTAAGTCTGAACTTAGATGATATTTAACTCATGTAATGAGATGCTTCTATTGAGTGTGGGAATGAAATATGCTGAAGAATCTTGTATAACCATGAAAATGCTTATGTCTGTAAAGCAATCTGTTCACATTAGCCCACAGAAATTTCATACAAAATCAAACTCTTCCAGTTGTACTAATACACTCTTTTGCCCTCTCAGCTTTATGTACAGTCCTCCAGGAAACTGCAGTAGTTTCATACAAAATCTAAGTGCAGTGCTGTCATTCATATTTAGATGTAGCGATGTTCTGAATAAGATCTGTAATAAGGAAAAACCGTATTTTATTAGACCAACTAGCACAGGGTATACTGGCACATTTTAGGGTATGCTACATTTTTTCCCCCAAATTATAGTGCTATTTCATGCTCTGAAGGCAATTAGACTTTAATCAAACTAATTACCAGAGCTGCTTATGCCTCAAAAATAATTGACTGTGTAAAGTCTCCCTTTCATTTAATCTGCTGCGCCATTACCTCAAGTGTTGCAGATGATCTAATTGGTGTGGGAAAGAAGTAGCATGTGGCAGGGAAAAGAAACAATGATACAAAAGACAACATCAGGAAATACTTATTCATCAGTTTAACAATTATTCAGATAGGATTGTCCAGGAGTCATGGAAAATGACCACTCAGAAAGGTAAATCTAAATCAAGGTTGTGTTGGTTTTCTAAACAAATACTGGAAACCATTGAAAGTTTTCTTACCTTACACTTTTACTTGAAATCAGCCATTAGTGAGGAAGGCAAATGACAGAAATAACCCATTTCCTATGGGAAATGATCATCCTTCTATCCACTAGGACCTCATGGTCATCCTTCCATCCACTATGACTCCCAGGTCTTTTTTCCTGTTCACTACTCTCCAGCAGTCACTATGCCTATTGAAGCCCTGCTGGCCAGAAGTGACCAAACAACATCTGGCTTGATGGAAATGGTGGTGAAGGCACCATAAACCAAGAATTATGCTCCAAATACTGTAAAACTTGTCCCAACACATTTGGCCACATTGCCCCTTCCCCCTCCTTTCCAGAGTGGGTCCTCAGCCCAGAGCTGAGGGGAACAAAGACCAGGGTGCCAGCCAGCGAGCATAAACAACCCCAATTTGCCTTATAAGGAGTAAACAACTACATGCACCCATCACATAGGATGCTTGTGCTCCTGCCAATTAAGGGCATAATTCTAGCTTTACGCTTTCTATAGGCTAAAGCTGTATGTTTACAAGATTGCCCATTGGCCAAATCCAGCCTTGAGATGCTAATAAGTATTACCCCAACTTGTAAAGAAGTCACTGTCTCTTTTCTACCAAGCTTCATAGCTATCAAGCTCCTTGCTATTCCTTCCATCAAGCTCCGCTCACAAGCATACTACCAGCCTCTGCAATACGGAGGGATGCCAGCAACCAGAAAGGGCCACCAAGCCTTAGATCCAGGAAATCTGCAAAAGAAGGGCCTTTGCTGAAGCTACAGACAGACAGTGTCATATTGCTAGTCCCACCAGATCAGAAGAGAGCCTGCCAAGTCTTAAAGAGGACTGGGCCCCCGAGGGTAATCCTTTAGCCCAGAGGGGGAGGACTAGCCCAAGTTTGGTAGTCCAAACATCTGCTACAGCCTTAAAGCAGCAGACTGACGAGCCACAACATTGTGTACCAGCTTGTAAAGCATGCCCAGTGCCCAGCCGCACACTGCATGTCCTCACTCTGTTGTGAGAGAAGGGAGCTATCTGCTTGGCCGCTCTGCAGCCCTCAATGTGCCAGGGAAATTCAGAGCACTGTCCATGCCCATGATTCAATGTCAGGACTATCTATGAGTGTCCCGTACAAAGGACTGCCTCATAACCTTAGAAACAGGAAAGCAGTCACTGAGAAGAATCAGCACCACTCACTCTGTTTGAGCCAAGCCAAGGGAAACCGCTGCTTCATGCAGCCACCCCTGCCCCCTCAAATCCAGAGCCACTTTGCCAGCCCCCTGCACAGCACAGGATCAGAGACATCTGAGCCCGCCTACAGGGGAACAGCCACCCTGCCTTGCTGGGCCAACCCTGCCAGGGACTCTCCCCAGGCAGCCAGCCCTACAGCCTCTGACAGGGAACAGCCCGCCGGCAGGGGCAGCCACTCCAGGGAAACATGCTGAACAGCAGGGCCTAGGTCTTGCCCCCATCACGACCCCGCAGCTGCAGGAAGAGAAAGCTGCCCCCACCGCCACCATCAGGAGGGAAGCCCCCGCTGCAGCCTCAGCCCCAGGATCCCTGTCCCAGAACACACCAGGAACTAGCCCCATAGAATAGAATAGAATAGAATAGAATAGAATAGAATAGAATAGAATAGAACAGAACAGAATTGAATTAACCAGGTTGTAAGAGACCTTTGAGATCATCAAGTCCAACCTATCATCCAACACTATCTAATGCAGGGCAGGCAGCAGCCAGCTCGCCGTAGCCTAGCAACTAGCCATATTACAAATAAAGGACACAGTGTACCTTTTCACATGTGCAGCACCAACTAATATTCAGTTCCAAGCCTCCTGCACCCGGCCACGTGACAGTTCTTAGCTTAAGCCTCTGACACATTTCTGTGTAGAGTTAAAGCAGCCGCAAGCATCTTGTCAAGTCACCATCCAGCGGACACGTTGTGGAATGGAACCCTTTGTTCCTTAATCAAAATTAATTCTGTAAATATTCTAATTGGGCTCGAATTGTGCATACAAAACCAGTTATGGGATGTATCTCACAATCATGCACTAGAATCCATATATAAAATAGTGATTAAATGTTTGTATTATTTTAAAATATTAATTTAAAAATTAACTGTCATATTTCAAATTTCATATTCATAAACTAATAACCTCTTAATCACAGATATAGAGAATAACATCTTTGTTTGCTTTTGCTTCCATGCATGGCCTTTGCTCTTGCTTTCTGTTTTATTAAATTGCTTCTATCTTGATTCCTGCACTTTTGTTATATTTTCCCTCTCCCCCATCCATCTAAGAAGCGGAGTGATACAGTGGCCTTGGTGGGCATCTGGCCCCCAGCCAGGGTTAAACCACCATACATGGGCACAAGTTTTCTGCTATCTGTAGATCTGGAAGGGAATAATTTAAACTACTAACAAAAATTAATTTCTAGAGCTATGTTTCTCAGCTTTCATGGAACTAGAGATCAAGGATGATCAGGTAGAGTGCCTGTGGTTTGAAATTAGAGGGAAGACCAAAAAGGCAGACATCCTGGTTGGGGGCTGTTAAGAACACCCAGCCAGGATGCAGAAGTTAATGAATGTGCTTGAAGATGAGCCACTGGGGTAGACGGCCAGCCTGTTTCTGCAATGAACTTCTGCGTGAATTAAAGGAAAAAAAGAGGGTGTATCTTCTTTGGAAGGAAGGAGAGGTAACCCATGAAATATTTAAGGATGTTGCTAGGTCATGTAGGAAAAAAAATAGAGAGGCAAAAGCCCATTTATAGCTTAGACTAGCCACTTCTGTGAAGGAAACAAAAAATCTTTCCACAAATATATTAATAGCAAGAGGAGGGGCAAGGACAACTTCCACTCCTTGGTAGACGTGGAGGGAAACATAACAACAAAAGATGAGGAAAAGGCAGAGGTACTTAAAACCTTCTTTGCCTCAATTTTTAATAGCAGGATATGTTGTCTTCTGGACAACTGGCCTCCTGAGCTGGAAGATGGAGGCAGGGAGCAGTATATACAATACAATACAATAAATCATGTTGAAAGAGACCTTCAGGATCATCGTGTCCAACCCATCAACCAATCCAACCCACATAAACAACTAAACCATGCAACCAAGCACCCCATCAAGTCTCCTCCTGAACACCTCCAGTGAAGGTGACTCCACCACCTCGCTGGGCAGCCCATTCCAATGGGCAATCACTCTCTCTGTATAGAGCTTCTTCCTAACCTCCAGCCTAAACCTGACCTGGCGCAGCCTGAGACTGTGTCCTCTTGTTCTGGTGCTGGCTGCCTGGGAGAAGAGGCCAACCTCTGCCTGGCTACAACCTCCCTACAAGTAGTTGTAGACAGCAATAAGGTCTTCCCTGAGCCTCCTCTTCTCCAGGCTAAGCAACCCCAACTCCCTCAGCCCCTCCTCAGAGGGCTTGTGCTCCAAACCCCTCACCAACTTCATTGCCCTTCTCTGGATACATTCCAGCAAGTCAACATCCTTCCTAAACGGAGAGGCCCAGAACTAGACACAGGACTCAAGGTGTGGCCTAACCAGTGCAGTGTACAGGGGCAGAATGACCTCCCTGCTCCTGCTGGCCACACTGTTCCTGATGCAGGCCAGGATGCCATTGGCCTTCTTGGCTGCCTGGGCACACTGCAGGCTCATGTTCAGCCTACCATCAACCAGTATCCCCAGGTCCCTCTCTGCCTGGCCGCTCACCAACCACTATGACCGCAGCCTGTAGCACTGCATGGGATTGCTGTGGCCAATGTGCAGAACCCGGCACTTGGATGTGTTAAATCTCATGCCGTTGGATTCTGCCCATCTGTCCAGCCTGTCGAGGTCCCTCTGCAAAGCCTCTCTACCCTCCAGCAGACCAACTCCTCCCCCCAGCTTGGTGTTGTCTGCAAATTACTGATGATTGACTCAATGCCCTCATCCAGATCATCAATAAAGATGTTGAAGGGCATTGGGCCCAGCACTGATCTTTGGGGCACACCACTAGTGCCTGGCTGCCAGCTGGATGTGGCACCATTCACCATCACTCTCTGGGCTCGGCCCTCCAGCCAGTTCCTAACCCAACGCAGTGTACTCCTGTCCAAGCCATGGGCTGATAACTTGGCCAGGAGGCTGATAGCTTGGCCAGTGATCTCCCCTGTGATGCAGGAGGAAGTTGACAGAGTCTTCCTTAGCTGCTTGGACCCCCACAAGTCCATGGGACTGGATGGGATCCATCCTAGGGTGCTGAGAGAGCTGGCAGATGAGCTGGCCAAGCCACTCTCCATCATTTTTCAGCAGTCCTGGCTCACTGGAGAGGTCCCAGAAGACTGGAAGCTGGCCAATGTGATGCCCATCCATAAGAAGGCAGGTTGGATGAGCCAGAGTATTCCAAGTCTGTCAGCCTGACCTCAGTGCCAGGCAAGATTATGGAACAGGTTATCTTGAGTGCAATCACACAGCACTTACAGGATGGCCAAGGGACCAGGCCCAGCCAGCATGGATTCAGGAAAGGCAGGTCCTGCCTGACCAACATGATTTCCTTCTATGTTCAGGTGACCTGCCTGGTGGATGTGGGGAAGGCTGTGACTGTAGTTTACCTGGACTTCAGCAAGGCCTTTGATACCATCCCCCACAGCAGACTCCTGACCAAACTGGCAGCCCATGGCTTGGATAGCAGCCCTCTGCGCTGAGTTAGGAACTGGCTGGAGGGCTGTACCCAGAGAGTGGTGGTGAATGGTGCCACATCCATCTGGCAGCCAGTCACTAGTGGTGTCCCCCAGGGATCAGTGCTGGGCCTCATGCTCTTTAATATCTTTACTGATGATCTGGATGAGGGCATTGAGTCCATCATCAGTAAGTTTGCAGACAACACCAAGCTGGGGGGCTTTGCAGACGGACCTTGACAGGCTGGACAGATGGGCAGAATCCAATGGTAACACATCCAAGTGCCGGGTTCTGAACACTGGCCACAGCAACCCCATGCTGTGCTACAGGCTATAGAATGATACACCCTATTTTTTTCCCCTTAGTTCCTTTGATAGTAAATATAATTCAGTAGTTGCTTTCTTCAACTAATCAATCACCACTTTGTAATGGCTGAGAATTATTAATCTAGAAAACCATCAATGCATCTACTCAGATGTTTTATGACTTTGTTTACATGAAATAATTTGGTGCACCAGCTGTGTAAATTTGTAAAAAACTATTACATTGTAACATGTTACCCCAGAAATTGTTCAAATACCTTTTAAGAAAGAAGCTAATTCAAGTTTGGCTCAGTAGGCTCAGATCATAAGCTCGAGAGGGCTCTGGTTGGCCTGGTCTAGTTGAGGATGTCCCTGCTTACTGCAGGTGTGGTTGGACTAGATGACCTTCAGAGGTCCCTTCCAGCCTGGACCATTCTATGATTCTACAATTAATTACTCTCTTATACATTAAGGAAAAGAGCTATCTGTGAAATAATGTCAGGTTTCAAAACAAAAATATATTTAAAGCTCATATTTAAGGATCTTATGATAAATAGACATGATTTTTTTGCATCTTTGCTTGCTTAGAATGAATCAGTACGTACTTACTGGAAACAAACCTCTAGGAAACAGAAGGTGAGTGATCTCTTCTCCATCACCCATCAGTAAGAATCTGTTTATTGTTTAAATTCAGAAAATTAGTTTTTAAAGCTGACTTGATAATTTTTTAAAACATATAAAATATGAAAAATGCTTGCTTTTGGCAAGGAACACTTATCTTCTCACGTGCTTGTCTTCCTTTCTTTTCATTTCTTTATCCTTAGACTCTTTGTTCTAGTTCAAAGAGAATAAAAAAGTGCTGAGTTTTTTTCTTCTTTAGATCTCCAAATATAATATGGGTTAGTTGAGCTTGAACTTATAGGCTTCAGCTGTGACTTATGTCTGGAATGTCAGGGTTCAGAGAGGTTCATACAGTCCTTCTTAAAGCTCTTCTAAAAGTAATCTCTGGATTATTAATGAGCCTAAGAAAATGTAAAACAAAGCAATGTATCTTTTGTGAATGAAGCTTAGAATGTATAACAGCAAAACAGTCTGGTGGGAAAAAAGAAAAAGTACTGTTATTCTAATTGGCAAAAAAACCACCAAACCTAGTGTTATAAATATTTTGTACATATATATACGTGCCCTGATCTTATGGTTACAAAAAAAGAAAGGTGTTGTTTAAGTTGTTAAGTTATTAAAATGGCTTTTTATAACAGAGGTGATTTTCTGTAATCAATAGCAATTTCTAACACATTCTAATTAATTCATTTTCTCAGGAATGTACTTGTAGACTTCCTGCTTTAAAATTCCTTTATAGAATGAATAAATGTAGTAAGTAATTTCCATAAGTATGTATTAGTTTTAGGAAATGTAAAGTAGATTTGAATAAAGTGATATTTTTGCTAAGTACTTTTCTTATTGGGGTGAGATATCATTTTGAACAATATTAATGTTAAAGTAGTTCTTGCTGTGTTAAAAAGAACCATAGAATCATAAAATTGTTTATATTGGAAAAAAGCATTAAAATCAATAAGTTTGGTCATTAACCTAGCACTGCCTACCACTAAACCATGTCCCTAAATATCTCCCTGAGCAGCTTGTTCCAATACTTAACAATAAAAATTTTCCTTAGTATTGAATCTAAATCTCTTCTGGAGGAACTTCTCTGGTCCTATCACTTGCTACTTGGAAGAACAGACAACACTTTTTCAGGTAGATGTAGAGCAATAAGTAAGATCTCCCCTCAGGCTCCTTTCCTCCATGTTAACCAACCCCAGCTTTCTGAGCTGCTCTTCATGGGATTTATTCTCCAGTCCTTTCACCAGCTTTGTTGTCCTTCTTTGGATGCACTCCAGGACCTCAATGTCCTTCTTGTCATGATGGGCCCAAAACTGAACACAATATTCAAGGTGCCGCCTCACCAACATCGAATACAGGAGGACAAGGGGAAAGGTTAAGATGATTGCCACCAGGAGGTGCTTATGCTGTCCGCTGAGCTGGCATGCCAAAAGGCTGAAGGAAAGAGCCTTGTGAAGAAATAAAAAGGTCCTGTTTGGGCTAAAACACCAGAATTAAGCAGCTTTGACACAGGAACTGACTGAAGATTTTTAATTAATTATCTACAAAATTAATATTAAAGTTACCTTTTTAGACTCATTGCCATATTGAAGGTAATGAGTACATGCCAAACATATATGACTATATTACTAAACTCTTTATCCAAATCACATAGAAGGTAGCAACAGACAGCTTTAGGATAAAAAATACACCCTGGAAGGATAAGGTCTATCAGAGATGGTTGATGAGATGTGCTTTTCTCCCTCCATTAAGAAATGGATGCTTCTTGGTGACAATTGTATGTGGCCTAAATTTTGCTAGCATTAATATTATAGAATAGCACTATTACAAGGATTTGTAGCTCAGATTTTTTCAAATGGCACCTGGGAATTATTAACTTGAGCTCAACTTTTGCAGTTAGTTCATTTATCAAGAACAATTCTTAATCTATTTTATTTGTTGTTTTAATAAATTAAACCTGTTTGTTGGTTGGGTTTTTGTTTGTTTGTTTTGAACTTTGAAAAACTATATCAGTGAAAATCCTTAGCAGGGCTCTGAAGTAGGCAAACATCAGGATTTATTACAGAATTACAGAATCAACCAGGTTGGAGGAAAACTCCAAGGTCACCAAGTAACCTGGCACCCAGATCAATCTTCCCTTTCAGCACTTCTTGTAGAAGGCAGTCACATTTGCTAAACTCCAATCAACTAGGACCTCCCCAGTTAGCCAAGACTGTCAGTAACTGATGGAAAGTGGTTTGGAGAATGCTTCCACCAGCTCCCTTAGTATCTGTCTCATTTCATCCTGTCTCATAGACTTGTGTGCTCTAAGTGGTGTAAGAGATCACTAAACAATTCTCCTTGGATTATAAAATTGTAGAATTGTTTTGGTTGAAAAAGACCTCTAAGATCATAGAGTCCAACCGTTGACCTAACACCACTTGCAGTCATTAAACCATGTCCTGAAGTGCCATGTCCACAGGTTTACTGAACACCTCCAGGGATGTTAACTTCCTGGGCAACCTATTCCAATGCCTGACCAGTCTTTCATAAAGATATTTTTCCTAATATCCAATCTAAACCTCCCCTGGCACAATTTCAGGCTGTTTCCTCTCATCCTATCACTTGATACTAAAGAGAAGAGATCTACCTGCACCTCTCTACAGCTTCCTTTCAGGTAATTGTAGAGAGCAATAAGGTCTCACCTCAGATTCTTCTTTTCCAGGCTAAACAATTCCAGTTCCTGTGGTGAATGATGCTTATGTCCAAAATTATGTCCCAGCTATTGCCAGGACATGTCCCTACATGCTCTTCTCAAATGCCCTCCTTCCCCTCCCTTCTGGAGGGGGGATTTTGGCGCCAAATTAACAAAGGGTCATGGCATCAGTGGGTCCAGGTAAACAACCTGCCTGGGCATGTTTTCTACCTCTGTGGTAAACAAAGTTCACACGACTTTCTCATGCTTGCCTTGTTTACTGCATATGCCCATATTATATTTGGTAAAATACCATATAATTGGTTAATTACTCTGTGTACAAAGTGTGCTTATTGGTCTAGTATTCATCGTGGCTGTTTTGGTAAACAAGTGCCTGTGCTCATGCTTGTGTTTACCCCACGCACCACATTGTCAAAAGGTCCGCATTGCCTGGGATTGAACCAGGGACCTGAGCACCTTGCTTTGGACCACAACCACTCACCTGAGTGGACCTCTGTTGCTGTTGGCAACAGCCAGATCAGCCATTGCTGGCCATTGCCTGGCTATGGGTGACGCTGTACTGGGTGCAAGCCCTGTGGACCATATCCTGTGTCCCACAGATGGACTCAGCCATTCCCTGATGCATTGCTGAGCAAGGGAACTGTGGTAGCCAGTATGCACCACTCCTCCCACACTGCTACAGCCCCCACCCCAAGCAGGGACATTGCATTGTCCAACCGGCAGCCATCCCAGCTGAATCCCAGGAGCCATGGAGAGAACCACCCCAACCAATCTCTCACTGAGGAGCCATTCTGCTGCGCCCTGTGAACCATGTCGAAAAGGCTTTTCCCACGAGTGGGAAGCCCTTTCTCAGTCAACACGCCCCACAGAATAAGCTGCAAAAGCCTCCAAAAGTTTCCCTGGAAGGCACCAGGAACTTTTACTCTGGAGGAAGCAGCAGCCATGTGGTGCAGCACTGTGTGATCAGCGCCATTTTTTATTCCCTTATTACGGCACATCCATATCACTATTTCAGGACTATAAGCACAGCATCAAGTAAAAAGTCTGCAAAAGTTCTTAGTTTGTAAGTAAACCAAATATTTCCTTATAAAGTTTCTGTTAAGGTTTCTGCCAAACCGCTTTGTTCTGTGGGCTTGTGGGTCACAGGCCAGTCCCTCTCTTTCCAATTCAAGCTTTGTTTCTAGATTTCTAAATTATCTAATTCATCTAAATTGTTCAAATTGCCCATACACATACATTTTGTAGAGATAATTGTTCCAACTGAATACTTGTACCTGTAAATATCAAGTGTAAATAATTTGTGGCATCGATTTGTGGCTCACTGGAGAGGTCCCAGAAGACTGGAAGCTGGCTAACGTGGTGCCCATCCACAAGAAGGGCCGGTTGGATGAGCCAGGGAATTATAGGCCTGTCAGCCTGACCTCAGTGCCAGGCAAGATTATGGAACGGGTCATCTCGAGTGCGATCACACAGCACTTACAGGATGACCAGGGGCTCAGGCCTAGCCAGCATGGATTTAGGAGGGGCAGGTCCTGCCTGACCAACCTGATCTCCTTCTATGATCAGGTGACCCGCCTGGTGGATGTGGGGAGGCCTGTGGATGTGGTCTACCTGGACCTCAGCAAGGCCTTTGACACCGTTCCCCACAGCAAACTCCTGGCCAAGCTGGCAGCCCGTGGCTTGGACAGGAGCACACTGCGTTGGGTTAGGAACTGGCTGGAGGGCCGAGCCCAGAGAGTAATGGTGAATGGCACCACATCCAGCTGGCAGCCTGTCACTAGTGGTGTGCCCCAGGGATCAGTACTGGGCCCCATGCTCTTCAACATCTTTATTGATGATCTGGATGAGGGCATTGAGTCCATCATCAGTAAATTTGCAGATGACACCAAGCTGGGGGCAGCAGTTGATTTGCTGGAGGGCAGAGAGGCTTTGCAGAGGGACCTCGACAGGCTGGACAGATGGGCAGAGTCCAATGGCATGAGATTTAACACATCCAAGTGCCGGATTCTGCACATTGGCCACAACAACCCCAGGCAGTGCTACAGGCTGGGGTCAGAGTGGCTGGAGAGTGGCCAGGCAGAGAGGGACCTGGGGGTACTGGTTGATTGTAGGCTGAACATGAGCCTGCAGTGTGCCCAGGCAGCCAAGAAGGCCAATGGCATCCTGGCTTGCATCAGGAACAGTGTGGCCAGCAGGAGCAGGGAGGTCATTGTGCCCCTGTACACTGCACTGGTTAGGCCGCACCTTGAGTACTGTGTCCAGTTCTGGGCCCCTCAGTTTAGGAAGGATGTTGACTTGCTGGAACGTGTCCAGAGAAGGGCAACAAAGCTGGTGAGGGGTTTGGAACACAAGCCCTATGAGGAGAGGCTGAGGGAGCTGGGGTTGCTTAGCCTGGAGAAGAGGAGACTGAGGGGTGACCTTATTGCTCTCTACAACTACCTGAAGGGAGGTTGTAGCCAGGCAGAGGTTGGCCTCTTCTCCCAGGCATCCAGCACCAGAACAAGAGGACACAGTCTCAGGCTGCGCCAGGGCAGGTTTAGGCTGGATGTTAGGAAGAAGTTCTACACGGAGAGAGTGATTGCCCATTGGAATCGGCTACCCGTGGAGGTGGTGGAGTCACCTTCACAGGAGGTGTTCAGGAGAAGACTTGATGGGGTGCTTGGCTGTATGGTCTAGTTGTTGGGTGGGTTGGATTGTTTGATGGGTTGGACGCGATGATCTTGAAGGTCTCTTCCAACCTGGTGTATTGTATTGTATTGTATTATTGTATTGTTTGTATATAAATTGTTAATTTTTTTATTAATATCTCTGCTGATCATTAATAACTATAATATTTATAACAGTTCCTTCAGCTATTCCTTATAAAACTTATTCTCTAGACCCTTCAACAGCTATAGAATAGAATAGAATAGAATAGAATAGAATAGAATAGAATAGAATAGAATAGAATAGAATTAACCAGGTTGCAAAAGACCTTCGAGATCAAGTCCAACCTATCACCCGACAGGATCTATGAACTAAACCATGGCACCAAGAACCCCATCAAGCCTATTCCTAAACACCTCCAGTGATGGTGACTCCATCACTTCCCCAGGAAGCACATTCCAATGGAAAATCATTCTCTTTATGAAGAATTTCTTCCTAACATTCAGCCTAAACCTCCCCTGGCGCAGCTCGAGGCTGTGTCCTCTTGTTAGTATCACAGTATCACTATCACTACGGTTGGAAGAGACCTCGAAGATCATTGAGTCCAACCTGTCACCACAGACCCCATGACTAGACCATGTCACCAAGTGGCACGTCCAATCCCCTCTTGAACACCTCCAGGGACGGTGACTCCACCACCTCCCCAGACAGCCCATTCCAATGGCGAACGACTCTCTCAGCGAAGAACTTTCTCCTCACCTAGAGCCTAAACTTCCCCTGGCGCAGCTTGAGACTGTGTCCCCTTGTTCTGGTGCCGGTTGCTAGAGAGAAGAGGCCAACCCCTTCCTGGCTACAACCACCCTTCGGGTAGTTGTAGAGAGCAATGAGGTCTCCCCTGAGCCTCCTCTTCTCCAGGCTAAACAATCCCAGCTCCCTCAGCCTCTCCTCATAGGGCTTGTGCTCAAGGCCTCTCACCAGCCTTGTTGCCCTTCTCTGGACACGTTCAAGTGTCTCAATGTCCTTCTTAAAAGGAGGGGCCCAGAACTGGACGCAGTACTCAAGGTGTGGCGTAACCAAAGCAGAGTACAGGGGCACAATGACCTCCCTGCTCCTGCTGGCCACGGTATTCCTAATGCAGGCCAGGATGCTGTTGGCCTTCTTGGCCACCTGGGCACACTGCTGGCTCATGTTCAGGCGGCTGTTGATCAGCACCCCTAGGTCCCTCTCTGTTTGGGAGCATTCCAGCCACTCCAGGTGCTGGTTCCGATGCTGGTTGCCTGGGAGAAGAGACCAACCCCCACCTGGCTACAACCTCCCTTCAGGGAGTTGTAGAGAGCAATAATGTCTGCCCTGAGCCTCCTCTTCTCCAGGCTAAGTAACCCCAGCTCCCTCAGCCTCTTCTCACAGGATTTGTGCTCCAAACCCCTCACCAGCTTTGTTGCTTTCTTCTGAGCATGTTTAAGCAAGTCAACATCTTTCGTAAACTGAGGGGCCCAGAACTTCACACAGTATTCAAGGCGTGGGCTAACCAGTGCTGAGTACAGGGGCAGAATGACTTCCCTGCTCCTGCTGGCCACACTGTTCCTGATGCAGGCCAGGATGCCATTGGCCTTCTTGGCTGCCTGGGCACACTGCTGGCTCATGTTCAGCCTACTATCAACTAGTATCCCCAGTTCTCTTTCTGCCTGGCCACTTTCCAACCACTCTGACTCCTGCCTGTAGCACTGCATGGGGTTGTTGTGGCCAATGTGTAGAGCCCGGCACTTAGAAGTATTAAATCTCATGCCCTTGGACTCTGCCCATCTGTCCAGCCTGCCAAGATTCCTCTGCACAGCTCTCCTACTCTCCAACAGATCAACACCTGCCCCCATCTTGGTGTCATCTGCATATTTACTGGTGATGGACTCAATCCCCTCATCCAGATTATCGATAAAGATATTAAAGTGCATGAGGCCCAGCACTGATCCCTGGGGGACACCACTAGTGACTGGCTGCCAGATGGATGTGGCACCATTCAACACCACTCTCTGGTTTGGCCCTCCAGCCAGTTCCTAACCCAGCACAGAGTGCTGCTGTCCAAGCCATGGTCTGACAGCTTGGCTAGAAGTTTGCTGTGGGGGACAATGTCATTCTCTGGACATGCTCTAGTACCTCTATGTCCTTCTTGAAGTGAGGGGACCAAAATTGAGGTCTCTTTATGTAGTCTTCATTCTGGACCCTATCCCTACTTTCCAGATCAGTGGACTAGCTAAGCATAACCCAACTGGTCTTACCATTTAAACTGGAGGCAAAGAGGACATTAACTACCTCAGCCTTTTCTTCATCCTTTGCCACTATATTTCTCCCCATATCCAAAATAAAAAAAAAAAAAATAAAAAGAATGCAGATCCTCCTTAGCCCACCCTCTGTTGCTAATGCATTTCTAGAAATATTTTTTACCATCTTTTACAGCAGCAGCCAAAGCAAAACCCCTAGTTGGGCTTTGGCCCTTCTAATTTTCTTACTGCATAACCTCATGGCATCATTGTAGTCCAATCTTGGTTTAGCTGCTCCATCTTCCAGGGGTCATAAAATCTATTTTTTCCCCCCTGACTTCCAGCCAAGGCTCACTGATCAGCCAATCCAGTTTTCTCTTGCATTGGTTCATCTTTGGGCACATGGGGACAATTTGCTCTTGTGTCTGTACGAATTCCTTCCCGAAAAACATCCAGACTGCTTGGACTGCTTTGCCCTTCAGGGCTGCCTCCTAGGGGGAATCTGTTAACCAGTCTCCTAAACAGGACAAAGTCTGTGTTTTGAAATTCTAAGGCAGCAGTTCTATTGATTTCTCCCCTTACTTCTCTGAAAATTAAAAATACCATTTTGTGATCACTATGCCCAAGACAGCCTCCAGACATCACATCACCCACAAGTCCTTCCCTGTTCCCAAATGAGAAGTCTAGATCTCTGGTTTGCTTATCTTCCAGCTGTGTCAGGAGATTATTTTCCATGCACTCCAGAAAACCCCTGGACTGTTTCCTCTCTGCTGTATTGTATTTCTAGCAGACATCTGGTAAGCTGAATTCCCTCATGAGAACAAGGGCTATCAGGAAGTGATTGTACCTCTGTATTCAGCACTGGAGATATTGCAGCTTGAACACTGTGTTCAGTTTTGGGTGCTGTAGCATGAGAGACATTGAGGTCTTGGAGAGGGTCCAGAGAAGGGCAACAAAACCAGCGAGGGATCTGTAGAACGTATCTTATGAAGAGCGACAGAGAGAACTGGGTTTGTTTAGTCTGGAGAAGGCTGAGTGGAGACCTTATTGTTCTCTACAACTACTTGAAAGTTTGTAGTATGGTAGGTGTTCGTTTCCTCTTTCAAGCAGCAAGTGACAGAACAAGAGGGAATGGCGTCAAATTGTACCAGGGGAGGTTTAAGCTGGATATTAGGGAAAAATTCTTTGCTGTAAGAGTGATTGGACTTTGGAACAAGATGCCCAGGGAGACAATGAATCACCATCCCTGGAAGTGATAAAAAAACATGTAAACAGACACTTTGGGACATGGTTTAGTGGTCATGGTAGTGTTTAAATGACTGTTGGACTGTAACTTTAGAGGTCTTTTCCAACCTTCATTATTCTATGACTCAATCTATGACTGCAAAATTTCTCCTGGCTTCTTACATAATATTTCACCTGCCACTAGATCCTGGTTTTGCAATCTGTGACAGACTCTGAACATGATTGGATTTCCTCCTGATTCTTACCTACAAACACTCAACCCTATCATATCCATTCTTCAGCTCTAGACAATCAAAATAATTCCTGACATACAGGGCCACCCTACTACCACTCCTGCTTTGCCTATCCTTTCTGAAGAGTTTGTAACTATCCATTGCAGCATTTCAGTTGTGTCATCCCACCATGTTTAAAGGACATCTTAAGAACAAGGAACTACATTTAAATCTCAGACAGGAACAGATATTTAACTTACTAACTGGATGAACTTCTAAAACACAGTTTTAACTTACAACATTTCCTTCTGTTTTGCTCATTGAATATTCCCGCAGCAAAACCTTCCAAAAGACCCTAGAGGGAAATGTTTCCTAGCCTTGAAAGCAGCTCTGTCTCAAAGATCCAACATTATATAGACTACAATTAAATGGCACAGCTGCTCTGGGTTAAGTCAGCAATAGTCATTTTTAGATTCAGTTCAGGTCTTCAAATTTCTCCAAGACAGGAAAAAAGCAATAGCATCTTTCAAGTAAATTTTCTTCTTCCTTCACAGGGAAAACACTTCTTTTCCTTCCAGAGCAAACACTATCAACACAGCAGTTTTGAAGATATGAATTTCAGTATGTATGTTCATTCACAAAAGGCATTGAAGATGAACATTTACCAACACATAGAAGTCACCATGGTTTATGAGAATTGTTTTATAGAAAGAAGATTATTAATGTCTTTAAATGAATAAGTTGTTATAATTGAGGAGAATTTTAATGATAGAAACATTGGGCAAGATATATTATTACCAGAAAATTCCCCATTTCTTTATTAAAAAAAAAAAAAAAAGCGTACTAAATATATTTGTAGATACCAAATATGTAATCTGATGTAGAAAAGTTAAAACAAGTTAAAGCAATATTTTTGGGGTTTTTTTTAAGGTAATAATAGCTGTTTCTATTTTAGAGCTGCTGGGGTTTTTCTCCCTAATATTTTCAAGACAGCCTAGTTCAGAGTACAGTTAATAGGATGATTGGATTCTTCATTGCCCTGAATTTGCTGTATAATGAAAGCCAGAACATCGTTATACACAAATGACAGTGCTTTTACACATACTAGATCTCAGAGAAATGGTGCAAGTTATCTTTCTTCACCTTCATTGCTGTGAGTGACTTTACTACTTCCCTTAGAGATCATAGAATCATAGAATCATAGAATCAGTCAGGGTTGGAAGGGACCACAAGGATCATCTAGTTCCAACCCCCTGCCATGGGCAGGGACACCCTACACTAGATCACGCTGACCAGAGCCTCATCCAGCCTGGTCTTAAACACTTCCAGGGACGGGGCCTCAACCACCTCCCTGGACAACCCATTCCAGGGCTTCACCACTCTCATGGTGAAAAACTTGCTCCTCACATCTAGTCTGAATCTCCCCACCTCCAGCTTCATTCCATTCCCCCTAGTCCTATCACTACCACCAGCATCCCCAAGTCCCTCTCCTCAGGGCTGCTCTCCAGCCAGTCACTGCCCAGCCTGTACTTGTGCCTGGGATTGCCTCGACCCAGATGCAGGACCCTGCACTTGGTCTTGTTGAAGCTCATGAGTTTGGCTTGTGCCCACCTCTCCAGCCTGTCCAGGTCCCTCTGGATGGCATCCCTTCCCTCCAGCGTGTCCACTGCACCATACAGCTTGGTGTCATCAGCAAACTTGCTGAGGGTGCACTCGATGCCACTGTCCATGTCACCCACAAAGATGTTGAACAAGACAGGTCCCAGGACTGATCCCTGAGGGACTCCGCTTGTCACTGGCCTCCACTGGGACATGGACCCGTTGACAGCCACTCTTTGGGTGCGGCCATCAAGCCAGTTCTTTATCCATCTAGTGGTCCATCCATCAAACCCATGTGTCACCAGCTTGGAGACCAGGAGGTGGTGCGGGACAGTGTCAAAGGCTTTGCTCAAGTCCAGGTAAATGACATCAGTTGCTCGCCCCTCATCTATTAATGCTGTCACCTGCTCATAGAAGGCCACCAGGTTTGTCAGGCAGGATTTGCCCTTGGCAAAGCCATGCTGACTATTCCCAATCACCTCTTCACTGTCCTTCTGAGTCATTAGTGCCTCCAGGAGGATCTGCTCCATGATCTTTCCGGGCACAGAGGTGAGACTGACTGGCCTGTAGTTCCCCGGTTCCTCCTTCTTGCCCTTTTGAAAATGGGAATAATGTTTCCCCTTTTCCAGTCTGTGGGGACTTCCCCAGTCTGCCATGACTTCTGGAATAGAATAGAGAGGGGCTTGGCAACCTCATCTGCCAGTTCTCTCAGCACCCGTGGGTGTATCCCGTCGGGTCCCATGGACTTGAACACTTTCAGGTTCTTCAGGTGATCACGAACCTGTGCTTCACTTATGATGGGCAGTTCTTCCTCCCCGTCCCTGGCATCGTCTGCCATGACACCAGGAGTGTGGCTGGAGGCCCTAGCAGTGAAGACTGAGGTAAAGAAGTGATTGAGTACCTCAGCCTTTTCCACATCACTTGTGATTAATTCACTACTTTCCTTTCTGAGGGGGCCCACACCTTCCCTAGTCTTCTTCTTGCCATTAACATACCTATAGAAATTCTTAGTGTTCCCTTTAACCCCCCTGGCTAGATTCAGTTCAAACTCTGTTTGAACTGAAGATAATATTCTCAACAGCTGTTTTTAACCATTTATTGATTTTGTGATGTTAGATGCTGTGCTATTGATACAGTTTGTGGAATCTGATGGGTGAAATGGAGATTAAAAATGTTGGTTGGACAGGTGACAGGCTCAGTAATATCCTATAAGAACACAAAATCCCACAAAAATCGAGATGTGCTACTCAACCAGGATTTGATTTTTATTTTGGTTTGGTTTATTTGGTTTCTTGGTGTTTTGTTTTTTTTTGGTTTTTTTTTTTGTCCAGAGAAAAGCAAATGATTTTTAAAAAAAAAAATAATTAAAAAAATGATGATCCAAAAAAAAGCCTGCACTCACATCTCACAAAGAAAACAGTCCTGTTCAAGTGTTAAAGAAAAAACCCAACCAAACATGTTATAATGGCATACTTTTGTAAAGTATTATATTAGACAATACTTCAGAAATCTCTTTAAGTGATTGGGGAAAAACAATTAAAGTAAATCAAGATGTACTGAATTTTAATTTTTTTTTAACCAAATAGATTTCTTCTTTGTCTCTGTCTACTAAAAGCAAACATAGCCTGTCATCTGAAAATCTGGATGTAAATATTATTATTCCCCTGCTCATAGCTCCTTTTCTAATATTATACATGTAATATACTGTGGTGGTTTGGCTCTGGCCGGGGGCCAGATGCCCACCAAAGCCGCTCTATCACTCCTCCTCTTTAAGCAAACAGGGGAAGAAGGGAAGGAAAATATAACAGAAGCCAGAGAGTAAAATAGGAACAGTTTAATAACACTAATAAGCAAATGGCAATAGACCGCGCGGAAGCAGAAAAAACAGCGAGAGATGTTAGTCTCTACTTCCCATCAGCAGGACAGTGGTCGGTCTTGGGAAGCAGGGCTCTCTAAGCTTGGTGGTTCCTTGGGAGGATGAATGCCATGGACGAATCCCCACACTTCCTTCTTTCACTTCATTCTTATACCTGAGCTGATGTCATATGGTATGGAATACCTCTTTGGCCAGTCTGAGTCAGCTGGCTCAGCTGTGTCCCCTCCCAAGATTTTGCCTGCCCCTTGATCCACTCTTGGGGCAGGCAAATGTTGAAAGGACACAGCCTGGATACTAGATTCAGCCGTAGCCAAAACACTGCTGTGTTATCAACTACTGCTGCAAAAAAACCACAGCACTAGAAAGATGCTGTGAGGAGAATTAACTCCATCTCAATTCAAACTCAATACAATCTCCACCCCTTATTCCATACCATTTGCATCATGCTCAGGTTCTACACATTTCAATACATTTAATCATCTCATTTGATTCTTCAAAACAATAATTTCTTGCTTACATTCACAATGTGATCTACATACTTAAACCATCTCAATACTCCAACATATAGAGATTTATGTCAATGTCTCAGTCCTCTATTAAAGAGAGTTTGCTTTGTTGTTTTTGTTATTCTGTTCTTGAACACCAGCTCCAGCTGGTCTCAACCGTTGTGTCGCTCTTGATCCTTGCAAACCTTCATCAGTCTGGATTCTTCTTACTTCGCTACTTTCTGCAACATGCAACTCACATTATTCACATTCCAAATTACCTTTCTCCCCAGTGTTAGATCCCTTTGAGGCACACACTGAGTCTCCCCATTTCTTTTCATTACCGCCAAATACATCCAGGCCCCTGAGCAAAGACAATCCCACGAATGGGTTTGCCTTTCCCCTTGGGAGGAGCAACCCACACTGCCTTTCCTAGCCATTTTCCCATGTGTACTACAGGGACCTTATTTCCCCCCCACAGTGTGTGAGGGTTCTGTTTGGGCAGGACCAGGACGGTTAGCAGATCCTCGAGAATTAACCAGCCAAGTGGCTTCTGCTAAATTTGCATCCCAATGCCTCCATGCCCCATTACCCAATGCTTTCAGCATAGTCTTTAACAGTCCATTGTATCTTTCAACCTTCCCAGAGGCTTGTGGGTGATAGGGAATGTGATACACCCATTCGATGCCATGTTTCTTGGCCCAAGAGCTGATGGCATTGTTCCTGAAGTGAGTTCCGTTGTCAGACTCAATCTGTTCAGGGGTACTGTGCTGCCACAGGATTTGCCTTTCAAGGCCTAAGATGGTGTTCTGGGCAGTAGCATGATTTACAGGATATGTTTCCAACCAGCCTGTAGCTGCTTCTACCATGGTGAGGATGTAACACTTGCCTTGGCGTGTTCGTGGCAGTGGTCCAATATGGTCAATCTGCCAGGCCTCACCATAGCGAAAACCCAGCCACCGCCCTCTGTTCCAGGGAGACTTGGCTCTCGTGGCCCTCTTGATTGCAGCACAGGTTTCACAGTCATGTGTGACCTGTGTGATGGCTTCCATGGTCAAGTCCACCCCTCGGTCACGAGCCCACCTGTACGTAGTGTCTCTCCCTAGATGTCCTGATGTTTCATGGGCCCATTGAGCTACAAACAGTTCACCTTTTCGCTCCCAGTCTAGATCCACTTGAGCTATATCAAGTCTGGCAGCCTTGTCTGCATGCTCATTGTTTTGATGTTCTTCATTAGCATGAATTTTAGGTACATGAACATCAAAATGATGTACCCTCAGAGTCATGTTCTCCACCCGAGCAGCAATGCCCTGCCACAATGAGGCAGCCCAAATAGGCTTGCCCCTGTGCTGCCAATTGGTCTTCTTCCATTGTTGTAGCCATCCCCACAAGGCATTAGCCACCATCCAAGAATCTGTGTAAAGAGAAAGTACCGGCCACTTTTCTCTTTCAGCAATCTCTAGAGCTAGTTGGATGGCTTTCACCTCTGCATATTGACTTGATTCACCTTCTCCTTCAGTAGCCTCAACAACTCGTCGTGTAGGACTCCATACAGCAGCTTTCCACTTCCTATGGTTTCCTACCACACGACATGATCCATCAGTAAACAGAGCATAAGGCCTTTCATCTTCAGGTAACTCGTTGTATGGTGGTGCCTCTTGGGCATGAACCACTTCCTCAGGCAATGCTCCAAAATGTCTACCTTCTGGCCAGTCCATAATCTCTTCCAGAATTCCTGGGTGGTTTGGTTTTCCCAGTCGAGCTCGCTGTGTGATTAGTGCTACCCACTTACTCCATGTAGCACTGGTGGCATGATGAGTGGAAGGGATGTTTCTTCTGAACATCCAATGCAGCACAGGCAGCCTGGGTGCTAAGAGGAGAGGTGCCTCTGTACCCACTACATCTGATGCAGCTCCAACGCCCTCAGAGGCTGCTAAAATCTCCTTCTCAGTTGGTGGTATAGTGGTTAGCATAGCTGCCTTCCAAGCAGCTGACCCGGGTTCGTTTCCCGGCCAACGCACCAAAAAGGACTGTGGTGGTTTGGCTCTGGCCGGGGGGGCCAGATGCCCACCAAAGCCACTCTATCACTCCCCTCTTTAAGCAAACAGGGGAAGAAGGGAAGGAAAATATAACAGAAGCCAGAGAGTAAAATAGGAACAGTTTAATAACACTAATAAGCAAATGGCAATAGACCGCACGGAAGCAGAAAAAACAGAGCGAGAGATGTTAGTCTCTACTTCCCATCAGCAGGACAGTGGTCGGTCTCGGGAAGCAGGGCTCTCTAAGCTTGGTGGTTCCTTGGGAGGATGAATGCCATGGACGAATCCCCACACTTCCTTCTTTCACTTCATTCTTATACCTGAGCTGATGTCATATGGTATGGAATACCTCTTTGGCCAGTCTGAGTCAGCTGGCTCAGCTGTGTCCCCTCCCAAGATTTTGCCTGCCCCTTGATCCACTCTTGGGGCAGGCAAATGTTGAAAGGACACAGCCTGGATACTAGATTCAGCCGTAGCCAAAACACTGCTGTGTTATCAAAAAAACCACAGCACTAGAAAGATGCTGTGAGGAGAATTAACTCCATCTCAATTCAACTCAATACATATACCTTCCAAACCACTGACTTCTCCTCACAATCTTTCCTTACAAAAAGCATTCTGCACACTAGGAAATGGATGAATGAACCATAAGATGCCTTTATCTTTTTCTGAATGGAGACTCGCTTCTTTGAACTTAACATCCTAGAAAGTGTATGTATTTCAATGAGTTGAATTTAAGGGGAAACCAAAATGTAAAAAATGAACAAAACAAAACAAAAACAAACAAACAAACAAAACCAAATAGTGACTTAGATAACATTGCCTTTGTTTTAATAGGCAAGAATCTGATAGGCTTAATGTGGCATGATTTTTCTTTCTTGAAGGTTTAAATATATTTTCTTAGCTCTGGAAGATGGGGTTTGAGTATTCCAGTTCATATTGTAATTAAATATATTGTAAGTGATACTAATCACTATCTTGAATAGCAAGTGATATTTTAATTCTATATTCTCTGCTTTATCTGGAGGCATAAGATGTACTTGAGAAGTGAGCAAGACTTATGATGCCCTAATAATTTTCTGATGAAAACTATAGGTAATAATAATTATTTCTAATCTGCTTCCTCTTTTATTTTTACAGTTTCTTCACTGTCCTTCAAGAAGACTAATTGATATCAGTGGGACTCACACAGTTAAAATGTACTGATCTCTTTTGAATGGGGTGCTTTGGTGCCATGGTTTAGTTGCTTAGGTGCATTGGATTGGTTGATAGGTTGGACGTGATGATCTTGAAGGTCTCTTCCAACCTGGTTTACTCTATTCTATCTATTAAAAAAAAGAATATTTCTCTATTAATAGCTATGTTAGGAATGCCTTAAGACAAATGGATGCTTATTACAAAAATAATAATGTATGATTAATGAATATGAGCTCCCAAATTCTTTTAATTCAGTGCACTATAGATATAATTTCAAGACTATTTACTGCACAATATAACACAAAACTAGACATAAAATGCAGGTCAAAAGCTAGAAATGCTTGCATCATGTCACAGAATGCCATTACTGGCTGTTTCATCACTATTTAAGGAATTCCAAGATAAGAAGATACACCTGATTAATTTTTATTATTATTACTATTTTTTACTGTCCTTATAAGGACTATTTCATAAATTTGTATGAAAATTTTTTAAACATCTATCTTTTTATCATTTGGCAAAATGAGTTTCTACTACATATTTTTTAATATATTAAGTGTACTTCTTTGAGTGTCTCTTCTTTTTGCCTAGCAGAATCATCATAAGATGAGTTAGGGATTCCAAATTCACTACACACATAAGGGAAAAAAAAGAGAGAAAGAAAGAAGTATTTGCTTTGTAGTTTCTCAATGCAATCCATGATTCAATATTCACTATTTAGGCTTACTCATAGTGTATATTCCAAACTATATTGCTCTGAGCTGGTCTTTTTCTCTTGATTATGGAGTACATATTTGTGATGTATTTATACTGAAAAAATAAACATATTCCACAGCTAAGATGTTTGATTGATGGAAGAATAGAATAGAATAGAATAGAATAGAATAGAATAGAATAGAATAGAATAGAATAGAATAGAATAGAAGTTGGAAGAGACCTTTGAGATCATCGAGTACAACCTATCGTCCAACACCATCTAATCAATTAAACCATGGCACCAAGCATCCCATCCAGTCTCTTCCTAAACACCTCCAGTGATGGGGACTCCACCACCTCCTCGGGCAGCACATTTCAAAGGCAAATCACTCTTTCTATGAAGAATTTCTTCCTAACATTCAGCCTAAACCTGCCCTGGTGCGGCTTGAGACTGTGTCCTCTTGTTCTGGTACTGGCCACCCGGGAAAAGAGACCAACCCCCACCTCTCTACAACCTCCCTTAAGGTCTCCCCCTGAGCCTCCTCTTCTCCAGGCTAAGCAACCACAGCTCCCTCAGCCTTGCCTCATAGGGCTTGTGCTCCAAACCCCTTACCAGCTTCGTTGCCCTTCTCTGGACATGTCCCACAAGTCAACATCCTTCCTAATCTGAGGGGCCCAGAACTGGATGCAGTACTCAAGGTGTGGCCTAACCAGTGCTGTCTACAGGGGCACAATGACCTCCCTGCTCATGCTGGCCACACTGTTCCTGACACAGGCCGTGATGCCATTGGCCCTCTTGGCCACCTGGGCACACTGCTGCCTCATTCTCAGCCTACTATCAACCAGTACCCCCAGGTCCCTCTCTACCTGGCTGCTCTCCAGCCACTCTGACCCCAGCCTGTAGCACTGCATGGGGTTGCTGTGGCCAGTGTGTAGAACCCACCACTTAGATGTGTTAAATCCCATGCCATTGGACTCTGCCCATCTGTCCAGCCTGTCAGGGTCCCTCTGCAGATGTCTCCCATCCTCTAACAGATCAACATCTGCCCCCAATTTGGTGTCATCTGAAAACTTACTGGTGATGGACTCATCACTCATCCAGATCATTGATAAAGATGCTAAAGATCATGGGGCCCAGCACTGATCCCTGGGGGACACCACTAGGGACTGGCTGCCATTTGCCACCACTCTCTGCAGTGGCTGCCACCACTCTTTGGGCATGGCCCTCCAGCCCATTCCTAACCCTGCACAGAGTGCACCTGTCCAAGCCGTGGGCTGACAGCTTGGCCAGGAGTTTGCTGTGAGGGACAGTATCAAAGGCCTTGTTGAACTCCAGGTAGACTACATCCACAGCCTTCCCCACATCCACCAGGAGGGTCACCTGATCATAGAAGGAGATCAGGTTGGTCAGGCAGGACCTGCCCTTTCTAAATCCATGCTGACTGGTTCTGATTCCTTGGCTGTCCTGTAAGTGCTGTGTGATTGCACTCAGAATGACCTGTTCCACAATCTTCCTGGCACTGAGGTCAGGCTGACAGGCCTATAATTCCCTGGCTCATCCAACCTGCCCTTCTTGTGGATGGGCATCACGTTGGCCAGCTTCCAGTCTTCTGGGACCTCTCCAGTGAGCCAGGACTGTTGCTACTAATATATTGACCCTTGCTATTAATGTATTGATACTTTCTGGTTTGCTCTCTCTTGCTTTTCCTAAAAATTGTCAATATTTTCTTTCCATCTTCTAAAGAAAGGTGTGGTAGTTTGACACCCATTATGAAAACAGGGTGGACAGCTTGCAAGTGCTTTGCCCTCCCTGCAGAGCGTTTTCCCCGGGAAACTGAGTCTGTTCCACTACCCCCTCCCTGCCCAGCTAGGATATAAAAGGGAGGGCATTGCAGTCATTAGGTCTCCTTTTTGGCTCCTGCCTCTCCTGGACAAGAGCTACTGCAACTGCCTTCCTGCTCTTCTGCCACGTGGTTGGGCCTTATCCTTCTCCCTGCTGCCTCCGTGCCTCTTCAGAGAGAGTGGTTTTGTATTCTTGTTTTTTCCCCCTCCCATCCATCCTTGTTCCTTGACCTTATGAACCTTACCTGTTATTGTTATATATATATCATTTAAAGACAACTCTTTACCTCTCTACTACCAGACTGGGAATGTGGGTGATTCCCGATTGTAGGGTGCCACCAGACTTCACTGTTGCCAAGTTGTCTATTAATGTGTGATGGTGGTGTTACTGTTTGGGAAAATGCTGCACAGGTGACAGTGATAGTGTTTTCCTGATAAGTTTTTTATGAACGTACATTAAGCATCAGTGATTGTGTATTGCATAAAATGGGGAAGGGATTTGGCCAGAGCACACCTGCTCCCATAATATAACAAATACAAGCAAATGTACTAACAAAGCTCTCAGTTTCCTAAGTTAGCTTCTAAACATTAAAATTCATAAAGAAAGCAGTTAATGTAAACCGTGGGGAACAGATTAAGTTTTCTCTTGTTAAACTCAAAATAAATATTTATCTTGCTATGTAGCATGGCATGTATCATCATGCTGTGTAGTCTGTGAAACAGAGTAGCCTGATTCTAAAATACCATTACTTTCAGAAAAGCTCATGAAATCCACCTTTTCATCTTTATTTTACCAGTTTTGCATCTGCATTATATAAAGGAGAAAACTTTAATACAAAAAGACATGATTTTTTTTTATATTTCCCCAAAATCAAATGAACATCAATGTTTATTAAATTACTTTGTTTATAACCTAGATATGTATTAATCAAGTGCATGAAGCAAGTTTGACTGAACTTCTTTCTAGTCAAGAATAAAGAATGGTCCTAGAATGAAACATGATTAGTCTTAATAAAAACTTATTTCAATTTTATTTTTGCTGAATCACTAAATGAGAACTTCTGTCAATAGAATTGCAATGCAATTTATTTATGTCTATCAGTTAGTTTATATAATTCAGTAAGGTCAGCAAAATTAATTACAAAATTTAAAAAAATGTGATGAAGGTCTGTAGTCCTCCTATCTTGAAATTGTTTGATTTCACAGATTTTAAGCCCAGAGACTTATAAGTATGACTGTATGCCCTGCTCTTCAGTAAATTTTATTCACTGACATATACATTAATGTTCTGGGAGATATGTGCTCTGGACTAAACCACCTTTACGTTCTCTTTCCCTGGTATCTTGTCCAAAGACAGTTCTGCCAGTCCATGGTCAGGGTCTGAAGCTATGATCTCATGTTTCACAGGAATGGCCATATCAGCAACCTTGATGAGCTACAGGCTTTCACATTTCTTCCTTTCTGAGAGTTTTATGTCTTATCACAAAGTGTGATTTTTATTTTTTTTAATTATCTTTGATGATTTTAATTCTATATTCTGAAATGGGACTAAAGGACTCTAACTTGATAGTCTGGCTTCAGTTTGTTAGGTATTCTTTCTTATCTCACATAAGTACATGCTCTTTCACTTACAGAACAAGATAACAGTGATGACTGTGACTCATTCTCTCCTTTTGGCAAAACAGGACTCTGAATCACAAAGTCTGAGATAAAAACATTTAAAGAATGAAGAAATGAGGGTAGTTTCTTTGGGGAAACTAACACAGTTCTGTGGATTTATGACAGAAATAAAGGAGTATTAGCCATTGTCTCTAATCAAATAGCTCTTATTTCCCTTCTTTCTCTCCTTTCTGTGTTAGACAAAACTGATTGCCATTTTGGCCCATATTTCATGGTGACTGAATTGGCACAATATGAGAGAGCCTGTAGAATGTATCAGGTGGGGACACCAAGTCTCCATCAGATCGAGCAGAAGGTACCCCTTAATAATCTGCTATGGTTGTATGGTTTTCCTGCCATTTTTGTCTTTCCTTGGAGAGAATTAGTAAAGAATATATCTGTAAGAAAGAATCAGTACGTGAATTTAAGTACAGTGTATTGGTTGAGGGTAGGTTATTTTTCATAAGGCTGTTTTTCTTGTGAGCTTACCTTTTTAAATACAGTGTTTATAAAAATGTATTGCCAGTTTCAATGCAGACAGTGGCACTAAGCTTACAGAACTAATATATACAGAAGGAAATCCTATTACCTTTGGTTAAAGAACCTGGTTATATGGATATTGATAATATAGAACGGAGAGAAAGCAATACTTACAAAGATGGGTTGGGCTTAATTATTTTAGAAAACACTGTTTAATGTTTTGAATGAAATTACATTCTAAACATAAATATAATTCATGCTAAATTTCCCATAAGAGCTTATTTTACTTTAGATGTATCTCTGAACAGACTTCCAAAGAAAAATCTTTCTTACCCAAGCTAAGATGACTGCAAGAAACATGGCATTCAGATCTAGTCACCTGAAATATCCTTTTTATTCAATAAAACAAAACAAAATCAATCAACCAATCAACAAACAAAAACAATAGCAGAAAGAAAAATAAAATACAAACAAAAAAAAATTTGGTTTGGCTTGTGTTTGAGATACTTTAGGATGAGATTAGTCATATCCTATTTAAGACATTTCTGTTATATCTTGTCCCCACTACAGAGGAAACTTAAGATGACTAGCTAGCATTAGCTGTCTCTATTTTAAATATCTACTTTTGGTCATATGAATCATGTACAGATTCACTATAACACATTTTTGCTCACAGCTTTGACTGAATTTCTAATGTGCTGACACAGGGAGATCAATCAAAACCTAACAGCCAACAGCTATTAAGACAGGTATTGCTTTTATTTAATGATGCTGGATGCAAAGGGGAAGCCCTCCCAGTTTGCATAACCAAAGATGGTGTCTACATGCTTTATATATACCTACAGTAATACATATGCATTACATTTCTGGGAAATTGTTTACATGTGCATGGAATCATTTAAATAGATAAAGTCCTTTTATTTCTTCCTGCCACTTTCTGACCTTCCAGCAATATTACAGTCTCTCGTTGATGTTCTGGCCAGCTTCTCAGTGTGTGAATCTTTATCACTTTAGCCCCTTTGTGCAGTTGTGTCTCATCTTCTTGCTCTACCCTTACCATTATTTATGTCTAGAAGTCTAGAGACTAATCTCTCTTAACTACTTGGAAAGTTTCTAACTGAAAGAAAAGCAGTTAGTTAGTCTCACTGATTCAGTCTTAAAAGGGTTTTAATAAATGTTTATATTATTTTAATTAAAATATTGAATTTATTATACTTACAAAAATGTTAGTAGATATATTCAGCACAAGAAGCATGTAGAAGATAATCCTATACTTAGACAGAAGCATCCTACTAGTTTTGTGAAGGCAAAAAGAACTCTCCCATGTGGATATGGTAGTGCATAATTATCTATCCTGTAAATGTTATATTTTATATTTATACTCCCAGTACTGCTGCTTTTGCTATCCAAACACAAAGTACTGAACATTTAACCTGATTTCTTTTTGTGTTTTTTGTTTTTTTCACAGTTGTTCAGCTTGTTTCAGAGTTAGGCCTTTATGCACTACAGAAATAACAATTGTATATAGTACATTGCAATAGAAAATTTTCTGTAGAACATTGAGCTGATGTGATTGCCCTCTAGGATAAATCTTCATATTGCTGCAACCTGAGAAATGTAAACCCCCGATACAGAAAAGTGTGTTGTGCTAATGAGTCAGTGATCTAATCCAAAGGAACTCTGGAACTGTTAAGATCTTTTAATGACAAGTTCTTAGTGTAAGTGAGGTCACTTCATCAGCCTTTAATAATGTAAAGCAGAAATCTTTTTTTTTTTTTTTTTTTTTTTTAAGAATAATAAAATAAAGAGGAACTCTCCTCCATTTATTAGCATGTACCCTTAGAGACTGAGATTACGTTTTCCATCACAGCAGCTATGCATAAAAAATGAAGAGCTGAAGGCATTTACATTGTTTTAAATTTGATACCGTTTATACTTAGCTCATCATTAAGAGCGTATGCAAAGCAAAAATTTCTTCACCGGAGCAGCTAAAAGCAAGGGTTTTAGTTCAAGCCCTCATACTCTTTTTGTATTTGTGACTTTAAATATTGCAGGGATGTTCTTCTTAGTTCTTTTTCTGCTGAATCAGTTCATATAGAAGCATCATTGTTCTTGGAGACTGACACAGGCTACAGACTCCTTAAGAAATGTGAATTAGGTGCACTGGTGCATAGGAATGGTCAGAAAAAAAACTTTAAAGCTTTTTTTATTATTATTATTTTGTCCAATCAACTCTTTCTTTCTCCTTAGTGCCCATATTCAGATTAGCCCCAGGCTTCAAAGAATTCTTAATAAAGCTTCAAAGCAGACAGTTTAAGCATCATTATTACCTTACTTTTAAATCACAACGCTTCTTCAGGGTGCAAATATTCTTTAAAGAGGTATTGAAAACCAAAACAAAATTCCAAGAAATTGAATTAAACTGAGAAAACCCTTCTGCCTGTTTTAGGGACTTTTTATTTCTTTATAGCTTTGACACAACCTACTTTGCATTCCTTTTCAGGGCCATTTTGTCATATCCTGTAAAGTACTATGAACTGTGTATTCCACATAGGCCTGCAGATAAGTTCAAGAGGTCACTGTGCTTTTTCAAGTGTTCATTTCCATGTAGTAAAAAAAGGGAGCAATTACAATGAAAAAAATAACACAATACCAAAACCCAACAAATGGATATGATGCAGTTTGCACCTCTGTAGATCAAGTATTCTGCTGTGGAGATCATATGGACCACCACATGATATTTCTATGAGTTTAAAAATTACTACAGAGCAAACAGATTAATGGATTGTCCATCGCTCCCATCTTTACAGCTATGTATCAGTGAAAATCAGTATTCATGCTGCATGCCCAGGTCTCCTTCTGAAATGTTTCAAAATATTCTGACAAAAAGCAAGTCATGTGAATCCCCATGCTGCATCTGAGCTTAAACAGACCGAGACATGATTAATGGATGGTGCTTAGACACTTTTAACCTTATGGTGCTATTCAGCTGAAGATGGCAAAGTGCATTTCTCTGTAATGATTAAAGACTGTATGGTTCCAAATTCACTAGTATTTCCAAGTCATAATGTGTCTGTTGCAGATGGACTATTAGTCAAATAACCTGGCGTCTGTGCCAGAACAACATAAATGTCTGCAGTGAGAATGTATCAGTTGAGACGTTTTCATCAAATGACCACACTGACACAATACAGATATAACCCTTTATTATCCACTGATGATAGATAACGTATTAGAGGTATCTTAATGGCTTAGAGATTCTCACTGGAGAGAGCTGCAATTTACCAAACGTATTTATTTATTTAATTGTGATTGACCAATATTCTGAGCACTTAAGCAAAATTTATTTATAACCATTAAAAAATGGAGCATGTCTAAACTTTCAAGAAAATTATTGCATTTCAGTTGATTGTAAGAAAAATTGAATTGGAGTATATCAGTTTAAGACCCTTAAATGGTAAATGTGAGTATGATAGTAGAGTTTCGTAGAGTAAAATTAGTACACTTTAAGTTTACTTCTCTAATAAATTCACATTAATTTGCCCAGTGGTCCTCAGCAAATCAAATACATTTTAGGGGTGAAAGATGCACAGTGGGATAGAAAAGTCTAGGCTGGAAAAGATCTCTGGATAACCTCTGATGCAACTCTCAGTGGAAGGCATGGTCTTAGTATAGGATAGTCATACCTGTCAAGTCATCTTAAATGTTTCCATCAAGGGAGATTCTATCACTGATGTGAGCAGCCTTTCAATGTTTAAATCTAAAGATTTATTTTCCCCTCTTGCATCTAAATGAAATTCCCCAAAGTGACTTATGTTTGTTGCTTCTTGTCTGTTCACTTGGCAAACTTTTGAAAAGAGTACCTCCATCTCCCCTATAATTACTGCCCAGATAATCATGGAATCAATAAGGTTGGAAAAGACCTCAGAGATCCTCGAGTCCAATCTATCATCCAACACTATCTAATCAACTAAACCATGGCACCAAGCACCCCATCCAGTCTCTTCCTAAACACCTCCAGTGGTGATGACTCCACCACCTCCCTGGGCTGCACATTCCAATGGCCAATCACACTTTCTTTGAAGAACTTCTTCCTAATGTCCAGCCTAAACCTCCCCTGATGCAGTTTGAGACTGTAGCCTCCTGTTATAGTGCTGGTTGCCTGGGAGGAGAGACTGACACCCACCTGTCTACAACCTCCCTTCAGGTAGTTGTAGAGAGGAATAAGATTTCCCCCTGAGCCTCCTCTTCTCCAGGCTAAACAACCCCAGCTCCCTCAGCCTCTCCTCAGAGGGCTTGTGCTCCAAACCCCTTACCAGCCTCATTGTCCTTTTCTGGACATGTTCAAGTGTCTCAATATCCTTCCTAAACTGAGGGGCCCAGAGCTGGACACAGGACTCAAGATGTGGCCTAACCAGTACAGTGTACAGGCACAGAATGACCTCCCTGCTCATGCTGGCCGCACTACTCCTGATACAGGCCAGGATGACATTGGCCTTCTTGGTTACCTGACCACACTGCAGGCTCATGTTCAGCCTACTATCAGCCAGTACCCCCAGGTCCCTCTCTGCCTGGATCCTCTCCAGCCACTCTGACCCCAGCCTGTAGCACTGCATGGGGTTGTTGTTGCCAGTGTGTAGAACCTGGCACTTAGATGTGTTAAATCTCGTGCCCTTGGACTCTGCCCATTTGTCCAGCCTGTCTGGCTGTGATGGATCCCTCCTGTGCCTTCTATTTCCTCATCTGAAATACCCCAGTTCCTTCAGCTTTTCTTCATAACATAAAATTCTTTATCGCTCTAATCACAGTGATGTCACTCCTGAAATCCCTGTATGTTTAGTCTGTCTTTTATTGTTGGGTACAACTGTGCAGAGTTAGGTATGGCCTAACAAGAACTGAATAGAGTACAATTACTGCTACAGCCACAGACAGAATCACAGAATCACCAAGGCTGGAAGAGACCTCAAAGATCAAGTCCAATCCATGTCTTCACTACTGCAATGACACTCTGCTAACATATTCAGCTCACTGTCCATCATTACCCCCAGATCCTTTTGAGCAGGACTGCCCTCCAGACAGTTAGTTACCAGCCTGTACTACTGTTTGAGGTTGTTTCATCACTGTTGCAGAAGTTGATTTTCCTTTGTAAAATCCAATGCAGATCCTTTGGGCCCATTTTCTAGAGGATTCTGCATTTTCCCATTCAGTGCTATTTATCTCTTCTCCCACTGTGGTGGCACTTACAAACTTGGTGATATTTTGTTCAATCCCATCACTCTAGTTATTTTAAAAGACCCAGTGAGGGTTTGTTTGTTTATTAATAGACATATTTGACCTTTTTTTGGTCCTCAGCTTTATGCGATGATTCCACAAAAATCTACCTCTTCCTTAAAGATCAAAGTGAAAACAACACTGAGTACTGCTTTTTTGTGTGATTTCTAACTAACTTGCTAGCTCTCTTCAGTAGCAGTCTTGTGTCTTCCTTGTACTTCCACTTAATGCTAACATATGTATTGGTAAGGGGTTTGGAACACAAGCTCTATGAGGAGAGGCTGAGGGAGCTGGGGTTGCTTAGCGTGGGGAAGAGAAGGCTCAGGGGTGACCTTACTGCTCTCTACAACTACCTTAAGGGAGGTTGTAGACAGGCAGAGGCTGGTCTCCCAGGCAACCAGCATCAGAACAAGAGGCCACGGTCTCGAACTGCGCAAGGGGAGGTTTAGGCTGGAGGTTAGGAAGAAATTCTATACAGAGAGAGTGATTGCCCATAGGAATGGGCTGCCCAGGGAGGTGGTGGAGTCACCATCATTGGAGGTGTTCAGGAGGAGACTTGATGGGGTGTTTGGTTGCATGGTTTAGTTGATTAGGTGGGTGGGATGATAGGTTGGACGTGATGATCTTGAAGGTCTCTTCCAACCTGGTCTATTCTATTCTATTCTATTCTATTCTATTCTATTCTATTCTATTCTATTCTATATTTATAGAAGCCTCTTTTGCTAGTATGAGCTTCAGCTGAGCTTTTGCCTTCCTAACTACCTTTATGAAAGCTCAAGCAATATTTTTTTATATATTCTTTTTCAGGTGCCTACCACCCTTCCCACGTCTCACATAATTCTTTTTCATGTATGAGCTCTTTGAGAGCTATCTGCCTAACAAGAATGGTTTAATTCTATATCTAGGCCTGCTCTTCTTTCTTTTTTTCTTGCACACACAACCCCCCCCTCTTTAGAGGAATGGACAGCTGTTGTGCCTCCCAGGGCAGACTCCTGTGGGAGTCCAAACTGTTCAGTGAGCTCTCCTGTGAGTTGATCTTCACCTCCAAAATCTAAGGTGTTTATTTTGCCACTATAATTTTGAATTGAAACTATAAAATGAGGAGCAAAAAGAAGTGTGTGTATATGTATTTATGTGTATGCTTGTGTCTATTTGCAAGATTCAAATTAATTATTTTAATTTATTCATGGTATTAATTATATGCATACAATCTATACTAATCATGAGAATTTACCAATATTTCTGAACTCAAGCATCTCAGAAATTTAGGATAAAGGAAAGCCCTTTCTAACATTTAACTGATGTATTTATTTGTTTCTTCTGTACAGTATGTCACTTTGGCTGGTTTTATGATTAGAATAAAGAATATTCAAAGGCCAAGATATTTCCCTGCTAACAACAATGCCTAATTAAATAAACAATGAAGAGCATTTTCACAGTAAAAGCAATAAAGGAATAATTTTTTAGACATACATTTTTTAAAAACAGTTTCTTTCTATAGACATGAACATAGATAAACCAGTAAAAGCTTGAGTAGTACAATGCAAATTGCAACTATTCTTAGAGAAATTCAGCTAACTAGAGGACAAGTTACTGTGAATGAAATACATTTCATTGTACTTGTGTCATTCAATATTTGGGTGTCAAGTTATATGTCTATAATTTCCATATAATCAATGGAAAGAGAAGGAGTTAGACCTTCAGGGACTGATTAATTTATCTTTAAACAGCTATTAGAGCAATGACAAACTTACCTGTTGATCTGTTTTGCCCTTCAATGTCTGTGAGGATATTTAGATTAATAGCAAAAATGTATATTTTTTATATAGATAAACTGAGATAAAATGAATCTAAGTTAGTCCTTCATGCACAAATGTGTTTGATGAGGGCATGATGAAACTAATTACTAGTATACTTGAATAGCATAAATTGGCACATTGAAGCAATCTATATAAACAATTATATGATGATGTTTAACAGTTGTATACTATGTGTATTAATTACTGAGAAATACTTGTCTATTTTTCTTTAATCAAATTACATTTGACTGCATTTTTTTAACCTGGATTGTTTTAATAAGTAATGAAGATGTTACATGCATGCACACTCCCCAACTGCTTCCCAAATTCACTTCATATTAAAATCCTTTTCTACAACTAAATGACATTATTCAGACCACTATATCTTACCATTCTTTTTGATTGCGGTAATCACTCGGTTGACCTTGGAATTTTCATAACTTTTACTACGAGCAACAGAAAAAAAGAAAGCAATTATGCAACCATTGTATCAATTGTTCTGTTTATGTTATCCGTTTACTGATTATATTGTCATGTTCCACACTTTTATAACTCAGTTTTCCAAGTTGCTGCTCTTAAGCAGTTTTCTCCATTGCATAGTAACATTTTCAGAAATAAATAATTTGTTGATTGTAATGAACAACATGTAATGAAGGGGTTAATTGCTCTGCTAAAAGGAATAGGATTCTGTTGTTTACTTTTATAACTATTAGATGTTAAAGCACTATCTCTTTTATAAAACTAATTATGTGTTATAAGAAATGTGTGTCCAGTAGGTCTAGGGAGGTTCTTCTTATCATCTACTCTGCCATAGTGAGGCCACACATGAATACCGTGTCAAATTTGGGCTCCCCAGATCAAGAGAGACAGGGATCTGCTGGAGGGAGTCTAACAGAGAGCCACTAGGATGATCAAGGGACTTGTTCCTCCTCCTTTCAAGGAGGGAAACAAAGGCCAAGGCATTAGCCAGGAGGCAGGGACCCATCACATGGGATTCTGGTGCTAATACCAAGTATGGGCATAATTCTAGCTTCATGCTTCCTATAGGTTGAAGCCAGTTGTATATGAGAGTGCCCATTGGACAAATCTATCCTTGGGAAACCTATAAGTATTACCCCAATTTATAAACACATTGCCCTCTCTCACTTTGTCTTGTCTCCTTGCTTGAGTCTAAGCTCGTGCCATAGTCTTGCTGTTAAGCTTGCATCCAGGCAGGCCTGTTGAGCCTTAGCCCTGAGAGTCTGCAGAGGAGGGACCTTCACTGAGCCTGAGAAGCTTCAGCAACTGCACTGTCTGTCTCACTGGTTGGAAGAGCCGCAATCTGATGAGCAGACACAGCCCTGTGTGTGTCAGTTCAGAAAGCAGGATCATTGATTAATCGCATGTCTGTGTAACCCCACCATCACGGGAGAGAAGTCACCACTTCTGCCACTCCGTGCCCTGTGAATCTCAGGGAAACCTAGAGCACCATCCATACTTGTGCTCCAAAGCCAGGACCACTCAGAGAGGGTCTCGCCGCTCCTCTGAGCCAAGTAAAGGGGAAGCCGCTGCTCCACACAGCCACACTTCTTCCCTGGGGCTGTCCATGCCAGCCCTGAAACCCATTGCCACAGGGCCACCCCCGCTGGGTCCAGCCCCATCAGCCACTGTGCCAGATCAGAAATCAGAATTCCCGTACCAGGAACTGTCACCCTGCCCTGCCATGCGGGCCAACTCTGTGAGGGCTGAACCCATCCCAGGACTAGCCCTATGGCCCTGCCATGCCGACCTTGAAGGACTGCTCCCTGTCATCTGGAGGGAGCTACCTGAGTTCTGCAAACGGAACCTGCCTACCAGCTAGCCTAGGTTCCATCTCCTCTCTGCTGCCGTGCAGAGAGGATTACTACCCACTGTCGCTGTCCGGACCAGCCTAGGAATCAGCCCAGTGACAGTAGTCTGCTGTAACCTAACCTCGCTACAAAGGACACAGTGTATCTTCCACGTGCTTTCCACTCACTAATATTCAGTTCAAAGCACCCGCATCTACTGGCATAATCTTTCCAGTCTAATCCTCTGATACACATTGTAATATCTCTGTATATGGGGCCTACGAGAAGGCTGGGGAGGGACTTCTCAGGACATCAGGTAGTGATAAGACTAGGGGGAATGGAATGAAGCTGGAGGTGGGGAGATTCAGGTTAGATGTGAGGAGGAAGTTCTTCACCAGGAGAGTGGTGAAGCCCTGGAATGGGTTATCCAGGGAGATGGTTGAGGCCCCATCCCTGGAAGTGTTTAAGACCTGGCTGGATAAGGCTCTGGCCAGCCTCATCTAGTGTGGGGTGTCCCTGCCCATGGCAGGGGTTGGAACTAGATGATCCTTGTGGTCCTTTTCAACCCATGACTGATACTATGATACTATATAGTTAGCAGTCGAAACATCCTGTCGAGTTGCCATCTGGTGGACAAGTGGCAGAATTGTATCCTTCGTTATATAAATAGAAAGTAATTCTGTAAATATTCCAATTGAGTCCTAATTATAAATACTAAACCACTTATAGGATGTATTTCACAATTGTGCACTAGAACATGTATATAAAATAGTGATTCATTGGTTATTAATAATTTTGATAATGAAAATAATATTTACATTATTCATATTTCATATTCATAAATTTATAGCCTCTTCATCACAGGTTCTTGACATTTGTTATGCCCTGCTAGTGGCTGGCATTCAGGTTGTTCTGTCCTAATCTATAATTACTGCTTTTCTAGAAAATGGTAACAGATGATCCCTCATAGAACTCCCTCTCCAGTTTAACATTATTGAACAATAACAGACCCACGTCATGCTGCTTTCATCCTAAATTTCTGTATAACACTACTTAGTACAAAAATTTTAGTGCTGCTTCCAGCTATCTTGTGATAATTTTACATTGTTGAGCAGAATAAATACCAGAAAGTATTCACTGATACATAAAGCTTACTAACAGTTCTGGTATCAGGAAACTCAGCTGGCTGCATCTTACTTTTCATTCATCACTTGAAATCTGCATGATACTTCTAGGAAGCCCAACTGATTTTCTAGTTCTGGGCCATATTCCTGACAAACTGATGCAGTCTTGGCTCCTATTATCCTTGCTATTTGGATGTATAATAATCTGACACAGATAATAAAGTTAGCATTTAACACTATACTTTTTCTGGTTGCACAGGGGTCACACCAAATTTAAGTAACGCTATTTAGCAGTAGTGAACTATACATTCAATCATGCCAATAATTTGAATAAATCTTGACCAGTGTCATTACAGGAGTTTTTAAAGAGAAATTTGATCACTTTTTTCTTGTAGGTGATATATACGGAAGTTACACAGTTTTCTCAGCATGCATCACTGATTATATTATGGAAACACAGTGCAAAATTTCATGTGCTATCCTGGTACAACATACTATCTAGCCTTTGCCAGATATGGAAAGATATGTACTTTTTTTACTGCCTAATCTTTTCTACAAAGCTTTGGCTGGAATCTTAACTGGCACAAATGTGTGGTCTCCAGAGGATCTTAATTTGAGGGCAGCTGTTCAGCTACAGTTCTAATCACCGATTAAATCACCAATTTCCATTTTTCCCTGTTAGATGTGTGTTTTCCCTTTCTGCTGTTCAAATTTAAGGCAAAAGTTTACATGGCAGGATATGATGCTGCTGGTTCATTTATAAGGATTATCATAATGTACTCATCTAAAACAACAGATAGCTTCTATTCCAGTTTCTCAGGGTAGCAAGTGTGGCCATTCTTGAATATATCTCTGATGCACAAAGCCAAACAAGGACACTTGCTTTAAATTTGGTGACTTAAAGTGTTATTTAGTTTTATGATCTCATAATACAGTTTCCTAAGGTATTAATATTTGAGTTATTTTGATTTTCCTGTGTTTCAATATTAATTTAGTTATCAATTTAATGTTATTTTAAAGAAAAAGTTTACACTGATTATAGCTAAGAATTTCACTTCTGGTGGGATTTTTTTTTTTTTCTTTCCTTTTCCCTTACTACCAATAATATGCCAATCAATTTATTTTCATTTAAACATTCTGGATAGTCATTAAAAGATCTTTTGAAGATTAATATTATCCTATAATTCTATGATTACATATAAATGTCATCTTTCTTATGTAGAACTGACTATATTAGTAAATTATGTACATAAAGTCAAAAATAAATTCTGCATTCAATTTTTTTCCTTACCAGAACAAACATATAATGTACAAAGATATGTCATTCCACCTGGTAAGAACTAATTTTATGTATAAAGAAAAATCTTACTGCATTTTTTTTTTGTATTATAATATAAAGCAAAGCATAATTTTCTTTATATTGTAAAATAACTGAGATTCCCATTTCCAAGACAACATCTAATGGAAAATAAATGTTTAAATATATATGAAGAGATTATACTCAGAGTTACAATATTGAGCTTAATTGAAAACAAAACAAAAACTTCACAAAGTAAAGCTGTGGGTTATCTCATTCATAAGGATAGAAATATTTTATCCAAACTATTGCAAATATGAGATACAAAAGCCTAGTGTATCCATGGAACTCATGGACAGCCATCACTACAAGCTAAATCAATTACTTGAGAATATTTTATAATAATTTTAATATAAAAGTAATTGTAAGTGTTACCCTTATATCTGTTATTTTCTAATTTTAGAAGAAAGTTTCAGTGTTTTTGAAAGATGGTGTCCATATCCCTACCTCTGGTATTCAGAACCTAGGCATGTCTTCTTACAAACCATTGATGTTATTTTCCTCCATATCTATTCTTTAGTAAATTCTAGACAGAAGTTACTTTTATTAGATTTTTGACTTTGAAACAGATCATCTCTGAATAGTTTTGAAATGGCAGAAAAAGAGGCTTTTGTCAACAAATAAACTGTGCAAAGGAGAATAAAAAGAACATTTACCTCCTAGGCATCATGTATCTGAACAGCCTGACAGTGAATCTTCAGTTTTACAACATGATCTGTGGCAGACAGCTTGGCATCTTAAACCACAGTAGTGCTAGTTCATCTTCTAGGCTTCATGGCCCAAGAGCAAGCCACTCATTAGCATTTTGGGTAGAGCTGAGGATCAGCACTGACAGGATGGACAGGGCATCAGGCCCAGCCAGCATGGTTTCAGGAAGGGCAGGTCCTGCCTGACCAACCTGATCTCCTTCTGTGATCAGGTGACCCACCTGGGGCATATGGGGAAGTCTGTGGATGTAGTCTACCTGGACTACAGCAAGGCCTTTGACAACATCCCCCACAGCAAACTCCTGGACAAGCTGGCAGTTTGTGGCCTGGACAGCAGCACTCTGTACTGGGTTAGGAACGGGCTGGAGGGCCAAACCAGAGAGTGATGGTGAATGGTGCCACATCCAGCTGGCAGCCAGTCACTAGTGGTGTCCCCCGGGGTTCAGTGCAGAGCCCCATGCTCTTTAATATCTTTATTGATGATCTGGATGACGGTATTGAGTCCATCGCCAGTAAATTTGCAGATGACACCAAGCTGGGGGCAGGAGTTGATCTGTTAGAGGGTGGGAGAGCTCTGCAAAGGGACCTTGACAGGCTGGACAGATGGGCAGAGTCCAATGGCATGAGATTGAACACATCCAAGTGCCAGGTTCTGCACATTGGCCACAACAACCCCATGCAGTGCTACAGGCAGGAGTCAGAGTGGCTGGAGAGGATCCAGGCAGAGAGGGACCTGGGGGTACTGGTTGATAGTAGGCTGAACATGAGCCTGCAGTGTGTTTCCAGGCAGCCAAGAAGGCCAATGGTATCCTGGCCTGCATCAGGAACAGTGTGGCCAGCAGGAGCAGGGAGGTCATTCTGCCCCTGTACACTGCACTGGTTACACCACACTTTGAATACTGTGTCCAGTTCTGGGCCCCTCAGTTTAAGAAAGATGTTGACTTCCTGGAATGTGTCCAGAGAAAAGCAACAAAGCTGGTGAGGGGCTTGGAGCACAAGCTCCATGAGGAGAGGCTGAGGGAACAGGGGTTGTTTAGCCTGGAGAAGAGGAGGCTCAGGGGAGATCTTATTGCTCTCTACAACTACCTGAAGGGAGGTTGTAGCCAGGTGGGGATTGGTCTCTTCTCCCAGGCAACCAGCATCAGAACAAGAGGAGACAATCTCAAACTGTGCCAGGACAGGTTTAGACTGGATGTTAGGAAGAAATTCTTCATAGAGAGAGTGATTGCCCATTGGAATGGGCTGCCCAGCGAGGTGGTGGAGTCACCATCACTGGAGGTGTTTAGGAGGAGACTTGATGGGGTACTTGGTGTCATGGTTTAGTTGATTAGATGGTGTTGCATGATGGTTTGGACATGATGATCTCGAAGGTCTCTTCCAACCTGGTCTATTGTAGTCTAGTCTGTTTTAGTCTACTCTACTCTACTCTACTCTACTCTACTCTACTCTACTCTACTCTACTCTACTCTACTCTACTCTATTCTATCTGCTGGGAGAACTACGTCATTTGCTAAGTTTTCCAGAACCCCAGTTTGTAGCAGTGTGTTTAAATACTATGAGTAAAGAATATCCTGGAGCCATCCAGCTACCTGAAATCACATGTAAGTCAAATCAGAATAGGGTAAAATTGAAAGATAAACCATGTCTTTATTGGTAACCTCAAAAATAGACAATATCTCTAAACCAGTTGTAGAAGAAGTGAAGAAATAAAAACATCTCTCATGGGTTTTTTTTGTTTCATCAGATAAGTCTGCCTTTCCCTCATGCTTTGCCATTCCTTTCCTGATATTGCAAGGATTTGTGTTTTGGTTATACCTTCTCCCACTTGTTGGTAGAACAACAGCCTTTACAGACAGCTCCTTTTCCAAAGTATTCAAAAGTACTTCTCTAGTTTCAAAACAGCTGCTCATGAACTGTATTCACAACAACAGAAGGAAAGGCTTCTTGGTTTTCTTTTTTAAGGGGATGAAGAATTGCAAAGATAGAGATCAGCGTTTTAAACCACAATAGAAATGGAGAAAAAGAAGTGAAAGGTAAATCACCAAAGTACTTTTTCTCAATAAAGTTAGCATTTCTCAAAAAAACCAACAAGTATGTATTTTTTAGACATTAAATTCAATATTTAAAAACTGTACTATTGCTTTACATTTTTTAATTGTAAATTTTAAAAAAAATAGGGAAAAAACCAGTCCTAAACAGGACACACTGTTTTGAGGACATTAAGGTTCACAAATGGAGAAAAAAAAAAAAAACAGTGTCATGAGGAAGTAAAAAAGAGCTCAGTTATGCAATACATACAGTCTGGTTACTACTGAGCAAGTTCATATGAACTCATAAAACATGAGAGGATTGGATCAAAATGCAAATGTAAAAAAATAGAAAAAGAACATTTTAATCAAAATGGAAAAGAAATATAATCTTCAATGTTTTGTTTATCCTTTTATTTGATCCTGTCTTCCAGAGTAGAGGAGGTATGCACAATCTCTGTAAAAACTACTCACATGTACATGTTTTAATTAAAAATTAATAACGCTTAGTTGTGCTGCAGTAATCCACTTTAGGACATGACTGGCACTTCAAAGCCATGTTCTGACTAGCTGTTTAGTCTTTTGGATTATATTATGGCTATTCATCAACTTTCAGCAATGTGTTTGGAACCTAATCACTAAAAACTCTGCAGAAATTCTGTAGCTATGATGAATAAAGTAAATGGATTCAGTAAGTAATAATTGCTTCCTCTGTTGTTGTCCTTCCCATCTCAGTATTTAGCTTGCATATAATTGTTTCTTCACTTTACTTCTCCATTGCCTAAACCTTCAAATTTCTGTGACACATGTCTGGTAAAAACTAGTTTCTGTACTAATCAGCAGTCTTGACTCTATAGGAATTACATCCTTTTTCTTCATACTAGCAAAGAACCGCAAAACCACAGAAGGTCATCTCATCCAAATTTCCTACTCAAGTGGGGCCATGTAGAGCCAGCTGCTTTGGACTATATCCAGGTGGGTTTTGAGTATCTCCAAAGAAGGAGACAATGCAACATCTCTCAGCAATCTGTACAAGTGGTCAATGCTGAAAATCATAGCATGTATCATCTAAAAGTCTGATATGCTGGTTACAAGAACGATGCAATTTCCACAAGTATGGTTGTTACCAAACGGCTTTGTCCTGGAAGGGGCGTTAACAAGCCTACTGAATCTGAGCCACTGCCTCTCTCTCCTCCCTCTCTGTTGCTGGGTCCAGATAGAGGTCAAGGAGCCCAATAGGCAGGCGCCATTAAGGCTGCCTGGAGGGAGGTGGAAGCTAGACCCTGAGCCTCACATTTCACAGAGTGACTTGCACGTGTCAGACACCATGAGAGAAGGCATATGCAGTTTGCTCATCATATAAACATTTTGAATTGATTCGCGGGATTAGAATGGCTAATGTGCCTTTGGGCTGTTCAGTTTTCAAGAAGAAAATTTATAGGGGAAGATTTCAAGAACCCATATGCTTGTTTGCTCGTTATACTCATTGCTTGTATGCTTGTTTCTCTTTTATCTCTCATCTTCTCCCCACCCCCACCCCCTGTTCGTTAATGGGATTCAAGGTGGTAGCAAGCACCTACTTGCTCCTGTCTTCAGGGTAATTAGCTTCTTTTGTCTTAACAGCATAGTGCTTGAGTCCAGCCTCCACTACTGCAGCGTGCTCTCTCTCTCACTTCCAATAATTTTGGATACTGCCCTTTGGACTATAACTACGAACTCAGAACATCCCTTCATTCAGCAAAGGTTTTGGTAGTTAACAGCTCCACAGTTCATGAGTAACTTCCACTAATTTACCTGGCTATTCCCATGGTTTGTAGCTTGTTACCTGTTGGTTAGCTCTGTTGTAAACTAAAAGTGGTCTGTCTACACCATCTGAGGCAATACTGCTACTTGGTTTCGCACACATAGGGAGATTCCAGTTTGTTCCTCTGTATTCCAACTTCTGATTGTTCTACGCTGCTATTCTACTGTTTATTAGCCTTCTATCATGTGCAATCAACCTATCATCAACTGGGCAAATGAACCTGAATCAAATTGGCTCAGACAGATAATTTTTGATATTTAATAAATCGTATTAATATTTTATCATATTTCCAGCCTATAAATCTATATAAACTAAATCAGACTTACATATTTTCCAGAACAGTCCTATGGATATCAAAAATATAGAATCCATTTCCTGCAGATAAGGAAGGATGCATCAGTCTAGGCTCCATATACAAGGTTGCTATAGTGTACTGTTCTGTGAGATGTACACAGGTTATATGACCTAAATATTAGATGGTAAGTAGGAACATGAGGGATACAACTTCCTTTTGAAAAAACAGTGATTTGTAGCACCAAATTATCATAATTTTTCAAGTAGCAATATAAATGTTCTTTTACTTATAAGCAACTTTTAGGACCCAATGAACAGCCTTGGTTAGACTGGATAGCTAGGCAGATATGTAACTGGAAAGACTAACAACAAAAAAAAAATAATTGGAATTATATGATGCAGATATCTTCCTTGTTGTCAGTGTAGGTGACTGAGGAAATCTCTGATGTTTGTGTCCTAGTTTTGAGCCACAAGTTGCCCAAGGCAAAAGGACAGAAAGATATTTTACCCCCAAGGGAGTAAAATAAACCCACTCACACAGAATTGGAGGTTAAATGAATGTTATTTACAAATATATACAGAAATACAATAGGTATTCAGGGAAACAGAATATATATGCAAATTAAGCCCAGTTCTTCACCTGGGCCTCACTAGGCCAAAACCTTCCAAAACCTCCCAAAACCTCCCCCCACTCAGCCTCAGTCATCCCAGAAGCAGGCCAAGCTGCCCACCTCCCCTGCTGCTTTGGACAGTTTTACCAGGCCTCAATTACACCTTCTGCAGCACACCAGGCTTGCTCAGGCCTGAATTCTCCTCTTCCCCAGGCCTTTGTGGCTCCCCCAGCACTAGGCTGAAATTGTGTAGCAAGAAATCCGCTTGCCAACTCAAGGCTGCAGAAGGCCCAAACTCACTGTCACGGTAGGGCCAAACGGCCCCAGCACAAACCCAGACAGACCCTTTCCTGCAGAAAGTTGGGGTAACATGGGAAAAGGAACAAAGGGAACAGGACCATGCGTGTCTGGTAAAGAACCCTGTATCTGAGGTAAGGCATGTGTACTGGTCATGGCTCCTGCCTGACCAGGCCCCTGTTTCTGCCTTTTATGGCCACAGCCTGGCAGAATCACTTTTCATTGGGTAACTATGTGCTGGCGTCAGTTGCCCTATTGGCCTAATTGGATCTTGGTAAGATTTATATACAGGGTGATTTCTAGTTGTCTTGCCTTGCCTTGCTTAGGCCTTGCCTTGCTGGAACCTGCTTGGACCTGTCTGGCTTGAAGTTGCCTCAAGTTGAGTGCCTGGTCCAGAACCTGGGATAAACCCATAAGCCTACACAGCACAAGCTACAAGAGAAGCCACAAGCTTAGGAGTCAGAACCAAGCCTGCTTCCCCTTGCAAGCAGGATTTTGCTGTGCTTCAGCTTCCCCAGAACAAAGCAAGCACCCACCATGAGACGCATCATAAACAGCCCACCATCTGATGAAGCCAGATCAGCCATCGAGACCACATGGCATTCCTGATGGCAACTTGCCATGCCTGGTGTACAAGAGCACCTCACACAGCAGCAGCACTCCCCACTTGGGTGGAACCAGCTGTGAGTAATTAATTCATTGTCTCTTTGGCTTAACAGTTCTTACCAAACCTCCCCCTGCTGTGGTTGAGCGCCATTTCGCTCCAGGGGGTGTTCTCTCTTTCTGATAATCCTACTGGTTTGCATAAAAATTTTAACTTTTTATAGGTGTCTAAATGCTTGTAAATACATATTCTAACTGTACATTGAACCTTTTGATAAGTTTTGACAATTTTGCATATTAATAAAAAGTTAATAATATTTTTATTAATAGTTGCCATATAGTTTATTAATTAGGGAACTGTATTCCTTAACACTCCACCATGCTACCACAGAGATAACTGGAGTCACACCGCATCAGGAGCAGAGAGAAGGGAGGAAAAGATAGAGAAAGAACAGATTGTGAACCTCCTTTGTATAGGGAGATGCAGCATGATGGAGATGAAATAGCAAAGATTACACTTTCCAGTGTCCATCCTTTTGTACTCTCTGGTACTTCTGAAGGACTTTTTCTCTATGATTAATACACCCAGTCTTAAACCCATAACAGCTTGCCAGTGGAAGTGAGGGGGGCAAGCTCTATAAATATACAAGACAAACAATTGTGCTTCTTTTCTTTTTATTCTCTAAAAGAATGTATGTGGAAGTAGAGACATCTGGAAAGCATTCAGAGGGAAGTAAGTTAATTGGAACTCCAAGTCTCCAGATTTAAGATTGGCAGTATAACCAGAAGTATTCAGTAGTGAAATTTTATATTAACAGATTATTTAGATTTGCTTCACATATATAATCTTTGTTGCTTTGCATTTGTGGAATTAATTTAATCCACCTTTAGGTATTTAGTATGTAATTTATATGTGATCTGATAGTTCTGTCATCACTTTATAATTTGCTTGTGAAGCAAACATGAGGAAAAAATTAACTAATCCTACTCTAACAGTGTAACATAGGCCAGAAAAAATGTTCTCTAGAAATGTCTAGCAACTAAGCCCCACACAGTCACTTTCCCCCTCCCCTCTAGAAGCATGAAGAAGATAATAGAAGTGAGAAAATGCATGGGTTGAGATAAAGACAGTTTAATAGGTAAAGAATAAGCTATGCCACAAGCTAAGCAAAATAAAGAATTTTTTCACTGCTTCCCATCAGCAGGCAAGTGTTCAGCCATCTCCAGGAAAGCAGAGCTCTGTCACTTATGATGGTCACTTGGGAAGACGTACAATCACTCTGAATGTAAGCCACTTCCTTCTTTCCATAGTTTCTATTGTTGAGCAACCCCTTGGTCTGATAGGATCATCTGTCCCATCTGTCCCTTTCCCAGTTTCTGTGCAACCCTAACTCCTACTCCACTAGCTGGTCAGGTGCAGTGAGACAAATCAACCTTGATGCTGTATAAGCACTGCTCATCAGTAACTAAAACATGAGTCTGTTATTAACACTGTTTTGGTCATAAATCCAAAACATAGAACCATACTAGTTACTATGAGGAAAACTGACTCTATCCCAGCCAGAAGCAGCACAAGTGCTTATATTAACATTGACACAAGATGGCTGCCACACTAAAAGTTTTACTGAGTAAAACTTGTTTTCTGGTTTCATTACTTTAAGTATAGTTTGCCAGGAGTCTGTAATGTAGAAGGACATCCTCCGTATGTCATCAAAGGATCTGGAGAATAACTCCTTGTGGTGCAAACTGACTGGATTCTACTTCTCCACCTTTTGCCTCTGCAACTCAGCATGTTGGGCTCCACACTGCAGACTTTCACCTTCGCTTGTTTACAACATGATGACAGGAACCATCTGTGAACAAAGCATATTTATTTTCATCATCAGAAAGGTCATAGCAAGGAGGAGCTTCCTCAGCAAAAGTTATTCTCTCCTCTGGAGGTTTTGTACACCTAATGCCTTCAGGCCAGTTGGTGATAACCTCCACCAGACCAGGTATTCCAAGATTTCCCATTCAAGCTCTCTATGTTTAGAATAGCATAGCATAGCATAGCATAGCATAGCATAGCATAGCATAGCATAGCATAGCATAGCATAGCATAGAATAGAAAAGAATAGAATTAAACAGGTTGGAAAAGACCTTTGAGATCATCGAGTCCAACCTATCATCCAACACTATCTAATCAATTAAACCGTGGCACGAAGCGCCCCATCCAGTCTCTTCCTAAACACCTCCAGTGATGGTGATTCCACCACCTCCCTGGGCAGCCCATTCCAATGGCCAATCACTCTTTCTGTGAAGAACTTCTTCCTAACGTCCAGCCTAAACCTGCCCCGGTGCAGCTTGAGATTGTGTCCTCATGTTCTGGTGATGGTTGCCAGAGAGGCGAGACCAACCCCCACATGGCTACAACCTCCCTTCAGGTAGTTGTAAAGAGCAATAAGGTCTCCCCTGAGCCTCCTAAGCAACCCCAGCTCCCTCAGCCTCTCCTTATGGGGCTTATGCTCCAAACCCCTCACCCGCTTTGTTGCCCTTCTTTGGATACATTCAAGCATCTCAACATCTTTCTTGAACTGAAGGGCCCAGAACTGGACACAGTACTCAAGGTGTGGCCTAACCAGTGCAGTGTACATGGGCAGAATGACCTCCCTGCTCCTGCTGGCTACACTGTTCCTGATGCAGGCCAGGATGCCATTGGCCTTCTTGGCCACCTGGGCACACTGCTGGCTCATGTTCAGCCTACTATCGACCAGTACCCCCAGGTCCCTTTCTGCCTGTCTGCTCTCCAGCCACTCTGACCCCTGCCTGTAGCACTGCATGGGGAGCCATCCACTTAGACTCTCTGGCATCTGTGGCATGATGTGGTGCAGAAACTTTACCTTTGAACATCCAATTAAAAACTGTCAATATAGGAGCTAGAAGAGTCTGCAACTCAGTTAGAATCACTCCAGAAGCAGCTGTTACTGCTTCTACTACTCATCTGCAAATTTACTGATGATGAACTCAATCTCCTCATCCAGATGTCCAATAAAGTTACTGAACAGGATCGGGTAAACACTGATCCCTGAGGGACATCACTAGTGACTGGCCTCCAGCTGGATGTGGCACCATTCACCACCACTCTCTGGGTTTGGCCCTCCAGCCAGTTCCTAACCCAGCACAGAGTGCAATGACTACATCAGTGGACAAGGGAAGGGCAGTGGGTGTTGTCTATCTGGACTTCTGCAAGTCTTTAGGCATGGTCGTCCACAACATACTTCTGTTGAGGTTGGAGAGATATGGATTTGATGGATGGATAAGGAATTGCCTGGATGGTTACATAAAAAGGCTAGAGGTCAATGGCTCATTGTCCAGACATATACAGGTGACAAGTGGTTTACCTCATGGGTCTGTACTGGGACCAGTGTTGTTTAATATCTTCATCAGTGACTTAGACATCAGGATCAAGTACAAGTTTGTAGATGACACCAAGCATCTTTCAGATGCTGGATAATTGTTATATGCGTGTCTTAACATTATTTATATTGGTTCTCTCACATAGCTTGGTGAGAGCAACACAGGACCCAACTTTTTTTTTCTTTTTCTGTAATGCATTATCATTCCAAAGTTGCTGGGGTTTTTTTGTTTGTTTGTTTGTTTGTTTTGGTAAAGGGGACTGTTTGACATCAAACAAAAAATCTGTGAGGTTTTACTTTCAGAAAGAATACTTGGGAAAAAATAAAAATCAAAACTCAATGCTAATAATTTTCCAGTCAAGTCATCAATCAAAAATCACCTGCTCAGATATTCCTCTCTGTTTTTTCATGTTCATTTATTCTCCTGCTGGAAGTGGGACAGACCATCTGCAATTGCTTCTAAAACCATCAGCCTAATAAATGCAATTCTTAATTTACTTTACAAGTCCACTACCAACATGAATTTCAAACACTGGGCAAGGCAAAGAGACATTTTTTTTTTTCGCATCTATTAAATTTGTGTAATTGTCCATCAGAGATAGTAGCATGAAATACAATAAGGATTATTGTATTCTTATTGTTGCTTTTCTTTTCAAGCGTTCAAAGACCAAACTTTTGTTTATGTGTACACTTCACCCTGCTCTTAAGATTCAAAGATTCTTAAGTGTGATGATTCAAATAATGAAATAGTAAAACAGTATGGTAGATCACCTGTGGCATATGAATACTTGAAGTGGTTGTGTTCAACATAAAGAACAAAAGACTCACATGTGCTACTGCTCCAGAAAGGGAAGAACAAAAAGACACATTAGCAAGAAACATAAAATAGTTACATAAGAATTTTCAGGAGTGGTATTTCTAAATGCAACATGTTGTATGGGCAGAAAAGCACTGAAGGTACTTGAAGAAGAATTGAATTAGGGTCATAGAGGCAGTTAGAGTGGCAATTTGTTTCAGAGGAGATATGTAATACAAGTGTACATTACAAATGCTACAAAAGCAAAAGGGAAATAATTTGAGTTGGGGGGGGAAAAAAAGAAAAAAAAAAAAAAACAAAAAACGAGAAAAAAGAGAAAGCCGTGAATAGAATACCTAATGGTCCTTTCATGCAAGGAGAAGGATAACAGCAAACCCCTTCTCTAAACATCAATTACAGGCTTGTTAAAAGCATTGGTATAAGCTTCCAAGGGAGCCTGTGGATTTGTCACCCTGGAGAGGGTCTAAACCAAGCCAGATAAGACTCTAAACAATCTACTTTAACTTTGAAGCTAGCCTGCTTTCAGCACGAGGTTGTACCAGATGATCTCCAGGAGCTCTTTCCAGTCTAAATTATTCTACAATACTATGATTCATCTTGCCACAGACTGTTCTGAAACACTTGGCAGGAAAAGAAAGTTGTAGAAATTCACATAGTGTCCCTGAAAAAAATTTGAAAGAGTGTTTAAAGAAGTAGTGAACGTGATAGTTGAATAAGCATCTATATTCTGTAAGAAATCATTCATTTTCTATGTTCTTCCATCCCATACATAATGAAAACAAAAACAAAGCCACCTTTATTTTTTCAAAAAACAAAATTCTGAAAACAGCATCAAGAATGAAATATTCTGTAGTGATAAAAATGTGTCCCTCTGTTTTAAGACATTCTCTTCAAAAAGCTCTAAATTATTTTTAACTATTCTGATTGTACCAGAATATTCCTCTACCTTATATTCCATGTTTCAGTGTTATAGAAGTTTGAATGAACTCGATGATCTTTGAGGTCTCTTCCAACCTTGGCGATACTGTTACACTGTGATACTGTGAATCCTCCTGTTTCTGAATAACTCAATTGGTTAGTCATTATTATAGTATCATAGTATCAGTCAGGGTTGGAAGGGGCCACAAGGATCATCTAGTTCCAACCCCCTGCCATGGGCAGGGACACCCTGCACTAGATCAGGCTGGCCAGAGCCTCATCCAGCCTGGGCTTAAACACCTCCAGGGATGGGGCCCCACCTCCCTGGACAACCCATTCCAGGGCTTCACCACTCTCATGGTGAAGAACTTCCTCCTCATGTCCAGCCTGAATCTCCCCACCTCCAGCTTCATTCCATTCCCCCTAGTCCTATCAATACCTGATGTCCTGAGAAGTCCCTCACCAGCCTTCCTGTAGGCCCCCTTCAGATACTGGAAGGCCACAATGAGGTCACCTCGGAGCCTTCCCTTCTCCAGACTGAACAGCCCCAACTCCTTCAGTCTGTCCTCATAGGAGAGGTGCTCCAGCCCTCTGATCATCCTCGTGGCCCTTCTCTGGACACGTTCCAGCACGTCCATATCCCTCTTGTAATAGGGGCTCCAGAACTGGATGCAGTACTCCTGGTGGGGTCTCGCCAGATTATCAGTTATGATGTGGAAAACTGTTCAAACAGCTACCTAGGGAACCTAGAAAGACCTAGGGAACTTCAAAGATTTAGGATCCCTGCCCTTTTGGAAATGAAAGCAAACTGAATCTCCTCAGCAACTACTTAACTTTTGCTGCCTCTAAAACTCCAGCAGAAAAAAATAAAAAGCTTTATTTTTTCTTTACAACTACAGACTTATTCAAAGGTATAGCTCTATAAGTAAATGGCAAGAAATATCCTGTTTCACAATCTTTTTCACAGACATACCTAAACATTCTTAATTTAAGATGTCACAAGGCTTTTGTTTAGCTGAAAGACTATCTTGGAAATCATTCTTGAATTTCCTCATATTAGTTTTTAAATAATTGTCATTTATTTCTATTACTTGAATTTTAAGAATGCACAATTCATGTGTTTGTTACCAATTTGACAAATTCAGTGGAAATTTTGTGACTGGAGAAGAACTTTGTGGACACAGGATTTGCTTTTATAGAACTATACATTCACAGCTGCATGTGACTACTAGTAAATGACCACAATAACAACAGTAAAACAAATCTACTTCCTGACAATGATTCTTAGCACTGAATGAAGTGGTGAAGTTGTTGAGTTTAAAGATAGTATATGCCCAGTAGATCCACATATATGTAATGAATGCTTCAATCAAGTGTGAATAGTTCAGTTTAATACAAGACTATTTAATATGTTGAATTTCAGTGTCCTACATTTCTTGGAAGATCAACACTGTAATCATTTTTTTAATCAGTGGTTGTAGCTTAAAGATACCAAAACGTTAACTGCAAGAACAGATATTTTCTCCCTTACTATTGAATGTTGTGTGATACAGTATTTCATAATATAAGCCATCAGGGTTGGGCATGGTCTGTATTTTAAAGGAGAAAAGATGAAGTACTGGTGCATTTAAGTTTACTTAAACAGCAAAACATCAGATTTGTAAGAAATTCTACTGATGCATAAATTGTGCATTTTATGCTCCATTCAGGGTAGAAAAATACACCACTGGTAGTCATGATGTCTTCTGTGTAATGTTTTGTGTAGAAAGAGATCTGTCTCTAGCTTGTTATTAGAAGAAGGGAAAAAAAGGGGGAAGTAAAAAACATTTTTCAAGTGTAAGCAGCTGCAAAAAGTGTGTATTATCTCAAAGAAATTTAGGCTGAAGCAAAATTCCAGCTTTTCAGAATGTTATGCTCTAAATATGTTTTATTTAATGTTATGCTGAAATGAGAAAATGGCAATTAAGCTACAAAACCCAAAGGAAAGTATGTTAACTTTTAGAAATAAGGCCTTTCTTCATAGAATCATAGAATGATATGAGCTGGAAGAGAATTCTAAAGGTCATATAGTCCAATGCCCCTTGTAGTGAGCAGGGACATCCTCAACTAGATCAAGTTTCACAATCTGCAGACCAGACTGACCATGGATATTTCCATCAATGGGGCACCTACTGCCTCTCTGGGCAACCTGTCACAGTGTTTCACCATCCTCACTGTAAAAAATTTCTTCTTTATATCTAGTCTGAATTGACCTTTTTGTAGTTTAAAACCATTACCCTTTGTCCTGTCACAACAGGCCTTGCTAAAAAGGCTGGCTCCAAGGCCCCTTTAAGTACTGAAAGGCTGCAATAAGGTGCCCAGAGCTTTCTCTTCTCAAGGCTGAAAAACCCCAGCTTTCAGAGACTGTCTTTACAGAACAGATGTTCCATCTCTTTGATGGTTTTTGTGGCCCTCCTCAGGACTCACTATAGGAGGGCTATGTCTTTCTTGTGCTGAGGGTGTTAGAGCTGGATAGAGTACTATTTTAATTTCACCAGAGAGGAGCAGAGAGGAAAAATCAGCTCCCATGATCTGCTGGACATGCTCCTTTTGATGCAGCCTAGGATACTATTGGCCTTATGAGCTGGAAGCACACATTGTTGGCTCATGTCCAGATTTTCATCCACCAGCTCCTGCAAGTCCTTCTCCTAACTACTGCTCAATCCTTTCAACTCCCAGCTTGTACTGATAAGAGGAGGTCACAGAGATCCATGTGCAGGGCTTAGCCATTGGCCTTGTTGAACCTCATGAGGTTCACCTGGTCCCACTTCCCAAGCTTGTTTAGGTCCCTCCAGATGGCATCCCATCCCTCAGATGTGTCAGTTGAACCATTCAGCTTGATGTCATCTTCAGACTTGCTGAGGGTGCACACAATCCTGCTATTTGGACCATTGATGAACATATTAAACAATATTAGTCCCAGTATGGACCCCTTGGGGACATCACTTTTCGCAGTTTTCCATCTGGAAATCAAGTTGTTGATCAATACCATCTGTACCCAAGCAGTATCACAGTATCACCAAGGTTGGAAGAGACCTCAAAGATCATCGAGTCCAACCTGTCACCACAGTCCTCATGATGGACCATGGCACCAGCCCCCTCTTGAACACCTCCAGGGACGCTGACTCCACCACCTCCCTGGGCAGCCCATTCCAATGATGAATGACTCTCTCAGTGAAGAACTTCCTCCTCACCTCGAGCCTAAACTTCCCCTGGTGCAGCTTGAGACCATGTCCTCTTGTTCTGGTGCTGGTTGCTAGAGAGAAGAGACCAACCCCTTCCTGGCTACAACCACCTTTCAGGTAGTTGTAGAGAGCAATGAGGTCTCCCTGAGCCTCCTCTTCTCCAGGCTAATATTGTGTTATGTACATGACATAGCTCTTCATTGTATGTGTGCTATCCCTGTTTATGACTGCTCAGCTGTGATCCCAGATACAAGCTGTGATTTCAGTCCTGGCCAGAGCCGCTGCTACTTCAGGACACAGCACAAACACTCAGGTTCACAATATGGGTCCTTATATTCATGCATTGACATATGTGGAGGTGTATTTCTTCTTCTCCTATCTCAGGTGAAGAATGATTCTCATGTTAGCTTTTTACTATTTGAATCCTTCCTTTGAATCCTTCTTATGGTCTTTTTGTGTCCTTCTAGTATTTTACCATCTTAACATTCTAAATTTAAAAAAAAAAAAAAAAAAAAAAAAAAAAAAAAAAGATATTCTGATAGATAATTCATTTTTATATGCAGTATTACATATATCTTTTGCATGTCTTCTGTTTTCTTTCACTCTCTGGTGTCTTTTTCATGTTTCATGTTTTCATGTTTCATGCTCAGAAGCCTGATGCTCCTCCAGAGTCTTAATCAGACCTCTGTTTTCCATTGTGTTTTCTCATAGTGATGTAAGTTGGATTGCAATATCCTACTCAAGAGTTCATTGTGTGCAAAGCCATTAAGCAGATTCTCAGTATGTGTACTACTGTACACAGATAATTTTTCCCTTTTTTGTCTAGATGGATAGGAAGAAGATGAGAGTCTGATAGGGGTAGGAAGCTTGAGCAACAACAGTTCCCAGTTGTCTGTCCTGTAGACAGGACTATAGGAGCTAAAGAACAGGGAATAAAATATTAATTTTTTTCTCAGGAGATTAAAATTGTGTGGTTTTGTTGTGATTTTTCTCAAAGTGGGGCTGTCTGTCATAAGAAAAAAACTGTAAGTGAAGGTGACTGGTGAAGTATATTATCATTAAATTCTAATAAGAGCATACAATAGCAGTTTTCTACAAAACAAACTGAACTACTGCTCAAACTGGAGAACTGATGTCAGTGATAGAGCTGACATCAGTACCAGAAGGGAGGATGTAAAGCAAATTATCATAGTATCACAGTATGACTAAGGTTGGAAGAGACCTCGAAGATCATGAAGTCCAACCTGTAAGCACAGACCCCGTGACTAGACCATGGCACCAAGTGCCACATCCAGTCCCCTCTTGAACACCTCCAGGGACGGTGACTCCACCACCTCCCTGGGCAGCCCATTCCAATGGCGAATCACTCTCTCGGTGAAGAACTTTCTCCTCACCTCCAGCCTAAACTTCCCCTGTTGCAGCTTGAGACTCTGTCCCCTTGTTCTGGTGCTGGTCGCTAGGGAGGAGAGGCCAACCCCTTCCTCAAGCAGTGTACTAATGATTTCAAAGGTAGCAAGGATAAACTAAAGACATACTGCATAGAAAGAAGCATTTTGCTAAGGGAAATTGCTATAGTTAAAATTACTTAAGTACTGTTTCAGGCAGGCTGATGTTTAAAGTCTAAGGAGGTACTTCAAGCCAAGTACTTCAAACATAGTGCAATCAACAGTTTATTTTGCCAGAGAAGCCAGATGCAATTTGTTAGGAAGTTTAGTGCTGTCAAACTCACTAGAATCTGTCCTACAGCTGTTGGGAGTTTTAAGGCTACAGACAATTCAAAAGTAGTTAATTTGGCCCAAAGGTGAAATGACAGTGTAATGTGCCAGCCATGTCTATGTAGGCCTTGTAACAAAATAAACTGCATACTTCAGATTTTTTTTTTACGTTTTAATGGATTAAAATTAAAACTGAATCTATTTTAATTCCATGGCATTTTTTGTTATGATTGCCATTTTATATGTCTTAAAAATTTATTATTACATGGAACTCCTTTACTTAATTAATATTTTAAATTAATTTGCAAACATAATTTAAATTTTATTCAGAGATTCTCATAACTTCTCATATCTGATATGTACTTAAAGTCAGAACACACTGCAGAGTAAAACAAGTCTGCAGCATCAGCAGTTAATGCAAAAGGCTCTGAGCCAAGACGCTGTTAAGGCAGCAAATGGTACAGGAGAGCATGCCAAGGACTATGAACTTTCTAACAGAGTGCAGCCATCTTTTACATGTTTTTGAATGTGTTAGACCTGGTAATTCACACACATGTGACTATCCAGACTTCCTTTTTTCTCTTGTGCCTTTTATTCAGATCAAATGCCCTGTTCTGAATGAAGTGGTGGTTTACTGCACAAGCAATACCCCTAATTGTGACAAACAAGGGAAATCTATACAGAAGTGTCTGGAAAAAAAAATCCTTAAAATGCCAAGGCAATATCAACTAAATGTGTAAGGAAGGAAAGGGTAAAGGAAATGAAAGTACGACTAACATGCAACCTAAGGAAACCATGGACTCTATTATGTTTTTGTAAAATTAATAATACATGACAAATTCTCAGCCCAGCATCAATATAAGAAACATGGTAAAAGAAAAGGCAGTTTACACTGGAAAAATCCTGTGCCTACACAAATGAGAGGAGAAAACAAAAAAAGGCAATCAGCTTTTAAGTTGCCTGCACATGAATGGTAGGTGGAACTAAAGGGGAAAAGTATATATAGAAAAAAATCGATGGTTGTACCTTGCTGTGAAGATGAATTATGACTGACATTCACTTTAGGTGAACTGTGTGGTGGAGTAGGAAGGTTCCCCCCACACACAAAAGAATTCCACAGCTAACTCAGCTGGAGAAGCAGATGAAAGCTATATTTTACAAGCAGATATGGAATGCAATGAATATGTACAAAAATATACAATATTTACAATATATACAGAAGTATACAGCAATGTATGTAATACAGGAAACCTTTCCCCAACCCCCCTGCGGCCAGGGGGTTCGGCCTGCCCCTCCCTTCTCCCTCCCTACCTCGCCTTTTTCCCAAAAGGGTTAGAGAGAGAGAGAAAGGAAGGTAATTAAAAGGGTGAAAACTTGTTAAAGCTCAAAGCGGATGCAAAAGTTAGTTTTCTCTTATCTGGTTAGCAAGAATCATAGAGAGAAACGAGCCAGCTCACAGTACAGGGGGAAGAAAAAGACGACTGACTGCCCCCCCCCGACTGAAAGACTAAACAAGAACCTACAGCCGGGTTCCACCAATGAAATTGGATTAGCATATCTCTTGTTTTCATTTATATACCAAAATATTCGGCCAGAGTGTTCAGAAAGTGTCCCTTTCTTAAAGGCACAGCCTAAACCGGTCACAATCCACCCCTGCTAAACAATTTCATTGGCTGTTCATACTGTCCATCCAATCTAAAACAACATCTACAGTTTGTAAGTAAAGTTCATAGTCCATTCCGGCTATCCTCAGGTGTAGATGACTGAGAAGTCCAAGAAACAAGAAAAATGGAAAACAGTTTTTCTCTTCGCAGACGAAGCGAAGAAAAGGGAAAACAGGGAAACAGGGAAACAAGGAAACAGGGACTCTCAGTTGACTCAGGGCTCTCAGGGTTCTCAGGGTTCGTGCACCGTAGATTCCTCAGGGATTCTTCCTTTGGGCGCGATGTAGCTGTACAACATTCTGAAATTAAACTCTTTCAGCTAAAGTTAAGTTTCTTTGTGGAATACACTGAATTTCACCATTCTCTTGCATTACCCAATAAGTGTGACCCGGACCTTCAGCTGAAACCACCCCTCGGACAGGTTTAGCCTCTCCTGAGGGAGAAAATACCCAAACAGTTTTACCTAACAGATTCTTTTCTCTAACAACAGGAACTCTATCACCTTCTACTTTCTGTAGCAGATCTGAGTGTGCAGGTCCAGCTCGGTTCACTGAACCTCTACTATTTACCAGCCAGGTTGCTTGTGCTAAATGCTTTACCCAGTTTTTCAAAGATCCACCCCCCATGGCTTTAAGAGTGGTCTTCAACAAACCGTTGTAGCATTCAATCTTCCCTGCAGCTGGTGCATAGCAGGGAATGTGGAATATCCACTCAATGCCGTGCTCTTTGGCCCAACTCTTTACAAGGTTGTTTTTGAAGTGAGTTCCGTTGTCTGACTCAATCCTCTCTGGAGTTCCGTGTCTCCACAGGATCTGTCTCTCCAGACCGAGAATGGTGTTGCGTGCAGTTGCATGTGGTACTGGATAAGTTTCCAACCATCCAGTGTTTGCCTCTACCATAGTAAGCACATACTGCTTACCAGAACGAGAACGTGGTAGAGTGATGTAGTCAACTTGCCAAGCTTCACCATACTTGTACTTGGACCATCTGTCACCATACCATAAGGGCTTAAGTCGTTTTGCCTGCTTAATAGCAGCACAAATGTCACAGTCATGGATGACTTGCATGATAGCATCCATGGAAACGTCTATGGATGTGTCACGTGCCCACTGGTATGTTGCATCTCTGCCTTGATGTCCTGACGAATCGTGAGCCCATCGAGCTAAGAATATCTCACCTCGGTGTTTCCAGTTGAGATCAAGATCAGAGTCCATGTCTACTGGAGAAACTCTTGCAGCTAAATCTGCCTGATGGTTGTGTTGCTGTTCCTCAGTAGCTTTGCTCTTAGGAATGTGAGCATCAATGTGTCTCACCTTCACTGGAATTCTCTCGATTCGATCAGCAATGTCCTGCCACAGGTCAGCTGCCCAAATGGGCTTTCCTTTTCTCTGCCAACCATTCTTTTTCCAGTTCTTTAGCCAACCCCACGGAGCATTGGCTACCATCCATGAATCGGTGTAGAGATAAAGCTTTGGCCATCTCTCACGTTCAGCTACGTCGAGAGCTAGCTGGACAGCTTTTACCTCTGCAAACTGACTGGATTCTCCTTCTCCATCCTTTGCTTCTGCAACTCGGCGTGTTGGACTCCACACTGCAGACTTCCACCTTCGCTTGTTCCTGACAAGACGACAGGAACCGTCTGTGAACAAAGCATATTTCTTTTCGTCATCAGATAGGTCATTGTAAGGAAGAGCTTCCTCAGCACGAGTTACTCTCTCCTCTGGAGGTTTAGTACAGTTGGTACCTTCAGGCCAACTTGAGATCACCTCCACCAGACCAGGTCTTTCAAGATTTCCCATTCGAGCTCTCTGTGTTATCAGAGCCATCCACTTAGACCAGGTGGAATCTGTTGCACGATGTGGTGTGGAACCTTTGCCTTTGAACAGCCAATTCAAAACTGGTAATCTGGGAGTTAGGAGGAGTTGTGATTCAGTTCCAATTACTTCAGAAGCTGCTTTTACTCCTTCATAGGCAGCTAGAATCTCTTTCTCTGTTGGAGTATAGTTAGCCTCTGAACCTCTGTAACCTCGACTCCAGAAACCAAGAGGTCGTCCACGCGTCTCACCTGGAGCTCTTTGCCACAAGCACCAGGTTGGACCATTGTCACTTGCAGCCGTGTACAAAATGTTCTTAATGTCTGGACCATCTCGGACAGGTCCCAGACCCATTGCTTGAACTACCTCTTGCTTTATCTGGTCAAAGGCTGCTTGTTGTTCTGGTGCCCAGTGGAAATGGTTTCTCTTTCGAGTCACATCGTACAGAGGTTTCACAATCTGACCATATCCAGGGATGTGCAGTCTCGAAAATCCCACTATCCCCAAGAAACGTAGAGTTTCTTGCTTGTTCATGGGATTTGCCATGGTAGAGACTCTATTTACCACATCCACCGGAATGTGTCGGCGTCCATCCTGCCACTGCACTCCCAGAAACTGGATCTCTCTGGTAGGTCCTTTCACCTTGTCTCACTTGATGGCAAAACCTGCATTCAGAAGAATGTCAATGATTTTGTTACCTTTCTCGAAGACTTCCTCAGCAGTTTTACCCTAGACAATGATGTCGTCGATGAACTGGATGTGTTCTGGAGCACCACCTTCCTCCAGAGCATCGTGGATCACTGCGTGACAGATGCTTGAGCTGTGGATCCAGCCCATTGGCAATCTGTTGAAAGTGTACTGGATTCCTCTCCAGGTGAAAGCAAACTGAGGCCTGCATTCCTCTGCTATGGGAATAGAGAAGAAGGCATTAGCAATGTCTATGGTAGCATACCATTTGGCCTCTTTGGATTCCAGCTCATACTGGAGTTCCATCATGTCTGGTACTGCTGCGCTCATAGGTGGAGTTACTTCATTCAGGGCTCGGTAGTCGACTGTCAGACGCCAGCCTCCATTCGGCTTTCGCACAGGCCACACTGGACTGTTGAAAGGTGAATGAGTTTTGCTGATGACTTTCTGACTCTCCAACTGATGAATCAGATTCTGAATGGGCAACAAAGAGTCACGGTTGGTTCTGTATTGTCTGTGATGCACAGTCTGAGAAGCAACCGGCAATTTAATGTCCTGAATCTTGTGTTGTCCCACAACTGCAGATTCATCAGAAAGCTCAGGTCTAACAGACAGCTTCAGCTTTTGTTCATCAACTTCTACAGATGCTACTCCAAAAGCCCATTTGTAACCTCTAGGGTCTTTGAAACGCCCTTCTCTCAGAAAATCAATTCCCAAAATACAAGGTGTATCAGGTCTGGTCACAACTGTATGCTTCCTCCACTGTTTACCAGTTAAACTTATATCAACCTCCACCTTAGTTAACTCTTGAGATCCACCAGTGACTCCCAGAATAGTTAAAGCTTCTGACCCCTGATAATTTGATGGCATTATGGTGCACTGAGCCCCTGTGTCAACCAAGGCCCTGTACTTCTGAAATTGTGAAGTGCCAGGCCACTGGATGTACACATCCCAATAGATTCTGTTATCTCTGTTACCCCTCTCCTCCCCCTGGCAGGAGGCAGGGCACCCCTAATTATGGGGAACATGCCCACATATGCAATGAGCACATGGTGCAGTGTTAGAACTGGAGCCACTGTTGGAGCTATTAGAGTTGTCCTGGGGAACTGTAGAAGTAACAGCTACCCTTCTGGTATTGCTACCTCGGGTTCTGCCACTTTGCAGTTCCCTCAGTCTCCTGAAAAGATTAGCAGTTGGTTGACCATCCCATCTGTTCATGTTCTCACCAAACTGATCACGCAGAGTTATCCAAATACTCGCACGTGATTGCCTTGGTGGTCTGTTTTGGTTGGATCTGTTTTGGAATGACCTGTTTTGGAATGACATCCTTGGAGGACGTCTATTCCTCACAGAGGAAACCTGTATCCATCTGGAGGAAGAATTGGAATTATCTCTTTTTGCCAATTGGGAGAATGTATTTTTAAATTCATCCTTCAGCTCTTTCATGCAATTCTCAATTTTTCCAGACAGTTTCAATGGCTGAAACCAGAGAAACACATGTCATGCTATCCTCCAGTTGTCTCATTTGATCAGTGAATTGGCCAACCGTAGGAGAAGCACCACCATAATTTCTTGCCACAATTCTGCTTGCCAGAATATTTGCATAATTAGGAGGAGCAAGTTTGATGAGGTTTTTAGCAAGACCAGTTCCTACAGGAATTTCATCAGGATTCAGAGTCTCATGGCCACCATAGAGTACCTCTCTAACAGCAAATTCTCTCAGACGCTTAATTCCCTCATCTATGGTAGCCCAGGGTTTAGGATTCCATGGAAGATCATCTCGGGAAGGATACCTCATGAGAGTTGCCATTAAAAGGCGTATCCACAGAGTAACCTTACCGAGAGTCCTGCCTAGATGTCTATCTATTCCATTATCCTTTGAGAGAGTTCCTAGTTGAGCTGCTGACTTGTCTCCAACCACCAGAGCTGGAGCACCTGTATCATAGCATCTATCAAGCCAAGCTAGGATTGGCTCCTTATCTGTTCTGATGTAATCTTTACGCACATTCCTCAATTCCTCCCTCGGTGACGAACACTCCTGTATATCATCTGACTCCTCCTCCTCTGCCTCTTCCTGAAGTTCTTGTCCCAATAATCTTACTGTCACTCTCCTAAGAATCTGCTTAAGGTCAGGAGTACCACCTTTAGTTGTTCTGCTATCAGCAATTTGCCCTGCATCTCCATCCAGTGATGATCTCAATAACTCAGCTATATCTTTAAGACAAACCTTTTCCTCCATCTCAGCAGGGTCTCTTTGAGCAGAAGTTCCCTCACCAGGATCAGCGTCAGCATCTGAATCAGCTTTGCCCTTTCCACTTCTCATACTTAGAACACTTATCAGTTTATCCCATTTTCCAATTGTCTAAAGAATAGGGAAACAGTTATAATATAAGTCTTAAACCTTCCTTCTTCTCTGTGTCTGTTGTAAATGATCTAGCCTGAATTTTGACTATGGCCATATTTATATTGTTCTCAGTAATTTAATTTTAATATTGCAATACATAGATAAGTGGGGGCTTTGTTATTTTTTGTTTGTGTTTAGTTTGGTTTGGTTTTAGTTTTGTTTTATTTTTCCCCAAGGATTAATCCAATTATTACTTTCTAAGACATTAAAGTATCTATACCAGTTATCATTTAAGGAGATAATGCCCAGGACTTATTACAGAAAAGCAATAGCAGAGAAAAATATAAACTGAAAAGAGGATTTCCATAATTTACTGGTGGGAATTTGAGGCAAATTGTGGTGGTTTGGCCCTGGCCTGGTGGCCAGATGCCCATGAAAGCTGCTCTATCACTCCCTCTCTTAAATGGATGGGGGAAGAGTGGAAAAAAATATAACACAAGCCAGTAATAAGATAGAAGCAATTTTAATAGCAATAATGAGCAAAAAGCAATAGACCACACAGAAACGAAAGCAGAGAGAGAGAGATGTTAGTCTCTACTTCTCATCAGCAGGATGATGGTCAGTCTTGGTCGGTCTCTAAGCTTGGTGATTCCTTAGGAGGATAGATGCCATGGACAATTCCCCACACTTTCTTTTTTCACTTTATTCTTATATATGAGTTGATGTCATACGGCATGGAATACTTCTTTGGCCAGTCTTGGTCAGATGTCTCAGCTGTGTCCCCTCCCAAGATCTTGCCCACCCCTCAGCATACTCTTGGGGCAGGGAAATGTTGAAAAGATACAACCTGGATACTTATTCAACAGTAGCCAAAACACTGCTGTGTTACCAACTACTTCTGCAAAACATAGCACTAGAAAGATGCTGTGAGGAGAATTAACTCCAGCTCACCCAAACCAAATACACACATAAAGATGAAAACAATTCAGTGCAGTAGTACTTAAGCATGTTAATTTCCTTAGGAAATTCTACTGAAGGGACTTTGGTTAGATATGAACAGTATGTCAAAGCTTTCCCCCCTTTAGCTCATACTATTACCTTTGCTTTGTTTCAGGCTTCCTTTTGGAGAAAAAAACATTTAGTAGCCAAACAGAACATTATGTGCAAATGTTCAATATTCTGAAATATCCAAAATTCCCAAAGAGTCTTAAATTAAAATGAGATGTGTTGATTTTTTGTGATCATATTTGTAAAAGGAACAGAAATTAGAAGAATGCACATTTCTTTAACAGCTAAATATATATGTACAGAAATATTTATTGGATAACCTATGTCTTGGGTATTCACAGTAGCATTTATTATGAATTGCAAATGAGAACTCAATTTCAGCACACATAGTTCTAATACAGACAAAACACAGTATAGGCTTGATTTGTTACCGAGGATGGAACACAAATTTTAATAAAATTTTGAACCTTAAACATTACTGTTGAGTAGAAGAACATGTACTTGAAATTCAAACTATTAGAGAGTTTGTCGTGGTTTGGGAGAGCAATCCTCCCCCACGGGCAGAAATAATGACTCAGACAAACGTATTGCAAAAGTAATGGAAAGTTTAAATAGAAAAACAGAAAGGAACAACAATGAAAGTTTTACAGAGAACCACAAGCACTGTGACAAAGAGAGAGATCCCATCACCACCTGGGGGTACACCCAAACCACCACCCCCAGGGCTCTTCCCCCCCAACCCAGCCTTGGGTCTAGGCAGGCCCAAGGGAGGCAGCTCAAGCCATTTTACCTAGGCAGCAGCAGGGGACGAAAGAAGAAGTGAAGACCCCGCATGGATGTTTTATAGGGGAGCAGGGCATTATGGGAAATGGAATACCTGGTTTCCTATGACCACCCCCTGGGTTGGGCCCACCCCTTGGGACATCCCAGGTGTGGTCTGTGCAGTGGCATCCGGGCCAGCACCCAGCCTAAACCACTACAGAGTTCCTATCTCTAGTAAACAGTGTAAAAACACAAAAGCATGTCAAAGAAAATTAAAGACAGAAAACTGCAATAGGAGACAAGGGAAAAAAAGCTCTATAAGTTAAACCTTTAAAAAAATATCTATAGAAACCGAGAGAACAGTAGTTTCCTCTATATAGTCAAACACATTATTGTGCTGTCCTACCTTTCTGATGCAAGAATGGTTAAGGAATTAGGCAGCTCTGGAAAATGTCTTTGTGTGTTGGAACAACCTGGTGAAACTTTTTGTAATAGGATTTTAATGAGCGGGGGCAGGAAGGTTGGGCAGAAGGGAGGGTAGGGACTAGACCAGTTGTGTGAGAATCCTATTCAAAAATTTATGTCACCTTGCAATGCAAAAGATGAAACTTTAGCTGTCTTTTTCTGAAAGATATAGTTTAAATAGAATGTATTTCCACAACGAAACAAAAATCAGCCTACCTGTGGGACTCCTAGTCTTTATTAGTTTGCTAGAATGATAGAGCTCTGCACTCCAGCAGGTTATGGAGTGAAATGATAGCACAGTCACACTACAAAGAGAGCATTCTGTACCAGTGGGAAAGTAACTGAAGGACACAGTAATAAATCTGGTTTATTTCACAAATAATTTATTTGCATAACTATATACTTGCATAATAATATGAAGAGATGAAAATGTGAGAGCAGAGCTGTTTAATCAAAGTCATAGAAGTGTCTAAGACACTAACCAAATTATATCTTATCTTTCTGTTAAATGATGAAAATGGAAGTAGATCAGAGTATCTACTATGACTAAATTGTAGGGCTTAATATGATTTATGTTGTTTATGTTTAATTTTAAATTTTAGAGGAGGTTGATGAAATCTGCTAGTGGATGTTTTCTAGTTCCTCACCAGCACAAATCTGAGGTATTTTTCTATGAATTACTCTACCATGAATTAAAGCATCTGCTCTCACAGGAATTTAGACATGGTTTAGCTTCTCAGTCACTTCAAAACACATTCACCACTGTAGCAACTTAAGACTTTAGTGCGTCAGCCTCTTAGAAAAATTCACTCCATATCTCCATAAGCCTTAAAACGTAGAGAGCTCATCTGGGAAGCAAATGTGGTTTTACTTCACTTTTATTCCCCTCAGCTGAGAAAGCTGTCAGTTTCTAAAGCATTCTAACTGAGAATCCATAAAATCTTCAGAACAGTTTATTTGTCTCACATCACTGTTTCTTTCACTCATTCCTGCCTTTCTTCTGGATATCCCTTCTTCATTAATGATAGTAAGGTCAACTTTCTCCCTATATGTATTAATTGTATATATCCTCTGTATTTACTACAGTGGTTATTTGTATGGATAGAAAGAATAATCTTGAAACAAAATACACAGTTTTATGTAAGTGACTGAGTCCTGAAACATCTTAAGAAATGTTCTAGTAGCCAGTAATCATGAACAAGCTTTTAAAGACTGGAATAGTTTCAAATGCTATTTGCTCTACTGCCAAAAATCACATTTTTAAATGCCTACACTTAGCCTTTATCTCACATAGAGTGAGTGCAAGATGTTAGTTCTTATTTAACTGAAAACTGGCATTTCAAAATTTGTTCTTGTTCCAAATCAAATAAAGACTTATTTTTCTGACAATTTCCTATGAACATCTAAAAAAAAAAAAAAAAAGTGAATTTTAAAATTGTTATTTTGTTGCAGAAAGATAATATGTTTTCTTCTTTTGACTGTATAATTTGACAGTATTTCATGGAATAATAGGTTCCTATTATGGACTATTAACATTTTCTATCAACATATACCACATAATTGCACAGAATATTCTGAATTGGAAAGCACCCACAAGGATCACTGAGTCCAACTCCTGGCTCCACAGAGGGCAACCTAAAATTTGTACCATATACCTAATCATTGTCCAAGCACTTGAAGCAGTGAGCAGGCTAAGAAGCACTATGGAGCGTGAGTCAGAGGTAGATCAGTGTAGTTACACCCTGCTTTCCCAAAACCAAATAGAATCAACTATCAATTAGAGCTCACAAGGAGGGTGAAAGGAAACAGAGCCCTGTTCAATGCAGGAGGCTCCTCCCCCATGGCTTCCCGCACATTCCCCATTACCCCTACAAAACAGCTATGGGACTGTGGACTCTGAATGACAGACAAGCAATTTGAAAGATGAAAATGCTCCCCAAAAGACTTCCAACAATAGGGCAGTCAGCAACATGTATCAAGATTGCCTCTACCAAGAAGAAAAGGGTAACTGATGTTGATGACTCCTTCTGAGAGGAACAGAAAGTCTGATTTCCTGAGCTGACCCATCCCACAGGGAAGTCCGCTGCTTCCCTGGGGCCAGGAGAGTAGGAAAAATTTACAGCAGGATCTGGACAGATTAGACCAATGGACCAAGTCTAATTGTATGAAGTTTAAGAAGGCCAAGTACCAATTGCATTCAATATTTGATTTCCCCTCAGAAAGAAAGAGAGAGAGAGAGAGAAGAAAAAGAGAGAGGAAGAAAGAGAGAGAGAGGAAGAAAGAGAGAGGAAGAAAGAGAGAAAGAGAGAGAAAGAAAGAAAGAAAGAGAGAAAGAAGGCGAGAAAGAAAGAGAGAAAGAAGGAAAGAGAGAAAGAGAGAGAGAAAGAGAGAAAGAAAGAAAGAAAGAAAGAAAGAAAGAAAGAAAGAAAGAAAGAAAGAAAGAAAGAAAGAAAGAAAGAAAGAAAGAAAGAAAGAAAGAAAGAAAGAAAGAAAGAAAGAAAGAAAGAAAGAAAGAAAGAAAGAAAGAGAGAGAAAGAGAGGGAGGGAAGGAAGGAAGGAAGGAAGGAAGGAAGGAAGGAAGGAAGGAAGGAAGGAAGGAAGGAAGGAAGGAAGGAAGGAAGGAAGGAAGGAAGGAAGGAAGGAAGGAAGGAAGGAAGGAAGGAAGGAAGGAAGGAAGGAAGGAAGGAAGGAAGGAAGGAAGGAAGGAAGGAAGGAAGGAAGGAAGGAAGGAAGGAAGGAAGGAAGGAAGGAAGGAAGGAAGGAAGGAAGGAAGGAAGGAAGGAAGGAAGGAAGGAAGGAAGGAAGGAAGGAAGGAAGGAAGGAAGGAAGGAAGGAAGGAAGGAAGGAAGGAAGGAAGGAAGGAAGGAAGGAAGGAAGGAAGGAAGGAAGATTTCTTTTTGTATAAACTGGCACTGATGTCTACAGAGCCATGACAAATTATACTATCCATATGCTGTTATCCAGGACTATTTAAGCTTTTAAATATAATTTGAGTCTAGACAAGAAAAGATAAATGTTTCTGGATGTAACAGGAAGTGGAGGTTCAAGAGTCTTAAATATATTAATTAATTAATTAAAAAGAGAAAATAAAATAAAATATCTTTAAAATGGACTTAGGAGACCTATTCTGCATCAAATTTTAGAATCTTTGCTACAACTGACTCTTCATCCTTGTCCTTTTTTGCATTACATGTAAATATATTCATAGATCTCCTGGATATATGTCATCTTTAAGTTAAACTATTTTAACTGTGTTGTAAATTAACTGCTCAGAGAAAACTCTTATCCCATGTATGAGAAATATCCAACTAAACAGGCATATTTCTTCTTTGATTTTGTGAATAGCACTTTTACTGTCATCACTGGCTGCCAGATGAAACTTACAAATGACTCTTTTACCAGTCTTTAGTATTTAGTAATTTTTGTTTTCAAAGAACTTTTGAAATACAGTAGAAAAACCTTTAGCTTTTCAAATTTTGCTGAATAAATAGATCAAACATTCCTCATTTTTCAGAATCTTTCCTTTTATGTAACTTTCTTCACTGTACAAATCCGTCCGCACGGTGGTATCAAAACAGCAAGCTCAAAATTCAAAACTCTAGACATTGCTTCTCTCTGATAGATTAATTATATTAAAGAAAAATTAGGGTGTTCATTTCAACTAGCTATTAAATCCTATGTCATAGAAATAATATACATTTGATGTATTTGTCTAGATGCTCTTTATCATTAACAAAGATTAAAAGAATTCTCTTGAACAATTCATGTGACCTACATTAGGTCTCTGTTTTCGGAGGAAGAAAACAATTCCTTGCAGATCCTATAGACTGTAAAGGGAAGTGGAGAATGAAAAAATGTTGACTAGATGCAGATATTTATAGCACAGATGATTAGTCTGACCAAGTCGCTTTAGAATTTCTGATTAACAACGATAAGTTTGTGGTATGCTAACAGAAGTTTAAAGACAGTAAAAACAGCCCTGTGGGCCCTCTAGGTCAGACAGACATAGAGGACACTATCATTAGTTCCACTGTCAGTGCAAAGGTAATGGATGAAACAGTCAGCTTAGTTCCGGCCTCTGGGGCATTTCCTGTGCAATAAAGCCATATCAGGTACTTGCTATCTGTAAACTTATATATGTTAGGATTAGAACTGACCTTCTGCTAGAATCCTTGCAAGGAACATAAAGATCTTCGCTGTGTCTATGTTTAAGTGTCTCTGGCCTGACCTGCTCTAGGCTGAGCTATCTCATGGTGTGAGATTAAATTCAAGAGATAATATTGGAGGTTAGATGACACACATAGTCTAGGTGATTAAATATTTATTTTATTTAAATGAAGAGTGGTTCATAGAATATAGTCAATGGAACTTCCAGAGTTGCAATTCAGTAGTCTTGGCTTTTGGCAACAAGAACAATTTAAGATGTGTAAATCCACCCATCCTGACTTCCATATGATTCTCATAGGGGATATAGGTTTACTACAGAAATTCGTCATAATTTCTCATACATCAAAAGGCATCTCAAAAAACTTCAGATACACATATTTGATGAACAAAGCCCTAATTTCTACTGACAAAAGCATGATGTCAGGTAATTAGTTCATAATTCTACTTCTTTTTTAATTTGTCTTAACTGTAGACTGAATCTCACAGGCAAATAATTGCTTAAATATTCCTTACCAGTACATTAATTAGCCTTTTTCTGTAATGCTTGCCTAACTGATTTTTGTGACGTTACTAAATTCTATGACAACCGGAAGCTTGGCAAACTTAAGTAAAATGTAAGTATTGTAGGGAGGTTTCACAGAAGCATCCATTTCCCAAGAATCAAATAAATAGAATTTTCATCTATGTCACATCTGAAATAAAGACAAGAACAGCATTTCTACATCTGTCTCAATTTTATGATGATCAATTCATAAATTAAGTGAAATAAAATAACAAAAAGTCTAGGCTATATGTGTCATGTCACATGAGAAGTGCTTCCATCCTGTTTCTAGGGCAGCCACAGACTCTATTATAACTTACAGTAGGACTATCCATGACTGGGACTTTATTATTAGACTGTTGATATAATTGGTAAAGGCCTATTTAATATTCAATAAGTGGCATGATAAATATAAATATTAATACTTTTATTTATCATAAAAATCCCATGAAAAACATTAAAGAAAATTTATTTACTGGTTCAAATTGTTCAGTCATGGAACAGATACCTCACCAGCAGGAACAAGTAACAATTTAAACAATATGTACAAAAATCCAGAAACAACAAACAGCACTTTAAACTGTAAAGAAAAAAAAAGGAACATTGGCAATGAAGCTGGAGATTGCCCAAAAGAGGGGGAAGTCCAGAATTCCCCAAGCAACAGACCTTCAATAGATGCTTATAAAAATCAGATATTGTAATTACTCACTGATCCTGGTCCCTCGTGGCACACGTTAAGATCTCGACAAACCAAAATGGCCTCGACCACGTGGAAGCTGCAGGAGCACCGTTTCACTTTCTGTTGGTGTCTGCAGCTTATTGCTGAGGCAGGATTTGCTCCCAAAGGATTTGTAGCTGAAAGCTTTGTAGAAAAGAGGTTTCTCTGCTGCAATCCTTTGCAGCAGCACTCGCTCCTTGCTCCAATCAAACAAAACTGTCCTGGGGACTCAGCTCCTCTGGGGTTTTGCCTCTTGGCCCAGCAAGACGTGCCTGTCTGCTCCTGGGCATTACAATGCTAAAACAGTGAGGGGTCTTTGCTGTCCTGTCTGGGTAAACTGACTCGGCTTCCAAGTGAAGCTTGTGATTCCTTCCAGAGCATGGACAATTGCAAGGCAAGGCTCTGGCTCTTTGGGCTGGTACTTATAGATTTCCTAGGACAATAATGGCCAGTGACAATACAGATTGAGGGATAAAACCCTGATACTGTAACCTATAGAAAGGGTTTTCTCCAAACGTGGCCAAAGGCACACACACCTGGCCCACTCGGACTCCAGGACATGTTCAGACAATCCTGAAAAAACAGACCTACTAGCTCCTGCCTCATTGTCTGGTCTGGTTCAGAGGATTTTTGAGGCTTTTTGTCCCTTTGGGACAACTGTACAGCAGAGAAAGTATTTACTAGATTCATCAATCTTTTCAATTTGGGAAGAAAATATTTCCACTTGGTCACAGGTGATTTATAATCAGAAGCAGAATGAAGACAAAAAAAAACCCAAAAAGCTCTATATCTAGCCATATGTCTGTTCTTGCAAAGCTGCTGATAACATATTTTAAAAGTGCATCTCTAGATGATTTGCAGATTCACCTGTAAGTCTTTAAACAAAAAGCAAAGAAGATACACACGCACGCACACACACACACATATAAAAACATCTGTCTCTGGAGATTTTTAATACAATCCATACAAAAGAGAAAAATAAATCAGGATCTAACATCTGTTTGCTAGAACAAAGCATTAGCAAAAATTGCAGCTGTGCTTTGTGACATTCAGTTTGGACTGTTGCAGCTCTAACATGCCTATGAAATAAATTCATTAGCAAAACCTCTGTGGTGCTTCATTCATTTTATTTGTTTATTCTCAAGATTACTGAAAACCAAGACAGAGACTAACAGAGCATTCCTAATAGTGGTTGTGTAAGCCAGGACTTGGACTGTATCCAACCTAAGAGGATGCTTGTAATATGTTTATACATGTATTGTGAACAAGCAAAATTCTTAAGCCAGATAAGGATGAAAACTTTTAGTTATTGATTTTTGTTAACAATTGTAGATGCTAATTAATGCTGGCTTTCTTCCTCAGGATGTAGTTCTACAATCAGGGTCAGTAAATTTTTGTTTCAGATGAAACATTTTATGAGCAAAATTTCACTTTCTGTTCTACCTCTATAATTCCCAAAATGCACTAAGTTCCTCTACAATATCCTAAGGCAAAATTTAGACAACAACACTAGAATAAAAGGGGAAAATAATCCAGATAAACCAGTCTGAAAATTCAGAGATGGTACAAAATCAGAATAGAATAGAATAGAATAGAATAGAATAGAATAGAATAGAATAGAATAGAATAGAACCGAACCAGGTTGGAAAAGACCTTTGAGATCATTGAGTCCAATCTATCATCCAACACTAATCAACTAAACCATGGCAACAAGCAGCCCATCCAGTCTCTTCTTAAACACTTCCAGTGATGGTGACTCCACCACCTCCCTGGGCAGCACATTCCAATGGGCAATCACTCTTTCTATGAAGAACTTCTTCCTAACATCCACCCTAAACCTCTCCTGGTGCAGCTTGAGACTGTGTCCTCTTCTTCTGGTGCTGGTTGCCTGGGAGAAGAGACCAACCCCCACCTGGCTACAACGTCCCTTCAGGTAGTTGTAGAGAGCAATAAGGTCACCCCTCAGTCTCCTCTTCTCCAGGCTAAGCAACCCCAGCTCCCTCAGCCTCTCTCATGGGCCTTGTGCTCCAAACCCCTCACCAGCTTTGTTGCCCTTCTATGGACACATTTCAGCAACTCAACATCCTTCCTAAACTGAGGGGCCCAGATCTGCACACAGTCCTCAAGGTGTGGCCTAACCAGTGCTGAGTACAGGGGCAGAATGACCTCCCTGCTCCAGCTGGCCACACTGTTCCTGATACAGGCCAGGATGCCATTAGCCTTCTTGGCACTGCTGGCTCATGTTCAGCCTACTATCAGCTAGTACCCTGAGGTCCCTTTCTGAGGTCCCACTCTGACCCCAGCCTGTAGCACTGCCTGGGGTTATTGTGGCCAATGTTCAGAACCCAGCACTTAGATGTGTTAAACCTCATGCCATTGGACTCTGCCCATCTGTCCAGCCTGCCAAGGTCCCTCTGCAGAGCCCTCCTACCCTCTAACAGATTGACACCTGCCCCCAACTTGGTGTTGCCTGCAAACTTACTAATGGTGGACTCAATCTCCTCATCCAGATCTCCAATAAAGTTATTGAACAGTATGGGGCCCAGCACTGATCCCTGGGGACACCACTAGTGACTGGTTGACAGCTGGATGTGGCACCATTCGCCACCACTCTCTGGGCTCGGCCCTCTAGCCACTTCCTAACCCAGTGCAGAGTGCTGCTGTCCAAGCCAGGGGCTGACAGCTTGGCCAGGAGTTTGCTGTGGGGGACGTTGTCAAAGGTCTTGCTGAGGTCCAGGTAGACTATATCCACAGCCTTCCCCACATCCCTCTGGCAGGTCACCTGATCATAGAAGGAGATCAGTTTGGTCAGGCAGGACCTGCCCTTCCTAAATCCATGCTGGCTGGGCCTGATCCCCTGTCCATCCTGTAAGTGCAGAGTGATTCCACTCAAGATGGCCTGTTCCATAATCTTGCCTGGCACTGAGGTCAGGCTGACAGGCCTGTAATTCCCTGGCTCATCCAACTGGCCCTTCTTATGGATGGGCATCATGTTGGCCAGCTTCCAGTCATCAGGGACCTCTCCAGTGAGCCATGACTGTTGAAAAATGATGGAGAGCAGCTTGGCCAACTCATCTGCCAGCTCTCTAAGTACCCTAGGATGTATAATTGTGTACATGTATTCATATATTTTACAAATGTATATATTGTTATACTGTATTTATTAAAAAGTCTGAAGTGCTCTTTGTAATTAGAAAAATGATCCTTTGGAATTTTTCCCAGGAGATAGATCACTCACCATATTGCATAACAAAACAGTTTGCAGGTAAGTTGTTTGTGCATAAAGTTGCACCGAGACCGATCAGCATCTTAAGCAGAACCTCCTTTGTAGTAGAAATGCATTTTCACAGAAAAATACAAATAAATAACACTCTGAGTTGGAAATTATTAATTTAAAATTTATTAAAATCCTTGAAAAGTAAGACAAAATATAGTCTTTAGGCTATATTATTTCTGTAGGGAAAAATATTATTTCATTGGCAATTCAGTCTTACTTGTCTTATTCCTTATTAATATTTTAACTAATGCACAATGCACTAATGCATTGATTGACATCATCTTTATATATGTACTTATGTGATGTAACTGTCTTTTACATTGACACAACAACTGCTGTGTGTTCTACTGAATTTCATGGAAGTGGTAAGCTCTCTCCACTGGCTGTAGTTGTTACTCTGGATATTAGTAACTTAGTAATTGTTGTTAGATGTTTTTAATTTGCTATTTAGTCTAAAACTAATCTAAGATATACAATTCTGTCCATGATATTCTTCTTCGTGGTGCTTAGACTACAGAGAACATATTTGTAGCACATAAATATATTCAATTTAACCCTAAGATAAACTGAAACACTTTGATGCAAAAGGTTTTGTAAGGACTAATTTTAGAGATGCCTAAGTTATGGATATTTTTCTACCACAAAATAAAGCACTGGCAAGAGATCTTTTAAGAGCTTAGATTAGGTACCTTAGCATGAGTTACTACAGAATTATTTAAGGATATTAACTCATGTTATATATTCAATAGGGCACTGTCTAACACAGAGCTGATACAGGTCTCATTTTATAACTAGTTTCATCATAACTATATGAGACATTTCTGTGCAAGACACTGTACTGTAGACTGGACATAGCTGTAGGCTGTTAAATGGTAGATTACATTTACTGAATTACTGGCCTGATTTTGAGAGTCACCTCTTCACATAAAACTGTATATTTCAAAGAAAGTTATAGACATTTTGGGATGGTTTAACCCACACACAACAAAAACTCAGCTGAACCGAGACACAGAAGTGAATGAAGCTGTATTTTACAAGCAATAATGGAATGCAATTAATATGTACAAAATATACAGTATTTACAATATTATACAGGTATTTACAAAAAGCAAACAACGCAGAAATCCCCTTTGGGCAGAAGGATTCTGCCCCACTCCCCCCACCCTCTTTCCTGCCTTTTTCCCCTGGTTAATTTGAAGAAAAGAGAAAGGGACAGATGTTAGGGGAATTTCAGTTAGCTCAAAAGCATTGTTAGTGAGTCAGTAATGCTTATCTCAAGTTTGCGGATAAGCAGTCTCGCTCTGTCTGGGACAGCACGTATGCTTTTTCTTTTTCTTTTTTTTTAAGTAACTGTGCCCAGAAGTCCCTGAAAATTTTAAAAAAGCTTAATTTTTTGTTCTTCAATAACCAGACTTATTCACCTATCGTGATTGTTATTTTAGACTAATTTCAGCCTGAAGTCAACCAAAGAGCTACATTAAATATCTAACAGACACATGCAAGTAAATAATCTAACTACAGGTCTAGGTCCTTGATCTACAGTTTTGTCACAGTTAGAGTGTCCTAAATCCAAATTAGTAAATATGTTGACATAATTATTTATAAAGTGTACAAGGGAGCAAGATTTACCATCACTGTTTCTCCTTCTGTATGCACTTCATAAAAGAAATTGGTGTCAAATGCAACATCTTGGACAGAGCTCTGCCATGAATCATGCTCCAGCAAGAACAATTGGAATAAAATCTCAGTCAGAAATGTATCTAGATTCTGGATATACTGCCTACTTAGACACAGAATCGTAGAAAAGAATCACAGAATATCTCAAGTTGGAAGGGATACTTGAATCCAACTCCCTGCTCTTCACAGGACTGCCTAAAACAGAGGGCTCCAAAGAACCCAGACACTGTCATCAGTGTTTAAGACTGAGGTGAAGAATTAAAGGTTTCCTCTTTGTCTGTGTCTCTTTTTGTGAGGTGACCAAACAATGGACTGATGTTATCTCTGATTCTCCTTTATATCTATAGATACCTAACTACTCATCTTTGTCAAGGTTGAACTGCTTCTGAACTGAAGAAAAATCTGAATTGTAGGGTTCTGGATAACTTTGATAATGAAAACAGAGTTGAGAGACTGAATATGATTCTATGCAGGTGACAGCATTAACAGATGAGGGGTGAGCAACTGATGTCGTTTACCTGGACTTGAGCAAAGCCTTCGACACTGTCCCGCACCACCTCCTGGTCTCCAAGCTGGTGACACATGGGTTTGATGGATGGACCACTAGATAGATAAAGAACTGGCTTGATGGCCGCACCCAAAGAGTGGCTGTCAATGGGTCCATGTCCCAGTGGAGGCCAGTGACAAGCGGAGTCCCTCAGGGATCAGTCCTGGGACCTGTCTTGTTCAACATCTTTGTGGATGACATGGACAGTGGCATCGAGTGCACCCTCAGCAAGTTTGCTGATGACACCAAGCTGTGTGGTGCAGCGGACACACTGGAGGGAAGGGATGCCATCTAGAGGGACCTGGACAGGCTGGAGAGGTGGGCACAAGCCAACCTCATGAGCTTCAACAAGACCAAGTGCAGGGTCCTGCAGCTGGGTCGAGGCAATCCCAGGCACAAATCCAGGCTGGGCAGTGACTGGCTGGAGAGCAGCCCTGAGGAGAGAGACTTGGGGGTGCTGGTGGACGAGAAGCTCAACAGGAGCTCTCAATGTGCACTTGCAGCCCGGAAAGCCAATCAGATCCTGGGCTGCATCAGAAGAAGTGTGACCAGCAGGTCAAGGGAGGTGCTTCTTCCCCTCTACTCAGCTCTGATGAGACCCCACCTGGAGTACTGCGTCCAGTTCTGGAGCCCCTGTTACAGGAGGGATGTGGACGTGCTGGAGCGTGTCCAGAGAAGGGCCACAAGGATGATCAGAGGGCTGGAGCACCTCTCCTATGAGGACAGACTGAAGGAGTTGGGGCTGTTCAGTCTGGAGAAGAGAAGGCTCCGAGGTGACCTGATTGTGGCCTTCCAGTATCTGAAGGGGGCCTACAGGAAGGCTGGGGAGGGACTTCTCAGGATCTCAGGTAGTGATAGGACTAGGGGGAACGGAATGAAGCTGGAAATGGGGAGATTCACGCTGGATGTGAGGAAGAAGCTCTTCACCATGAGAGTGGTGAAGCCCTGGAATGGGTTATCCAGGGAGGTGGTTGAGGCCCCATCCCTGGAGGTGTTTAAGACCAGGCTGGACGAGGCTCTGGCCAGCCTGATCTAGTGTGGGGTGTCCCTGCCCATGGCAGGGGGGTTGGAACTAGATGATCCTTGTGGTCCCTTCCAACCCTGACTGATTCTATGATTCTATGATTCTATGATTCTATGATTCTATGATTCTATGATTCTATGAATAGAACTCAGGATTTCAGATTTGGTATTATTTCAATGAGGGAGGAAGATTGAATTGCACAAATATTTATTTATTACATGTTTACTGTTCATAGATCACTTTTGATGATCGTAAATAAATTTAGATTCCCTATAGAATGTGTTGAACTGGAGTCAATAGAAGTGGGAAAAAAGATTAGGTGAAGAATTGTTATATACTGGTCATATATGAAAGCTGCATCTTCTGCTGTTTATTTCTGAAGTTTTGTTTATGGGCTCTATCTAGTCACTGTAGTTCACAAAATAATTGTTCAAAATAAGCTTAAGATTTGTATAAATGACAACTTTGAAACAAAAGGAAAATAAAACATTGCTCAAACTCTTGTCTTGACATAAGTTTCACAATCACATCAATCTTCCATGCTTTCTGGATGAAATGAACTTTATCTACAAGAGTTCTGGAACAACCTTTATTGGTTTTGACACTTGGGTGGGAAAGAAACATTTTTAAGAATGTATGTGCACAAGATTAGAATGAATGGGTGAATGACATTTTTCTCAAGTTAAATTTCAAATACAAAAAATCAGGTTTTCTAATCTGAGAGTTCTTATAGTCTATATTTAAATTTAGTATGAATACTTTTAGTTAATGCATGTAAGGAACAGTCACCCAGTTTAAAGCTAGCTATTTTCTATTAGGTGTTCTTACTTTAGTCTTTCAGATCGAGACAATATGTTGCATAAATATTTAGTAAATTGTCATCAAATGTTCTGATGTGATCAATATTTTTGAAAGATTTATTTTAGTATCATATATTTGTGGCATGTACTGTAAAACAGATAATTTTGCACACCATGAAGACAGACTTTTGAGGCCACATAAGAATGTATCATAATCAAAGTTAACTTTGTTTCTTCCTACAAGATTACATTTATTCATACCATCATAAGTTCTTTAATATTTCTGATACATTTACTGCTGTCTAAATATTTCTCCCAACACTAAATACTGCTCATCCTCAAGCATAGATATAAATGATATTTTGGCTACCTGTAGAGGAGAGTTACAAGACTATGTAGAGAGAACTCCATTGTCCTTGGGCCAGATCATGTGCTCTGTCATGTCATGCAAGGTCCAGAAATCAGCACAGGCTACTTTTGAGTGCATTTTCAGGTTTTAACCCAAAAATCTATTTATTCTCTCCTGAATACAACGAACATTTAAATTAAGCTATATGGAGTGTAGACCATCAGAGTTGCATAAACTAACTAGAGAACAGGAACTAATCTGAAGTACTTTAAAAGTAACAGAAGTAATTATTTCACATCATTATTTGGTCATTTCTTATACTACTGTATACTTTACTTATACTACAAGTAATGCTGATTAAAAACTGAAACAGACCTAAGAATACATCCTTCTCATACACAAAGTAACCCAAAATAAAAGAGATAATAATAATTTTTAAAATGTAATTTTGTTGTTGCTGCTTCTTCTTCCTCCTTGTACATTAGTGGACAGTAAGGAGAGAGAAGAACTGCAAAGTCAAATGATTCATTATCAGCTTAAAATGAACTTATACCACATTAAGGATATCATAGTTAGCTATGAAAAACCTTGGTGTTTACAAAGTTCAATGCCACACAACAGTATCTACATGCAGTGTGCCAGACTATTTACTCTTATTCTTGTTCTCAGGTAGCTCAGCCAACTACATGAAGCCATATCACACTGTGGACATACCAGTTTTTCAGAGTTCTCTGGTAAAATTAATTTTTTCTGGTGAGTTCAGTAAAGTCTGGGGTCTGCACAGTCACCTCCTAGTAGTCCCTTGGGTCCTAGATGTTAAGGTGGGTGGGAACAAAGCCTGTTCATAAAAACTTAATTGTTGCAAACTCCAAAGTAAAATAAGTAAATCAGACTACAAGTGTATATTCCAGAAACTTCTCAGGTCTGTTTGGCTTATGCTATTTCTGGGTTGTTGTGACAGTTTCAGGCTATGCCTTTAAAAGTTAGCTGCAGATTTTCGAGCAGAAGAGTGAAGAAATATAAACAAATCCACAGTTGGTTGTAAAAAGGAAAACAAGAGATTATTCTAAACTAATTTCATTGGCCAGATGTGTGAAAGGGGACCCTTAGCAGTCTTGTTTGCCACATTAATTCCTTCCTTTCTCTTCTGGATGCCTGGCTGCTTTGCTGGAAAGGATTTCTTATCTAACGACCTTGCAGATAAGACTAACACACCTCTCTAACATCTCTTTTTCTTTTCTTCTAATTAAACAGAGGAAAAGAGGAGGGAGGGAGGAGGTTAGGGAGGAAAGTGGGGCAAATTTTACCCTGTTCAAGGGGTTTCTGTGTGGCTTTCTCCCTGTAAATACTTGTATAATACTGTAAATACTGTATATTTGTACATATTCATAGCATTCTATTGTAGAGTGTAGTTTTGCTTGTACACATAGCTTCCATTTGCTTTCCCCAACTGAGTTGAGCTGGGTTTTTGTTGATGCTGGTAGGCCAAACCATCACAGTTGTTTGTTTTGGATTCAGTTAGAATCAGTCAGGGTTGGAAGGGACCACAAGGATCATCTAGTTCCAACCCCCTGCCATGGGCAGGGACACCCTACACTAGATCACGCTGGCCAGAGCCTCATCCAGCCTGGTCTTAAACACCTCCAGGGATGGGGCCTCAACCACCTCCCTGGATAACCCATTCCAGGGCTTCACCAGTTAACTAGATTCAGCTAACTAGCCTGAAGACAAATGCAATTGAATTATGGTGAAGGCACATTTTGCCCAGAATTGCACCCAGATATTGAAACTTGTCCCAGCACGTGGACAAGTTCCCCTTCCTTTCATGAGGGGAACAAAGGCCAAGGCATTAACCAGGTGGCATGGACCACTGCAAGCACCCATCTGTGACCGGTTTAGGCTGTGCCTTTAAGAAAGGGACACTTTCTGAACACTCTGGGCGAATGTTTTGATATTAGAATGAAAACAATGATATGCTAATTCAATTTCATTGGTGGGACACGGCTGTAAATTTTTTGTTTAGTCTTTCAGTCGGGGGAGTCAGTCAGGCAGTCATCTTCTTCTTCCCCCTGTGCTGTGAGCTGGCTCGTTTCTCTCTATGATTCCTTCTAACCAGATAAGAAAACTAACTTTTTTGCATTCGCTTTGAGCTTTAACAAAGTTTTCCCCTTTTAATTACCTTCCTTTCTCTCTCTCTAACCCTTTTGGGAAAAAGGGGAGGTAGGGAGGGAGAAGGGGGAAAAAGGCCTAACCCCCCTGGCCGCAGGGGGGTTGGGGAAAGGTTTCCTGTATTACATACATTGCTGTATATTTCTATATATATATATTGTAAATATTGTATATTTTTGTACATATTCATTGCATTCCATATCTGCTTGTAAAATACAGCTTTCATCTGCTTCTCCGGCTGAGTTAGCTGTGGAATTCTTTTGTGTGTGGGGGGGGGACCTTCCTACTCCACCACACCATCGCATGGGATGCTTATGCTAATACAAAGTATGGGCATAATTCTAGCTTCATGCTTCCTATAGGCTGCAGCCGGTTGTTTACGAAGAGTGCCCATAGGCCAAATCTAGCCTTGAGAAACCTATAAGTATTACCCAACTTGTAAATATCTTGCCCTCTTTCACTTTGTTCTCTCTCCTTGTTCAAGCCTAAGCTTATGCCATAGCCTTACTATTAAGGCTGCCTCTGGGCAGGCCCTTTAAGCCTTACCCCTGAGAGTATCTCCAGAGGAGGCATCAATGCTGAGAGTCTGAGAAGCTACAGCATTGTATTACCAGTCTCACTGGTCAGAAGAGCCCGCATGTCTTCAAGAGAACTGGACCCCTGGGGTAAGATCTGCCCAGTTGCCGGGGAAGGGACTTAGCCGGGTTCGGCAGTCCAAATGTCTGTGTCAGCCTTAAGCAGCAGACTGATGAGCCACCAAGCATGCGTACCTGCTCGCACAGAGCAGGACCAGCATTTGGCTGCATGCCTGTGTAACCCTGCCATCTCAGGAGAGGAGTCACTACTGCTGCCACTCCATGCCCTGTGAACTTCAGGGAAACCTAGAGCATGGTCCGTGCCTGTGCTTCAAAGCCGGGACCTTTCTGAATGGGTCCCACCTCTCCTTCAAGACCAGCAAAGGGGAAGCCGCTGCTACACACAGCCACACTTCTTCCCCAGGGCCATCCACGATGGCCCCAAAACCCGTTGCCACAGGGCCGACCCTGCTGGGTCCAGCCCCGTCTGCTACCGTGCCAGACTGGAAACCTCCAAGCTCGCCTACCGGGAACTGTTGCCCTGCCCCACCATGCGGGCTGACTCTGTGAGGGCCAACCTCGTCCCGGGACCAGCCCTACCGGCCCTGCTGGGCTGATCCTGCAGGAGCGTTCCCTGCCTTCCGGAGGGTACCACCTGAGTCATGTGAAGGGGACCTGCCTACAAGCTAGCCTAAAGTCCATTCCCTCTCTGCTGCTCGAAAGGGAAAAGGTTGCCACTGTCACTGTCTGGTCCAGCTAGGGGCCAGCCCAGCAACAGCAGTCTGCCAGAACCTAACCTTGCTACAAACAAAGGACACAGCGTATCTTTCACGTGCTTTCCACTCACTAACACTCAGTTCAAAGCACCCGCGTCTAGAAGTGTAATATTTCTAGCGCAAGCCTTGTAATATCTCTGTGTATAGTTAAACAATTCCATCAGAGTCCCATCGAGTCACCATCTGGTGGACAAGCAGCAGAATTGCACCCTTCATTATATAAATAGAAAGTAATTCTGTAAATATTCCAGTTGAGTCCTAATCATAAATACTAAACCACTTATGGGATGTATTTCACAATTGTTCACTAGAATAGGTACATAAAATAATGTTTAATAGGTTATTAATAATTTTAATAATTAAGAAAATATTACTATAATTCATACTTCATAAATTAATAACCTGTGATGGGTTAAGGCAGCCCCCCTCCAAACCCTCCCCATCACGGGCAGAATAAAACAACTCAAAACAAAACGGATTGCAAAAATGATGGAAAGTTTAAAGGAAAAGCAGTGAATGTTTACAGAAAGCTAAAAGCAGAGTGACAAAAGAAATCCCAAACAGTCCCAAGATGATCCCATCCCCACCTGGGGGTACATCCAAGACCCCCAGGGCTCCTTCTTCCCCCCTCCCCACTGCTAGGCTAGTCTCAGCTGGCCAGATCTGAGACTGCCCATCCCCCGTGGCCTTGGGCCTAGCCAGGCCCATGGCTGGGAGACAACATCTCCCCCATTACCGGGTGACGGCGAGGAAGAAAGAGGAGGTGCTTAGGCCTCGCACTAGATCTTATAGTGGTGCAGAGAATTATGGTAGAAATACCCAATTTCCTGTGTCCACCCACTGGGCTGGACCTCTGGACACAGGAAGCAGGGGGGCACCCAGCCCAAACTGCAACATAACCTCTTCACATGAATGTAGGGCTTTGCTACAAAATAAGTGGACACTGTAGAAAAGCAGGATGAAGACATTGCAAGTAACACTAGGGAAAGAAAGTTGTGATGAGTTGGTTTTAGATTGGACGAGAGTGTTCAGCTGTGCCTTGTCCAAAGTGAAGTATTCCGATCCCAGAAGGAGGTGCCATTGTTGACATCATTTGTGAACTATTTATTTTAAAATATGTTAAAATTATCTCTAAAGTTTCCATTTTACTGTATCCTTTCAGAATATTTTGAAAGCCCAGTATCTGTGACAAAAATGTAATATAGTTCATTATTAAAATATAATTGTTCAGTATAATTCCTATGATAGATTATTTTTGGACAGTTTTAAGCAGTGGGTCTTCTTTCAGAGTTATCTGATTCTTTCACAAATTAAAAAAAAATAAGAAAAAAAGAAGTTACACTACTGTAATACAGTCAATGTGTTGTATTTTCCTGATTTTGTTTAGTCAACATACTTGTTTATTTAATTTAATTTTAAACCCTCAAAATCCTCCAGGAAGAATTTCTGTAGAAGCTTGCACATACCTGTCAGTTGGAATATTTTTGGAGCTGGAATTTTTTTTTGGCTACATAGTAACTATTCTAAGTACATAGGGCAAGGATTTCAATGGAGTATAGGAGCTTAGATTTTAGATGGTTGAAATATCAGGCACATGAATTTACCATCCTTTTCAGTGATGGTGTGGAAACAGTTATCACAACCTCCATAATACAATAATACAATACAGTACACCAGGTTGAAAGAGACCTTCAAGATCATCGCGTCCAACCCATCAATCAATCCAACCCACCTAAACAACTAAACCATGCAACCAAGCACCTCATCAAGCCTCCTCCTGAACACCTCCAGTGAAGGTGACTCCACCACCTCCATATTTGTATGAATTGTTTTTTAATGTGTCTATGTTAAGGAGAGAAAAAAGGTCAGGCTTTCAGGCTTTAAGAATTAAAACATCTAAATGTAAGTCATATGTGGACTCAGTGAAGCAGAACACACATGTAGCTGGTTCAAAATTATGAAAGTAATATGATTATTGCTTAAAAATCTAATTCAATTTTAACACTTATATGAAAAATGGTAGTACATCCTCTTTGGAACTGGAATATTAACACTGAATGTGCATTGTATATATATACTTTTCTAATATTTACAAGTATAACAAATCACACAGTGAATTGAAAATAGAATCCTCAAAAATGATGCACCTATTTTATTTTTTTACCTTTATGAATTATTGGTGTAAACAAGGGAATGACATAGGCAATTCAAAATATAATGTTGAAACTGTCAAGTATATGTGTCACATTCATCAAGTATACTCTGCAGTTCAGACATAAATTATGATTGTGTCTTTTGTGATATTCCTACTCTGATATAGTCTAAAGGAATAGTTAGGACAATTCTAAAGTAGTAGCACTCAGACTTGAAATGGTTGAATTTAAATTGTCATTTTTCTGCACTACTAGGTATTCTGCAATTCTACATTTTGGAACTTGTGAGTGGGTGAAAGCATGTTTCCAAAGTCCTCATTATAAAGTACATGTCTTCTGAGTCTTCGTTATATATATCTTAGTGTTAACTATCTGTGGACAGTTCCATCTGTCACAGTTCCCATAGTACTATGGCTTAATGCTGAAGTATCTGGATTTTCAGAAGAAAATTCAGGTTAAATTTATTAAAGTTCAGGTTAAATTTGTTAGCCAATGACACTATGAAAGACAGACTTCAATTAAGACACTGAGGAAAATTTATCCATACCTTGTTCTTACTCTCCCCACATTTTTCAGTAATACCTTATTTGACTCTTTCTTACTCTTTCTAATCTGTCTTCAGTCTTTCCATGGCAGCAGAGATGGTGAATAACCTAAAAGGTGATTAAAAAAATAAATAAGTTAGTAGCCTTTGAAGAAGCAAAATTTGCCAAGTGGATGGTAGTCAGTTTGTGAGGAGTGCAATATGAATGATGGGATGCTACTGAACAAAGCAGAACACAGTTCCTGACAAATGAAGCTTTTGAGATATTTCCTACTCTATTAATTCATGCAGATTGTTTTCTGAATTTAAGACAGAACAAAAAGCCTTTAAATATAACTTTTAAAACAGAGAAAAAATTAATTAAATTAACCTGATGGATTTTTTGGTAAGATGAAATAACAGATCACTGAATTGTCAGGGTTGGAAGGGACCTCAAAGATCATCCAATCCCAGCCCTCCTGCCATGGGCAGGGACACCTCACACTATCAGCCCTTAAGAACAAAGGGGTCCAGGACAGTTGAATCTACTTCAAACAGGAACTCTCGAAGGCATAGGAACAGGCTGCCCCAATGCACCAAAAGATGAGCGGATAGGGAAGGCAACCAGCCTTGAGGGGCAAGAATCTTTTGAAGGAATTAAGGGGGAAAAGAGGTTATATTGCCTTTGGAAAGGGGGAGGAGGTAACTCAAGATGTGTTTAAGGAAGTTGTTAGGTCATGTAGGAAAAAAAATAGAGGCAAAAGCCCAGAACTTAAACTGGCCACTTCTGTGAAGGACAATATAAAGCATTTTTATAAATATATTAGTGGTAAAAAGAGGGGCAAGAAGAAACTCCACTCTTTATTGAACGTGGAGGGGAATATTGTAACTAAAGATGAGGAAAAGGCAGAGGTACTAAATATCTTTTTTGCCTCAATTTTCAACGTAAGACAGGAGGGCTTCAAGATAACTGACCTCCTGAACCGGTAGATGGGGTCAGGGAGCAGTATAGGTCCCTCTAATACAGGAGGAAATAGTTAGAGACTTGCTGAGTCACTTGGATCCTCACAAGTCCATGGGACTGGATCGGATCTATTCTAGGTTACTGAGAGAGCTGGCATATGAGCTCACCAAGACACTGTCCATCATTTACCATCAGTCCTGGTTCACTGGAAAGGTCCCAGGTGACTGGAAGCTGGCTAATGTGATGCCCATCCACAAGAAGGGCCAGATGACCTCAGTGCCAGGCAAGATTATGGAACAGGTCATCTTGAGTGCAATCACACAGCACTTACAGGATGGCCAAGGGATCAGGCCCAGCCAGCACAGATTTAGGAAGGGCAGGTCCTGCCTGACCAAACTGATCTCCTTCTATGATCAGGTGACCCACCTGGTGGATGTGGGGAAGGCTGTGGATGTATTCTACCTGAACTTCAGCAAGGCCTTTGACACCGTCCCCCACAGCAAACTCCTGGACAAGCTGCCAGCTCGTGGCTTGGACAGCAGCACTCTGCACTGGGTTAGGAAGTGGCTAGAGGGCCGAGCCCAGAGAGTGGTGGTGAATGGTGCCATATCCAGCTGGTAGCCAGTCATTAGTGGTGTCCCCCAGGGATCAGTGCTGGGCCCCATACTTTTCAATAACTTTATTGGAGATCTGGATGAGGAGATTGAGTCCACCATTAGTAAGTTTGCAGGCAACACCAAGTTGGGGGCAGGTGTCAATCTGTTAGAGGGTAGGAGGGCTCTGCAGAGGGACCTTGGCAGGCTGGACAGATGGGCAGAGTCCAACAGGATGGCATTTAACAAGTCCAAGTGACAGGTTCAGCACTTTGGTCACAACAACCCCATGCAGAGCTACAGGCTGGCGACAGAGCGGCTGGAGAGCAGACAGGCAGAAAGGGACCTGGGGGTACTGGTTGATGATAGGCTGAACATGAAACAGCAGTGTGCCCAGGTGGCCAAGAAGGCCAATGGCATCCTGGCCTGAGTCAGAAATAGTGTGGTCAGCAGGATCAGGGAAGTCATTGTGTCCCTGTACTCAGCACTGGTTAGACCACACCTTCAATACTGTGTCCAGTTCTGGGCTCCTCAATTTAAGAAGGACACTGAGATACAATACAATAAACCAGGTTGGAAGAGACCTTCAAGATCATCGCGTCCAACCCATCAAACAACTAGATCATGTCACCAAGCACCCCATCAAGTCTCCTCCTGAACACCTCCAATGACGGTGACTCCACCACCTCCCCAGGCAGCCCATTCCAATGGGGAATCACTCTGTGTAAAACTTCCTCTTAATGTCCAGCCTAAACCTGCCCTGGCACAGCTTAAGACTGTGTCCTCTTGTTCTGGTACTGGCTGCCTGGGAGAAGAGGCCAACCTCTGCCTGGCTACAACCTCCCTTCAGGTAGTTGTAGAGAGCAATAAGGTCACCCCTCAGTCTCCTCTTCTCCAGGCTAAGCAACCCCAGCTCCCTCAGCCTCTCCTCATAGGGCTTGTGTTCCAAACCCCTCACCAACTTCGTTGCTCTTCTCTGGACATGCTCCAGCAAGACAACATCCTTCCTAAACTGAGGAGCCCAGAACTGGACACAGGACTCAAGGTGTGGCCTAACCAGTGCAGTGTACAGGGGCAGAATGACCTCCCCGCTCCTGCTGGCCACACTGTTCCTGATGCAGGCCAGGATGCCATTGGCCCTCTTTGCTGCCTGGGCACACTGCAGGCTCATGTTCAGCCTCCCATCAACCAGCAACTTGAATATGCCCAGAGAAAAGCAACAAGTCTGGTGGGAGGTCTTGAGCACAATCCCCATGAGGAGAGGCTGAGGGAGCTGGGGTTGCTTAGCCTGGAGAAGAGGAGGCTCAGGGGAGATCTTATTGCTCTCTATAACTACCTGAAGGGAGTTTGTAGCCAGGTGGGGGTTGCTGTCTTCTCCCAGGCAACCAGCACCAGAACAAGAGGACACAATCTCAAGCTGTGCCAAGGGAAATTTAGGCTCAAGATGAGGAGAAAGTTCTTCACAGAAAGACTGAATGGCCATTGGAATGGGCTGTCCAGGGAGGTGGTGGGGTCAATGTCCCTGGAGGTGTTTAAGGCAAGACTGGATGAGGCACTTTGTGCCATAGTTTAGTTGTCAGGTTAGGTGTTGTCAGGTGGTGTTAGGTGTGTATTTTGCATAGACATAATCATTAAAAGAGCATAGATACTTCACTTATTAGAAACAGCCCTGATATAGTTGAAGCACAGCTCTTACCTATTCATCAACTTTAGGTAGAAAATCTCCCTCAGATCTCATAAAAATCTTTCTAACTTTTCCTGTCAAGCTCCTGCTTCAAGAGCCAGACAGGTTCTTTCACTCAAAGCTTGTCAGTGCTTTTAAAAAAGTCTGTTCTAGTATCAGCTTAGAACAAAAGGAAATGTTTCTAAACTATCTTATTTTCTCTTTACAATCCAACAATTGTTTAATTTAAAGCAATTTAGCTATCTTGCCTTAGCAAGGGTCTGTGAATTAGTTACCACAGTAATCTTTGAAACAATCCTCTTGGAACACCAAAAGCTTTCTAGGCTTCAAGGAAATGTGTAGAATTTTTTTTTTTTTTTTTTTTTACATCTTCATTTTAATGTGTCTCATTGGGAATATATTTATAAGTAATATCTTTATGGAGAGGGATAATGAAGCTTTAATGAATTTCAAACCCAGATGGAGAAGTACCTAGTATGTATAGGACTTACCTGTTCTGTGCAACTTTTTAATATACTTGGGTAGTTTTCTAAGGAGTGATTATATGTTACCCATATTCAAATGAACAAAGAATATTTGATTCTGCTATAGGAATGACAAATATTTCATATGTTATTTATACTAAAGAAAGAAGCATCTGTCCTCCTACAGATACATGGATCTGAACATCCCAGTGTACAAGATCTAGGACAAATTTGAACAAGAGAAAAACTGAAAAATATGAATTTTTTTTAAAGGAAATTAAGGGGCTTTCCACTTACTTGATGACATATACTCCATGTGTGGGATATATATCATTCTGTCCCTGTACTCAGCACTGGTTAGGTCACACCTTGAGTCCTGTGTCCAGTTCTGGGCCCCTCAGTTTAGGAAAGATGTTGACTTGCTGGAACGTGTCCAGAGAAGGGCAACAAAGCTGGTGAGGGGTTTGGAGCAAAAGCTCCATGAGGAGAGGCTGAGGGAGCTGGGGTTGCTTAGCCTGGAGAAGAGGAGGCTCAGTGGAGACCTCATTGCTCCCTACAACTCCCTGAAGGGAGGTTGTAGCCAGGTGGGGGTTGGTCTCTTCTCTCAGGCAACCAGCACCAGAACAAGAGGACACAATCTCAAGCTACGCCAGGGGAGGTTTAGGCTAGATATCAGGAAGTTCTTCATAGAAAGAGTGATTTGCCATTGGAATGGGCTGCTCAGGGAGGTGGTGGAGTCACCACCACTGGAGGTGCTTAGAAAGAGACTGGATGGGGATCTTGGTGCCATGGCTTAGTTGATTAGATAGTGTTGGATGATAGGTTGGACTCGATGATCTCAAAGGTCTTTTCCAACCTGATCTATTCTATTCTATTCTATTCTATTCTATTCTATTCTATTCTATTCTATTCTATTCTATTCTATTCTACATTTCTATTGAGGTAAGAAAGGGTGCAATTCTGCCTCTTGTCCACCACGTTGCGACTTGCTGGAGGAATTGCTTAACTATATACAGAGAGCATTACACTGTGTCAGAGGCTTGAACTGGAAATGTTATGCTGCTAGGCACGGGTACTTTGAAGTGAATGTTAGTGAGTGGAAAGCACGTGGAAGGTACACTGTGTCCTTTGTTTGTAGTGAGGTTAGTTGCTAGGCTGTGGCAGAGTGGTTGGTGGGCAGCCTTGTCCCTCCCACAGCCGTGGAGAGGGGTCAGAAGGTAGGCTAGCCACCTAAACAGGCTCCCTTCACCCGATTCAGGTGGCTCCCTCTGGATGGCAGGGAGTGGTCCTGTGGGGTTGACCCGGCTGGGCTGGTAGTTCTGATGCCTGAGGGGTCAGCCCTGTGTCAACGGGCTTCAGGGCCCACGTGGATGGCCCTGGGGAAGAGATGTGGCTGCATGGAGCAACGGCTTCCCCTTTGCTTGGCTCGAAAGAGTGGGTGGGATCCTCTGGAGTGATCCCAGCTTTGGAGCACAGGCACAGACAGGGCTCTGGGTTTCCTTGGGGTTCACAGGGCATGGAATAGTGGAAGTGGTGGCTCCTCTTCTTTCCCGCAATGGCGGGGTCAAGCAGGCATGTGGCTAGGCACTGGTCCTGCTTTCCAAGCTGACACATAGGGTTGGGCAGCTCATTAATCTGCTACTTAAGGCTGTAGCAGACATTTGGACTGCTGGACTCAGTTAGTCCCTTCCTCGTCAACTGGGCAGTCTTACTCTCAAGGGTCCAATCCTCTTGAAGACACGTCAGGCTCTTCTTCCAACTGGTGGGGCTGGCAATACAACACTGTATCTTCTCAGGCTTTCAATAAGGGTCCCTCCTCTGGAGACTCCTGGGCCTTCCTGGATGCTGGCTTTTCATCATCTTGCAGGGACCGCTAGTTTACTTGCATGTGGGAGTGAGGAGACTTACTAGCAATGGCTGTGGAGCTTAGCATCAAAGGCTTAAGCACAAAAGCAACGAGCATGGTAGCTTGGGCAAAGACTGAGGGTGAAGAGAGAGGGTAAATTGTTTACAAGTTGGGGCAATACTTATAAGTTTCTGGAGGTTGGTTTTGGCCGATGGGTACTCTTGTAAACAACCACTTTTAGCCTACAGAAAGCATGAAGCTAGAATTATGCCCATACTTGGCAGTAGCATGACCATCCCATGCAATGGGTGCATGTAGTTATTTGAGCTGCCTGGCTGACACCTTGGCCTTTATTCCCCTCAGGAAAAGAGAGGGATGTGTCCACACATGCTGGGACAAGTTTCAGTATCTGGGGCATAATTCTGGGTAATATGATGCCTTCACCACAGAGAGAAATAATTATGCAGACACCAAGATCAGTGAAGAATGAAGTGGAGGAGATGCTTCAGGTACTGGAGCAGAGATTCACCTGTGGCTCCCAGTGAAGTCAAGACAAGGCAAGGTGTTCCCCTCCATGCCATGGAGGATAATGATTCACCTGCACACCACAGCAAGTTGATTCTCAAAGGAGGCTGTGACCCCACAGAAAGCACACAATGGAGAGGGTTTTATGACAGGATTTGTGAACCTCTTCAGCAGTGTGTTCCTGAAGGGCTGCATCCTGTAGAAGGGACCCCCATTGGAGAAGTTCATGAAGAACTACAGCCTAGGGGAAGGACCCCATGTAGGAGCAGGGGAAGAGTGTGAAGAGACTTCCAGCTGAGGAGGAAGCAGCAGAAATGAAATGACTGCAACCCCCTGCGCTGGGTCCTGTTGAGTGCCTTCTCCATCATCTGTGTCTGGAACTGTTTTTTGCATCTTTTCCAGCATGTGGTAACAGGTGCTAGAGAGACTATGTGGGTAGGAGCATCGGGGGTTAAGTGGGAAACTGTCAGTGGGGAGATGAACCTTCAGGGCAGAGGCTGGGATCAGGCTGGCCCTCAGCAGTCAGAGCCCCCAAAGGAATGCATTGCACACATTGTTCCTCTGCAAAAGTTCGTAACAGGTTAACACCCCAAAAGAGAGTAAGTGATAGAGCAGCTTTGGTGGGCAGGTGGAATCCAGCCAGGGTCAACCCACCACTATGTAGAAGTCCTAATAGATCATTGTGTTAGAAGATAATATTCTACTAGCTTCTCCTTAGCTTTGCAATCCTGGTAAGTAGCACAAATAATTATAACTGTTTCCACAGTTTTTCCTGCCTCGTGCTGTTAGGTGGACAGATGTGAATACAGATTATTCAGATCTGCTCAAAACTAACCATTTTTTCTAGTTACTGAAAGCAAATCTTAAAATTAAAAATAAGTAAAACATTATCTGCATCCTTTGATCCTTATAAACAGTACAGATCCATTACAAGAAATTGTTTTCATCCCACAACTAAGCAAATTTTCCCATCAGGAAATAGGAATCATACTGCTGTGAAGAACTGGCCAAATGATTCCTCAAAGCATTACATGGTTTCTGGTGTATGATCATCAAGGTGATTTATGAGAAAGTGCAGTAATGTCTGAAGAAAAAACATATGATAAAATATATGCAAAAAGTTGAGAAGATTTTCTTTTTTTAGAACAAGAAATTAAGTTCACAATTTCCATCTTTTTAAAAGTATTTTAGAACAGCAGTAGGATTTTAGAGAATAAAAGAGTATCATTATTGTTCTATAAATTTATTATTGATTTTCAAGATCTTCAAAATATTTCTCCATCAGCTTGGTATACTTGATAAACTGAAGGTTTTCTTACAAAAGCCATATGCAGACAATTTCATTAACCCACGTTCATCTACACCAGTTGTGGTAGGTTGAAAATCCCCCCCCCCAAGCATGAAATTTGCCAGACCAGATCAGCTGGAAGCAAATGAAGATGTGTTTACAAGAAAAACTACAATCTACAATGAAATGCAATTAATATGTACAAAATATACAGTGTTTACAATATTTACATGTATTTACAATTAATAAACAGGAGCTGCAACAGTGTGGTGAAGGCACATTCTGCCCAGATACTAGATCTGGCCCCCAGCATGTGGATAGGTCTCCCCTCCTTTAGGAGGAGGACCATTACCAAGTATGGGCATAATTCCAGCTTCACGCTTTCTATAGGCTGAAGCCAGTTGTCTATCAGAGTGCCCATTGGTCAAACCCGGCCTCGAGGAATTTATAAATATTACCCCTGTTGGTAAACGAGTTGCCTCCTCTTCACTTTGCCTCTGTACTTGCTCAGGAGAGCAGCTATCGAGCCACCGCCTCTGCCTTTGAGCTTGTTTTTAGCTTCTATCATACATGCACGCATACTGAAGCCTCTGCATTGTGAGAAGCACTTTGATCGTGAGGATCCGCCCAGAGGAGGACCTTCGCTGAGCCCGAGAAGCCAGCGTCGCTATAGCCCGTCATATCTCCAGGGGAGCCCATCGTGCTATCGGAGGACTGGACTAGCCCCGAGGGTAAGATCTGCCCAGTTGTCGGGGAGAAGGGACTATCTCAAGCGTCGCTGTTCCTTTAAGCCCAGGAACGGAGAAGCCGCATTACTCTCTCTAAGGCCATTTGCCACGAGGCTGACCCCATAGCTATTGTCCGACCGGGAACCTCTGAGCCCGCCTATCGGCAATCGTCGCCTCGCCCTGCGGTGCGAGCCGACTCCCAGGGCCGCCCCCACGGACCGAACGCGACCAGGAACCAGTCCAGCGGCAGTAGCCAGCCGGACCCCCACCTTGCTACAAACATCAGCTACAGAATATCTTCTACGTGCTTTCCACCCACTAGCACTCAGTTCAAAGTATCCGCGTGTGGCAGAGTCATCGCTGACGCACACAAAGATTGCAATATCGCTGTATATTAGCCAGAAGCCGCCCGCGTTCCGCCGAGTCGCCATCTAGTGGCCAAGCGGCAGAACTGCACGCCTGGTTATATAAAACACAGAGATAGTCTGTAGATAGTTTAATTAAGTTCTAATCATAATACTAAGCCATTTATGGAATGTATTTCACGAACGTGCACTAGAACATGTATATAAGTTGTTGATTCATTGGTTATTAATAATTTGATAATAAAATTTCATATTCTCATAATTCATATTTCATATTCATAAATTTAATAACCTCTTCACAACAAACAGCTTCTCCCCACCCTGCCTCCCTCTTTCCACCTGTACAAAAGGCACAACAGAAAGGAACAGAGACATTAGACCTAGCCAAAACAATGCAGCCAAGGTCAAGCAGAAGCAAGTTAGTATCTTCCAGCCTGAGGAAGCGAGAAGAGAGCGATTGTTTTGGTACAACTAGTTGAAGTTCCTCATTTCTTCCAATGGGATTGTTTAGAGCTATCATTATTTCCCTTTTTACACCCAATAGTGATTTATTTACATTCTACTACTTTCTGTTCAAGATCTGTGAAAAAAATTTAAAGGCATAATCTGAAACTGCCACACTAGTTGAGAGCTTGTGAGGTCTCTGAGGTCCTCAAGGCAGTATGAAACCATACAAGACCTACAGAAGACCAACACTGGCTGCTGGCAGGCAGAATATTCTGCAGTAGCTGTGTAGGCAACAGAATCAAACTGATGGTGTCGAACATAGGATGAGCTGAACTGTTCTCTAGGCAACGCTGACTGTTGATTAGATTTCCATTGACTATACTCTGAACTCAGCCACCTGGCTGACATAGATACACCTAGGAAAAGACAGATAAATACAGTTGCCGATGAGCTGAATCCCACCCCTCAGGCATATTTAATTTTACTATGTTCAGGCAACTAAAAGAAGAAAACCAGTTTCTTTGTCTATCATGAGTTTCATTGGTTATTTGTCAGAAAGACATTCAACTAAACAAAGCTTTTACAGTACATTTGTAGGTATTCCTTGTACCCATTGAGACCTAGGAAATTTACTAAAAATATAATATTTGTCCTTTTTTAGACTTTGTATTAAAAATCAGGATTAACTCGTATTTAACATGTTTATTTACTTGTGGAAGGCTTGCTGGGATTGTAAATTGGAATTCAAATAGAAATAAAATGCTGTATTTTAAATTAATGTTTATAATCCATATGCACCTTTTATTTTTATACTCTTTAATTTACAAAGTATGGCTAGTATAATCTATTTTAATACACGAAACTATTTTTAAATCTTTTATCCATTGTGAATTTGTATTACTTTATAGCCTATTTCCCATTAACATTTGCTGGAAGGAAGGCACTAAGTTGCCATAGCTGTCTTAAAATCATTCCTCAAACTTTTTCTGCAGAGACAGAAATAGCATTTTATAATATCATAGAATAGGAATAGACTAGACTAGACTAGACTAGACAAGACTAGATTAGACTAGACTAGAATAGACGAGGTTGGAATAGACCTTCAAGATCATTGCACCCAACCCATCATCCAACATCATCTAATCAACTAAACCATAGCACCAAGCACCCTATCAAATCTCCTCCTAAACACCTCCAATGATGGCGACTGCACCACCTCCTTGGGCAGCCCATTCCAATGGGCAATCACTCTCTCTATGAAGAATTTCTTCCTAATATCCAGTCTAAACCTCTCCTGGCACAGCTTGAGACTGTGTTCTCTTGTTCTGGTGCTGGTTACCCAGGAGAAGAGACCAGCCCCCGTCTGTCTACAACCTCCCTTCAGGTAGCTGTAGAGAGCAATAAGGTCTCACCTGATTATTAATTTTTTTTTCCTTTTTTTTGTTAAAGTAGCTTTGTACAGCCCAAATCCAGGGCAAATAATAATTTGAAAACAGTGTACAATTTCTTTGCAGTTATCTATTATGGTTTTAATGCAAAAACATTGAAGATTTTGGCAGAAGTGGTAAATATATTGGTATAAATATCTCAGAAAATTACGTGTCCTATCTGTCTGGACTGACAACTGAGAACAATCAATTCAAATCAAGACAAGCCATGTGTTCACATGATGTGAATGAAAACTTGCAAGTATCAAACACATACACTCTCAGATGTTTCAGAGATGTAAATGGCTCAGGGGGCTTAATTTTAATATCTAAACTCTACAAGCGTATGTCCTTCAAAGCATGTTTTAGGCAATATGCCTTCATTTTCAGTGGCTTGTCATATGAATCAAAATAAAAGCCTTTTACACAACAAAACAAAGCTAAACAGCGACAAAAAAACCACAAATAACAAGCAAACAAGCAACAACAAACCCAACACATTAAAATGGGCCAAAATTTGGGCTAATCTGTAAGTTTGGAAGATGCATAATACCGCAAGATCTAACACCAGAATAATTCAGGGAATATTTGGATAACTTTTGGTGATCTTTATGCTGTCATTTGGGATGTTGTAAGCATACAAATGGTTCACAGAATCACAGAACCACGCGATCTGGAAGTGATATCTAGAGGTCATCTAATTCTATCTGTGAAGAGCAAGTCAAGTTAAAGTAGATTGCTAGGGGCTGTATGCAGTCAGGGTTTTGAGTATTTCCGCAAATGAACATCCCACATACTGTCTGGGCAACCTGTTCCAACATTTGACAACCATCACATTAAGGACTGTACATGTTTTTCTTGGAAAATTTCACATTGTGTTTCTTTTTAGGCCCAGTAGAGAAACCATTCCTTTTTCCACAGCTGAGATGTATCCAAAACCTGAAAAACTAAGTTCACTGAATGTTACTGCTTTCCTTTACTCTCCATAACTATTCACTGTCTTCATCCCATCCTATTATTATCAGTATTATTTCAGGTAAAGGAAAGAAAGGGGATTATTAGCATTGCAAACTCCATAAACAGTCTTCTCTGAAATTAGAACCTGAATCTGTTAAATTTCTATACATGACTGTCTTCCGGTAAAATTCATTCAAACCTGAATGAATACAGGATTGGGAGACTTGTTGCCACAGGAGAGAAAGTACCAGATGTGCAAAGATGATCAGCAGCTGTGCTCATATGCCTTATATTTCTTGATGGTCAACTTTTTCATTCTATAAACTAAAAAAAAAAAAATAAAAGTAATTAAATATTTATTTTATCATATATATCTTATGCATTCATTCATATTTATTTCTATATACCAAATCAAAATAAAACTAAAACAATCTTTTACTTTTAAATGTTCAATGATCTTTTTTCATGCTCTAGTCAAGCTCAAAAGTGGATGAGGGAAATGTAATGATGAGGGAAATGTATTGATGATGTGGATGAGGGCATTGAGTGGATCATCAGTAAATTTATGGACGACACCAAACTGGGGGCAGGAGTTGATCTGCTGGAGGGCAGAGAGGCTTTGCAGAGGGACCTCGACAGGCTGGACAGATGGGCAGAATCCAATGGCATGAGATTTAACACATCCAAGTGCCAGGTTCTGCACATTGGCCACAATAACCCCAGGCAGTGCTACAGGCTGGGGTCAGAGTGGCTGGAAAGCAGCCAGGCAGAGGGACTTGGGGGTGCTGGTTGATGGTAGGCTGAACATGAGCCTGAAGTGTGCCCAGGCGGCCAGGAGAGCCAATGGCATCCTGGCCTGCATCAGGAACAGTGTGGCCAGCATGAGCAGGGAGGTCATTCTGCCCCTGTAGACAGCACTGGTTAGGCCACACCTTGAGTCCTGTGTCCAGTTCTGGGCCCCTCAGTTTAGGAAGGATGTTGACTTGCTGGAACGTGTCCAGAGAAGGGCAACGAAGTTGGTGAGAGGCTTGGAACACAAACCCTATGAGGAGAGACTCAAGGCAGCTGGGGTTGCTTAGCCTGGAGAGGAGGAGATTCAGGGGTGACCTTATTGCTTTCTACAACTACCTTAAGGGAGGTTGTAGCCAGGCAGAGGTTGGCCTCTTCTCCCAGGCAACCAGCACTAGAATAAGAGGTCACAGTCTCAAGCTGCACCAGGGGAGGCTTAGGGTGGATGTTAGGAGGAAGTTTTACACAGAGTGATTGCCCATTGGAATGGGCTGCCCAGGGAGGTGGTGGAGTTGCTGTCACTGGAGGTGTTTAGGAGGAGACTTGATAGGGTGCTTGGTTGCATGGTGGTGTTGATTGGATGATGTTGGATGATAGGTTGGTCACGGTGATCTTGATGGTCTCTTCCAACCTGATCTATTCTATTATTCTATTCTATTCTATTCTATTCTATTCTATTCTATTCTATTCTATTCTATTCTATTCTATTCTATTCTATTCTATTCTATTCTATGGCAAAGGATATCATCTCTATTGTAATCTAGTCATAGTCACCTGAGACAAACGATATGTAACTGTTAAAATTCTTCATTTTTCTCTTTAACAGCTTAGTGTGCTGTTTCATCTGGCCTTTAACAATAGCATGTTCAAACTCTTCAGGTTCTTTGAAGTTTTCTGAATGTGTTGTATTCTCCAAATACCAATGGATACAACTTAAACTGTATCAACTATAGTTGTGAGGTGAATGTTTGAATTGACAGATATTCGGTCATTCCCTAATACTTTTCACATTTTGAAGATACTTCCATGCTGCATTGAAGTATTATTTCAGAACAATCAAAGATCTGCATCTTCCATGGAAAACCAGCACTGGTTCTGGTGATCTAGATATCAAATACCTAGGGCAAGCCATGCAGGAACATGTCCAGGTTGGCTTTGAAAGTTTCCAGAGAAGCAGACTCCACAACCTCTCTGGGCAGCCTGTTCCAGTTCCTCCTCATGTTGAGGTGGAACTTCCTGTGTTGTAGCTCATATCCATTATTCCTTGCCCCATTACTGGCTGGCACTGAAAAGAGCCTGTCCCCTTCCTTTTGACACCCACCCCTCAGATGTTTATAGACATTAATAAGATCCCCTCTCAGCCTTCTCTTCTCCTAACCACAGTTCCAGTTCTCTCAGTCTTTCTTCATAGGAGACATGCTCAAATCCCTTAATTATCCTTGTAGCTCTTCTTTGGACTTTCTCCAGCAGATCCCTGTTTTTCTGGAATTGGAAAGGCCAAAACTGAGTACAGTATTCCAGGTGTATTCTCACCAGGGCACAGACCTAGATCTGTTGGACATACTTTAACTAGTGTACCCCAGGATACCATTGGCCTTCTTGGCCACAAGGGCATTTTACTGTCCCACAGATAACTTACTGTTCACTAGGACTCCAAGGTCTTTCTCTTTGAAGCTGCTTTCCAGAAGGATGACCCCTAATCTGTACTGGCACTTGGCATTATTCCTCCCCAAGAGCAAGGCTCTACATCTGTCCTTATTGAGCTTCATAAGGTTCACCTTTGCCCAACTCTCTAGCCTGTTCAGATCTCAGTGAACAGCAGCACAACCCTCAGGTTATGTCAGCCACCCCTCCCAATTTTGTATCATCAGCCAACTTGCTGAGGTTACACTCTATCTCCCCATCTAAGTCCTTAATGAAGATATTGAACAAGATATTGAACCTTCCCCCAACCTACTGGTCACACTTCTTTTGATGCAGCCCAGGATTGGTTTTATGAGCTCCAAGTGCACACTGCTGGCTCATATATAGTTTTTTATCTACCAGTATTTCCAAGCCCTTTTCCACCAGGCTCCTTTCAGTCAATTCACCCTCTTGATACTGGTGATTGCCTCAACTCAGATATGGAATCTTGCACTTGACCTTGTTGAGCTTCATAATATTTGCATGGGCTCATTCCCCACGTCTGTCAAGTTCCCTCTGGATGGTATCCCTTCCATTTAGTGAATTAAATGCATTACTCACCTTAGTCATCTCTTGGTCATATAAACAGATCAAAATTCCCATAGCATGAATATTTATTTTGTCATAATGTAAGTGTGGTGGGTTGAAATTACACCCAAAATAAAAACTGCCAGACTGGCCCAGGTGGAAAGCAAAAGAAGCTATATTTACAAGCACACTAAAACCTAGAAATATGGAATGTAATGAATATGTACAAAATATACAATATTTACATATATTAACAATTTATTGACAATACAAGAACCCCCTGGACAAAACCAGGGAGTTACCAACTGCTTCCATGCCTCTGCGCCCTTCCCCCAACACAGAGAAGAGCAGAGAGATGCTTGTTGGTACTTAGCCACAGCAAGAACATAGCCGAGGTCAGCAACAGCCAAGCAAAAGCACCAGCTACTATCTGCTAGAGCAAAGAAGCCAAAAAGAGAAAAGAGTTAGTTTATACAACTAACTTTATGTTATTTATCTGACCAGTAGGATTATTTAGACCTTATCATTATCATTCCAGAGAAGGGCAACAAAGTTGGTGAGGGGTTTGGAGCACAAGCCCTATGAGGAGAGGCTGAGGGAGCTGGGGTTGCTTAGCCTGGAGAAGAGGAGGCTCAGGGAGATCTTATTGCTCTCTACAACTCCCTGAAGGGAGGTTGTAGCCAGGTGGGGGTTGGTCTCTTCTCTCAGGCAACCAGCACCAGAACAAGAGGACACAGTCTCAAGCTGCACCAGGGCAGGTTTAGGGTGGATGTTAGGAAGAAGTTCTTCATAGAAAGAGTGATTCCCCATTGGAATGTGCTGGAGTCACCACCACTGGAAGTGTTTAGGAAGAGACTGGATGGATGCTTGGTGCCATGGTTTAGTTGATTAAATAGTGTTGGATGATAGGTTGCACTCGATGATCTCAAAGGTCTTTTCCAACCTGGTTAATTCTATTCTATTCTATTCTATTCTATTCTATTCTATTCTATTCTATTCTATTCTATTCTATTCTATTCTATTCTATTCTATTCCCTTTTACATTTGTATCCCTTATCATTATTACCCTTTTTACAATGGTAATTTATTTACATTCTACCATGTTTTGCTCAGTCTGTGGAAAATTTTCCTAGGCATCAGCCTAAAACTGCCATGGTAGGAAACAGTTGCTTTGTTATTTTTCTACATTTAACCTTCTCTGTTTTTTATCTTATCATCTACATAGATTTAATTATTAAGCTTACAGGGAAAAGTATCTAGGTACAATGAAGGAAAGGTAAATTCTTTTATGTCTTCCCCTGAACTTCAAATTAGTAAGAAAATATCATTCCTGTGCTGTGAAGGATTTAGTTTACAAGTCCCATAGAGCTAGTGATTATCTGGCTGGTTTACAAAAAGATAAAATTACTATAAGTATATTTTCAGTGATGTTTTCCTCTATGGGCTAAAACTTGTATTGAGATTAAGATATGACTATGAAGCACTTTAAACATCTGTAAATATTCATAAAGAAGAATGATAGTGGTCTTCAATCAGGGATTCAAATGGATCTCCACACTCTATCACTACATTCAGTATATGTGACAAAGTTTTGGTAGCACAGGTGGTGCAGGTGTGGCCTCTGTGAGAATTTGTAGATGCCCAGTGCCAGTTCCAGATAGCACTACAAGGTTCTGTAGTCTATGGAAGGATCCATAATGGAGCAGGAGAAAGTTTGAGGAGGAAGGAGAGGCAGAGAGAAACTGATATGGATGCATAACATTCAGTCACTCATCTCACCTTCACCACTTGAGAATATTGTGCAGAGGAGTAAAGAGAGAAAGAGAAAAGCTGAGTCTATGAAAGCAGAGTGAGAAAAGTATTATATTTTGCCTTTGTTTCTCACTACCTGAATCTATTTCATTTGATAATAAATTGAATTTGTTTTCCCCAACTTGAGATTGTTTTGTCCTTGATGGTAATTGGTAAACCATGTCCCTTTCTATATCCTTATCCACAATTTTCATTCCTATTTTCTCCCCTTCTTGTTGAGAAGGGTAAGTGAGCAAAAGGCTATGTGGGCATCTAGCTGCACATGCTGTTAAACAACTACAATCACAAACAAGCTATTTTTCTCAGTTTCCTTGCCAGTAAGTATTTGAATTCTATTGATATTGCAAGCACGAAATTTTCATATTCAAATTATTTTCAGGCTCACATTACAAAGATTTGACTGTATTTTTTTTATTTTCCAAAATCAAGACAATTAATGTAGCTATCAGATCTTATAATATTTTTTAAGTGTTATAGACTCTTGCAAAGAATTCTTTGTATTGTTGACATCACAATTACATGCATAATATCTATATGAATGTAACATTGTATCTGAACTTATTAGTTAGGGAGAAGTATCATTAGTCTCACCCCAGTGCTACACCCTCAAGATTACTTGTGTTTTGAATCCTTGTCAACATCACTACACCATGGCAAATCATGCTTCATTGGCACACCGTGTTGCTCACAGATCTCAGACAGCAAATTGCATTGCACTTGTCAGATATGTCCATTGCCTCTCTTATTATATCTCTTCTAAGTTGTTTATGTATGTCTTGTGTCAGGCAAAAGTAGAGCTTTGTATGCCATTGCTTCAGGCAGTTCTCTGGACACACAAAGATATATACTAAATCAACATGCTAGACATGACTATGTCTAAAATATAATCTTATCTGGACAAATCTGGAATGTTTGGTGAAAATTAAAATAGAAGAGCATCTACTTAAAAAAAAAAAAAAATCAACAAGCTTTATAATACTAATTACAATGAGGTCTTAAGAAGAGATGCTTTGTATGATAATTTCTGAAAAGCCTGGCTTTTTGCTTTCAGGATCTGCAAGAAAGCTTCTTCGTGATGAACAGTACAAAGACATGGTTCTTCATATCTGATGTTTATGAATTTATAAGCACTTAGACTTGACAATTTTAGCTTCAGCTACAGTTCTTTATTATCCTCATATGCCTTTTTCTCATTACTCCTCTCACAGAGTGGTTCTTGAATATATCTGTCTGTATTTAAGCCTCAAAGGAGGTTGTTTTGTCACTTTTAAAACATTGTGACAGATGTGTAAATGCTTTAACATATTCAGGTATCTATTTATTTCTAAAACACTTTCTATCAGTTGACTGTTATTTAACTATTTGTCTGTATTTCATTCACTGGTTTATAACTTAGAAAAAAATATCTTCTACTAATAAAACCTAATGTGATCTATCAGCACTGAAAACTATACACCTGGATATGCGAATCAGTCTGTGAACCATCAGCAGGGCTTAATAAACAACAGTGCTCACTACCTCTGTAACTTACTCAAATCACACAGGCTAATACACCCAAAACTTTCAAGTTTAATAGAAATTGAGTTCATTCATATGTAGTTTGATGTAAAATTTGCCTTTTGGTCTAGTCTGTCAGTCTTTTTATTTAAGAAAGAGCCAACATGGAATTTAATGAAGTTAGACTAGCCTGATGCTATAGAAAGATGATTATATATGTGAAATGTTTGTGAATGATGACTGATTTCATATTAATTGAAGTCATTAATAGAATAGCAGTAAAAGTCAATACTTACAATACAATACAATACAATACAATACAATACAATACAATACAATACACCAGGTTGAAAGAGACCTTCAAGATCATCACGTCCAACCCATCAATCAATCCAACCCACCTAAACAACTAAACATGGCACCTTGACAAATCAAAGTGTTTTTATGGTGCGCATATAGAGTCATCCACACAGTCCTAAATGTTTAAATATTGCAACTTTTCCTCTTTCTGTTGTGAAATAATATTAAAGAGTGAATGCATAGCAAATCACAGCTCCCAGTTCTCCCACCAGAAGAATGAAACTTAAAAAGTTCTAGGAGAGTATTGTAATAGAAGGTCTTGAACAGCAGAGATGGAATTGGCTTCAAATGATACTCCTTACCTTCACGTACAGAAAATAAATTACCAAAAAAACCTCACCCAAAACACTCTTAGAATTCCTCAGTCTCTTTTTACTTTCTCTTGTATTTTCTCTCTTTTTGAAGTTCTATTGCAAATATGAGGACAGCTTGATGTGAGGTGGAGACACAGGTGTTTAGTATAGATCTTTGTGGCTTGACCAGAAAGGCAACACTTTCCAAACATGAATTCTTTCTTGCCTTTAGAAAGTGAAGGAAGATTAAAAAAAAAAAATCCAAACAAATTTTTCTGGTAAATTTTAATCCTACTGTGAACTAAGAAATCCAAACCAGGGAAATTACACTTGTTTTCTTTCAACTAGAAGAAATACCAGCAACAAATTCATCTGCCTGTGAAAAGACTGATTATAATTCCAGACTCTCTGAGGTATCCAGAATTGGGTGACAGAGCCCTAAATTCTATATAACATTTTTAACTCCTGTGCAGATATCCTTACAGCAACTTCTAGTTTTTCCAGCTTAAGGCCCTACTTCAACAGGCTTCTCCCAGATCTGTTAAACACTTTGACAAAAATAATGGTTGTGGAGCAATAATTTGTCTAAGGATCCTCCTACTTCAAATATGCACCATACTGTTAAGTCCAGTGGTGGTTCTTAATTTTCTATTACATTTTCCTTAGAACAAATTTAGAAGTTTGGGGTTTTTTGGAATTTTGTTTTTGGGGGGGTAGAGGGGAGGCGTAAGTTTTTTTTTCCTCTTTAAGATAAACTGTGCAACTGAAGTTTGGGGTTTTCTTTACATACAAGGACATTCGGTAATAATTATTGTCTTTAATTTCATACACTATGATGCACATTCGATTCATTTTTAGCTACTTGCTATTTAGTTAATTCAATGTTGAATTTTTAGACCAATAATGGAATTCACTTAGGCAACATTTAATTCTTATATATTTTTTCTGTGAATATCAAACTAATGCTAATAAAACTCTGGTTAAATTATGGCAATATACACATAACTTACCTATGTGCAATTTAATATTTTAAAGTTATTTGCCTGTCAGCATATTGCATTGTTGAAATACTTGGTGGCAGGGGGACAAAAAGATTTTCAACTTTGTTCTTTTGTTTTTTTCATTTCTATATTTTTATTTTTCTAACAAAAATACTATTTTATTGCTAGAATTCCTTGAAATATCAATATAAGTTCCTTAATGTCACTGACTGATGGGAGCTTTCTGCGGAATAGAATAGAATAGAATAACAAAGAATGAGGAAAGAATAAACAAAGAATGTAACAAAGAATGAGGAAAAGGCAGAAAAAAAAATGTAACAAAGAATGAGGAAAAGGCAGAGGTACTTAACACCTTCTTTGCCTCAGTCTTCACTAGCAGGGCAGAACGTCTTCCAGACAGCTGGCCTGCAGAGCTGGCAGAAGGAGCCAGAGAGCTGCATAGTTTCCCACTGCTCCAAGAGGAAGTTAGAGATCTACTGAGCCGCTTGGACCCCCACAAGGCCATGGGACCGGATGGGATCCATCCTAGGGTGCTGAGAGAGCTGACAGATGAGCTGTCCAAGCCACTTTCCATCATTTTTCAGCAGTCCTGGCTCACTGGAGAGGTCCCAGAAGACTGGAAGCTGGCCAACGTGGTGCCCATCCACAAGAAGGGCCGGTTGGATGAGCCAGGCAATTATAGGCCTGTCAGCCTGACCTCAGTGCCAGGCAAGATTATGGAACGGGTCATCTCGAGTGCGATCACACAGCACTTACAGGATGACCAGGGGCTCAGGCCTAGCCAGCATGGATTTAGGAGGGGCAGGTCCTGCCTGACCAACCTGATCTCCTTCTATGATCAGGTGACCCGCCTGGTGGATGTGGGGAGGCCTGTGGATGTGGTCTACCTGGACCTCAGCAAGGCCTTTGACACCGTTCCCCACAGCAAACTCCTGGCCAAGCTGGCAGCCCGTGGCTTGGACAGGAGCACACTGCGTTGGGTTAGGAACTGGCTGGAGGGCCGAGCCCAGAGAGTAATGGTGAATGGCACCACATCCAGCTGGCGGCCTGTCACTAGTGGTGTGCCCCAGGGATCAGTACTGGGCCCCATGCTCTTCAACATCTTTATTGATGATCTGGATGAGGGCATTGAGTCCATCATCAGTAAATTTGCAGATGACACCAAGCTGGGGGCAGCAGTTGATTTGCTGGAGGGCAGAGAGGCTTTGCAGAGGGACCTCGACAGGCTGGACAGATGGGCAGAGTCCAATGGCATGAGATTTCACACATCCAAGTGCCGGATTCTGCACATTGGCCACAACAACCCCAGGCAGTGCTACAGGCTGGGGTCAGAGTGGCTGGAGAGTGGCCAGGCAGAGAGGGACCTGGGGGTACTGGTTGATTGTAGGCTGAACATGAGCCTGCAGTGTGCCCAGGCAGCCAAGAAGGCCAATGGCATCCTGGCTTGCATCAGGAACAGTGTGGCCAGCAGGAGCAGGGAGGTCATTGTGCCCCTGTACACTGCACTGGTTAGGCCGCACCTTGAGTACTGTGTCCAGTTCTGGGCCCCTCAGTTTAGGAAGGATGTTGACTTGCTGGAACGTGTCCAGAGAAGGGCAACAAAGCTGGTGAGGGGTTTGGAACACAAGCCCTATGAGGAAAGGCTGAGGGAGCTGGGGTTGCTTAGCCTGGAGAAGAGGAGACTGAGGGGTGACCTTATTGCTCTCTACAACTACCTGAAGGGAGGTTGTAGCCAGGCAGAGGTTGGCCTCTTCTCCCAGGCATCCAGCACCAGAACAAGAGGACACAGTCTCAGGCTGCGCCAGGGCAGGTTTAGGCTGGATGTTAGGAAGAAGTTCTACACGGAGAGAGTGATTGCCCATTGGAATCGGCTACCCGTGGAGGTGGTGGAGTCACCTTCACAGGAGGTGTTCAGGAGAAGACTTGATGGGGTGCTTGGCTGTATGGTCTAGTTGTTGGGTGGGTTGGATTGTTTGATGGGTTGGACGCGATGATCTTGAAGGTCTCTTCCAACCTGGTGTATTGTATTATTGTATTATTGTATTATTGTAAGAATAGAATAGAATAGAATAGAATAGAATAGAATAGAATAGAATAGAATAGAATAGAATAGAATAGAATAGAATAGAATAGAATAGAATAGAATAATATTTGTGTAGTTGTTTCTCTGGTAGCTGAACTGACAATTCATTACTTAAAAAAATAAAAATATGCAGAAATTCTGTTCTGTTTCACTGAGGTATTCTGTGTCAGTATGGAAACATCAGGACAGTAGCCTTCACAGCTTTTAAGTACTAGAAAGATTCCTGAGCTAAATGCATCCACATGGACACTACATTGAAGGAACCTTTGTTGACTATACCTACAAGACCTGCGTAGGCACTAGGTTCACCATACTATAATAAGCAACAAAAACTACCTGACAAACCTGGTGGCCTTCTATGAACAGGTGACAACATTAATAAATGAGGGGCGAGAAACTGATGTCGTTTACCTGAACCTGAGCAAAGCAGGGATACAAGAGGGATATGGAGGTGCTGGAACGTGTCCAGAGAAGGGCCACGAGGGCTGGAGCACCTCTTCTATGAGGACAGACTGAAAGAGTTGGGGCTGTTCAGTCTGGAGAAGAGAAGGCTCCGAGGTGACCTGATTGTGGCCTTCCAGTATCTGAAGGGGGCCTACAAGAAGGCTGGGGAGGGACTTCTCAGGCTATCAGGTAGTGATAGGACTAGGGGGAATGGAATGAAGCTGGAGGTGGGGAGATTCAGGCTAGATGTGAGGAGGAAGTTCTTCACCATGAGAGTGGTGAAGCCCTGGAATGGGTTATCCAGGAGGTGCTTGAGGCCCCATCCCTGGAGGTGTTAAAGCCCAGGCTGGACGAGGCTCTGGCCAGCCTGATCTAGTGCGGGGTGTCCCTGCCCATGGCAGGGGTTGGAACTAGATGATCCTTGTGGTCCCTTCCAACCCTGATTGATACTGTGATACTATGATACAATATTGTCAACAAAATGCCAGTAAAGCTCTGCGTGATTCCCTTTTTCTCTAGTTACATATTAAGAAGGATGTACTCCAAATATCACTGTAAAAACCTACAAAGGTCATGTAAAGAGAAAGTTTGTAGGTTCTGCATAGAAACTATAGGAGAATACCACATAGTCCACTATCTTCTTTGAGTAAAAATGTTCAAAAAGATACTTAAAAATAAAATAATCAAATAACACAACATTGTTTGATTATATTTTACTTGTATTAAGCAAAGAACTTTAGCCTTTCACTTTGATAGAGCACATAAGCATAAACATTTATTTACTGAAATGGTCTATAACTTCTATGAACTCTTGTATAAAATAAGCCCATTTTAAAATATTTCTTTTTCTGTTCAAAGAAAGTATATTTAAACAAAACCAAGCAAATGAGGAAGTACACTGTGTAGTTTAATATCTGCAAGCAAAGCAAATAAGAAACATTGGAACAGAGTCTTCTTACCTCTCAAAAATTAAGTAGCACTTCTGAATATTTAATGTTCTTCTGGTGGCTTTCTACCTGCACTAGAGCTATTAGTATTAATGCAAATTGTGGCTTTGCAAGCTCAGATGTTACATTCAAAGCTCATTTTCTGTTGTCATTAAACTGTGGCTTTTTGGAAAAGTGATTTAGTGATTTACTTTATTTTCTATAATACTCTTCATAATTATAATTAAGTCAATAACACTACTTCTCACTGAGGCAGGACCAGTGCAGGGGCACCACTGTGTGGAGTAGTACATCCCATGAGCCAGCCTTTTCCTCCTGAGAGGCAGGCGTGGTGTGGGCAATCTCTGCTGCAGTGGGGCGGGGTGGTGTTTCACCAGAGGGAGGCACTGAGTCACGTTGGTTTGTTGTTGAAATCTTCTGCACTTAGGTATAGGGTTTGTTACAGTATCACAGTATCACAGTATCACAGTATAACCAAGGTTGGAAGAGACCCCAAGGATCATCAAGTCCAACCTGTCCCAACAGACCTCACAGCTAGACCATGGCACCAAGTGCCATGTCCAATCTCCCCTTGAACACCTCCAGGGACGGCGACTCCACCACCTCCCTGGGCAGCCCATTCCAATGACGAATGACTCGCTCAGTGAAGAACTTTTTCCTCACCTCGAGTCTAAACCTCCCCTGGCACAGCCTGAGACTGTGTCCCCTTGTTCTGGTGCTGGTTGCCTGGGAGAAGAGACCAACCACTTCCTGGCTACAACCACCCTTCAGGTAGTTGTAGACAGCAATGAGGTCACCCCTGAGCCTTCTCTTCTCCAGGCTAAGCAACCCCAGCTCCCTCAGCCTCTCCTCATAGGGCTTGTGCTCAAGGCCTCTCACCAGCCTTATTGCCCTTCTCTGGACACGTTCAAGTGTCTCGATGTCCTTCTTAAACTGAGGGGCCCAGAACTGGACACAGGACTCAAGGTGTGGCCTAACCAATGCAGAGTACAGGGGCACAATGACCTCCCCTGCTCCTGCTGGCCACACTATTCCTAATGCAGACCAGGATGCGGTTGGCCCTCTTGGCCACCTGGGCACACTGCTGGCTCATGTTTAGGCAGGTGTCAATCAGCACCCCCAGGTCCCTCTCTGTTTGGCAGCTCTCCAGCCACTCTGACCCCCAGTTACAACTCAGCATAAAACTGTTTCCAAACAGTTCTGTGCCAACCCAGACAGAGGTCCCACATAAACGTGCAGATATCCAGGCTCTTGGCTGTATGGAGTGCCAGAGTCTCTCACCTCTCATGGCAGACCGTAGGGAATACACCGGTATTCACTGTGAGCAAGTGGGTGACATTCCCTATCTAGTAGCTGAGCTGAAGGAGGAAGTTAAAAGGCTCTAGACTATTAGGGAGTGCAAGAGGGAGCTAGACTGGTGGAATCAGACTCTGCCATCCCTCAAACGGTCCCATGAGCCATGTAGTATTCAGGACACTATGCACTCCCTACTGTCTTGCCAGCTTCCCAAACAGAATGACTCAGAAGTTTGAGAATAATGGAGACAAATTCCTCCCAAGTGCACCAGGCGTGGCACTCCAAAAGCCACTGAACCCCCTCAGGTTTCCCTGTATAATAGATTTGTTGTTCTTAGTCAACCTGTTTTCACCAAATAAAATGTTCAGCAAGTGAAACTAGCTAACAGCAGCTATGAAAGCTTGTCCAGTTTATGTTGTTCAGAGAGGCAAGGAATGAACAAATCTACTGTTGAAACATCTGCAGTTAAGAAGAAATGACAGGTGCTTGTCATTGGGGACTCATTTCTGAAGAGTGTTGAGGGTTCTATATGCAGACCTGATCCCCTTTGATTTGAAGGGGGAAGGGGCTGAAACTAGTCCCCCCAGGCAGGAGCCTGGGGTGATAAGCTGGAGCCAGGGGTGAAACCAGCAGCCCAGCTGAAGTGCATGTACACTAATGCATGAAGTATAGGCAACAAACAAGAGGAGCTAGAAGCCTTGTTTCAGCAGGAAAGCTATGATATAGTTGCCATCACAGAGATGTGGAGGGATGACTTGCATGACTGGAACACTGCAATTGACAGCTACAGGCTCTTCAGGAGAGACAGGCTAGGGAGAAGGGGTGGAGGGGTTGCCCTGTACATCAGGGAGGCTCTAGAAGCCATTGAGCTAGAGATCAGGGATGATTGGGTTGAATGCTTGTGGGTGAAAATTAGAGGGAAGACCAACAAAGCAGACATCCTGATTGGAGTCTGTTATAGACCACCCAACCAGGATGAAGAAGTTGATGAATCATTCTATAGGCAGCTAGAGGCTGTCTCAAGATCGCCTGACCTTGTTCTCATGGGCAACATCAACCTGCTGAGATCTCAACACAGCAGAAAGGAGGCAGTCTAGAAGGTTCTTAGAGTGTATGGAGGACAGCTTCTTATCCCAGGTGCTACATGAGCCTACCAGGGGTAAGGCTCTGCTTTACCTCCTCTTCACCAATAGGGAAGGGCTGGTGGGTGATGTGGTGGTTGGAAGGTGTTTAGGTGCCAGTGACCATGACATAATTGAATTTTCAGTATTCAGTCAATCTAAGAAGGGCAGCCAGAAAACCTCCACTCTGGACTTCCGGAGGGTAGACTTCAGGTTACTCAAAGAACTGTGACTAACTCAGAAGGTTCCATGGAAAATAGCTCTTAAAAACAAACGGGTCCAGGAGGGCTGGACGTACTTCAAGAAAGACAACTTGAAGGCGCAGGAACAGGCTGTGCCAATGTGCCGGAAGATGAGCCACCGAGGCAGACAGCCAGCCTGGATGGGTAATGAACTTCTAAAAGAACTAAGGGATAAAAAGAGGGTGTATCATCTTTGGAAGAAATGAAAGGCAACCTGTAGAATGTTTAAGGATGTTGCTAGGTCTTGGAAAAAAAATAGGGAGGCAAAAGCCCATTTAGAGCTTAAACTGACCTCTGATGTGAAGGACAACAAAATGTCCTTCTATAAATATGTTCATAGCAAGAGGAAGGGCAAGGACAACCTCCACTCCTTGGTGGACATGGAGTGGAATATAGTAACAAAAGACAAGGAAAAGGCAGAGGTACTCAACACCTTCTTTGCCTCAAGTTTTAATAGCAGGAGAGAATGTCTTCCAGACAGCTGGCCTTCAAAGCTGGCAGATGGAGCCAGGGAGCAGTATATCTCCTCTGTGACCGAGGAGGAAGTAATTAGAGATCTCCTCAGCTGCTTGGATCCCCACAAGTCCATGGGACTAGATGGGATCCATCCTAGGATAATGCGAGAGCTGGCAGATGAGTTGTCCAAGCTGCTCTCCATCATTTTTCATCAGTCCTGGCTCACTGGAGAGGTCCCTGATGACTGGAAGCTGGCCAGCGTGGTGCCCATCCACAAGAAGGGCTAGTTTGATGAGACAGAGAATTCCAAGTCTGTCAGCCTGACCTCAGTGCCAGGCAAGATTATGGAACAGGTCATCTTGAGTGCAATCACACAGCACTTACACAATGGCCAAGGGATCAGGCCCAGCCAGCATGGATTTAGGAAGGGCAGGTCCTGCCTGACCAACCTGATCTCCTCCTATGATCAGGTGACCCGCTTGGTGGATGTGGGGAAGGCTGTGGATGTAGTTTACCTGGACTTCATCAAGGCCTTTGACACTATCCCCCACAACAAACTCCTGGCCAAGCTGGCAGCCCATGGCTTGGACAGGATCACACTGCGTTGGGTTAGGAACTGGCTGGAGGGCCGAGCCCAGAGAGTGGTGGTGAATGGTGCCACATCCCGCTGGCGGCCTGTCACTATTGGTGTGCCCCAAGGATCAGTACTGGGCCCCATCTTTATTGATGATCTGGATGAGGGCATTGAGTCCATCATCAGTAAATTTGTGGACAACACCAAGCTGGGGCAGGAGTTGATCTGCTGGAGGGTAGAGGGGCATTGCAGAGGGACCTCGACAGGCTGGACAGATGGGCAGAGTCCAATGGTATGAGATTTAACACATCCAAGTGCCGGGTTCTGCACATTGGCCACAGCAACCCCAGGCAGGGCTACAGGCTGGGGTAAGAGTGGCTGAAGAGCGGCCAGGCAGAGAGGGACCTGGGGGTACTGGTCAATGGTAGGCTGAACATGAGCCTGCAGTGTGCCCAGGCAGCCAAGAGGGCCAATGGCATCCTGGCCTGCATCAGGAACAGTGTGGCCAGCAGGAGCAGGGAGGTCATTCTGCCTGTGTACACTGCACTGGTTAAGCCACACCTTGAGTACTGTGTCCAGTTCTGGGCCCCTCAATTCAGGAAAGATGTTGAGTCACTGGAACATGTCCAGAGAAGCTGGTGAGGGGTTTGGAGCACAATCCCTGGCTGAGGGAGCTGGGGTTGCTTAGCCTGAAGAAGAGGAGGCTCAGGGGTGACCTTATTGCTCTCTACAACTCCTTGAAGGGAGGTTGTATCCAGGAGGGGGTTGATCACTTCTGGGCAACCAGCACCAGAACCAGAGGACACAGTCTCAAGCTGCACCAGGGCAGGTTTAGGCTGGATGTTAGGAAGAAGTTCTTCATAGAAAGAGTGATTTCCCATTGGAATGTTCTGCCCAGGGAGGTGGTGGAGTCACCATCACTGGAGGTGTTTAGGAATAGACTGGATGGGATATGTGGTGACATGGTTTAGTTGATTAGATAGTGTTGGATGATAGGTTGGACTAGCTGATCTCAAAGGTCTCTTCCAACTTGGTCTATTCTATTCTATTCTATTCTATTCTATTCTATCCTATCCTATCCTATCCTATCCTATCCTATCCTATCCTATCCTATCCTATCCTATTCTATTCTATTCTATTCTATTCTATTCTATTCTATTCTATTCTATTCTATTCTATTCTATTCTATTCTATTCTATTCCCATCCAGTCCAAACCATTGTGCAATTCTATGGTTCTATGATTTTATTATCACAATCTTGTATGTTTATAACAGTTCTATTTTGTAAAAGTGGTAACAAGAAAGACTGGAGAAATATGTTTCTAAGGAAAGATGAATTAAATGTATGAAGTCTCAAGCTGAACTGCAAAACATATAGAAACCAAAACAAAGCCTTTGGACTTACTGAAAATATGATGAGATAAGGCTGAGTTATCTTATCCAACCTTAAGTTCAGCTGGATTTTGAGCAGAAGGTTCAAACTATTTTTTCTGTGATTTCATAGTTCAATATTTTTTTTAGTGGTTTAAATTAAATTATACATAAGTACAGGGAAGAAAAATCAATGGGAACAAAAAAGTCTATGGCAGCAGAAGTAAGGTCAATAATCATAAATTTCTTAATAATATGTTCAGAGGTAGTAAGGTAGTAATGCTCATACAGATACAAGATAAAAAGGAATAAGAAAGGCTTTAGTAATTCAGATACAAGAGAGATATGCCAATGAATGGAACCTAGTAAAAAAATATAATAATTTTATATTGTTTAAAACTATTTTATATAACATAATTAAAGGGATGATTGGTAAACATTCTGAAAAAAAAAAAAACAAACAGATCACTAACCACACAGACCATTAAAAGTATGTGTCAGTGGAAAAAGTATTTATAAGTATTTGGAAAACAAGCTTTCTAATGAAAAGCAATATATTTCAGTCTACTTAATTTACACAGAAAGTAAAAGGTGATTTGTTCTTAGTCCAAAGAATGAATTCCTTACTGTTTCTATAATACAACACAAAAACGTCATGAGGAAGAGATCTGAAATTAATCATCAACAAGGAATCGAGATATGGAGCTTTGACTGTCTAATTAGAAAGTAAATGTTGGCCTCAGTTATGCTTTACTTTGCCATATATGTAACTGAATATCTAAAACTGCTGGTACAATATTGTTTCTATTTTCTGATGGTGGTGCATGTCTTAGTGAACAAATTCAGTCAGCTTCTGCTAAACATGTAAATTTGATAGAGAAATGGGTATGTGGTATTCAGTCTAGACAGTGAAAGTTTAAACTAGGAGATTCTTGGAGCCCCTTCTTAAAGTTCCCCTTCTTGGCTCTGCTTTCTGAAATTGGCTTTAATCTTAATCTACCATTTGAACAAAGAAAAAATGCTTTTAAATTGCAATGAATAAATTCATTATTATGAGGAGTGAATAATGTGAGCCTATTCCTAAAGTATATTAAGGATATAATGAAATCTAATATTTTAAATGGGAAGAGTATATGACTGACTGTATAGAATTGTGGGAAGTGAGTACATTTTGTTATGTAAAATATGAAATGTGTCTGAATCAGCCCTTCATATTAAGGGTGATGTATGATAGAAAAAATGCTTCAGAAATTTATAAGGTACTGTAGTATTTATTTTGACAGGAAGCTTGAAATACTTATGCTGAAATTATTAACAACAAAAAAATAATCTGATCTAGTTATTTTCATATTCAGTATATCTAAAGTCCTTATAAAAGGCTGTAGAAGTCTTCAACAACATTCTTAAAGATATTTGCAGATTAACTAAAGGAAAGAGTATGGCATTGGCCAAAAACATTAATGAAGGCTCTGTAAATGTGTATGCAAATAGTGGGTGATGAAGCATCCACTATTTTAAAAAAAGTAGTTTAAATAGAAGCAAAAATTATCAAAACCAAACCAAAACAAAACAAAAAACACAAGATAAATTACAAACTTGAGCAATGGTCTTTTTTTCTTTTAAGAGTGTTTCAAAATACTAGGGAAAGAAAGAAAAAGAACATTCATGTGGAAGTTACTGTTGCCATCAATTTATATAGTTTCTGAAAACATCAATAAGTTTCCAAGATATTTCAGTGTTTTGCATTTTCATTACTGGGAAAAAAAGGAGTAGTTTGTCTAAAATGACATAATGTTATTTTAAATGTAATTTCTCCTTACTGTCTGTTCAAATATAAACTTAGTTCTGTAACTGATGATGTTCCTTGATAATCGATAATTCAACATGTAGCACTAATGGTTTCATAGCTATGACAGAGGTACAAAAAATTCCCTGCATTTGACACACATAACCCAGAGTTAACATTCTACATGTGTTTAAAAATACTTATGTAGAAAAAAAGAGTATTTATGTGTGAGAAATGGCAAGAAGTGCCTTTTTCTGTCATCTGAATAATACTGTATGACTAAAAAATGCAAGAAGATTGTGCAAAGTGTAGAACAATTCAAGTGATGCCCACTTTAAGTGTCTTAGGGTAATAATAGTATAATATTTCATTCATAAAAAAGATATGTCATGGTCGCTATAGAATGATGAACTGAAATAATTTCTGTCATTTCCTTGTCTTACATTAGAAGTAGCAGACAGCGGACAGCCATCTTACAAAATTACTTTAAATAAAATAAATGTGTTGACATGAAAAATTAATGGAAAGAAATTAAAGTATAATTATGGATGAAAAGAGATTTTTCTATATATTCTGTATCTTGTGTCTGGAAAAGATGGAAAGAACTACTGCATTCAACTACAGTAATGAGACTTGGTTTGTTTGCCTGTAGATAATTTACAAGTGAGAAAGCCTGGGATCACATGAAAGCCATAAAAAACTAGCAACACTACAAAAAGTCTATTAATCTAGATGAAAATGTGAGTAAATATTTCAATTATTGTGCCATTTCAGTAAGAGAAAAATTTGGTCAGATATTCAGTGGAAAAGCTTTCCTAAAACAACTTTTGAGAAGAGGTTAATCAAAGGCACGTAGTGCTCAAATTACATAGCACTGCTCAGACGGACTTGTAGGCAGCTAAGGATTTATTTAAGTTAATAATTTATTAACTCATACTAAGCTTTACATTAACTGGAAAATAAGAAGTTACTATTCCCAGGTGATTGGATATGGACCTAAATCCTGAGAGCTGAAGAAAGTAGACTCTTGTCAGATTTCCTTGACTCCTTTGTATCTGGCAACAGGAAAATATAATGTATGAATGAAACATGCTGCATGAAAAGTAGAAATATGGATAAAAATATTTTAAAAGCAGTTCATACCAAATCCAGGAGTATCATTTTTAAAAACTTAAATTCTAGTTCTCAATTAACTGGGAACTTCATCACGATGCTCCGTGAAGCTCCTGTCTTTGACAATATAAGAATATTAAATATACTTAAAACAGCACTTGGATGAAAGACACATTTATACACACCTTTGAAAATATCAGACTTTTTAGATGATGGGTTATGACTATTCACTTTGAAAAATACCTGTAGATGGTTATAAGCACATAGTCTAAGAGTCTAATCTAATTCTGCTAATTCTAGTCTAATTCTGTTAATTCTAGCCTAATTCTGCTAATCAACATGTCAAATTGTCATTGTAATTCTCTGATGCATTTATTAACAAAAGGAAAGTTGTTTATTAATAATTTATTTATTGTAGGAAAGATAATTAGAAGGAATGTATCTTTAAAATACTCTCCAGAGTAATTTAGAAGTACCTTTAATGTAATTTTATCCCATGCTGATCAGCTAAAATGAAACCACTTAATAAAAATTCCTTCTCAAATTTCTTGACTTTGATCACTAAACATAAGAGTGATCAAATCTTAAAAAGGGAGAAAACATGTCCTTGTATGTTTGGATCATAATCCTGTCTTGTGCCTCAAAAGCACACATCTATACAAGGCAGATGTGGTTTATTGCACCTTTGTGATTACGCATCATGAAAATTGATATGCATCCTAGAAACCACTCAACGAGAGTAGACACCTAAACAACTGTGCTGGTTGAGAACAGTCTGCTCTCAGAAGCAAGCCCCACCTTAGACTAGGAGGGAAAGCAACTCAAAAGGGCTTGGGCTCGGATAAGGATTTAATGAAAATAATATAATAATATCTTAGCTATTTCACAGAAAAGCAGAAGCAGCCGCCGAAGCCAGATGTAAAATGACTCCCAGGCCTGCAGCCGGCCTAGCAGAAAGGACCAGCACCCCAAAGACCCAGAAACTGGAAGCAGCAACTGGAAACAGGAAGCCATTCATGTTACAATCCAAACTACAAGGCCCATGATACGTTGCTCTAGACAGCACTGTCATTTTGAAGCTGGCATTATGTCAGCATGGTATTGAATATTCATCTGCAGATTCATAGAATCATAGAATCATAGAAACAGTCAGGGTTGGAAGGGACCACAAGGATCATCTAGTTCCAACCCCCTGCTATGGGCAGGGACACCTCACACTAGATCAGGCTGGCCAGAGCCTCATCCAGCCTGGTCTTAAACACCTCCAGGGACGGGGCCTCAACCACCTCCCTGGACACCCTATTCCAGGGCTTCACCACTCTCATGGTGAAGAACTTCCTCACGTCCAGTCTGAATCTCCCCACCTCCAGCTTCATTCCATTCCCCCATTCAACTGAACCCATGAGAACAGCATACTTAAATTAAAAAAAAATCAAACAGTATGTGGGCAGTGCTTTAGGAAGAAGCATTTGAACTCTCAAAAGATAGAAGAAAAAGGAAAAGAGTCAGGAATATAGTGTCTGTGATAGCATCTTTCTGCAGTACCTGTCCTGATATGTATTTGTGGCATGCTTTCTCATTTCCCAGTTACCATTTCCCAGTGTTACCAGTTTGTGATTGACTTGAGAAGCAAAAGCAAAAAAAAAAAAAAATTTTTTTTTTTACATTTTTGGTCTTGGGGATTAAAAATGCAATGAGATAATTGAGAAATGCCTTAATGTGTGATGATATTATTCTGTAGAGAAATTAATTGTGTGTGATTAGGAACAAGGAGGTAGAAAATCCCATTGTCAATAGAGCTGCAAATTACAATTACAGTACAGTATACATATATCCTTATTTCATTCAATTGGAAATCTTGCTTAAAATTATTTTCTTAGCATGACATAATGCCAAGAAATCATAGAATCATAGAATCAAAACGTTTGGAAAAGACCTCGAATATTATCAAGTCCAACCTGTCACCCTACACCTTATAACTACTAAACCAAGGCTTCAAGTGCCACGTCCAATCCCCTTTTTGAACACCTCCAGGGATGGTGACTCCACCACCTCCCTGGGTGGCCCATTCCAATGGCCAACAACTCTCTCTGTGAAGAACTTTCTCCTCACCTCAAGCTTAAAATTCCCCTGGCTCAGTTTGAGACTGTGTCCTCTTGTTCTGGTGCTGGTTGCCTGGAATAGAAGAAATTGTGAACAAAATACAACCTAGCACACAAGGGAAAGTGCCCAGCTATAGTACTTTAATGTCTAAATCTTAATATTGGGCTTCCAGCACTGAAGATTTATATATATATATATATAAATCTCTTGCATTGAAATGATGTAAAAATGTAAAATTGGATCACTGTATTCTACTAAAACACCAACACATGGATTTTGGCAGTGAAAAATTATAAAGTAACAGAGACCAATTACTGCTGAAAAGAAAAAGAATGGATATGTTGCCATAGTAGTCATTAAAAGAAGTAAACATCTAATGTATCAAGAATGAACTGGGAAGATTAAACTGGAATCTAATCTCATAAGAGGTGAAATAAGGGCAGAAACCATCACAAACTGAAGGTGAGAAAGGATTATGAGTGTTTACACCTGAGTCACGTGAACATGAAGCTTTTATATTTCTATCTAGAAAACTTCATGAAAAATGTGTGTCCAATGTCATCCATGCATGTGCTGTACAACTTTTTAAATAGTGAGCCTGAAACAGAAAGTTTGTTGTAATTGCAAAACATTCTGTAGAACTGCAAGTCAGTTCTGCTGGTCATGGAGTATATCAAAAAGGTATCAGAGTTGCAATGCCTGAGTAAACCAAGTTCACTGGGAATTTATAGTACATTAAATGCATCCCCAATGCATCAACATATTGAACTCACTGAAATTGTGCTATTCTGTTAAATGACATATACGCAACAGGCATTTTTTTTTCAAGATTCCATCTCTTACACAGCCCAGTCAAAACAATTATTTCTCTGTAGAATACCACAAATTAGACTCAGAAATCCCACCCACAGGTTTTGTAGTTAGGATACCAGAGCCACATTGGCTATCTTTTTCAAAATGACACATGAGTAAAAGGAAATAAAATAAAATAAAAATCCCTTGAATAAATAAATAAAGGAAGAAATCAGAGGAATTTGAAAAGGAATTGAAAAAAATATTTCTAAACAAATAAGAAACAAATAGAATATTGCATGAAAGTCAAGGCAATTGCCCTAGTTTTTTACAGGCTTAGTATGTTACGCATAAAAGGACTGCTGTAATGGTGAGGTAGCTTTAGTGAAAATCAGAACAGATTATTTTATTTTGGAATTTGGTCGAACTCCAATATCTACAATAGATCTGCTATTACTGATGTACCTTCCATAGGTGTGTGCACAGTGTCACCATACCGGAAGGCCTCGTTGTCTTCAGAAGTTATCATCCAAGCACATAGTCTTCTGCCACTGTTTCTTGAATCTATATAGAAACATTTTCAAGTTTTTTTGCCTTCTTAAAAGAAGAACAGGGAGGTGATCATCCCCCTCTACTCAGCATTGACAAGGCCACACCCCAAGTATTCTGTTCAGTTCTGGACCCCTCACAATAGGAAGGGTATTGAGGTGTTTGAGGTGTTTCGAGAATGTCCAGAGAAGGGCAATGAGGCTTATGAAGGGCCTGGAGCATATGACCTGTGAGGGGCATCTGAGGGAGCTCACGTTTTTCAGCCTAGAGAAGAGGAGGTTGAAGGGACACCTTATCACTATCTACAACCACTTGTAGGGCATGGATTGAGGAAGGGGGCATACTCTTCTCTTTGGTGGCAAGAGATAGGACTAGGGGAAATGTTTACAGTCTGTGGCAGGGCAGGTATAGGCTGGATATTAGGAAATATTTCTTCACTGAAAGTTTGGAATGGTCTGCCCAGGGCAGTGGTGGAGTCGCCATCCCTGGAGGTGTTAAAGCGGCTTGTAGACCTGGAGCTTAGGGATGTGACTTAGTGTTAACCTATCTGTGCTAGATCAAAGATTGGAGTGGATGACCTTCGAAGTCTCTTCCAACCAGATACATTTTGTGATTCTGTGGTAATGCAGACATAACTGCCTAGATGGTATATTGCACTCAGATATGCCCTTCAATGTTAAAATAACGGCATAACCAGAAAAGATAGGTCTAAATGAAGTACACTCATAGGATACCTGTAAAAGATCCTGGACAGATTAGAATCTTCAGACACTCAAAATACACAGATACAAAATGTTTATATTTCCTAATATGTCTGAAATCTAATGCTCCTCACAACCAGACTGGTTTTCATTGTGGGCTAGGAAAGGCAGAAACTATTCCAAAAGCAAGATATAATGCACATTTGGAGTGTAGCTTCATCTAGAATATTATCCCAACTCTGAAATGAGTCAATATTGACACATAAAGTGAATACGTAATTTATTTTTCCCTTGCTATTCCACAGCTGCTTTAAAAGATTACTGACTTCAACTTCTTAGTTCAGAAACACAGTATCTTACTACAGTATGGTACTTACACACTTACTAATATGGATGTGATCTATCTGGACTTCTGTAAGGCCTTTGACACAGTCCCCCACAACATCCTGATCGCCAAATTGGAGGGATATAGATTTGATGGGCGGACTGTTCAGTGGATAAGGAATTGGCCAGATGGTCACATCCAGAGGGTGGTGCTTGATGGCTTGAAGTCCAGATGGAGAGCAGTGACAAGTGGTGTCCCTCAGGGGCCCATACTGGGACCTGTGCTGTTTAATATTTTTATCAATGGCATAGACAGTGGGATTAAGTTTGCAGATGACACCAAGCTGAGTGGTGTTGTTGATACACCAGAGGGATGAGATTGTCATCCAGAGGGACCTGGACAAGCTGGAGAGGTGGGCCCAGGTGAACTTCATGAAGTTCAACATGAGCAAGATCAGGGTTCTGGCACCTGGGCCAGAACAATCCTCACTATCGATACAGACTAGGGAATGAGGTGATAGAAAGCAGCCCTGAAGGAAAAGGACTTATGGGTGCTGATGAATGAGAAGCTGGATACGAGCAGGCAGTGTGTGCTTGCAGCTCAGAAGGCCAAACACATCCTGGGCTGCATCAAAAGATGTGTTGCCAGCAGATCCAGAGAGGTGATTCTGCTACTTTTTTCTGCTCTGGTGAGACCTCACCTGGGGCACTGCATCCAGGTCTGGAGCCCTCAATACAGGAAGGACAAGGACCTAATGGAGCAGGTCCAGAAGAAGGCTATGAAAATGGTCAAGGCATTGGAGCACCTCTGCTACAAAGACAGGCTGAGGAAGCTGGGGTTGTTCAGCCTGGAAAAGAGGAGGCTCTGTCGAGACCTAATAGCAGCTTTCCAGTACCTGAAGGGGGCCTTCAAGAAGGGTGGGGAAAGTCTTTTTACAAAGGCCTGCAGTGACAGGACAAGGGGCAATGGCTTTAAGCTGGAAAAGAGCAGATGTAGATTGGATGTTAGGAACAAATTCTTTACTATGAGGGTAGTGGAACCTTGGAACAGGTTGCCCAGGTGGTTGAGACCCCTCCCCCGGAAATATTCAAGGTGAGGCTCAACGAGGCCCTGGGCAGCCTGATCTAGTTGGAGATGTCCCTGCTGGCTGCAAGATCAGACTAGATGACCTTTGGAGGTCCCTTCTGGCCCGGACCATTCTATGAGTCTATGGTTCTACATATTGCCCAATTTTAGGTGTCTGCAGTCTATACAGGCAGCTGTACATCTGAGCTAGTATCCTTATTTAACCTCAGTAGTCAATGGAGAAGAACAGAAACTCTGTGGGCAGATTAAAGAAGCCACAGATATCGAGGTGACTACCTCATATTTATATTAATTATTGCTTTTGTCCTGTAGATATTATAATGTATAGATAATGTGTGCCTTTCTGTGTGTGCATGTGCATAAATTAACTGACATGGAGGACTGCTTTGTGTGAATATTTTGTGATAAAATTACAAGGCAACATTCTAAATTGAAGTGATAACAGATTTTTTTAGAAGAGAGCAAATCAAAACCACAGATGGAACCTGTGCCATTTTTTAAAGCAATACATTTGAGCTAAAGGACAGCTTTGACTTGTAAGAAACAAGCCATTTTGCCTTACAAGGCCAAGTAAGTATTTTTTAATCATGAAACCTACAAAGAGAAAGAAATAATTTCCTCTAGTACTTTTCTTCTGTACTATAAATAAAAGTGAAGGAAATAGACCTTGATTTTGATCCTCTACTTGCTATTGAAATAATTTCTATAAAGTTGAAGTATTTCAGTGGAAAAATCAAAATCCTGATACTTTTATTATATTTTTTCCAGATTAACAATTTAATCCATTATGCACATTTACTGTCTCAAGTTTGACTACTGAACATTCTAACAAAACCATGAACTTCAATATACAGAACGACATGTGTAGATTCGTTACTATACAGAACACATAGATGATACTGTAAAATTATCTTTAGTTGTTTTCTGTAGCAAGGTGCAGTAATAATAGCAAAAAGTTGATTCCTTGTATAATATAATTCAGTCTTATTTGAATACCTTCTTAAATTTATGCCTCTTTTAAGTTTGTTTTATTGTTGTTGATGTAAAACAACTAGTGTATCTTTTTCAATGACTGCATGATATGTTTTTTTGTTTCCTTTCTGCAGAACTGTGATTTTGATTCTGTCAATGAATGAATACACAACATATCCCTTGAACACCTTTACTAGAGGCTTTATTTGTGTGTCTGTTTTTACTGGTACCTTTACTGTGTAACCTTATAAGATGATGGACAACTTTTCTTTATCAGTGTGGGAGGCTCCCTATAGAATACAGGTTTCATTACTGAATGCAAACCCTGTTATACAGGGCTACATAAGAATGTAGGAATCTATTGATTCTGTATTTTCTTAGGCTGTACTTCAAACAAATGCCCATGGTTTTTTATTATGATTATACCTTCATCAGCTGTTTATCATTTCAGCATAACTCCACTTTGATATAGATATATTCATTAAAGTCAGTTTCTGTACTAATTTTTGAGCAATTCTCTGAGCAATTAAGTAATTTCTGTACAATAATTGGATTTATATAGAGGAGTTTCCTTATATTGACTTGAATTTTCCTAAAACAAGGTAAGAACAATACAAGTAATGAAAAATAAAAGAAAGAATAAAATAATAATAAAATTATGCCAAATTAAAAAATACAAAAAGGAAATAATAAAATAATGGAGAAGTGCGGTATGAACCCTGATTCCATCTCACTAACTTGGTTTTCCAACTCAATTGTCTTAGCTTATGCGTGTCAAGTCATAGTGCTCCATCACATCTTAAGGAATATATGAAAATTCCATACTTGATGCTGCAGCTGAGTTCTTATGTCACTAGCAGATTAAGGTTTCTTTATGTTTTGTGTTAACTCTTCTGTTGATTTTTTTTTTCATGTGGCTTTATGCTATGCACAGTCTGGCCCATAAGATACTCTGCCCAGATAGATACTCTATCTGTCTATCTACCTACCTATCTATTTAGAATACTGACATGTTTTTTGTTTTGGTTGGGTTTTTTTGTTGTGTTTTTTTTTTCCCTAGATGTATTGTCAAAATATCCATTCTAAAACTCAGGGACAATGTTTGATGGGTTTGTCTGGTGTCTTCCCTCCTTACTGGGATATTTTGGCCCACAAATCCCAATGGCCTGGTGCATTTTTCTGTGGTGTGTTTGAGCAAAGTATACACATCATGCAGGCACAATTTCTTTGCTGTGACAGGTGGAAACAGAGGATTGCGTAGGCATATTGCATTCCAATTTAGAGCCAAAATGTGAATGTGGAGAAAGAAATGAGAATAATAATGCAGATAGAGTTGTAGAATTGAGGCAGATTCCAAAAATTATAGAACGCCACCACTACTACATTTTGCAAATAGGCTTTTTGCCTTTTTCATTCACTGTCAATTTCCTTTTTATATTTGCTGTTCATTAGCACTACATACAGCACTAATTATCATCCTATCCAGCTATCAGAATATAAATAGTTCTGTTGAAAAAAATGAAGTTGAATTTTATTTCTCTCTAAAATGTACAATGTGAAGAAAAAGGGACTGATGGTTGCAATTCTGAATTATTGGGTTGTGGGTTTTTTTTTTTATTTCAAATTAAAAAACAGAAAATAAAGAAACAGGAAACCCAGTCAAACTATCAAGAGAGAGTTAAGCAATTACCAACAACTTAAAAAATCTCCATCTTTGGTTTCTTGGTTTAATCAAGAATAAAATGAAGCTAATTAAGGTTAGTAGGGTCAATCAGCATTTCAGAAGTACTTTCACATAGAAGGGCAAAGATAAAAAAAATAAGAGAATGGAAATGCCCACTAGAAGTGACAAAACACAACAAGCTACAAAGGGTCATAAATTACTCCTATGATAAAGAGGGAGAAAATGAAATATCTTTTCCTGTTTCTGTCAGAATACTGGCAAGATGGAACAGAGCTAGCAGGGCAGAACATCTTCCAGACAGCTGGCCTGCAGAGCTGGTAGAAGGAGCCAGGGAGCTGCATAGTTTCCCGTTGTTCCAGGAGGGAGTTACAGATCTCCTCAGCCTCTTGGATCCCCACAAGTCCACGGGATTGGATGGGATCCATCCTAGGGTGCTGAGAGAGCTGGCAGATGAGCTGTCCAAGCCATTCTCCATCATTTTTCAACAGTCCTGGCTCACTGGAGAGGTCCCAGAAGACTGGAAGCTGGCCAACGTGGTGCCCATCCACAAGAAGGGCCGATTGGACGAGCCAGGGAATTATAGGCCTGTCAGCCTGACCTCAGTGCCAGGCAAGATTATGGAACAGGTCATCTTCACAGTATCACAGTATCACTAAGGTTGGAAGAGACCTCGAAGATCATCGAGTCCAACCTGTCACCACAGACCCCATGACTAGACCATGGCAACAATCCCCTCTTGAACACCTCCAGGGACGGCGACTCCACCACCTCCCCGGGCAGCCCATTCCAATGGCGAATGACTCTCTCTCTTTCTCCTCATCTCGAGCTTAAACCTCCCCTGGTGCAGCTTGAGACTGTGTCCTCTTGTTCTGGTGATGGTTGCTAGAGAGAAGAGGCGAAACCTTTCCTGGCTACAACCACCTTTCAGGTAGTTGTAGAGAGCAATGAGGTCACCCCTGAGCCTCCTCTTCTCCAGGCTAAACAACACCAGCTCCTTCAGTCTCTCCTCATAGGGCTTGTGCTCAAGGCCTCTAACCAGCCTTGTTGCCCTTCTCTGGACACGTTCAAGTGTCTCGGTGTCTTGAGTGCAATCACGCAGCATTTACACAGTGGCCAAGGGATCAGGCCCAGCCAGCATGGATTAAGGAAGGGCAGGTCCTGCCTGACCAACCTGATCTCCTCCTATGATCAGGTGACCCACTTGATGGATGTGGGGCAGGCTGTGGATGCAGTCTACCTGGACCTCTGCAAGGCCTTTGACACCGTCCCCCACAGCAAACTCCTGGCCAAGCTATCAGCCTATGGCTTGGACAGGAGCACACTGTGTTGGGTTAGGAACTGGCTGGAGGGCCGAGCCCAGAGAGTGGTGGTGAATGGTGCCACATCCCGCTGGCGGCCAGTCACTAGTGATGTGCCCCAAGGGTCAGTGCTGGGCCCCATGCTCTTCAACATCTTTATTGATGATCTGGATGAGGGCACTGAGTCCACCATCAGCAAATTTGTGGACAACACCAAGCTGGGGGCAGGGGTTGATCTACTGGAGGGTAGAGAGGCATTGCAGAGGGACCTCGACAGGCTGGACAGATGGGCAGAATCCAACGGCATGAGATTTCGCACATCCAAGTGCCGGGTTCTGCACATTGGCCACAACAACCCCATGCAGTGCTACAGGCTGTGGTCAGAGTGGCTGGAGAGCAGCCAGGCAGAGAGGGACCTGGGGGTACTGGTTGATAGTAGGCTTAACATGAGCCTGCAGTGTGCCCAGGTGGCCAAGAAGGCAAATGGCATCCTGGCCTGCATCAGGAACAGTGTGGCCAGCAGGAGCAGGGAGGTCATTCTGCCTGTGTACACTGCACTGGTTAGGCCACACCTTGAGTCCTGTGTCCAGTTCTGGGACCCTCAGTTTAGGAAGGATGTTGAGATGCTGGAAGGTGTCCAGAGAAGGGCAATGAAGTTGGTGAGGGGTTTGGAACACAAACCCTATGAAGAGAGGCTGAGGGAGCTGGGGTTGCTTAGCCTGGAGAAGAGGAAACTCAGGGGTGACATTATTGCTCTCTATAACTACCTGAAGGGAGGTTGTGGACAGGTGGGGGTTGGTCTCTTCTCCCAGGCAACCAGCACCAGAACAAGAGGACACAGTCTCAGGCTGCGCCAGGGAGGTTTAGGCTGGATGTTAGGAAGAAGTTCTATACAGAGAGAGTGATTGCCCGTTGGAATGGTCTGCCCAGGGAGGTGGTGGAGTCGCCATCATTGGAGGTGTTCAGGGGGAGACTTGATGGGGTGCTTGGTTGCATGGTTTAGTTGTTTAGGTGGGTTGGATTGGTTGATGGGTTGGACACGATGATCTTGAAGGTCTCTTCCAACCTGGTTTATTGTATTGTATTGTATTATATTGTATTGTATTGTATTGTAAACTCACTTGAGACTGCTAAAATATTTTCTCTTTTACCTGCCATGAACTATCTCTGATTACTGGGGTATGGAGAGCTACTTTCTATTGTATTTCTTTCACTCTCAAAATCCATTCTAAATAACTGTATGTTTATCCTACATGCATCTCTGTTTGGACACCCTGTGGTAGTCTGAGCTTTACTCAGAGTCCTAAAACCCCAAAGAAACAGATTCAGATTTTCCTCCCCCTCTCCCTTTTTCCCAGTAGTGTGCAAGCAAATTAGGCAGGAGAAAGGAATAGTAAAATCACAAAATAAAATGGCCTGGATTTGTTTTGGAAGTAAAATGGTAATTTTTTAACTCTGTCTCTATATATATCAGTAGCAGGGAAGGTTACAAAGGTATAAGGAAAGGGGTAAATAGAAGAATATACAAAACCAGTCCCAGCTGGCACTGGATTCCCTTGATTTAAGAGGATGCAGTTCTTTAGAAGTGGTCTGGAAGCTGCATGGAGGTAGGCCTCACCATATGGTAAAAATGCAGGGAACAGGAACGACAGGGACTTGTCAAGCAGGTGGTGCAGGGTGGAAAATAGAAAAAACCAAGAAACATCTCTCCTTAAATAGGCTTGCTGGACACGAAGGGGGAGTGGAATAGACCTTTGACCCAGGGGATCTCTCCTTCTGCGAGGGGGAAAACCAAATATCTCTCTCTGTCCACCTGGATCAGGTTTCTTTTGTCCACCTGGGGGCTAGGTTCTTTTCAGCCCTCATCAAGGATGGATATAACATGGGACACACCCACTAAGCCGTTTCCCACAACAGTGGTTTTGAAGGAGCAGAATTAAAAATACGTTAGTCAGAGAGGCTAAGCTGGGGAATCTGGGACAGATTTTCATCTGATGAAACTAGAGGCTTCCTGATCTCATTTTAGTATGAGACCCAAATGTGCATCTTACACACTCCTTAGACTCAACTCAAAGAGAAATCAAAAGTACAAACAGGAAGAAACTGTGATGTGAGTTAAAAACACTCCCTATCCAGAAGATCAGAAACTAGGATTGCAGTAAAGCATACATGATCTGCAGTTAAGATACAGCCAAAGAGCTGAAAAAAGTTAGTTCATTTCTCTGAAGAATGAACAAAGGTCATTAAATCCTGACCCATATGAATTACAGCACTAAATAATATTACACCAGAATGACTAACATATTCCAGAATGTAAATATTTCTGTAGGAAAGAAAAATTTACTTCTGTATTATCTGGCTTCTACAAATTTCTTTATCTGTGAAAGAGAACAGTTTCCAATTGCAGGATAATTATCCTAATTAAAGTGCACAGTTACAAATGGGAGAAAATGCACCGTAGTATCTTTTTTAAAATACAGAAATGAAAAACATCAACTTGTTCTTAATGTGAGCTACCCAGTGTTATGACTCACTTTATGATTCATACAGGGCTTATCATGCCAGGTTGTTTATATTCTTTTCCAAACCCTTGTTACTTCTCCATGGCTTTTTATTTGGACTCCGCTCCTAAAGAAACCTCTCTTATTTTAATTACTTTAAAAAGAGACTGGAAGGGGTGCTTGGTGCCATAGTTTAGTTGATTAGGTAGTGTTGGGTGATAGCTTGGACTTGATCTTGAAGGTCTTTTCCAACCTGGTCTGGTCTGGTCTGGTCTGGTCTGGTCTGATCTATTCTATTCTATTCTATTCTATTCTATTCTATTCTATTCTATTCTATTCTTTCTATCCTAGCTGAGTGGAAAATTAAAAGTAACACAATAGATATTCCTTTGTGGTTTTTTTTTTTTTTTGTTTTTGTTTGTTTGTTGTTTTTGTATAGTAATTCAAAATATATAGAAAGATGTTTTATTGATTTTACAGCTCTCTGCTCCCATACAAATTGCTTAACCATTTGTCAATTATGCAATCAATTAATTCTATATGACTCCTACATTTAGCACATCCAAGCGCCGGGTTCTGCACATTGGCCACAACAACCCCATGCAGTGTTACAGGCTGGGGTCAGAGTGGCTGAAGAGTGGCCAGGCAGAGAGGGACCTGGGGGTACTGGTCGATAGTAGGCTTAACATGAGCCATCAGTGTGCGCAGGCAGCCAAGAAGGCCAATGGCATCCTGGCCTGCATCAGAAACAGTGTGGTCAGCAGGAGCAGGGAGGTCATTCTACCCCTGTACACTGCGCTGGTTAGGCTGCACCTCGAGTCCTGTGTCCAGTTCTGGGCCCCTCAGTTTAGGAAGGATGTTGACTTGCTGGAACGTGTCCAGAGAAGGGCAACAAAGCTGGTGAGGGGTTTGGAACACAAGCCCTATGAGGAAAGGCTGAGGGAGCTGGGGTTGCTTAGCCTGGAGAAGAGGAGACTGAGGGGTGACCTTATTGCTCTCTACAACTACCTGAAGGGAGGTTGCAGCCAGGCAGAGGTTGGCCTCTTCTCCCAGGCAGCCAGCACCAGAACAAGAGGACACAGTCTCAGGCTGCGCCAGGGCAGGTTTAGGCTGGATGTTAGGAAGAAGTTCTACACGAAGAGAGTGATTGCCCATTGGAATCGGCTACCCGTGGAGGTGGTGGAGTCACCGTCATTGGAGGTGTTCAGGAGAAGACTTGATGGGGTGCTTGGCTGTATGGTCTAGTTGTTGGGTGGGTTGGATTGGTTGATGGGTTGGACGCGATGATCTTGAAGGTCTCTTCCAACCTGGTGTGTGGTATTATTGTATTACATTCCTAACTGGAATGCTATATAGTCTAATGGCTAAGATATTCCCATAATGCTGTATAGTCTGATGGTTTAAGATGTTGAGGGAGGAAAAAAGCAGTCAGATTTCACATTTCTGAGCATAGGACCCTAGCAGCTTCTTTCCTATAAGTACTGGATATCAACACAGACTACCTTCAATAAACACACACTCAATTCAGTGCTACTAAAGGCAGTGTCTCACTGAGTACACAGACTTTTTGGCTTATTTTTTAGACTATTCTAATTTAATAGACTATCAAGGGATCCCAGGTGCTTGCAACTTACAAGGTGTCATACCGCTCACACAAACAATGCTAAATTAGGGTTTGTTATCCTTTTAAGAAAAAGATTGTGTTTCCAAAGGGGGAGCGGGCAGGGGGAATCAATCCTAAAATCACTATGAAAAGTAAATACTCTTTCCCTCTTTACCTATCTAAAATTAACTGATAAGAATTGTTTGATTTTGGTGGTTTAGCTGTTTTTTCAGGAATCATAGAATCATAGAATCATAGAATCAGTCAGCGTTGGAAGGGACCACAAGGATCATCTAGTTCCAACCCCCCTGCCATGGGCAGGGACACCCTACACTAGATCACGCTGGCCAGAGCCTCGTCCAGCCTGGTCTTAAACACCTCCAGGGACTGGGCCTCAACCACCTCCCTGGATAACCCATTCCAGGGCTTCACCACTCTCATGGTGAAGAACTTCTTCCTCACATCTAGCCTGAATCTCCCCATTTCCAGCTTCATTCCATTCCCCCTAGTCCTATCACTACCTGAGATCCTGAGAAGTCCCTCCCCAGCCTTCCTGTAGGCCCCCTTCAGATACTGGAAGGCCACAATCAGGTCACCTCGGAGCCTTCTCTTCTCCAGACTGAACAGCCCCAACTCCTTCAGTCTGTCCTCATAGGAGAGGTGCTCCAGCCCTCTGATCATCCTCGTGGCCCTTCTCTGAACACGCTCCAGCACGTCCACATCCCTCCTGTAACAGGGGCTCCAGAACTGGACGCAGTACTCCAGGTGGGGTCTCACCAGAGCTGAGTAGAGGGGGAGAAGCACCTCCCTTGACCTGCTGGTCACACTTCTCCTGATGCAGCCCAGGATCTGATTGGCTTTCTGGGCTGCAAGCGCACATTGAGAGCTCATGTTGAGCTTCTCGTCCACCAGCACCCCCAAGTCTCTCTCCTCAGGGCTGCTCTCCAGCCAGTCACTGCCCAGCCTGGATTTGTGCCTGGGATTGCCTCGACCCAGCTGCAGGACCCTGCACTTGGTCTTGTTGAAGCTCATGAGGTTGGCTTGTGCCCACCTCTCCAGCCTGTCCAGGTCCCTCTGGATGGCATCCCTTCCCTCCAGCGTGTCCACTGCACCATACAGCTTGGTGTCATCAGCAAACTTGCTGAGGGTGCACTCGATGCCACTGTCCATGTCACCCACAAAGATGTTGAACAAGACAGGTCCCAGGACTGATCCCTGAGGGACTCCGCTTGTCACTGGCCTCCACTGGGACATGGACCCGTTGACAGCCACTCTTTGGGTGCGGCCATCAAGCCAATTCTTTATCCATCTAGTGGTCCATCCATCAAACCCATGTGTCTCCAGCTTGGAGACCAGGAGGTGGTGCAGGACAGTGTCGAAGGCTTTGCTCAAGTCCAGGTAAACGACATCAGTTGCTCGCCCCTCATCTATTAATGCTGTCACCTGATCATAGAAGGCCACCAGGTTTGTCAGGCAGGATTTGCCCTTGGCAAAGCCATGCTGACTATTCCCAATCACCTCTTCACTGTTCTTCTGAGAGGAATTTCAGTGTGTAATTTATGTGATCCAAGTCTTGAGTCACAGTATAAAAATCCTAAGCAATCTCAAATGTTAAACTAAAAATACTAAGACAGCAATAATGATAAACAAGATTCATTATCATTTCACTTATATGAGATACACTGATTTATTTCCATAATAAATGAAACATAATAAGGAAGCAATATAAGAAATATATGATTTAAGTAACTGCTTGTTCATAATCTCAGGCCAGTCTGGTGAGAGTGGTAAGACACAAACCTCCAGTCTTTAGAATTCCTTCAGTGTGCAGTGTTAAGTACACACATTCTCAGATTTTTCTTGTTAGCTTTGGATTCTAAGGTGCAATATCATTACTGTCTAATTGATAACATTTTAAATTCCTTTCTCATGGATGAATTAAGAGAAAAATGGATTCTGTTTGCTTAAGTGCTACTTTCCTGGCTAAATTATGAATCTTTGCTGTCTTGTCTCTTGTTTATTTACTGTATCAGTGATGTCCTTATTTTACATTGTCTTACAATTATTTACAATACTCATCAAGAGTAATCAAGGGCCTGATCAAATATACATCTCTTTAATTGTTGTTCATTAAAAGAGAGGGCTAAGAAAAAGAACCTAGTGTGCTATTTTCTCATTTAAGCACATGGAATCTCATCAGACAAAATGGTTTACTTTGACTTTATTCTAGCACAGAGACTGTAATTTTCTTACAAAACCCACAGATGTTTATGCATTAAATAGATACTTGATTTAGACTGATAAGTCTAAAGGATTGCTTCATTGCAGAGTTATACATGTGAAATAGAATACAGATTTCCTTTTAGCTATTAACTTTTGGTTTTCACCAAACAGAAAATATATCTTTTCTTATATCCTCACTCCCTTTTAAGGTAATATATTACAGTTGTCATTACTCACATACAAAGCACATAGGTACAGAAAATGCTGATCCTGTGTTGTATTTATACACTTTTATTGTTATGGTGGGGTTTTTTGCATTGGATGACTCAAAGAATCCTATTTACTTGTTTGTTCTTGTAAAAAAAAATTTAAAAACAGCCCACAAAAAAAAACCCAAGAAGCTCAAAACAACAACAGCAAATTTTGTGTGCAGATAAACTTAGAAATAGCAGGGGGGAAAGGTTGCATTTTATGCTTATAGTTGAAAGTGTTGTTTTATATGTATTTTGGTGTTTTTTTTTAAATGCTTTTGTATACAGATATTCCTGCAATCTTTTTATGAAGTCACTGTAATATCTTCAAGCACATGAAGCAGTAGCTTCCCCACAAATGTCCTCCCATTTTCATTTTCCTATCATTATTATTTTGAAAGGTGTGCAATTTGTTGTGTTATGATGTGAAGCCCTCATTGGTACATGGAGTAATAGGTTGCAACCCTTTCGGTCTATTCTGTTTAGCAGACAATGTTCTTTTCATACTTAGGTGGTTCTGTTCAGTTTTTCTGTCTCTTCCGAAGACTGACATTTTTGTTTTATTCTGAATGCTATCTGATAACTTACTCATTAACAGAAAAAAATCCATAAATCCCATAAAGCAGTTTTCTGAGGTAGCTGCAGTTTTGAAAGTAAGCCATAATGAGAGAACACCCATTTTACTAGTATGTGAGCTGTTACTGTTGCTCATATTAAAAAATTTCTCTCCACTGCAGAGGGTTGGGGAAAAAAATAAAAATAAAAATAAAATGAAGAAAAAAGAAAACTACTAGGTATTTATTGGATTTCTAAGTATAATGAGGGAGGATTCAGGAAAATGTATTCCTAGCAGTGACCTTTGTGATTATTCATTGAGTTTTGAAATAATCATCCTCTTTGACCTTTGTGGCTAACCTATATATGGAATAATTGAGTTTTCAATATGTAGTGAAACTAGGAGGGGCATAACAAAACCCTCCACTCTGGCAGACTTTGGCTTATTTAAGGAACTAACTCAGAAAGTACCTAGGGAAACAGCCCTTAAAAACAAAGGGGTCTGGGAAGGCTGGACCTACTTCAAGAAAGAAATCTTGAAGTCTCAGGAATTGGCTGTGCCAATGTGCCGGAAGATGAGCTGATGGGGTAGGTGGCCAGCATGGATGAGCAACGAATTTCTGAATGAATTAAGGGGGAAAAAGAGGGTGTATCATCTTTGGAAAAAAGGGGAGACAACCCAGGAAATATTTAAGGATGTTGCTAGGTTATGTAAGGAAAAAATTAGAGAGGTAAAAGCCCGTTTAGAGCTTAGACTGGCCACTGATGTGAAGGACAATAAAAAAATATTTTATAAATATATTAATGGCAAAAGGAGGGACAAGGACAAACTCTACTCCTTAGTGGACATGGAGGGAAATATAGTAAAAAAAGATGAGGAAAAGGCAGATGTACGTAATGTCTTTGCCCCAGTTTTCAATAATAGGATAGGTAGTCTTCCAGACAGCTGGCCTACTGAGCTGGCAGATGGAGTCAGAGAGCAGGATAGCTCTCCCGTAAACCAGGAGGAAGCAGTTAGAGACCTGCTCAGCCACTTGGATCCCCACAAGTCCATGGGACCCGATGGGATCCATCCTAGGATAGTGAGAGAGCTGGCAGATGAGTTTCCCAAGCTGCTCTCCATCATTTTTCAGCAGTCCTGCTCACTGGAGAGGTCCCAGAAGACTGGAAGCTGGCCAATGTGATATCCATCCACAAGAATGGCTGGAAGGAGAAGCCAGAGAATTCCAGGCCTGTCAGCTTGACCTCAGTGCCAGGCAAGATTATGGAACAGGTCATCTTGAGTGCAATCACACAGCACTTACAGGATGGCCAAGGGATCAGGCCTAGCTAGCATGGATTTAGGAAGGGCAGGTCCTGCCTGACCAACCTGATCTCCTCCTATGATCAGGTGACCCACTTGGTGGATGTGGGGAAGGCTGTGGCTGTAGTCTACCTGGACTTCATCAAGGCCTTTGACAACATCCCCCACAGCAAAATCCTGGCCAAGCTGTCAGCCCGTGGCTTGGACAGCATCACTCTGTGTTGGGTTAGGAACTGGCTGGAGGGCTGAGCTCAGAGATGGTGGTGAATGGTGCCACATCCAAGTGCCAAGTTCTGCATATTGGCCACAACAATACCACGCAGTGCTACAGGCTGGGGTCAGAGTGGCTGGAGAGCAGCCAGGCAGAAAGGGACCTAGGGGTACTGTTTGATAGTAGTCTGAACATGAGCCATCAGTGTGCCCATGTGGCCAAGAGGGCCAATGGCATCCTGGCCTGTATCAGGAACAGTGTGGCCAGCAGGAGCAGGGAAGTTATTCTGCCCCTGTACTCAGCACTGGTTAGGCCACACCTTGAGGACTGTGTGCAGTTCTGGGCCCCTCAGTTTAGGAAAGATGTTGAGATGCTGGAACATGTCCAGAGAAGGGCAACGAAGCTGGTGAAGGGTCTGAAGCACAAGCCCTGTGAGGAGAGGCTGAGGGAGCTGGGGTTGCTTAGCCTGGAGAAGAGAAGACTCAGGGGTGACCTTATTGTTGCCTACAACTACCTGAAGGGTGGTGTGACCGGTTTAGGCTGTGCCTTTAAGAAAGAGACACTTTCTGAACACTCTGGGCGAATATTTTGATATTAGAATGAAAACAAGAGATATGCTAATCCAATTTCATTGGTGGGACCCGGCTGTAGCTTTTTTGTTTAGTCTTTCAGTCGGGGGAGTCAGTCAGTCGTCTTCTTCTTCCCCCTGTGCTGTGAGCTGGCTCGTTTCTCTCTACGATTCTTGCTAACCAGATAAGAAAACTAACTTTTTGCATTCGCTTTGAGCTTTAACAAAGTTTTCCCCTTTTAATTACCTTCCTTTCTCTCTCTCTCTAACCCTTTTGGGAAAAAGGGGAGGTAAGGAGGGAGAAGGGGGGAAAAGGCCGAACCCCCTGGCCACAGGGGGGGTGGGGAAAGGTTTCCTGTATTACATACATTGCTGTATACTTCTGTATATATTGTAAATATTGTATATTTTTGTACATATTCATTGCATTCCATATCTGCTTGTAAAATACAGCTTTCATCTGCTTCTCTGGCTGAGTTAGCTGTGGAATTCTTCTGTCTGTGGGGGGGAACCTTCCTACTCCACCACATCTTTTTAATTGGTGCCCAACGTGGGGCTTGTGGATAATTGCTGTCCAGAAGCTGGGCTAAAAGGTTGCTTGATTTATTGCCTGCTCGAGTTGGAGTTGCAAACATGAAAGTGTTTTGGATTTTAGAGCGTCTGTTCTTTTCGATTTTTGGGGTCCTTATCTATAAGCATGTTCTGGGATTGATTTTCGATCGCTTAGGCAGATACTTCATGTATAAATTGTATTTATGGTTTAAGTATAAGATTCAGCTTCTTTACGACCGGTGCCTGGGATTCTTCTGGCTTAACAGATACGGGAATGTGACCTCCAGCATTCTGCCCATAGAGATAAAGGAGTTTAAGATCCCAGTAGGCGAAAAGGTTGTTTTAAGTGATGGCTGGGATCCAAAGGTGATTTATTTGATGTGTGCAATCCTGCTGTTGGTGATAAGTAATGTGTTCTTGTTATATGCTCTCTATCGGGAGAAAAAAGTTTCGAAAGCGTGCTTTGTAATTAAGCGTAGATCGAAACGCAGAAAGCGCAGCTCTAACTCTACCCCAGAGGTATCTAGTGATGAGGAAAATGCAGAATCTGTATCAGTTAATGATAAAGCTAAAAAGTCCATCGGAAAGGCTGCTCTGAACGGTGCTGTTGGTGGCTCTGGCAATCAGCCAGCAGCAGCGGCAGCTCCTAATATGGCTTCCACGCCCTCGGCAGCCATTAATGGGGCAAAGCCATTTCCTCCTTCTTCTTCGGCAGGACCGGAAGTGTCCTCCACAGCAGCTGATTCGTCTCAAAACCTGTCAGCTTCTATTAAGCCAGCTGTAAATCCAAATACAGCTCCAGTTAAGCAGGTAGCTGTTTTAAGTACGAGAGGAAAAAAGGGCAAAGCTGATCCAGATGCTGATGGGGAAGAGCAGCAGGATCCTGGTGAGGGAACTTCTGCTCAAAGAGACCCTGCTGAGATGGAGGAAAAGGTTTGTCTTAAAGATATAGCTGAGTTATTGAGATCATCACTGGATGGAGATGCAGGGCAAATTGCTGATAGCAGAACAACTAAAGGTGGTACTCCTGACCTTAAGCAGATTCTTAGGAGAGTGACAGTAAGATTACTGGGACAAGAACTTCAGGAAGATGAGGCAGAGGAGGAGGAGTCAGATGACATTGAGAGCTGTTCGTCACCCAGGGAGGAATTGAGGAATGTGCGTAAAGATTACATCAGAGCAGATAAGGAGCCAATCCTAGCTTGGCTTGGTAGATGCTATGATACAGGTGCTCCAGCTCTGGTAGTTGAAGACAAGTCAGCAGCCCAACTAGGAACTCTCTCAAAGGATAATGGAATAGATAGACATCTAGGCAGGACTCTCGGTAAGGTTACTCTCTGGATACGCCTTTTAATGGCAACTCTCATGAGATATCCTTCCCGAGATGATCTTCCATGGAATGCTAAACCCTGGACTACCATAGATGAGGGAATTAAGCGTCTGAGAGAATTTGCTGTTAGAGAGGTACTCTATGGTGGCCATGAGAGTCTGAATACTGATGAAATTCTTGTAGGAACTGGTCTTGCTAAAAAGCTCATCAAACTTGCTCCTCCTAATTATGCAAATATTCTGGCAAGCAGAATTGTGGCAAGAAATTACGGTGGTGCTTCTCCTACGGTTGGCCAATTCACTGATCAAATGAGACAATTGGAGGGTAGCATGACACGTGTTTCTCTGGTTTCAGCCATTGAAACTCTGTCTGGAAAAATTGAGAATTGCATGAAAGAGCTGAAGGATGAATTTAAAAATACATTCTCCCAATTGGCACAAAGAGATAATTCCAATTCTTCCTCCAGATGGATACAGGTTTCCTCTGTGAGGAATAGACGTCCTCCAAGGAGGTCATTCCAAAACAGGTCATTCCAAAACAGGTCATTCCAAAACAGATCCAACCGAAACAGACCACCAAGGCAATCACGTGCGAGTATCTGGATAACTCTGCGTGATCAGTTTGGTGAGAACATGAACAGATGGGATGGTCAACCAACTGCTAATCTTTTCAGGAGACTGAGGGAACTGCAAAGTGGCAGAACCCGAGGTAGCAATACCAGAAGGGTAGCTGTTACTTCCACAGTTCCCCAGGACAACTCTAATAGCTCCAACAGTGGCTCCAGTTCTAACACTGCACACTGTGCTCATTGCACATGTGGGCATGTTCCCCATAATTAGGGGTGCCCTGCCTCCCGCCAGGGGGAGGAGAGGGGTAACAGAGATAACAGAATCTATTGGGATGTGTACATCCAGTGGCCTGGCACTTCGCAATTTCAGAAGTACAGGGCCTTGGTTGACACAGGAGCTCAGTGCACCATAATGCCATCAAATTATCAGGGATCAGAAGCTATAACTATTCTGGGAGTCACTGGTGGATCTCAAGAGTTAACTAAGGTGGAGGTTGATATAAGTTTAACTGGTAAACAGTGGAGGAAGCATACAGTTGTGACCGGACCTGACGCACCTTGTATTCTGGGAATTGATTTCTGAGAGAAGGGCGTTTCAAAGACCCTAGAGGTTACAAATGGGCTTTTGGAGTAGCATCTGTAGAAATTGATGGACAAAAGCTGAAGCTGTCTGTTAGACCTGAGCTTTCTGATGAATCTGCAGTTGTGGGCCAACACAAGATTCAGGACATTAAATTGCCGGTTGCTTCTCAGACTGTGCATCACAGACAATACAGAACCAACCGTGACTCTTTGTTGCCCATTCAGAATCTGATTCATCAGTTGGAGAGTCAGAAAGTCATCAGCAAAACTCATTCACCTTTCAACAGTCCAGTGTGGCCTGTGCGAAAGCCGAATGGAGACTGGCGTCTGACAGTCGACTATCGAGCCCTGAATGAAGTAACTCCGCCTATGAGTGCAGCAGTACCAGACATGATGGAACTGCAGTATGAGCTGGAATCCAAAGAGGCCAAATGGTATGCTACCATAGACATTGCTAATGCTTTCTTCTCTATTCCCATAGCAGAGGAATGCAGGCCTCAGTTTGCTTTCACCTGGAGAGGAATCCAGTACACTTTCAACAGATTGCCAATGGGCTGGATCCACAGCTCCAGCATCTGTCACGCAGTGATCCATGATGCTCTGGAGGAAGGTGGTGCTCCAGAACACATCCAGTTCATCAATGACATCATTGTCTGGGGTAAAACTGCTGAGGAAGTCTTCGAGAAAGGTAACAAAATTATTGACATTCTTCTGAATGCAGGTTTCGCCATCAAGCGAGACAAGGTGAAAGGACCTACCAGAGAGATCCAGTTTCTGGGAGTGCGGTGGCAGGATGGACGCCGACACATTCCAGTGGATGTGGTAAATAGAGTCTCTACCATGGCAAATCCCATGAGCAAGCAAGAAACTCTACGTTTCTTGGGGATAGTGGGATTTTGGAGACTGCACATTCCTGGATACAGTCAGATTGTGAAACCTCTGTATGATGTGACTCGAAAGAGAAACCATTTCCACTGGGGACCTGAACAACAAGCAGCCTTTGACCAGATAAAGCAAGAGGTAGTGCAAGCAATGGGTCTGGGACCTGTCCGAGATGGTCCAGACATTAAGAACATTTTGTACATGGCTGCAAGTGACAATGGTCCAACCTGGTGCCTGTGGCAAAGAGCTCCAGGTGAGACACGTGGACGACCTCTTGGTTTCTGGAGTCGAGGTTACAGAGGTTCAGAGGCTAATTATACTCCAACAGAAAAAGAGATTCTAGCTGCCTATGAAGGAGTAAAAGCAGCTTCTGAAGTGATTGGAACTGAATCACAACTTCTCTTAGCTCCCAGATTACCAGTTTTGAATTGGATGTTCAAAGGCAAAGGTTCCACACCACATCGTGCAACAGATTCCACCTGGTCTAAGTGGATGGCTCTGATAACACAGAGAGCTCGAATGGGAAATCTTGAAAGACCTGGTCTAGTGGAGGTGATCTCAAGTTGGCCTGAAGGTACCAACTGTACTAAACCTCCAGAGGAGAGAGTAACTCGTGCCGAGGAAGCTCCTCCTTACAATGACCTATCTGATGATGAAAAGAAATATGCTTTGTTCACAGACGGTTCCTGTCATCTTGTCGGGAACAAGCGAAGGTGGAAGTCTGCAGTGTGGAGTCCAACACGCCGAGTTGCAGAAGCAAAGGATGGAGAAGGAGAATCCAGCCAGTTTGCAGAGGTAAAAGCTGTCCAGCTAGCTCTCGACGTAGCTGAACATGAGAGATGGCCAAAGCTTTATCTCTACACCGACTCATGGATGGTAGCCAATGCTCTGTGGTGTTGGCTAAAGAACTGGAAAAAGAGTGGTTGGCAGAGGAAAGGAAAGGCCATTTGGGCAGCTGACCTATGGCAGGACATTGCTGATCGAATCGAGAGAATTCCAGTGAAGGTGAGACACACTGATGCTCACATTCCTAAGAGCAAAGCTACTGAGGAACAGCAACACAACCATCAGGCAGATCTAGCTGCAAGAGTTTCTCCAGTAGACATGGACTCTGATCTTGATCTCAACTGGAAACACCGAGGTGAGATATTCTTAGCTCGGTGGGCTCACGATTCGTCAGGACATCAAGGCAGAGATGCAACCTACCAGTGGGCTCGTGACAGATCCATAGACATTTCCATGGATGCTATCACACAAGTCATCCATGACTGTGACATTTGTGCTGCTATTAAGCAGGCAAAGTGACTTAAGCCCTTATGGTATGGTGACAGATGGTCCAAGTACAAGTGTGGTGAAGCTTGGCAAGTTGACTACATCACTCTACCACGTTCTCGTTCTGGTAAGCAATATGTGCTTACTATGGTAGAGGCAAACACTGGATGGTTGGAAACTTATCCAATGCCACATGCAACTGCACGCAACACCATTCTCGGTCTGGAAAGACAGATCCTGTGGAGACACGGAACTCCAGAGAGGATTGAGTCAGACAACGGAACTCACTTCAAAAACAACCTTGTAAAGAGTTGGGCCAAAGAGCACGGCATCGAGTGGATATTCCACATTCCCTACTATGCACCAGCTGCAGGGAAGATTGAACGCTACAACGGTTTGTTGAAGACCACTCTTAAAGCCATGGGGGTGGATCTTTGAAAAACTGGGAAAAACATTTAGCACAAGCAACCTGGCTGGTAAATAGTAGAGGTTCAGTGAACCGAGCTGGACCTGCACACTCAGATCTGCTACAGAAAGTAGAAGGTGATAGAGTTCCTGTTGTTAAAGAAAAGAATCTGTTAGGTAAAACTCTTTGGGTATTTTCTCCCTCAGGAGAGGCTAAACCTGTCCGAGGGGTGGTTTCAGCTGAAGGTCCGGGTCACACTTATTGGGTAATGCAAGAGAATGGTGAAATTCAGTGTATTCCACAAAGAAATTTAACTTTAGCTGAAAGAGTTTAATTTCAGAGTGTTGTACAGCTACATCGCGCCCAAAGGAAGAATCCCTGAGGAATCCACAGTGCACGAACCCTGAGAGCCCTGAGTCAACTGAGAGTCCCTGTTTCCCTGTTTTCCTGTTTTCCCTTTTCTTCGCTTCATCTGCGAAGAGACAAACTGTTTTCCATTTTTCCTGTTTCTTGGACTTCTCTATCATCTACACCTGAGGATAGCCAGAATGGACTATGAACTTTACTTACAAACTGTGGATGTTGTTTTGGATTGGATGGACAGTATGAACAGCCAATGAAATTGTTTAGCAGGGGTGGATTGTGACCGGTTTAGGCTGTGCCTTTAAGAAAGGGACACTTTCTGAACACTCTGGGCGAATATTTTGATATTAGAATGAAAACAAGAGATATGCTAATCCAATTTCATTGGTGGGACCCGGCTGTAGCTTTTTTGTTTAGTCTTTCAGTCGGGGGGAGTCAGTCAGTCGTCTTCTTCTTCCCCCTGTGCTGTGAGCTGGCTCGTTTCTCTCTACGATTCTTGCTAACCAGATAAGAAAACTAACTTTTGCATTCGCTTTGAGCTTTAACAAAGTTTTCCCCTTTTAATTACCTTCCTTTCTCTCTCTCTAACCCTTTTGGGAAAAAGGGGAGGTAGGGAGGGAGAAGGGAGGGGCAGGCCACAGGGGGTGGGGGAAAGGTTTTCTGTATTACATACATTGCTGTATACTTCTGTATATATTGTAAATATTGTATATTTTTGTACATATTCATTGCATTCCATATCTGCTTGTAAAATACAGCTTTCATCTGCTTCTCTGGCTGAGTTAGCTGTGGAATTCTTCTGTGTGTGGGGGGAACCTTCCTACTCCACCACAGGTGGTCTCTTCTCCCTGCTATCAGGGGGTGAGGTGGAGGTTGGTCTCTTCTCCCAGGCAATCAGCACCAGAACAAGAGGACACAGTCTCAAGCTGCACCAGGGAAAGTTTAGGCTCGAGGTGAGGAGAAAGGTCTTCACGGAAAGAGGGAGTGATTTGCCATTGGAATGGGCTGCCCAGGGAGGTGGTGGGGTCAGTGTCCCTGGAGGTGTTTATGACAAGACTGGATGATGCACTTTGTGCCATGGTCTAGTTGATTAGATAGGGTTGGGTGATCTCTTGGACTTAATGATCTTGGAGGTCTCTTCGAGCCTGATTGACTGATTCTGTGATTGAATGAAATATAACTGTTAGAATTATTTCATATGATTTTTCTTGTGTCCATCACTTTACAACAGTTTTGCAGATTTTGTTATTCCCTTATGTCCAGGTACTTCAGGATAAACATATTTTTTCTACATTTGCTCCAGCATTATGTTATTTTCTTAGTGCATGAGCAAGCAGCTGTCATTTGTTAAACTTAATTTTTGTTAATTGGATTTTAAAGGAGACTTCTGTGGCTGTAGTGTTCTTCTGCCTATAGCAGAAGAGTTTATCTTCTTTCTGTTATTACTTTAGCAATATTGCCAACATATTAGACAAGGGGGTGAGATGAGCAGATTGACATAGTAGTTATTCATAAAGAAAAACAATGACAGTTATAATGGAGGGAATGGGGGAGGTGGAACATTAATTAACTTCATAATTTCTGTGTACAAGAGGTATGTACATCCCACTTGATTAAAAAAAAACAGAGTAGGACTGGATGTGAAATAAGTAAAAGGAAACATTTGCACTGTTACTTCATAAGCAAGCTTGAAGTTTCAGTATTTTGGAGATTTGTTTGTAGTTGAATAAGCAATTAAAAGACAATACAACCTTTGTATATTTATTAAGATCACAACTTTTAATTTTAAATAAATTTTATCTTAACCTGATTCTTTTTTTCTCTGCAGAAACAATAAGATAAAAAATCTTGCAAGTTCTGGATATTCTAAATCATACTTCAATATCTTCTGCATCTTTGGAGCTGACAGCTGTTTTTCACCAGCAAGAACTTAGGTAGCCTTGATAGATCAGTGCCTTTGAAATGGAAACTTTTCTCAAAGAAAATAAGAAAATAAACAAAGAAAAAAAAATATTCTATAGTAATTTGGAAAGCTAAAATCAGCTATTTAAGCCCAAGCTGGTTATCATAAGTTCTCCATACAGTTAATAGGAATAGAAACCTTCAAAACATAGTTCAATCTGTCTACCTGTGATAGATTAAAAGAGTATCTGCCAGGAGGTGTCTGCTTTCTTCCTTGCCTATAAGGAATCAAGTGCCTAGCTAATTAACAGGGCCAATCTAATTGACAGGGCTTTAAACTAGATTTGAAGGAGGAAGGGGCTGAAACCAGTCCCCCAGACAGGAGTCTGAGGTTGGTAAGCTGGAGTCAGGGGTGAAACCAACAGCCCAGCTAAAGTGCAAGTACACTAATGCATGAAGCATGGGCAACAAACGAGTAGCTGGAAGCCTTGTTACAGCAGGAAATTTATGATGCGGTTGCCATCACAGAAACGTGGTGAGACAACTCACATGACTGGAGCACTGTAATTGATGGCTACAGGCTCTTCAGGAGAGACAGGCAAAGGAGAAGGGGTGGAGGGGTGGCCCTGTACATCAGGGAGGCTCCAGATGCCATGGAACTAGAGATTAAGGATGATCATGTTGAGTGCCTGTGGGTGAAGATTAGAGGGAAGACCAAAAGGCAGACATCCTGGTTGGAGTCTGTTACAGACCACCCAACCAGGATGAAGAGGCTGATGCATTATTCTATAGGCAGCTAGAGGCTGTCTCAAGATTGTCTTATGGGTGACTTTAACCTGCCTGATATCTGCTGGGATCTCAACACAGCAGAGAGGAGGCAGTCTAGAATGTTCTTAGAGTATATGGAAGATAGCTTCTCATCCCAGTTGCTGTGTGAGCCTACCAGGGGTAAGGCTTTGCTTGACCTTCTTTTCACAAACAGAGAAGGGCTGGTGGGAGATGTGGTGGTTGGAGGCTGTCTGGGGTCCAGTGACCATGAAATAATTGAGTTTTCAATATGCAGTCAAGCTAAGAGGGGCATCAACAAAATCTCCATTTTGGACTTTCAGAGGGCAGACTTCAGGTTACTCAAGGAACTAACTCAGAAGGTTCCTTGGGGAGCAGCCCTTAAAAACAAAGAGGTCAAGGAGGGCTGGACCTACTTCAAGGAAGAGTTTTTGAAGGTGCAGAAACAGGCTGTAGCAATGTGCCAGAAGATGAGCCACTGGGGCAGACTGCCAGCCTGGTTGGGCAATGAACTTGTAAAGGAATTAAGGGAAAAAAACAGGGTGTATCATCTTTGGAAGAAAAGTGAGGTAACCCATAGAATGTTTAAGGATGTTGCTAGTCATGTAGGAAAAAATGAGAGGGGCAAAAGCTCATTTGGAGCTCAGACTAGCCACTAACAACCTTTTTCTTTTTGATTGATATCATCTTTACTAAATGGAAAAAAAAACACACACACAAAATCTTTAAGGATGGGATTCCATTTGAAAAATATCTACACTGTATACTACTTGAAATATTACTGACCATTCAAGATACCATTTTAGAATTGGTAGATATGGCACAGGACCCAAAGGAGATCCATCCCTTTCTGCCATGAGAACTGTATAAACACAGATCAACTTTCATTATGCAATATTGCATTAGACATCTATGATTAGGCACCTTTCCCTAATTTTATGCCTACAATTAGGATACTTCTATGTGAATTAGCTGCCTGACCTTCCATTTCACTCAACAGAGATTAAGGGAAGAAACTGCCCATAAGCACTTAGTGTCTTGTTAGACACTCTGCTATATAAAAGGTACCTGTTAACTTGTATGACATCTTACTGACACAGGCTTTAAGATAAAATCATGCTCTCTGGCATGGTAGGATGATATAGGATACCTGAAATTACACCAAAATTGTATGTCATTGTAGCTATATATATGTAAGCTATATATATGTAAGCGTATATGTGTGTAAATACATTTGTGTAGATGCACAGATTCTCAGAATGTCTTAAAAATATTGTCTAAAACATTTTAGAGTTAAAAAATAAAAAAAAAAAGACAAGACCCTAAGAATATCGAATGTCTGTGGGAATATACATTACTGTATGTGTAAATAAATACGCGGGGAAAATATATATGAATAAAGAAACCACAGTATAACAGTGTAACTCAAAGTTCACAGGATCACAGGATGTTAGGGGCTGGAAGGGACCACCAAAGATCATCAAGTCCAATCCTTTGCCAGAGCCGGACCATAGAAGCTAGCATAGGTTGCACAGGAGGACTCTTGAAAGTGTCCAGAGAAGGAAACTCCACAACATCTCTAGGGAGCCTGTTCCAATGCAGTGTGACCCTCACAGTGGACAAGTTCCTCCTTATGCTGCATCTTACACCCATTTCCCTCATTTTTTTTCTGATACATTTTAACTCATTTAACATATAATTTTTTAGTGTAGTATCCATGTTACTTCAAAGTATTACTCATACCCAACTAATAAATAACAGCTGTCATGGACTCTAGCAGAATGCAGTCATACTGCTGAGTATGAACTTCTCAGTGGAACATGGATACAAGACAGTTATCATAACAGAAACACTGAAATTCTTTGTCATGTTCAGGAAGGACATTAGAGCCTAAGCTTACATAAAAGAAAAGGCCCAGGCTGATATGATTTTGAAATGCTCAATGTATCAAGCATAGTGATCAAAACAACTATTACACCCTTTTCAAATAACACAAAGACCTTGGTAAATTATATTGACTAACCTCTTTTACTGTAACATCACAAATTATTTCCTCATATGTGTGGGCTTGCTGTTTATCTTTTTTCTTGTAAAATCTGCTGGCAACAAACTTTATTCATCAGTAATGGGACAGTGATACTGAAGGAGCAAAGAAAAACGCATCTTTTCTCCCACCGGTCTGTGAGGTGTGTGTATTCCTGTGCCTGCACTTATCAATCTATCTGTAACTATGAATTTTCACTTTTGAAATGCATTTTCTCTGTCACTGAGAGCAGCTGCTTCAGAACCAATCACACCAGCAGTGGAAAGAGAGATCTTGGTGCATAGGTTTCCTGTGGTTTTCCTTTGGTAAGTAAATTTGAGGGAAGTAGAAAGACCTGATAGGAGCAGACAGCTCTCATGGGACAGGTGAACCTGGTGCGGGCATTACCAGTGCAACAGCAGCCACACCTGCACCATTAACCTGGGCTGGTGTGACCAGTTTAGGCTGTGCCTTTAAGAAATGGACACTGTCTGAACACTCTGGCTGAATGTTTTTGATATTTGAATGAAAACAAAGATATGCTAAACTGATTTCATTGGTAGAATCCAACTGTAAATTTTAGCTTAGTCTGTTCAGTCTGTTCTTCTTTTCTCTGTCCTGTGAGCTGGCCTGTTTCTCTCTCTGAAGCAACAGCTTCCCAGGCAGGAATGACCTTGGATTAACAGAGCTAACCAGATAAGAAAACTAACTCTTGCATTCGCTTTGAGCTTAACAGAATTTTACCCTTTTAATTACCTTCCTTTCTCTCTCTCTCTAACCCTTTTGGGAAAAAGGGGAGGTAGGGAGGGAGAAGGGGGGAACAGGCCGAACCCCCCTGGCTGCAGGGGGGTTGGGAAAAGGTCTCCTGTATTACATACATTGCTGTATATTTCTGTATATATTGTAATTATTGTATATTTTTGTACATATTCATTGCACTCCATTTCTGCTTGTAAATATAGCTTTCATCTGCTTCTCTGGCTGAGTTAGCTGTGGATTCTTTTGTGTGTGTGTGGGGACTTTCTCCACCCTACCACATACAGCTGGTTTACAGGACACCAGGTCTGCTGGCAACAGACCAGATGCACCTTTCTCAGAGGGGAAAATTATCCCAGCTCAGAAGCTAGCAGGGCTCACTGAAAGATCTTTAAACTAGATTTGAAGGGTGGAGGACACAAAACCAGGCCTTCTAGAAATATGTCTGTGGGCTGCACACCAGTATTTGAAGGATGGTGTGCTGGCAAGGTCTTTCAGTCTGCCATATTAGTGGAGGTAGGGAATGGAGACCCACCTGGCTGCAGACTCTAGGGTCACTGATGAATTAACAACCAGAGGAGCACCTGAGAACAGCCAGGTAGGAGGTAGGACTTCTTGCTGCAAAAAGGTGTCAAGACCTTTAGACTGACTGAAGTACATCTACACTAATGCACTCAGCATAGAAAACAAATAGGAGGAGCTGGAAGTCATTGAGTGTCAGAAGAACTATTTTATAGTGAACATCACAGAAATGTGGTGGGATGTCTCACATGATTGGAGTGTCAAAATAAATAGATACAAACTCCTCAGAAGGGATAGACAAGGAAGGAGAGGTGGTGGTGCTGCCCTGTATGTCAGGAAGGGTTTTGGTTATTTTGAGGTTAATGTTGGTGGGGATAGAATTGAGCATTTACAGGCAAGAATCAGGGAGAAGGCCAACAAGCAGATACCCTTCTGGGGGTCTTCTGTAGACCATTGAACCAGGGTAAAGACATAGAATACTCTTTAGGCATCTGAGAGAAGTCTCACAAACACTGGCCCTTGTTCTCATGGGGTATTTCAGCTTCCCTAACATTTACTGGAAATTCAACACAGCAGAGAGGGAGAAGTCCTGAAGGTTCTTAGACCGTGTAGTAGGTAACTCCCCATCACAGCTGGTGTGGGAGCCAGCTAGGGAAGGTGCCCTGCTGGGCCTGCTGTTTGTGAACAGAGAAAGACTTGTGGGTGATGTAACAACTGGGGGGCATCTTGGGCATAGGAATCACAAAATGACAGAGTTCTCAATTGCTGGAGAAGTAAAAAGGGGGGTTAAAAGCACTGCCACCTTGGATTTCCAGTGGGCAGAATTTAGCTTGTTTCAGAGACTAGTCAACAGAGGTAGTCCTGAAGGGTCATGGGGGCAGGAAGGCTGGACACTGTTCAAGAAGCAAATCTTACAGGCACTGGAACAGGCTGTCCCTCTGTGTGGAAAGGTGAGTCAGTGGGGAAGAAGGCTCGTGTGGCTGAATAGAGAGATTTGGTTGCAGCTTACGAAGAAAATGGGAGTTTATGGTCAATGGAAGAAGGGGCAGACCACTCAGGAGGACCACAAGGTTATGCAGGGAGAAAATCACAAGGTCCAAAGCCCAACTGGAAATTAATTTGGCTTCAGTTGTTAAAGAAAACAGGAAATTCTTCAACAAATATGTCAGCAACAAAATAAAAGAGGCCTAAAGAGAATCTCTGTCCTTCATTAGATGCAGAGGGGAACATAGTGATCAAGAGTGAGGAAAACACTGAGGTACTCAATTTGTTATTTGCCTCAGTCTTCAGTAGTAAGACTGGATAGCTGTTCTCCTGAGCTAGAAGATCAGGATGGGGAGCAGGATGAAGCCCCTGTAATCCAAGATGACTTGGTTAGTGACCTGTTGCACCATTTAGACATCCACAAGTCTATGGGGTTAGGTGGCAGATGGTCAGATGGTAATGTTCCCTGGGGATTAATTTTGGGGTCTGATGATCTGATGAAGGGATTGAGTACATCCTCAGTAAGTTTGCAGACAACACCAAATTGGATGGAAGTATTGACCTGCGTTTAGCTTTGAAGACTCTTCAGAGGGATCTGAACAGGCTAGATCAATGGGCCAAGGACAGCTGTATGAGGTTGAAGAAGGCCAAGTGCCTGGTCCTGCACTCAAGTCACAACCACCCCAGGCAATGCTACAGGCTTGGAGCAGAGAGCCTGGAAAAAGACCTGAGGTCACTGGTTGACAACCAGCTGAACAGGAGCCAGCAGCATGCCTAGTGGCCAAGAAGGCCAACAGAATCCTGGCCTGTATCAAGAATATCGTGTTCAGCAGGACCAGGGAAGAAATTGTCCCCCTGTACTCAGTAACAGTGAGGCTTCACCTCAAGTACTGTGTTCAGTTTTGGGCCCTTCACTACAGGAGTGAAGTTGAGTTGCTGGAGCACATCCAGAAAAGGGCAACAAAGCTGATGAAGAGCCTGGAGAACAAATCTTATGAGGAGCAATTGAGGGAACTGGGATTATTTAGACTGGAGAAGAGGTGGCTGAGAAAAGACCCTATTGCTCTCCACAGCTACCTGAAAGGAGGTTGTAGTGAGGTAGATGTTGCTCTCTTCTCCCTATTATCAGGTGAAAGGAAATGGCTTCAAATTGCAGCAGGAGAGATTTAGATTGGATATTAGCAAAAGATTTCTTACTGTAAGAGTGATGAGGCATTGGAATAGGATGCCCAAGGAGGTGACAGACTCACTGTCCCTAGAAGTGTTAAAAAATATGCACACATTGACTTCAAGACATGATTTAATGGCCATGGTGGTGTTAGGTTGATGGTTGGACTTATCTTAAAGGCCTTTCCCAACTGAAATGATTCTGTGATTCTGTAACATTAACAATGCCAGACTAACTTGTGTTTCATGTTGTATCTTCTGCTGGCAAACACATCTGCCACAGCTGAGACTCAGCACATCTCTTGGTTTTACCTGAGACCTTTGTGATGATAACAGTTCTCCTTGGTTTTTATACAAGCTGTAAAAGTGGTCCTCTAGGTTCACCTTATAGTCACTATAAATAGATAAAACCTTTAAGAGAGAATTTCTTCAACCAAATTATGCTTAAGAAAGCAATTTCCATTCCACCTTCTTCCAATGGCTTTAAAACTTCCTTCTGGAAATTCATTAATAAAAATAACATCAATATTTGTAGCTTCTGTGATGGAATCACAAGGAATACTTTAAAGGCACTAGACATTAAAATGCAGACCATGGTAAATGCTGGGCACTGTTTTTGTGGAGATGTAGACACACTGGAGCCATGTCTAACCTTAACCACTCTGCCATTAATTTCTTGCCAAAGAGAAAGAAAGAAAAACAAAAGAAGAACCCCAAACAACAACAAGAAAACAAGCAAAAAAAACCCCAAAGCCAACCAACCAAACTAACAAAATATACTCCTTTGAGCATTTAAGTTTGCCTGGTTTTCTTTTGACTTCATTATCTCTAAGGCTTCTTATGATTATTTTTCATAACAAACCAATCCACAAAATTGCTCTGAAGTCTCCATAGCCAATCCTGGAAAGTCTAGATACTCACTAGAAATTACCTTGCCCTTGCTAGTTTATTATCTTTATAACTCAACATATATATAGAAAATCTGTCTGTAGTATAAACATTTTTGTTAAAGCCATTATTTATTGACAATATGTGGTTTAGTTTTGAACTATGTGATCCTGGTAAGACTATTAAATATTCAGTATGGTCCTCTTGCGATGCCATAGATGCACACTCACAATAAGTTGCTGATTGACAAAATCACTTATTTTTAAACCAGAGGTACAATTTCTGCAAGGTCTTTAACTAAACGTTTTGCTTCTCACTGATGTTAAAAATAAAATGCAAAAACTTGATTCCTTTTCTGTACCAGCACAATTATTAAGGAGATTATTTTGAAAAAAAAACCAAACACTTTTAATAGTGAAATATCATTAACAGTAGAACTGTTAATTAACTGTTAATTCCACCCTGTTAAATTTCAGTTTATTTCTGAAATTCTGGAATCCTTCAAGATAGTGTGCCAATGTTAACCACATCAAAGCTTTAGAGTTTTTTTCATCTCCTTTCTCCTGTGACAGAGAATTTTTAAAGCATGACTTTAATTTTTTTTCTTTTTCATTTTTGATAGCTGTTCAGATTGTTTAATGTTACACCGACAGCTTTAAGAGGACTACATAACTCTAGTGCACTAAACAAGTGAGAAATAACTTCAGAATGACAGACATGCAGCACTCGGCTGAATACTTTGTCATCTTGTGCTGTATAAGATATGCTTCCATTTAAAAAAATAATCTCTCCATACCCAGGCTACAAAGATATTCTTCTGCTTTGTGACAGCAAGGTGCAACCAACGTATTACTGTATACAATTCTATTCATTTAGAGTCTGATAATTCTTTTATATTAGGAGATACATTTGGAAAAAAATTATGAAAGGGACTCTTTTAAGAGAGATTATACATGTGGAAATTGTAAATTGCATCTATTTGAGATGGTTGTGTTTGATTTTGTGCGGATTACATTGTCATACAAGCTGTAAGAGAATCAAGACAAAGGTCACACTGCAGTAGCCATAGACATACCCTCAGGAAAAAGTGAGAACAGCAAGAACATATTTGATATTCGCACTTAACTTTTTCTTCCATTTCCTTGTTACTTTTAGCTAAGAGCATTGAGCTCTTCTCAAGGAATTCACAGAGTTATTATGTACTTACTGAAGAATCAGGTATTTCTATCCATTTAAATGACACCATGCCTTCCTAAAGATTTGTAAATATTCCTTTTGCAGACATTTCTTTGGTATACCAGTGTATGCCCTTCTGCTTCCTGGAGTATTGGTGCCATTTCTGAGAAAACTAACTGCTGTTCAGAGTGATCTGTATTGATTTCAGGATAAATCTTAATTGCATGTTTTGGAATTTCTGTTCATGTTTTGGAGAATATTTCTCTTTCAGTTTTTATTTATACATTTCATGCATTTTTGGTCAGTTTTCCACAGAATATTTTAAATCCTCCAAATTATCATCATCTGATACCAAAGTGGTTACATTTTTTCTTCGGGGATACTCTCACAGCTTTGGCTGACAGAAGTACTCAGAATATATCCTCCTAGGCATTCTGAGTCATAGCAAATTTTCTCACATGTGGCTCAGTAGAGCCTTTTTTAAAAACTGAATAACTTGCCAGTAGAGTATACCCAGTAAGAATAACTCAGTTCTGAAACAGATTGGAAAAATTGTCTTTAGTAATGTTTAGAATAAGTTGTTAGAGAACCTATTACTATAGGCTTCCATTCAGGTTGAGCTTTGATAAAAATTGATCTTGGATCCAGCATTAAATGTTCTGCTGTTTTGTTATTAATACTGTGTTGTTTTAGGTTAGCTTCCATTAAGTGCTTTTTGTGTTGGTTTTTACCTCATTGAAATAATATCTTTCTGAAGATCTTACAGTCCAGATCCTCACTGGATTTTAGGCATCTATTTATTATTAGATTTAATAGGATGCAGGTTTGTCAGTCTGATTATCTGCATTTTGCTAAAGTACTTGGCAGAAATCATGGATGTGTTGCTTTTGAAGCATTGAGCATTTGATGGAGAGAAATATATATCAGGATTATTTGTGATTTCAATAATTTGCATGCAAATTGTTAGGATTTCAGTTTAATGGTTGTCATTAGCTATGGTAAAAAAAGATGCATTAAGAAATACTAAAGGAGTAAATGAACTGTAGAATACTGTAGCAGTTTGGGCTGGGTACCCTCTGCTGTGTTCATATGAGGGGTGCTTCCTGTGTCCAAAAGTCCAGCCCAGTGGGTGGACACAGGAAACCAGGTATTTCATACCATAATTCCCTGTGCCACTATAAGATCCAGCGCGGGGTCTGGCACTTCCTCTTTCTTCCCTCGCTATCACCTGGTAACTTGGGAGAGATGTCTCCCAGCCTTGGGCCTGGCTAGGCCCAAGGCCGGGGGAATGGGCAGTCTCAGATCTGGCCAGCTGAGACTAGCCTAGCAGTGGAGTGGGAGGGCGGGGAAGAAGGAGCCCTGGGGGTCTTGGGTGTGCCCTCAGGTGAGGATGGGATATTTCTGGTTGTGCTTTTGGGATTTCTTTTGTCACTGCGCTTCTGGCTCTCTGTAAACATTCACAGCTTCTCATTTAAACTTTCCACCACTTTTGCAATCCATTTGTCTGAGTCGTTATTTCTGCCCATGGTGGGGAGGGGGTCTGCCTCAACCCTTCACAAATACAAATATCTCTTAGCCTTGGATTATACTGCTTGATTAAGCTATTAATAACTTCTGGACATTTTGAGGTAAAAGTAGTATCATCACCTCAGGTTCATGAAAAGTCAAAAAATGGTCCTTATTCCCCTCCTATACAAAAGATGTAATCTTAAAAAAAAAAATTTCATATAATTTCCATAGTGCTTAAAAATATTTCTGTATCTTCATTTACTTTTAGGTCAATTTCTCCTAACAATTATCACATCTATGTTCCTCTGCAACAAGGACTTTCAACCCCATTCAGTGCACAGACTTGTACAGAATTTCGACTGGACCTTTTTTTAAAAAGTTGAACTTACTGGCAGTTGAATTAGGAGATTGCTTTTATCAACTGTAGTTCACAGACTTCTTTTATATACTTCATGAGCCTCTACAGGCCCTTGATCACTATTTTTAAAAGCACTGTTCATGTTATCTGTGATCACCTGAACTGAGTAACTGTCCCTTTCATTATCAAAATTTCAGTTGTTCTTTCCATGTGTCGGGATATCCAGTGCAATTTAACCCTTTTGTCTGAGTCATGGTTTGGGATATGGGCCTGAATTTACCATATGCACCTCCTATTTGTTAGCTATTTCATAGAACCATAGAATCAGTAAGGTTGGAAAAGACCTCAAAGACCATTGAGTCCAACCTGTCACCACAGACCTCATGACTACTAAACCATGGCACCAGTCCCCTCTTAAACACCTACAGGGATGGTGACTCCACCACCTCCCTGGGCAGCCCATTCCAATGGCTAACAGCTCTTTCAGTGAATAACTTTCTCCTCACCTCCAGCCTAAACTTCCCCTGGTGCAGCTTGAGACTGTGTCCTCTTGTTCTGGTGCTGGTTGCCTGGGAGAAGAGACCACCCCTCTCCTGGCTACAACCACCCTTCAGGTAGTTGTAGGCAGCAATAAGGTCTCCCCTGAGCCTCCTTTTCTCCAGGCTAAACAATTCCAGCTCACTCAGCTTCTCCTCATAGGGCTCATGCTCGAGGCCTCTCACCAGCCTTGTTGCCCTTCTCTGGACATGTTCAGGAGTCTCAATGTTCTTCTTAAACTGAGGGGCCCAGAACTGGACACTACTCAAGCTGTGACCTAACCAGTGCTGAGTACAGGAGCACAATGATTTCCCTGCTCCTGCTGGCCCCACCATTTCTGATACAGGCCCGGATGCCATTGGCCTTTTTAGCCACCTGGGCACACTGATGGCTTGCGTTCAATCAGTACTGCTGTCAGTCAGTACCCCCAGGTCCCTTTCTGTTTGGCTGCTCTCCAGCCACTCTGACCCCAGCCTGTAGCACTACATGGGGTTGTTGTGGCCAATGTGCAGAACCTGGCACTTAGATGCATTAAATCTCATGCCATTGGACTCTGCCCATCTGTCCAGCCTGTCAAGGTCCCTCTGGAGAGCCCTTCTACCCTCTAATTGATCAACACCTGTTCCAAACTTGGTGTCATCTGCAAATTTACTGATGACTGACTCAATGCCCTCATCCAGATCATCAGTGAAGATATTAAACTGGATGGAGCCCAGCACTGATCCCTGGGGGATACCACTAGTGACTGGCTGACAGCTGGATGTGGCACCATTGACCACCAAAAAAAAAAAAAAAAAAAAAAAAAAAAAAAAAAAATTTTGAAGCCTACAGCACCTGGTATTCCCAGGCAGTTTCCCATCCAATTTCATTTCCAGAGAAATGGTACTTGAATCTTTTCTGAAGAGGATTCAGCATGATCTGTATCAGAAGGATAATGGGTGGTGATGGGGGTAAAGAGTACTTTCCTAGCAACTCTTTAGGTTGGTTAACAGCTCATCTGAGGTCTGCAATTTCAGAAGCTGACAAAACAACATCTCCAAATTGTTGTATACATCTGGAGAACTTGCTGGTGCAGCAAGGCCAAATACTTGAGACTGTGATGGCCCCACAAAGCGCCAGTGAAGCTGAGTTAGTACCTCTTCAAAGTCACTAGACAATTTATCCTTAAGAATTTTATGCCAGAATTTAACAGTGGATCTCACAAAAGCAAGAAGATGAGAACAAGATGACTCCTGAAGTTTAATATCCAGTTCTGCCATGAATGCTAGAGTACTGGCTGCCTCTGGAACATTGTCATCAGATACTGCTGAATGCTATCGCTTAACTCTTCTATTCATGAAATCCATTTCAGATAGGCCAGGAGTCCTTCAGTCTCTTCTACTTGACCAATCAGTACATCAAGATTCTCCATCCACAGCTGAGCTTTTAGCAAGTGGCTACTGACTGACTCAGATAAAAGAGTTTTGTCTTCTAGAAGCTGACTCAGAGATGTTTTAGAGTCCTCAGCATTCTTTAAGGCATTCTGAATTCTTTTATGGACTTCTGATGAAACTGTAAGGACCTTTCTTCTAACTGCTTCTTATTTTTAGACACGTGATCAATAAGACTGTCTAGCTTCCTCAGAGAATCAGTCATTTCCAACTTCTCTTTCCACAAACTCAGAAATATAGTATGGGATATCACAATGATCCAGATCTCTAGTGACCTCCTTTCTACCAGCAATGGTTACCATATTTTCTTTCTCTGCAATGATTTTCATACAGTTTAGGATTTTCCAGAGATAATCATAGCAGCTAGCTATGTGCCAATGTGCTGCTAGCAAAGTATCCTCTCAGGTCTGGCAATGATTGGTAAAGTAGAAGCATCACTGAAACACTTGTAAGAAAATGGAGTGTAACCGAGACACTTGCTGACCCACACGCTTGGCAGCATCAAGAGAAAGCTAGACCTTCACCAGAAGGCCAGACTGTTTCAAGGAGCATTAGAAGACTCTTTGGACCCTGGGGAGGCTCTAAGCAAGGCCCTCTGGTGCCCAGGACCCAGATCAGGTGTCAAAGCAACCTTTTCCCTTGCCAGCCGTTAATGCCTCAGCAAGCCCTTCTTCTGTTCCAAGCTCTGTCTCCAAGGTGCACCTAGAGTTTGCAGGCTGTACGCCACCCAGCAAGGACCCCACCAGCGGGCACAGACAGCGGAACATGGCATGACAAGCAGTGGAACACACACGGGCTCTCTGATATAGGGCAGGGCTCCCTAAAGCCGAATCCCTGGCTGCCAGACTTCTGCTGAAGTCCCCACTGCTGAGTCAGCTCCCCGCACAGATGGCCCTGCTCCTGCCACATCACCCACGCGTGGCCCCACAGGCCATCATGTGTGTGCAGAGTGCACGCGCACTGCCTGCCACGTATTTACACGTGCACTTGCTATCACCACCTAAGCCTTCAGCATAGCAACATTCCATGCTCAAATTTCTCATAGGATAATAAAGTAGTAAAGCAAAAAATATTCTTGTCAAAGAATTGTCTTAACCACAGAGATACTTCTACTTATATTAAGCAAGAGCTAAAGGTACCTGAACATAAAGATCCCAAGATATCCTTTTCCAGTATATGATAAATTTGATGATGTATGTCCTGTGTGAGTGTTCCAGTGTCAAGCATAGCCCATATACACGTGATACAAGCTCTCCCAGTGCTCCCCACTTTCCGTTGCCCAATGTTTTCAGGCCTCCAAGAAGATTCTGTCAAATTTGCCAACCTCCCCTGGAAGTGGGGCATCTGAAATGTGCACAATCAGGCAATTAAATCCATATACTTTAGACACAAAAGGTTCCTACACAAGCAAAAGCTTTAATTCATATTCTATTACTTTGCATTGTATTGTCTTCTATTATATAGTTGTAGATATCTCTGTGAATTACAGGGGACTTAAACTAAATGATGCTTAAATGTCACTTCCAACCCAAAGCATCCTATAATTCTGTGATTCTACAATTCTGTAGTTTCTGTCATTTCACTTCATTCTCTTACTTTCTCTTTCCTTTTTTTCTTACATTCACTTCCAAACATAATTTTACCTTTAGAGAAAATAGAAAGAAACATTCTCCTATAAAATTAATAAAATGCTGAATTGTTTGACCAAGCTTGGTTTAGAGACAATACTTTGGAAAGATAAAATGTTGAACAAATGTACCTGTTTCAGAAACCTCAAGGTGCTAAATCCAGAGCTGCAATCTGAAAACCCTGTATGCATGTGCCATGTAATTTTATGTTTTCTCTGTATACAATATGAAGCATGTGGATACCTTACTCATGGTCCCGGGCACAACTTTGGTGGCCAAGTATCTAACCATTAAATGTTGTAGTAGCTAAATTGTGATACATAAACCATATTTTACTTTTTCTCTCCGACAGATAAGAAATGGGAAGCATTTCTTCAGAAGTTTTGCTTCTTCCTTCAGTAGCATATCTTGTGTTTGGAATTTTTGGTAGAATTTCCAGATATGCTCTCATATATCCAAATACAGTAAAAATCTCTGCAGTACAGTTAATATGATTTATTAATAGGCAAGATGTTGTTTAAACTCAGCTACCCCATTATGGACAGACTTATTCTATTTAACAGTTTTCATTTTTAAAGTAAAAAATTTCAAAGCAAAATGAAACTCCAACAAATTACTACTCCTACATAAGGTTATGATAATTATATGGGGGTAAATTGTGCTGGGATGTATATTTACTTTTTACTCTTAGAGTCAAATGCCCTTATTATGCCATCATGTGCTCAGAAATTCCTTCATTATGTTAGTTAACAGGGTTAACCAGGAGAACTCAATAGTTTATTATGAACCATAAGAAACATTTCAGGGCTGTTAATCAAAGGTAACTAAAATGAACATATTTTTTCGTGCCTACATGAACACCAAGTGAAAAGTCCAAGTCAGTGATAACAAGCAGCTTTTTTTATAATAATGATTACTGAATTGTCTGAAGTCGCTTTATCAGATCTGGTATGTCATCTGTCAGTTTTTGCTGCACAGCTTTTAAGTTTACTAGACATTAATCCTGACCATCACTCTGGTTTCACTGCTAGCAAGGAAGTCATGGACCATGTAAGTGTTTGAATTAATATTATTGTATTTGTAATCACCTTTCCTAGCTGAAGAAAACACACAGTGAGAGCAAGTCTGTGCTGTCAAATATTATGTTAATCTAGGCAGTCCAGCAGAAGGTATCAGCATAAATCATTCCGGTACTATTTGGAGGAGATTCAGTGACACAATGTTTCAGATATTAAGGAATTGTGGGAAAAGGTAAGCAAAGAAACAAATAAACCAAACCAAACATATATAAAATATAAGTTAAACAAAAACAACCCCAAAAAAAACAAAATCAAGCAGAAAAAAAAAAAAACAAAACAAAACAACAAATCTAAACATCCCTCACCTCAAAAAAAGTATCTATAACATCATTTATATTTTATATATATGTCTAGAAAGCTCACTTGTCACTATATTCAAATTAGAACTCAGAAGAAAATAACTGAAGGCAGGAATCAAAAAGCGGCTTAGAGAGTGGATAGCAGAGCCAGAGGCAAGTGAAGAAAAAAATGTACAAATTCCTGTGGAACTCACCATGAGGCCCAGATGCTATTGCTAGAAGAATATCCTCCAGAGGCAGACATGAAAAACCTGTGATGGCTAAGTGAAAAGAAGCAGACAGAATGAAACAAACAAACACACACACCCCCCCAAATAAATAAAGCACAATACATTTGTGCTTCTTTTTAAATATACATGGCAGTGAAATTCTCAACCTGTGGCCATTGAAGTCAATCCAGTTATGCCAAAAGAAGTAAAAGTGCTTAATTTGAGCACATTCATTATAGTTTCATTTACAATCTTTAAGCAAAATATTTTATTCTACCCAGCTGTTAGGAAATGAGATAGCAAGGGGAGTGAGGAGTGGAGAGACTTCTTCAAATGTTTTTCAATATCCCAGTTGTATTTTCAGAATTACTCATACTGTAATGAGAGTTCTCTCGTGCCACAGCTGGCAAGGTACACTGGAGTGGGGTGAAAGGAAAAAACCAGCACCATTCTTATTATTCTAATAATTTTCTTCATTTCAGACTGTGGAAATGACAGATCAGCTTGGGGAAAGGACTATTAAAAGTTTGTTTTCCTTCCCCACAGAGTCAGTGAATACAGACCAAGAGAGAGAAAATGATAACTACAAATTTGTGGGTTTTGCCCAATACTAATACAAATTAGAAACATGAAAGAGTGAAAGTGGAAAAAAAAATGTAACCTCTGCTTTCAGGGATTAAACAGCATATTGGTGCCCCTCTACACAAGGCACAAAGTTGAAAGTAAATAAACTATCTAGGCGGATTTGAAACTCTTTTATGATAACTCTTACAGCTCCTATGATGTTTAGAAAAAAGGAAAGGAAAGGTTCGGAAAGGAAAGGTTCAGAAAGGTTTGGTGAGGAGAGGAGAGGTTCAGAGAGGAGAAGTTCGGAGAGGTTCGGAGAGGTTCGGAGAGGAGAGGTTTGGAGAGGACAGGTTTGGAGAGGTTCAGAGAGGTTTGGAGAGGTTCAGAGAGGAGAGGTTCGGAGAGGAGAGGTTCAGAGAGGAGAGGAGAGGTTCGGAGAGGAGAGGTTCGGAGAGGTTCGGAGAGGAGAGGTTCGGAGAGGTTCGGAGAGGTTTGGAGAGGAGAGGTTCGGAGAGGTTCGGAGAGGAGAGGTTCGGATAGGAGAGGTTCGGAGAGGAGAGGTTCGGAGAGGTTCGGAGAGGTTCGGAGAGGAGAGGTTTGGATAGGAGAGGTTTGGAGAGGAGAGGAGAGGTTCGGAGAGGTTCGGAGAGGTTCGGAGAGGTTCGGAGAGGTTCGGAGAGGAGAGGAGAGGAGAGGAGAGGAGAGGAGAGGAGAGGAGAGGAGAGGAGAGGAGAGGAGAGGAGAGGAGAGGAGAGGAGAGGAGAGATAAGGTTTATCATTCACTGTTGAACTCCATGTAATCCATCGATAGTGATCTGCATACAGTAATCTCTTTTGGATTTCAAACTGAGGCATTTTTTTAATTTCTAAACCAGTATTATTTTCAATATTATTGCCTTATAAACTTCATAATTAACAGAATAATTGTTACAGAAATAATCTGGATTTCAGTGATGATTTTTTAAAATAAATTTTAGCTAATATATGTTTGCCTTGATGACTTTTTGGTTGAAAAGGAGGTGATACACTGATCTAGCGATACTACACAGATTCATCTTCCCTCTTAGAGTAGAAATAATGCATCCCAAATTACTGAAACTTGTAAAATATATGAACTTGAAGAAAAGTCTACAGGTAACATTCAACAACAGAGAATATTTTATATTTCAATGTCAACACAATTCATTTTCACAGGGAAGTATTATAGTGTTGTAGTTATAAATTATCTAAAATATTATCTTAATGGCAATTAACTTTTTCCTCTGGTTTCATTAGAAACATGCTTCTGCCACCAGCTGAACATTTTTTTGCTAACAAGCTGATCCTTTCTATGTAGAGAATGATCAGAGATGTAAACATTGAGGGTAAAACTGGACTTTTTGCATCTCAGCTCTTCTGCAGAAAGAATCTTTACAAGGGAAGCTTGCTAATATGTTTACAACTTTAGTCAATGGATCAGAGATTACTGGTTTTTTTTATTCTACTTTATCAGATTTTAAAATATATGCCTTAGAAATTTTCAGGAAGTTTCTTTTTATTCCATATTTTACAGGTCTTTGATCAGGTGTACTTCCAGTTACTGCAAAACCAGTCTAAGATGATAGCAGTTGTACATATATCATGTGACGGAAATCTTTGAACTGTTTGTTATAGCTGATATATTGCAAAGAGTATGACAGTCCATTCAAGTAGGAGTTTGCCAAATAAAATGCAAAATTATGTGGTGTCCTGGTGAGGGCAGCAAAACATTCAACATACATGGTTTTAACAAGCCAGCTGCTGCTCCATGCAATCTAATTCTGAATTTGCAAATGACAGGGAAGTATGTTTTTTTGTTTTAAGTATAGATGCCAGGATATCACTGGTATTTTCTGGGGTTTGGGTTTTTTGGTTTTGTTTGTTTGGTTGGTTGGTTGGTTAGTTTTTTAACTTTATCAGTCACTGTCTGATAAATTATTTGAATATTAATAACAAGCTCTAGTCTTATAAATTATTTTTCAGACTAAGACCCCACATTAGAATGGGTGTGCAGATGAAAACACATGCTTAAACGTGAAGCCATTCACAGTATTAATTTCAAAGAACAATGAAAAAGGTGTAAGCAACTTGCTTTTTATTTTTTTTCCTTCATATGACTTGATATGTGTTAAAAGAAGAAAAAAAAAGTAAAAGGCAAACAACTCCAAAACAAACAAGCAAACAAATAAAGCGAACAAACAAAACCAAAACCAAGATAAAAAAACCCAACCAACCAAAACTCCCTGGAAATAAGATTGGCTATCTCATACCAAACAAACAAACAAACAAACAAACAAACAAAAAAACAAAAACCCAACAAAAATAATCCCACATTCTATTTTGATGATTTAGAAATAACTGTTAAAGTATGTACTTGAAAAATAATTCTAATTGCATGAGATTGATGGAAATATAAAATGAGGGAGAGTATATAAAAATAGGCCTCAACAGATAAGTAGCTGGAAATAAATAAAGAAATTTACTCATCTTCCTTCCAAGATCAAGGTTTTCCTTTTTTAGTGATTCTTTCAATAACCTTAACTCATGCCTTTTAGTTTGTAGTGGAAACATCAAAAATGGAAGACAGTGGCCAAGCTGACAAATATTTATTCTAATGCAAGACTAAAAGTAATGCTTGCTCTTTGTTTCTTGAAATGGAAAAAAAAACCCAAACCTAACCAAAATAACAAATCCTGCAATTTTTATGAGCTGCACAGACAGATTTTGTAAATATCTATTAGTTTTATCCGTATGCTGCTGACTTTGTTTTATCTCAGAATCTGAAATACACATGGTGGAAAAATGGTTTGTGTGATATGTTTTAGTCAAATGCAGAAATAATGTTATGTTTTATGCTGAGCAAAAAGCAGAGAAAATTTTTAGAGGAAATGTGGAATGAAATTGTTAAAAATATTTGTTAGGTTTATGCTTGGAATTGTTTCCAACATTCAGTCACAAACTAGCCTTGAGCATGAATTACACTTTAGATTTCAAATGTCTGTTCCTCTGTGTGACTTAAATGTTTTAATAGTGTATGATGTATGTTCTATTTAGAAGTAAAAGAAAGCAGTTCAGATTTTAAAAGAGTTGTTTCTAAAGACACTATTATAAAGCTTGTCTCTCTCAAATTACCCAAACTAGTAAGTCATATAAAATTATACAAGGTTGTTCAGCTCTTATTTTTTCATTGTGTAGGGCACTATTTAAATATATGTTGATCTCACCCTTTTTTTGCTTGTTTTTGGTTTTATTTTATCTAACATTGTAAAAATGAACTGTTATTACTTAACTCCCCTCAAGCTTTTTTACATAGGAGTGGAAGTGAATAATCAAATCATATTTTTAAAGGTGTATATCTGTGAAAATCTTGATACACACTGAATTCTTTCAAAATTCCTTTTTTTTAATGCTCCACAACATGCTTTTCAAGAAGGACATTCATATAATTTGAAAAAAAAAAAATAATTAAAACATTAACATTATACATATATAAATTAATAAATAAGTATCCTGATAAAAATGTTCTGACTTTGTTATTTATACAGACTAACCTGCTGTCTTTCAAAACAAGTGTCAGGTAAACTGTTAAACATTAGTTGTTCCATATCATATAAATAAATATATTTATTTTTTCAGACTGCTTTTGTGATCATTTGATGGTTTATCTGAAATTCATAATTACCAGGCTATAAGGGGGAAAAATTAAATTATTAAATTTAGCTAACCTAAAATATGTTTTTTGTTTCTGCTTTGTTTTGGTTGGTTGGTTGGTTGTTTTTTATAAGAGATGTCATGAGTGCAGTTGTGTAGCCATCCATAAGGGTGATACAGTTTGAGGGAAGTGGGGAAGTGCTTGTTTGTCCTATGATCACTGTTGTATATCTTTAATAAAGTGAAGAGCAAATGGATATATGGACTTCAGCATAACCAGTGCATTAGAATGCCTCTGTGTAAAAGAAGATGAATACCTCACACAGGATTTTTTGAGGTGATGGTCCACTGTGGTCTTCAGTAGAGGGTTTCAGAAAGGTGAGAGTACTAAAAGGCATGAGATGTGCTAAGAGAAGACAATCTTTGCTAAAGAAGTTGTACTTGGTCTTTGATTTTTCTACTTGTGGTCTTCAGGTCAGGGAGAACATGAGCAAATAGGGAAATACAAAGAGAAACTAAAAGAAAGGGAAATTCTACTGAAAGCAATTGTGGTAGTTTTAGGCTATGCCTTGAAAATTTTTTTACAGATCTTGAACAGAAAGTGATAAAATGTAAATAAATCACTATTGGGTGTAAAAAGGAAAATAATGATAATTTTAAACAATGCTATTGGAATGATAATGGACTTAAGATAGTAATGTAAGCAATCTCCTTTTTCTCTGCTTTGCTCTGGGAGATACTAACTCACTTCTGCTTGACCTTGGCTGCACTGCTTTGTTGTGACTGGTATTAGCAACAACTTCTCTGCTCTGTCTCTTGTCCCTTTTGTGTACAGGAAGGAGGCAGGGAAGGGAGAAGCTGTTGCAGCTTCCCTGGTCTTTGGCAGGGGGTCCTTGTGCTGTTTATTAATTGTAAATACCTGTAAATATTGTAAATACTGTATATTGTGTGCACACTTGTTGCATTCCTTGTAGATTAAAGTTTTGCTTGTAAATATGGCTTAATTTACTTCAAACTGAGCTGGCCTGTTGAATTTAATGTTGAGGAGAATTTTTAACTCACTACAGCAGTGTTTCTGTTCATGAGAAGTAATGAATCTCCTTTTATCTTTCAGTGCTCTATTTTCTTTTTGCCCCACTAGTTAGTGGTCAAGACAGCAAGCTAACTTTCTGAGGCTTCTTTGAAGGAGATTAAACAAAAAATAGGAAAGTTAAAAGATAGCTAGCCATCATGGAACCTAAGAGAAAATGAATTTGATTATTCCTATCCAACCTACAGGTGGGAGTGAAAAGTATAATTAGCAGGAGGAAGGTCTCTAAAATCCTGAAGGGAGGCAAAATTCCTTCCTTCCTTGCCTATATGATCTATCTTTTCTCATTAACAATTTCACAGGGAGCTTAGGCAGGTCAATCTGGTATTATATTCATACATTCTTACACTGATAATCATGTAGTGTATTTACTACCATAATAATTATATGTATTACATTCCTATTTCTTGTTCCAGAATACAAACTACTTTTTTTTTTTTTTTCCCCCAAGACTTCTGTAACTACCTCTTGTTGGTGTTTGTGGATCACTGGGATGTGCTCTTCTTGAAATCTACCTGACAGTGAGTTTATAACCACAGAAAAATGAAAACTTAGGGATGCATTCAGTGGATGAGTCCTTTTATTAAAGTAATCTACACATTTCCTTACTTCAGCTTCACCAGGTAGCATAATATATAAATATTTAGATTTTTATTAAAATAATTAGAGAAGCAAATATTCCTCCAACTCACTGGATTAACCTTTGCTTGTTTTTTTACCTACTTCCTCTCTCACCTTTTTCATAAATAAAAACAAAAGGCAACAGTTTAGTTTTTATCAGATTGCATACTTTGCACTTCAGTAACTAATACTAATAAATGCCTTCCTTTGCCCTAACATTTCTATGCTTGAGTTGATGAGTGGATGTTTTATAAGAGTGCTTGTTGGCATTTGCACAGAAAGATAAAGATTTTCATATTTAAATCTGAATTTGTAAATTACATCTTCTTTGCATTTTCTTTTTTAATTTATTTTGCTGCACAACTATGCATTGCTATCCATATAAGATAGACCAAATACATCCACACACTAGTATGTAAAAAAGTACACAGAAGGAAGTGTAATTAAACACTTGAGTTCTATACATAAGACTTTTTAATTTAACAATATAAACATCCCCTCTGGATATCAACTGCAATGTATCCAAATTATACTAAGCGAATATTTTTACAGAAGGAAGAGAACTAGATCATAATCCTACAGGAAACAGATATATGCATAGATGTTATGTTACCTAGCAACATAGGGCCCAATCTGTTATTTACTTTATTTCCCCAATCTTACTCTACAGTACACGGAAGAAAAATGACACACATTAGGTGTACTGAGTCCTTAGTCTCTGGTTCAGCAGGCCCAGAAAGAGATGGAAAATGTTTATTTGGCTACGCAATTCTAGATAAATATATGAAAGGCTCATCTCCCTGCACATGGAAACCACCAGTCCCTATTATTAACTAGTATGTCACAGGTGCCAGAAATGTACTAAAGCCTTTAGAAATTACAGGAAAAAGGAAACAAAAGGCACAACAAAAATAATTTTAAACCTTATAACCCAGACTGCTATAATTAAAGCAAGTAAATTGCTTCAGGTTCTACTGATGTGACAGCACACCACAAGACTGTCTTTTATTCAGTCTTACATACAATGAGTATCATAGAGAATGCACTTGTAAGAAAAGCTGTTAATGTGCCTAACAGTTTACTAGGCTCTGAGGTTTTTTTGCATAAAAAGGTTATGAAACCTGCAGGAGAGTTTTGACAGTTACAGCTAGGCAAAAATGAGAAGTGTACCTATGAGTTTTCCTTCATAGATGCAGGTACCTGTTTTTCCATCCATAGCTCCGACACTATATATCTCCAGCTGAAGATCAATCCCCAACACTAACTAGTAAGGAAGAGACTACAAAAAGGCTGTTGCCCCAAACATTTCTTAAAATAAACCCTTTTCTGTTAGTTGGCTAGGGTAGACTTGATATGCAGTTTCAAGAAACTGATTTATGCATGTCCATGTGCCCGTGGTTCTGGATTGTGCAATCATAAAATGCACTGGTTGGAAGGGAACTCTAGAGATTATCTAGATCAAACCCACATCTAGTAATGTAGTGGGTTGAGGCAGACCCCCTCCCCACCATGGGCAGAAATAACGACTCAGACAAACGGATTGCGAAAGTAATGGAAAGTTTAAATAGAAAAACAAAAAAAAAAAAGAACAACAATGAAAGTTTTGCAGAGAACCACAAGCACTGTGACAAAGAGAGAGAGATCCCATCACCACCTGGGGGTACACCTGAAACACCCCCAGGGCTCTTTCTCCCCCCAACCCAGCCTTGGGCCTGGGCAGGCCCAAGCGAGGCAGCTCACACCATCTTACCTAGGCAGCAGCAGGGGACGAAAGAGGAAGTGAAGACCCCGCACTGATGTATTGTAGGGGAGCAGGGCATTATGGGAAATGGAATACCTGGTTTCCTGTGACCACCCCTCTGGGCTGGGTCCACCCCTTGGGACCTCCCAGGTGTGGTCTGTGCAGTGGCATCCTGGCCAGCACCCAGCCTAAGCCACCACAAGTAAACAGGGACATCCTCAACTAGATCAGGTTGGTCAGAACCCCATCAAGCCTGACCTTGAATGTCTCCAGTGATGAGACCTCTACCACCTCCCTGGACTCTCTGCACCTACCAAAATGGATATTGGCATCCAGGCCATAGATTGTGAGGAATGCCACAGCCTTTCACTGGCAACAGGGGGTAACACTGACTATGGTGTGAGCAGATTTTTGACCTGCTGAGCTGGTTGGCACAGCTCCAGGATGAAGTGATGCAGCTCAGGGAAGAGGTGACCAAGTTAAGAAACATCAGGGAGAGTGAGAAGGAAATTGATAATTTTCACAAACTGATCTTTACAAATACAGAACAGGAGGCAACTCTTAGTGGAGCAGAGGATTCGATATCCTCTCATCAAGTAGCTCCCCAGACTTCCTGTAATAACTCACATGTGCAGTGTCAATGAGAACAGGTAGCTACCCAATGAAACAATGATACAAATGGTGCAAATGTGCTCCTTTAAGAAGCACACCACCCACAGTGCCCTTGCAGAACAGGTAGGAGGCTCTGAAGAAGGAACTAGTTGTGAGCAAGGATGTGGGCTCACAGATATAGTTTTTGATCAAATTGATAGGCCGGAAATGTGATACAATATGAATATGATTTATTAAATATCAAAAATTATTTTTGCAAGCCAATTTGATTCAGGTTTGTTTGCCCAGTTGATAATAGGTTGATTACACACAATAGGATGCTAATAAACAGTGGAATAACAGTCTAGGAAAATCAAAACTTGGAATGCAAACTGGAAAACTCTTATACATGCAAAAAGGACAATGCCACCTCTGGTGGTAAGATCGACCACAACGGAGTTAAGCAATAGTTAAACAGGCTATAAACCTTAGAAATAACCAGGTAAATTAGCAGAAGTTACTCACAAACCACTGAGATGTTAGCTACCAAAACCTTTGCTGGATGAAGCCATACTCTGAGTTCACATTTGTAATCCAAAAGGCAGGAATAATCCAAAAGGTAGTATCCAAAATTAGAGGAAGTGAGAGAGAGTGAGACATGCTGCTGCGGTGGAGATCTATGACTCAAACACTATGCTGCTAGGGCAAAAGAAGCTAACTGCCCTGAAGAGAGAAGTAGGAGTAGGTGCTTGTCGCTGCCCAATGTCAGATTACCTATTCAAATCCCACCAATCAGTACAAAATGTATGGCAGGCAAAGCTGCACACACCTTCTCATATGGTATCTGACACGTGCAGTTGCCTCTCTGAAACGTGAGGGTTGGGGTGCAGCTTCCACCCCCTCCAGGTAGCCTCCAAGGTGCCTGCCTATTGGCTCCTTGACCTCAAACCCAGATAAAAAAATGGCTTGACAGATGCACCCAAAGGGTGGCTGTCAATGGGTCCATGTCCAAGTGAAGGCCAGTGACAAGTGGAGTCACTCAGGGATCAGTCTTGTTTAACATCTTTGTTGGCAACATGGACAGTAGCAGTGAGTGCACCCTCAGCAAATTTGCCGATGACACCAAGCTGTGTGGTGCAACAAACACGCTGGAGGGAAGGGATGCCATCCAGAGGGACCTTGACAGGCTGGAGAGATGGTCCCATGACAACCTCATGAGGTTCAACAAGACCAAGTGCAAGGTCCTGCAGCTGGGTTGGGGCAATTCCAAGCACTGATATAGGCTGGGCAGTGACTGGCTTGAGAGCAGCCCTGAAGAAAAGGACTTAGGGGTGCTGGTGGATGAGAAGCTCAACATGAGCCACTAGTGTGCACTTGCAGCCCAGAAAGGCAATCACATCCTGGGGGGCATCAGCAGAAGCATAGCCAGCAGGTCAAGGGAAGTGATTCTCCCCCTCTGCTCTACTTTGGTGAGACCCCACCTGGAGTACAGCGTCCAGATCTGGAGCCCCTATTACAAGAAGGATCTGGACATGCTGGAGCTTGTCCAGAGGAGGACCACAAGGATGATTAGAGAACTGGAACACCTCTCTTATGAGGACAGACTGAGGGACTCTTCAGTCTGAAGAGAAGGCTCCAAGGAGACCTAATTGTGGCCTTCCAGTATCTTAAGGGGGGCTACAAGAGAAATGGTGAGGGACTTTTTAGGCTGTCAGGGAGTGATAGGACTAGAAGGAATGGAAAAAAATAGAAATGGGTAGATTCAGATTGGATGTTAGGAAGAAGTTCTTCACTATGAGGGTGGTGAGACACTGGAACAGGTTGCCCAGGGAGGTGGTGGAGGCCCCATCCTTGGAGATTTTTAATGACAGGCAGGGTGTGGCTCTGAGCAACCTGATGTAGTGTGAGGTGTCCCTGCTCATGGCAGGTGGGTTGGAACAGGATGATCCTAACCTAACAATTCTATGATTCTCTGATTCTATGACAACATGTTCCTGTGTTCCACCATCTTCATAGTAAATAACTTCTTCCTGATGCCCAAAGAACTAATCAAGTCATTCCAGGAGTCTCCTGGATTGCTTATAGCTCACTGTCTTACTTTTCCAGCAGATGTCAGGGTGGTTAAAATCCCCCAGCAGGACAACAGCCTGGGAGCATGACTCCAATAGATGGAATAACAAGGCTTTGTCCATAGGCAACCAGACAGCCTGTAGCATACAATAACCATAAGGTTCACTTTGTTGCCTTGGTCTCAAGTTCCTAACCATAAGCTTTTGACTTGCTGCTGACTATGATTGTAGCAGTTTAGACTGAGTGCCTCCTGTTGCTGCCACACAAGTTACACCTCCAGTGTCCAGAGGGTCCAACCAAGTAGGTGGACACAGGAAATAGCATGTTTCATACCCATAATATCCTGTGCCCTATAAATCCAGCTGCAAAGTCTTTCTCTTCCTCTTTCTTCTCTCTCTGCTCCTGTGAGAGATGCTCCCTACGGGGTAATGGTGGGGGAGTTCTCTCAAGGTGTCTTAGGCCTAGCTAGGCCTAATGCTATGAGGAGAAGGGGAGGTGGTCTCAGACCTGGCCATCCTGAGACTAGCCTAGCAGTGGTGGGGTGGAAGAAAGAGCCCCGGGGGTTTTGGGTATACCTTCAGGTGGGGAGAAGGGAAGTGTTGGGAGGCCTTTTGTTGTACTATAGGGGACTCTGTGTGCTTTGAGATTCTTTTGTCACTATGCCTTGTAGTTCCTGTAAAACACTAATTGCTTTTCCATTTAAACTTTCCATCACTTTGCAATCCATTTGTGTGAATATCATTCTTTTGCCCCTCTCAGGGGCAAGAGAGGATCCACCTGGTCTCAAAGGAGGCCAATGCTTTAGGGACATCTCTTTTCATCCTATCCATTTCTTACAAAGAAAGCAACACCTTCACTTCTTCTTCTGTCCTATCTGAACAGCTTGTTACCGTTGAAAACCACACTTCAGTCATAGGATTTGTCCCACCAGTCACAGAACTATTTTCATGCTGAATAAAAAGAAGCAATCTCTCTCTTATATTTGGGGTCCCAAAGATCCTGCTGTAGATTTGCAGGCTCTGAGAGAATCTTGGAAACTCTCTAACTTTTCACAAACTTGAACATTTTCCATAGGCAGATCGCTGTTTAACTGTAGAATTTGTCATTAATGGAGCAATCCCAATGACTGCGTGTGTATAGATGCGTACGTACATTTAGGACTTGATTTGTCATCCATGTGAGTATTGTTTTGATTTATACTACTGAACAGAACAGTATAGCTGGATGTTTCTCAATTATCATGTAGCACAGAATAATAATTTATGTCCATTTTTTGGGTCCTGACTCAGCCCTATTGTCATTGGGTTGAGCTGAAATATGTGCTGTCATTCAAAACCATCCTGCTGTCATGCCAGCTTCAAAATGAAACTGCTGGCTGGAGCAAAGTATTATGGAGCTTGAAGTTCAGATTGTAACCCAAGAGATTTCCCATTCTATTTGTTGCTTTCAGGTTCTGGGTTTTGAATGTTGATTTTACTTTTCCACAGGGATGGTAGTGAGAGAGGTGGGAGTTGGTTAGCTTGCTGGCTTGGGGTTTAGCTTGCTGCCTTCTGCTTGCTGCTGCTTTCTGCATTTTGCTGTGCATTTTCTGCAAATAGGCTAAGGTAATTGTGCATTATATTGTCTTGATTGTATTAAACTCTTTTTATATCAACTCTGTTTCTCAAGCCAGAGTTGTTGGGGTTTTTTTGTTTGTTTGCTTGCTTTGTTTTTTTTGTTTGTTTGGTTGGTTGGTTGGTTTGGTTTGGTTTGGTTTCGTTTGGTTTGGTTTGGTTTTGTGTGGGTGTGTTTTACTTTCCCTTCTGTGTTGTAGCAAAGCAGGTGGCTTGACTCTTAACACCTGTTTAATCAATATAAAGATTAAAAGTTAACTGGATGCGGTTTCAATTAAAAGGTCTTTTAATCAAAAGACACTACAGTAATCACTAGTGTATTGTGTGGCCTTGTATACAAGAAAAACAACAAAGCTAATTTGAAGCTCAAACAACATAAGTTCCATGTGCTCCAGAAAACACTGGACTCACTGAACATGAGGACTATTTGAAGAATAATTCACTGATCAACCCTGAAAAAGGACAATAAAACTCAAAATGTTTACAGATACTTAAATAGGTGATCAGAACAACTTTGTCACATTGTTAGATTATGCTAAACACTAAGAGAAAAAAGTATTTTCTTGGGACCAGTAAAAGCATTAAATCAGCTCAGGCAATGGCCAAAACAGGTTACCTACCTCATGAAAATGAAGTAAATGTTTCTTTAAATGCTCTAAATTGAGATTAAAAACCAAACAAACAATTTTTTTTATTATGTCCTTTCCAAAACCACATCATAATTCTCTTTTTCATTTGCAATATTTTGTATTCTTTTAATTCATGTGTGTTTCTATCTGCAATTTAAAGTAAAATAACTTTGGAATGGAAATCTAACCTTTTTATTATGAAATATCAAACAAAGGTTTTAAGGTTCAGAAGTCTCCTCCTCACACACCATTTTACCTCCTCTAATATACATGCTGCCTGTATTAAAATGATTAGTTAATTATTTTTGTTGTTAAATTGGCATTTGCTCACAGAAGCCCTTTATATATTTTATTTCCCAACCAGGTCTAGTTATGAGACATTAAGCGTTATTTGTCATACCATTTCCAGGGGACTTCTGGAAGCAATGATATTTAACTTCCATCACTGCTGCTTTCTTGTGAGTTCAAACCGTGAGTACTCAACAGTAAGCAAAACCAAACTAAATGACTACAAATGGCTATTACATGCACCATAGGCCTTCACTGCCTTATCTTTTAACTTCCTTCCCTTTTCTTTCTTTCTTGTTATGACATCCTGTCTCCTTCAGCAGTGTAAAAAACAAGGGGTTTAATCATGCTAGGTATTGAATGCCTTTGATTCATATTAAATGGAGAAGAGACCACACAACAAATCTCATGAACAGCTGCTTAAGTGACACCAAGATCCTGTGCACTTTGGAGAGTCAGACTGGCTTGATGTAGCTGCAGTTGTGCTGCTCATTTTCTGACAGGCACATTTTCAGTCAGGCAAACTTGAGAAACAGTGGCAATAAGATCTTGCTTTGCTGCTTCTCTTCAGCTCCACTGATGCCTTCAATCAGGGCAATTTATGAGTGAATAAGTAAGAGCCAATGCTTTGGTTCTTCTTTCCTGCAGTGGAGTTTATCAGCCCCAGGTATTGAGCACCCTGGTATATTTCTTTATCAGTGGGGAAACACAACAAAACACAATAAAACAAAACAAAACAAAACAAAACCAAACCTAAACCCCACAACTCTGCAGTAAGATATGACACATTATTTTCCCATAGTACAAAGATTTTCTTTGCTACCTTTGATCTTTAATTTTTTTTTTTTAATTAATAACAGTGTTTTATGAATTCTCTTTCCTTTTTCTTAAGAAATCTGGACTGCAGATGCAAAAATGCCTTCTGGAGTGTGCCACTAGTTGAACACAAGGAACTGTAAGAAGCAGATTAGTAAAAAATTTTCTGTAATCCATAAAGTAGAAGGGAAAAGAATCCAAAAGATGGAAATAAAAGGCAACAATGATGAGCATCTGTACCAGTGTAGTAGGCCTAAATTTTTTGTCAGCTGTTCTGCTATTTTTTTTTTTTTTTTCAGCTAAACACTTTTCTCAATTCTCACTGTACTACAAATGTAAGACTTTATGGAAGGTCATTGCCTTCTCAATGATTTTGGAAAGCGATGAATATGCAGAGTGGACTGTTAATTAAAAATAATTGAAATTTCTGTTTAATTCTCAGAAATTAGGAAACTAAAAAAAGAAAACAGTCCTTGGTTATTTCAGAGAAGCCAAGAAGCCAAGTGCTACCCTGAGTTATAGTAATGCAGTGATTTCTTATAATGATGAATTATTATTTCAGTGTTTCAGAACAACATCAACTGTCAAACCTTTTCTTTCTTTCTTTTTTTAAAAATTGTACAGTTTCACTGACCAACATTTGCCACAGTCCTGCAAAAAACCCAATAATGTTTATGCATGTGGTTGGTAGAAGCCGGGAGTAGATGAGTTCGTGTTCGGTCTTAGCCAGTGAAGAAAATCTTTTGTGGATATTGCCTTCTCTACAATTACTGTTGCCAATATTGATCTCGGCTAACCACTGCAGTACACTGAAATCAATCCAGATACATTCTTTGGAGTCACCTAAAACTAGAGCACTCCATTGCTGAGTCAAGTACATTGACTTGAAATAGCTTTATTTGCACTGGAATGTTAACACAACACAGAGATAGCACTTGAATGTTAACACAACACAGACACAAATAGGGACGTTCCCCCTTTTTGTGACTCAGAAGCCTTCACAAAGCAATCTGGTGTGGTTTCTGCTGAAAATAACAGGATCCAAAGGGAAAGAAATTCTTTCTTCTATGTAGTTGCCTTTATACTCATGCCCTAGATGGCAGAGGGAGTGGGAGTGTATAGTATACATACGAACTGATTTAACTGCATAAGGATTAACTTGAACTATCTGTGATTTGTTTCTGGGTTTGGTGCAATTTGCTTGGCAGAGATGAGTAATTTTAGTTAAGATGGCTCACACCCAAACAGACAGTATTTTGTACATGAAGATTTAAAACATCCAGAGTGTGATCATCCAGTGATTTTGTGTTGCCATGAAGACAGAACATCAAGCATGACTGCCATATGTCCTGTCTGTTCATTAGTGCAGAGTAAATGTTGCTCATTTGTTGAACTAACTAGTAGTAAGGGTAGTGACCACTAAAGAATCCTTGGAAAGTGTGACCATTTTAGGCTGTGCCTTTAAGAAAGGGACAGTTACTGGAACACTCTGGCTGAATGTCTTGGTGTAAAAAGTGAAAACAAAGATAAAGTCTAAATGAATTTCATTGGTAGATTGGTAGAATGCAACTTTAAATTTTTAGCTTTAGTTCAGTTTGAATCTCAGTCAGTTTCAGTCTGTTTCAGCCCCTCTGAACATCTGCTCTGCCTTTCCTCTGTGCTGGATGGAGTTGACCTTGAACTAACTGAGCTAACAGATAAGAAACTAATTCTTGCATATGCTTTGAGCTAACATCATTTCCTCCTTAATAACTACCTTTTCTCTCTCTAACCCCTTTTTGGGGAAAAAAAGGAGGGAGGGGAACCCTCCTAGCTGGAGGAGGGAAAGGTCTTTCTGTGTTACATTCTTTGCTGTATATTTTTGTATATATTGTAAATACTGTATATTGTGTATATATTCATCTGCATTTCATCCTGCTTGTAAATATATCTTCTCCATTTTTCACTTCTCTGACTGAGTTAGCTGTGGTTTCTTTGTGTGTGTGGGAGAACTGAACCTCTCACCACCACAAAAAGTAAGTTTACTTTGGACTGGTTTAGCTGTCTATGATGTCTCATATACTTTAACAACAGAATCAAACTATCATATAAAAAAGTGAGATGTCTCTAAGCCCCTATTCATATGCTAGCAGTTCACCTCATACATTTACTGATAGTAAAGCAAAGGAGACCTTCCACCACTAAAATCTGATCATAAGACTCATGCACATTTTAATCTCCCTATAGAAAATGGACTGTTAAGGTTTAGTCTAAGGTAGAGTTGAGGGACTATTATCTATACTATTTTGTTATTACCCTGCACATACTCGCATCACATTTTTCACTCTTACAGATTTGCATGTATAAGCTATTTGAAAACACATGTCTATAAAAATGCATGTATACATACATATGAACAAATGAATAGATGTATATATCTCTTGGTCTGCATTTATATAAAACAGAATCTGGTGAGTTGCTCTGTGACCTGCTAACAAATTTTGTTTTATTGCTCCCTTCCTCAAATAGCAGTTTCATTTGTTCTGCTGCACTGAGATCCTTCCCTCATTTACTGATCCCCCTTTATTGTATCTTGAACCCTAAAAGGATGCACAGAATATTGTACTGGAAAAAATTGTAGACTAGAGTTTTAGATTACAATAATAAAAATAATAATACAACAATAAAAATAAATAATCCCACTCCTCTTGGATAAACCCAGCCTTCTATCATGGTAGGAAAGAGATGTGCTATAGTTGTTTCTTGCAAGTGATAAACCTCTGTTAACTTATTGATTGATAATTGCCAAGATGCTTCTATTACATCTGATTGCATATTACAATACAATACAATACAATACAATACACCAGGTTGGAAGAGACCTTCAAGATCATCGCGTCCAACCCATCAAACAATCCAACCCACCCAACAACTAGACCATACAGCCAAGCACCCCATCAAGTCTTCTCCTGAACACCTCCTGTGAAGGTGACTCCACCACCTCCACGGGTAGCCGATTCCAATGGGCAATCACTCTCTCCGTGTAGAACTTCTTCCTAACATCCAGCCTAAACCTGCCCTGGCGCAGCCTGAGACTGTGTCCTCTTGTTCTGGTGCTGGATGCCTGGGAGAAGAGGCCAACCTCTGCCTGGCTACAACCTCCCTTCAGGTAGTTGTAGAGAGCAATAAGGTCACCCCTCAGTCTCCTCTTCTCCAGGCTAAGCAACCCCAGCTCCCTCAGCCTTTCCTCATAGGGCTTGTGTTCCAAACCCGTCACCAGCTTTGTTGCCCTTCTCTGGACACGTTCCAGCAAGTCAACATCCTTCCTAAACTGAGGGGCCCAGAACTGGACACAGTACTCAAGGTGCGGCCTAACCAGTGCAGTGTACAGGGGCACAATGACCTCCCTGCTCCTGCTGGCCACACTGTTCCTGATGCAAGCCAGGATGCCATTAGCCTTCTTGGCTGCCTGGGCACACTGCAGGCTCATGTTCAGCCTACAATCAACCAGTACCCCCAGGTCCCTCTCTGCCTGGCCACTCTCCAGCCACTCTGACCCCAGCCTGTAGCACTGCCTGGGGTTGTTGTGGCCAATGTGCAGAATCCGGCACTTGGATGTGTTAAATCTCATGCCATTGGACTCTGCCCATCTGTCCAGCCTGTCGAGGTCCCTCTGCAAAGCCTCTCTGCCCTCCAGCAAATCAACTGCTGCCCCCAGCTTGGTGTCATCTGCAAATTTACTGATGATGGACTCAATGCCCTCATCCAGATCATCAATAAAGATGTTGAAGAGCATGGGGCCCAGTACTGATCCCTGGGGCACACCACTAGTGACAGGCCGCCAGCTGGATGTGGTGCCATTCACCATTACTCTCTGGGCTCGGCCCTCCAGCCAGTTCCTAACCCAACGCAGTGTGCTCCTGTCCAAGCCACGGGCTGCCAGCTTGGCCAGGAGTTTGCTGTGGGGGACGGTGTCAAAGGCCTTGCTGAGGTCCAGGTAGACCACATCCACAGGCCTCCCCACATCCACCAGGCGGGTCACCTGATCATAGAAGGAGATCAGGTTGGTCAGGCAGGACCTGCCCCTCCTAAATCCATGCTGGCTAGGCCTGAGCCCCTGGTCATCCTGTAAGTGCTGTGTGATCGCACTCGAGATGACCCGTTCCATAATCTTGCCTGGCACTGAGGTCAGGCTGACAGGCCTATAATTCCCCGGCTCATCCAACCGGCCCTTCTTGTGGATGGGCACCACGTTAGCCAGCTTCCAGTCTTCTGGGACCTCTCCAGTGAGCCAGGACTGCTGAAAAATGATGGAAAGTGGCTTGGACAGCTCATCTGTCAGCAATCTCAGCACCCTAGGATGGATCCCATCCGGTCCCATGGCCTTGTGGGGGTCCAAGCGGCTCAGTAGATCTCTAACTTCCTCTTGGAGCAGTGGGAAACTATGCAGCTCTCTGGCTCCTTCTGCCAGCTCTGCAGGCCAGCTGTCTGGAAGACGTTCTGCCCTGCTAGTGAAGACTGAGGCAAAGAAGGTGTTAAGTACCTCTGCCTTTTCCTCATTCTTTGTTACAACGTTCCCCTCCGTGTCAACCAAGGAGTGGAGGTTGTCCTTGCCCTTCTTCTTGCTATTGATGTATTTATAGAAGGACTTTTTTTGTCCTTCACAGCAGAGGCCAGTCTAAGTTCTAAATGGGCTTTTGCCTCCCTAATTTTCTTCCTGCACAACCTAGCAACATCCCTAAACATTCTGTAGGTTGCCTCCCCTTTCTTCCAAAGATGATACACCCTCTTTTTTCCCTAAGTTCTATTAAAAGTTCATTGCCCATCCAGGCTGGCCGTCTGCCCCGGCGGCTCATCTTCCGGCACACCGGCACAGCCTGTTCTTGCACCTTCAATAGTTCTTCCTTGAAGTAGGTCCAGCTCTCCTGGACCCCTTTGTTTTTAAGGGCTGATTCCCAAGGAACCTTCTGAATTAGTTCCTTGAGCAGCCTGAAGTCTGCCCTCCGGAAGTCCAGAGTGGAGGTCTTCTTGCTGCCCCTCTTGGCTTGGCTGCATACTGAAAACTCTATTATGTCATGGTCACTGGTGCCTAAACACCCTCCGACCACCACATCACCCACCAGCCCTTCCCTGTTGGTGAAGAGGAGGTCAAGCATAGCCTTACCCCTGGTAGGCTCGCGCAGCACCTGGGATAAGAAGCTGTCCTCCATGCACTCTAAGAACCTCCTAGACTGCCTCCTCTCTGCTGTGTTGAGATCCCAACAGATATCAGGCAGGTTGAAGTCACCCATGAGAACGAGGTCAGGTGATCTTGAGACAGCCTTAAGCTGCCTATAGAATGCCTCATCGACATCCTCCTCCCGGTTGGGTGGTCTATAACAGACGCCAACCAGGATGTCTGCCCTGTTGGTCTTCCCTCTAATTCTCACCCACAAGCACTCAACCCTATCATCCCTGATCTCCATCTCAACAGCATCCAGTGCCTCCCTGACGTACAGGGCCACCCCTCCACCCCTTCTTCCTTGCCTATTGTTTAGGTTTGTTGTTTGTATTTCAATCACAGACGTCAAACTTATTCCACATGATATAGAACTGACAGGAGGGCAGGCCTTCTATGCAGATAAGCAGACAGAATTCTTGTACTACTAGCAAATACATGTTGCTACTACTTACTTGAAATATTATTATACCCAGGCAACATAGGTAATGGAAAGTAATCTGAAAATGCATTCCTTTTACACACTTCAGGGTGTCAGGGTTTTTTGTTTTGTTTTGTTTTTTAATTAATGGTCCAAGGCAGTGAATACAATGGCCTTATATCTGTGAAGGGGGAAAAAAAGGTGGGGGAAACCATTAGTATAAGCAACAGATTATTTTTTTGCAGTATTATTCCATTAATCAACCTAAAGACCCTAATGCCTAATCTATAATTCACTTGCTTTACATATGAGGGAGCAATACAATAATTCAGTTATTTAAAATCTCATCACATTAATATTCATGTCCCAACATATATTTACTTTTATATTGCTGTTGGCTTTCCTTCCTTCCAAATTCCAAATTTTGACTTCCAAGGTCTGAATTCCAAATTCCTTCCTTTTGAATTCCTTCTGAATTCCTTCCTTCTGAATGCCTTCCTTCCTTCTCTCTTTCTCTCCTTTACAGACAAAAGTTCACAGCAAGAGGAAAAGCATCAACAAAATAACTCCCACCCACCAAGCCATAGTCTCTCTGGTTTTCCATTCAGTTATACTAAATGCATGAAAAGAAGTGAAGAAGGATTTACTTTGCAGTATGTTGAATCTTTGATTCAACTTGTTTTTCTTTGGATTATAAAGGAATAATAATAATATTACAATGTATAATCTTTGCATATAAAGTACAAGAAGCAAACAGCATAGGCCCAAATCAGGTTCTTAAATACCATACCAGATGTTCAGAAAACAAATATCAAATCAACAATTTATGAAACAAATACATAAAGGTCAGAACGTAGTCTTCATTTGTGTCCGAAAAGTGATGCTTTACCAATTATTCTGCTTTAAAGTTCCAAACTCCTGATTGAACTGGTGGTATCATCATGCCAAAAAAAGTCCTACAGGCTTTACATGCAGAAATACTGAAGGGAAAAAAAAACCAAAACCAAAAAGAACAAACAACCAGCAGACAACCACTACAGTTCTATACTGGTTTGACCCTGCAAAAACCTGAGCAGCTCCATTTTACCAGGAATTCAGTAGGAATTTTGAATACTTCATGTCTTCTGGGATCAGCTTCCATACTAGTAATTCTACAAAACCATCCCTACCCTACTCAAAAAACCCTCATACAACAAAAACAACAACAGCAATAAACAAAAAGGCATGTTTAAAGACTTGTAAAGAGTTACAAGTAACCACAAAGCTGTTTTTATGCTTGTAAAAGGATATATGGTGTATAATATCTGTGAATATATCTATTTATAGAAGCACAAGGGATGGGTAAGATTACTAGATTTAAACTAAGCATCAATTCATTTATAATGGTTCATTTATAATGGCTTGTTCAGGCAGTCCTAAAGCTACCTAAGTGCTTTACAGATAAAATATATGTTATTGCCCTGAACTGTATACAAAGACTACAAAACACTTTTAAAATGTCAGTAAAATGAACACCATCTACTTTCTACTGATTCAATGACTAGGGCTGTGAGGATGTATGAGTAAATGATAAAAATTCTCAACACTTACTGAAGTCATCTGCAAATTTGGGGAGCAGCTGAACTTTTCTGTTTCTCCCTTGTTTTTCACTCGTAACACATTCAAGTGGCAAAGCTTGGAACAAGAGCATCTGAAAATAGCAATTTTTTTTTTATCATTATTTTTTGTTTTTGTGGTATGCTCTCAAGATACTCTGAGTTATAGAACATTAATGTTATCAGTGGAGGTGAATACATAGAATCACAAAATCATGGAATGGTCCAGGCCAGAAGGGACCTCCGAAGGTCATCTAGTTCAACCCCTCTGCAGTAAGCAGGGGCATCTTCAACAAGATCAGGCTGCCCAGAGCCCTGTCGAGCCTCACTTTGAATATCCTCAAGGATGGGGCCCCAACCACCTCCCTGGTCAACCTATTCCAGTGTTCCACCACCCTCTCATAGTAAAGAACTTCTTCCAATCAAAATCTGCCCTTCTCTAGTTTGAATCCATTGCCCCTTGTTCTGTCACCACAGGCCCTTGCAAACAGACTCTCCCCACCTTTCCTGTAGGCCCCCCTCAGGTACTGGAAGGCTGCTATCAGGTCTCCCCTTCTGTTCTCTGGGCTGAACAATCCTCAGCTCCCTCAGCCTGTCCTCATAGCAGAGGTGGTCCAACCCCCTGATCATCTATAATGATCTAACACAGTTTTGTCATACAACCACATTTTAATTTCATTTTTTGTTTTGCAGCTTTACTAAATGGAAACTATTAGGCTGATATTTTTTATTTTGAAATTGGACTGGATATTTGGAAAATATCGGTTCCATCATCAGTAAATTTGCAGATGACACCAAGCTGGGGGCAGCAGTTGATTTGCTGGAGGGCAGAGAGGCTTTGCAGAGGGACCTCGACAGGCTGGACAGATGGGCAGAGTCCAATGGCATGAGATTTAACACATCCAAGTGCCGGATGTGTTAAATTCTGTACATTGGCCACAACAACCCCAGGCAGTACTACAGGCTGGGGTCAGAGTGGCTGGAGAGTGGCCAGGCAGAGAGGGACCTGGGGGTACTGGTTGATTGTAGGCTGAACATGAGCCTGCAGTGTGCCCAGGCAGCCAAGAAGGCCAATGGCATCCTGGACTGCATCAGGAACAGTGTGGCCAGCAGGAGCAGGGAGGTCATTGTGCCCCTGTACACTGCACTGGTTAGGCCACACCTTGAGTACTGTGTCCAGTTCTGGGCCCCTCAGTTTAGGAAGGATGTTGACTTGCTGGAACGTGTCCAGAGAAGGGCAACAAAGTTGGTGAGGGGTTTGGAACACAAACCCTATGAGGAAAGGCTGAGGGATCTGGGGTTGCTTAGCCTGGAGAAGAGGAGACTGAGGGGTGACCTTATTGCTCTCTACAACTACCTGAAGGGAGGTTGTAGCCAGGCAGAGGTTGGCCTCTTCTCCCAGGCATCCAGCACCAGAACAAGAGGACACAGTCTCAGGCTGCGCCAGGGCAGGTTTAGGCTGGATGTTAGGAAGAAGTTCTACACGGAGAGAGTGATTGCCCATTGGAATCGGCTACCCGTGGAGGTGGTGGAGTCACCTTCACTGGAGGTGTTCAGGAGAAGACTTGATGGGGTGCTTGGCTGTATGGTCTAGTTGTTGGGTGGGTTGGATTGGTTGATGAGTTGGACGCGATGATCTTGAAGGTCTCTTCCAACCTGGTGTATTGTATTGTATTGTATTGTATAGCTGTTTATATCACTGTATTATCTTGTTAAACTATATGTAAGGCCATACAAAACCAAACAAACAAATAAAAAACCCAAACAAACAAAAAAGAAACACCAAAACAACCCCAACAAACCACAGACAAACAAACAAAATTTGAGAATGTCTAGTCTGTTGCATGGAGCTTGAAACTTGACAAGGAAGTATTCAAGCAGTGATTTGCCATTTAGTTTCTCTGTGAAACCTTGACAGCTTCTAAGCTATAACAAAATTCTAATATATATACTGAGCTAGGTGGTGATAGCTAATTAATTGTAGTCTGGATTACCCATAGGCTGACTAGAAGGCCATAATGAACATTGTGTTATATTGGACAAATTGTCCCTCCAACCCTATATTCCATTTCTCACAGCAACCAATATTAATTAAGGTGGTCATTTGCAGCATGTGGAAGATTGAGCTTGACAGGTTAAAAAAAAAACAATTGAAACTGTAGCCTCCTATTTGTCCCCTGTTGTTTGCATGATCAATTTACTTTTAAGATTTTTTTTGTTGTTGCTGATATTTAATCAGATTATACATCGGAAACTTCTACACAAATTTACTAAATGATTGGCATTTTAGTTGTTGATCTAGTCATTAATCATTTTTTTAATTTTAAAAAAAGGCACAAGACACATTAATTTCATAAATGGTAGCTAGACTCTCTTGGCAATGATGCCCTTTAAACTTTTGGGTTTGTTTTTTCAATCATTGCTATTTTAAATATTCTGGACTGTTCATAGTGTCTGAATTTTCACGCTACTTTGTCATAAACCGAGACCTTAAAAGAGGAGGATTTTCATGCTGACAACAAGATAATGTTATTTTATATTTTAAAAAATTCAAAATCTTTCTAAGAGTGTATAGAAGAAAGCAGTCCTAGGTATTCATGGAAAATCAAGAATTCAAGGAGTTTTTGTAATAATTAAAAAAGTGCTTCCCAAGCATATTTTTTTTAAGTGAGTCAAGATTCACAACAATAAAACTAACTACTGATACACAAAATATAACAGTAAAATCCAGCTTTTATGACAGTCACCAGCATAGCACTCTTTTGTTTCACCCCTCATTTCTCTCTGTTATTTTGGTAGAGATGTATCACAGTATCACAGTATCGCCAAGGTTGGAAGAGACCTCAAAGATCATCGAGTCCAACCTGTCACCACAGACCCCATGACTAGACCATGGCACCAAGTGCCATGTCCAATCCCCTCTTCAACACCGCCAGGGACGGTGACTCCACCACCTCCCCGGGCAGCCCATTCCAATGGCGAATCACTCTCTCGGTGAAGAACTTTCTCCTTACCTCGAGTCTAAACTTCCCCTGTTGCAGCTTGAAACTGTGTCCCCTTGTTCTGGTGCTGGTTGCTAGCAAGAAGAGGCCAACCCCTTCCTGGCTACAACCACCCTTCAGGTAGTTGTAGAGAGCAATGACGTCACCCCTGAGCCTCCTCCAGGCTAAACAATCCCAGCTCCCTCAGCCTCTCCTCATAGGGCTTGTGCTCAAGGCCTCTCCCCAGCCTTGTTGCCCTTCTCTGGACACGTTCAAGTGTCTCGAGATGACTCCTCTCTATTAGGATATTCTTGAAATACACTAATGAACTGAAACCTTTTAACTGTTCATTCAGTTCAAAATATGAATAAACTTTAAACATAAGTTTTAAAATTCTGTTGATATTTTTTCAGTGAAATATTACTTCTTATAAATACCCTCTTGATGTCTGATTTAATCCTTTGAATGGGATCAACCACATGTAGAATTTGTCATCTAAAGTCAGGTAGTTTTTAAGTGTAAATTAGTGTAAAGGGTAAGGGTCTTTGTAATGGAGTGTCACAAATAATACATTCCCATCACAATTTATCTTGTTTTGTATGTATATTAGTATAAACTGAATTGCTAATTTCTCTCCACTGACTGTAAGAATGGGTGGGGATCTCAGATTAGATGCTGAAGGTAAAATCTATCACAAGGCTCTGAATTTTTCTATCACAAATTTGCTTCAGTTTCACTTTTAAATGCTAAGTTAAGAAGCAGCAAAATATTTTATTCAAATAAATATCTTCTCAAAGACCCCCCTCCAAAAAAAAAAGCAACCAAACAAAATATCAAAACAAATGATAGAAACCAGAAACCATACTAAGAAAAAAAAAACCCACACCCAAAAAACCAATAAAATGCCTCAATGCCTCTAATATCTTTTTTCATTGTATTTTTAATTTTAGTGATGATACTCACAATCAGATGCAATGAAAACACCCCTTCTGCTGGATGGGTATATTTCTCTTAAAGGTCTTTTCCAAGCAATATTCTATGGGTCTATGTTTCAGCTACAGTACATCTATGCTGCCTTCAAGGGAGGGTTAGATCACTTGATTTCTCTTGGCTTAAGAATGGAAGGCATATATTTTGTACAGGTTCAGGAGACCTCTGGCAGCATAAGCTTCTCCATGTGCTCAGCATAGCATGCTTATGTCTCTTTATCTGTCTGAGGTTCACTTATGTGGCTCTGCAATGTAAATGCTGCATCCTGTGCACCAAATAAATTCTGTTTGAAAGCCAAACACATGAATCCCAGATCACATGCATACTACAAGACCATATAATGCAGACCTAGTCTGCAACTTATGATTTTTTTTACTAGTTACAAATGCTGAAAGTCTAGAGTCTAAATAAATTTTAGTGTAAAAAACAGTAAAACAGTAAAAGGGAACATGATTTGAATCATATAATAAACTACCTTTATTTTCCTCAGTTTCTCTGAGAGCATTACAGAACCCCTCTTATGTGAGAATAAGTAAGGAAGGTCCATCCAATGAGTACAAGCCTGATTAATACATAAAGGCTCAATTCTTATGCCAAATATTAAAAGTAAATCTGAAGTAAACTAAATTCAAGTAAATTTTGCAGATTTTATGAATTTTCAATATCTGTGTCTCTTACGAAGTAAATATGTTGCTTAAACAGAAGTCTTGCTGACAAAGCAGAGGCCTGTTGCACCCATAATGTCAAAAGAGATTGAGGAGGGCCTATTTGATATTCTTTTTGCCTGGAGTCTAAACATAAGCATGCTATGATGACTAAACAATAGCATAAAAAATACTTCCAAGATTGTACATTTTGTTATGCTATTAATGGCATAACCACCAACTATGCCTGAGCACTTGGTAACAGGTAACTGTACATGTAAAGATAATGCATAACTGCAAGAAGTAAAAGGAGATTTTTGGAATGTAATTGCACAAACCAAGGTCTGATGAAAATCAGGTACATGGCATAAACTCTGCAAAATATTAACTGTGGGTGTAGAAAGTCATGAAACATGCCTGGGAAAATTGACAAGTCCTACTCTTATATAGGGAACAGATGAGAGTCATCCACTCCTTTGGGGAGTTTGTGAGGATCATAAAAGTACCACAGATGCATGAGAAAAAAAGAAGAAAGATGACACGACATTTTCAGGAAAGAGAGACTGACAAGGCAAGGTGGTACAGTTGCTCTCTGTGTGAGTAAGCAACTAGAAGGCATTAAGTTTAACCCAGGGGGAGATGATGAAAGAATGGAAAGCTTGTGGGTAAGAGTAAAGGGACATGCAAATATCAATAATATGGTTGTGGGCATTTACTGCAGGCAACCAAACCAGGAAGAAGCTGTTGATGAGGCTGCCTACAGGCAGTTGGAAGTAGCCTTCAGATCTAGTGCCCTGGTGCTCATGGGTGACATCAGTCACTATATTAGTTGGAAAGATCACACAACCAAACATAAACAGTCCAAAAGGTTCCTGCAGTGCACTGATGACAACTTTCTGATGTAGATAGTTGAAGAACCAATGAGGAGAAGTGCAATGCTGGACCTTGTATTACCAAACAAAGAAGAGCTGGTTGGGGGCAATCTTGGATGTAGTGAACACAACATGTTAGAATTTAATAACGTTAGACAAAGAAGCAAGATGATAAGTAAAATCTCAACCCTGGACTTCAAGATGGCTAACTTTGCCCTGACTACACACTTTGCCCTGATTACAGACCAGTCAGCTTCACCTCCATCCCTGGAAAGATGATGGAGCAGCTCATCCTGGAGGTCATCTCCAACCACATGGAAGACAAGAAGGTTGTCAGGAGTACCCAGCATGGATTTACCAAGGGGAGATATTGCTTGACTAATCTGATGACATATACCGTGATATCAATAAGGATTTTGATACTGTGTCCCATTACGTCCTCATAGAAAAGCTCAGGAAATGTGACATAGACAATTGTCTGTGAGGTGGATTGAAAAATGGCTCAACAACAGAGTTCAGAGGGTTGTTATCAGTGACATGGTCGACTTGGAGGCCTGTAGCCAGTGGTGCTCCCCAGGGATTGGTACTGGAGGATTGAGTGTACCCTCAGTAAGTTCGCTGATGATAAAAATCTGGGGGTCGGGGGTCGGGGGGATGGTGCCAACACCTCATCAGGCTGTGCAGCCATCCAATGTGACCTGGACAGGCTGGAGAGCTGGGTGCAGGAAAACCTCATGCAATTCCATATGGACAAGTGTGGAGTCATGCACCTGGGGAGGAGTAACAGCAGGCACCAGTACAGGCTAGGGACTGCCCTGCTGGAAAGGAGCTCCACAGAGAAAGAACTCAGAGTGCTGGTGCACAGAAAGTTCTCCGTGGGACAGCAATATATTCTTGTGGCCAAGAGGGCCAATAGTATCTTGGGATGCATCAAGAAAAGTGTGTCCAGCAGGTCTAGGGAGGTTCTTCTCCCCCTCTACTCTGCCCTGGTGAGACCACTCCTGGAATAATGTGTTCAGTTTTGGGCTCCCCAGTTGAAGAGGGACAGGGATCTACTAGAGAGAGTCCAACATAGAGCCACAAGGATGATTAGGGGACTTGAGCATCTCCACTATGAAGAGAGACTGAGAGACCTGAGACTGTTTAGTCTTGAGAAAAGACTGAGAGGGGATCTCATCAATGTCTATAAATATCTGAGGGGTGGGTGTCAAGTGGAGGGGGCCAATCTCTTTTTGGTGGTGTTCAGTAATAAGACAAGGAACGACGGATACAAACTGGAACATAGAAGATTTCACCTCAACATGAGGACACATGTATTTATAGTGAGGGTGGACCAGGAACCACTGGAAGAGGCTGCCCAGAGTGGTTGTGGAGTCTCCTCTGGAGGTGTTCAAAACCTGCCTGGAAGAATTCCTTTGTGGACTACCCCAGGTGATCCTGCTTTTGGCAGGGCAGTTGGACTCAGTGATCTCTGGAGGTGTCTTCCAACATCTAACATTCTGTTATTCTGTGATTCTGTGATTTTGGCTTCAGCTTACCTCATCAAAGAGATCAAAACCGATCCTCAAACCTGGCTGCAGCTCTCCCTTGTGACTGCATGGCATCAGCTCTGTGGTACTGAATACACACAGCTAATGTAGGAGATGGTTATTAATATGCAGTAATTATAACTAATAATGTATAAGAACTTGCCATTTGAAAATGTGTGTTGTTAATAAATGATAGTCTAATAAAACACTACTTTGATGCTGGCCTGATTTCTATCTTTTAAGTACTCCCATCACACTCACATCCTACTCCATGACACACATACATCTGTTATCTGTCTACACATACATATATTCATTTGCAAGAGTTTCATGTGAAACTGCATTTTATATTCTGTATACTTTACATGATCATTTCAGAATAATAAGGTCCAAATTATCCAGGGCTTTTGTGAGGACTGAATAGGGGTGTTGGAAGTAGATGATCTTTAAGGTCCTTTCCAACCTTAAACCATTCTATGGTTCTATGATTCCCTCTAAAATATAGGGATCATTGGGTGTAATCATAGGGGCAATGGGTAAAAGTTGAGGCATACAAGTTCCATGTAAACATGAGGAATTTGTTTTTTTGCCACTGTGTGAGTAATGGAATACTGGAACAGGCTGCCCAGGCTGGGTGTGGAGTCTCCTGCTCTGGAGATATTCAAGACCCACCTGAATGAGTTCCTGTATGATTTGCTACCAGTGATCCTGCTCTGGCAGGGAGGTTGGACTGGATAATCTTTCAAGGTCCCTTCCAGCCCCTAACAGTATGTAATTCTGCGATTCCTTAGCCACCTCAGCATCAATGCTGACTTGATCTCTCACCAACTCAGGAAAGGAAGAATTGTTTGTGGACTGAAATATGAACTGGATCAATAAAATGGTCTTGGTTAAATAAAAAGCCCCAAGAACTTAAAATTATTAGCTAGAGTGTAGTCAAGGCAGTAAGGTATTTCTCAGATCAGCTTTGCCAATGGAGAAAATAAATAACAAACTACATCCTGAGTCACAACTGCAATACTCTGGCTTTACACTGAAATAATACATTTGAAATTGTTTAGATGCTGTAATGTAAAATTGAGCAGTGAAATGATTATTCAGGTCACCAACCTTTTCTCCCTTGTAACTCTAAAATGCTATTTAATTAAAACTAAAATGTCTTGTGGGATTAGTCCCAGGGTATACTTTCTAGGCACTGCATGAATAGGAAGACATTAATCGTTAATAACATTTCATCTATAGAGTCTTCCCACAGTTTGCTGATTCCCTGCAATTCTCCTTATAATGTGCTGACACCACTGGATACTCTCATGAAGGATAGTTTCAGAGAGCATTTCAGAAATTTTCTATGATAAATCAAAAGAATGCAAAAAATAACTTTGTTTACAGATAATTTTGAAGAAAATGAAAATTATGGAAGAAAATGAAAGATATCATACTTTCATTTCCTGGCATTCCACTCTGATTTTGTTCGTGCTTTGTTTCACGTTAGAAAACAGAAGCAACAAAACAAGAAGATTAAATGCTTTAATCAAATCCAATGGTTTATTTCAGGTTTCTATTTTGAACTACACTGAAAATTATTAATTTGATTTGCATCTTTACCAGATTGGTTGGGTTTTATTTTCACTTTGTTTTGTAGCATAAAAAAAACACAAAGGAATGAGTCAACTTCCTAAAACCAAAATCACTCCTTCACATTTCTCATGCTTGAACAGGATTTTTTACTTAATTTATTTTATTTTTTTGAAATGCTTTTTTGGTGGTAGGTACTTTGTGCTTCAAATGATCTGTTATTTGTCTCTGAAATCCCTGTGGCTTTTGAAGTCAGGAGTCTGAGTCAGGAAAAGACTGAAGAAAGAAAATATTATTTTTTCCTAGTTTATATATACATATATAAATCAATTGCAGTGATTTAAGATGTGAATTAATAACAAAACCAAGGTCTGGTATCGTGGTCACACCACATAACAACATCAGGCCTCCAGAAATGAAATGACTGGCATATGAATCATTTGATGCATAAAATCAAGTTTGAGAGGAGATGAAGGCAGGAAGCCTTTTCTTCTGGAACGGCCCTACTTCTATAGAACAGTAGTTCTACATCTCTAAAATACTGGGGTTGAAGGCAGGGCTGGGCCTTCTGAGACTTGGGTCTATTTCTAGCACTATCAATGGCCTGACATGTGACTTTCCCAAGGTCAGCGCTTCTTTTTCTGATCTGTTGAGCAAATAAATTTATACAGTATGCCATTGTAGATGCCACTGAGATGGGGTGATAAAAAGAGGAAGAACTGAGTATTACTCTTTCATAAGATTTTACTTTTTGCATTTTACCCAAATAACATTGATAATTACCTCAGTCAGCATGTTTGTTCATCACAGATTTCAAATCACCTTTGGGCTACATAACTTTTTCCCTTTCCTCAGACTGGGAAACTGAGGCACAGGAAAGAAAAATAAATTGCCCAGAGTCATGCCATCAAACTGTAGGTGGAAGAAGTGTTATAAATGTAATAGTGATTTGTGATTTGTGTTAAAAGATATAATTTTAGGGAAGGTCTTTGCCTCAGTGATGTGTTCTGCGCTTTAAGAAACATTTCCTCTCCAGTATTGAACAACAGAAATATGTTATAAATAGAGAGATGAGAGACATAAACTCTTATCTGGTTTTGTTAATTTAAATGATCCTTATGGTGCTCTGAGACTGTGCCATGAAAATGGATACGAAAGGAATTAATTATTGATAACACATTGTGGATCTATTATTCAAGCTGCTGTGATTCAATGGTATTACTTGTGTAAGCAGTAGATTGAAAGGCTGGGCATTTTTTGGGGTTTTGTTTTGTTTTGTTTTGTTTTTATTTAAATTGAGAAGGATGGTTTTAATTGGCTTACCTAGATCCAAACGACACTGTGATGTGTGTTTCATAAGTTAACTCATGCTCTTCCTGCCCTAAGACTTTTAGCATGAGGATGAAAGTAATTTTTAATTAAAATTATATGAGTGCTCTTTACTAACGTGCCTCAGTCAGCTTAATATGTCACAGAGTAACCAGCTATTTCAACCTTCTGCTGGTTTTAAGTCTCTAATATTTTAGGAAAGAATAAAATAACCAAGCAATAAAACTACAAACAGATTGCATTAGTGAAAGTGCAGTACAGTATTGAATATTGATCACACTACAGAGAAGTTAAGTCCTGCAGGATGTTAAGAATTGGTATACAATACAATACACCAGGTTGGAAGAGACCTTCAAGATCATCACGTCCAACCCATCAACCAATCCAACCCACCCAACAACTAAACCATGCAGCCAAGGACCCCATCAAGTCTCCTCCTGAACGCCTCCAATGAAGGTGACTCCACCACCTCCATGGGCAGCCGATTCCAATGGGCAATCACTCTCTCTGTATAGAACTTCTTCCTAACATCCAGCCTAAACCTGCCCTGGCGCAGCCTGAGACTGTGTCCTCTTGTTCTGGTGCTGGATGCCTGGGAGAAGAGGCCAACCTCTGCCTGGCTACAACCTCCTTCAGGTAGTTGTAGAGAGCAATAAGGTCACCCCTCAGTCTCCTCTTCTCCAGGCTAAGCAACCCCAGCTCCCTCAGCCTTTCCTCATAGGACTTATAACAAGTACTTAGAAGGTAACACTGGAATCTGTTTAAAGAAAAAAATAAAAACTAATCATGCTGCAGTCAGAGTAAGGGCTATAACATTATACTAGTGCTTTCCCTGTTGTAGATGACCAAAAGAACAAATATTTCTCACATATATTTCTCAGTTAATTTTGTTCTGCAATATTTTTCTCCTGTCCAATTATATGTCTTTCATCACAAATAAAAAAAAAAAGAAAGAAAATTAAAAAAAAAAAAAACAGAAAGCAGGAGCCTGAAGTGAAATCCCAGTCCCAAAGTCAGGCAGGCAACCATCTCGCATAGTACTCTGGAAAAGGTAGAAATTAGTCTTCACATCAGGATCAAGTGCATCAAAGATGCAGCTTGGAGGACATTTCAGTGAAATGTTTCAGTGGAATCTCAGTTCATATTCTGGGGTGAGGGCTGCAGCTAAACCATCCCACTTCATCTCCCCCTTCATCTGGGCTCTACAACTTGAAATTCTCCTCAGAAAACAGATGACACTTCTGTTGTAGCAAGCTTTTAAAGTGAGTGTGTGTGTAAGTATGTATGTGAGTTTTGGGATGACAGGAATAAAAGGAGATGGGTGACTCAGCTCGCTATCTCTCTCCTAACCAGCAGCATAGTGGGCAGAATATACTTTCCTGATGAAGACATAAAATCAGTTCACTGCTAAGTTGGAAGGGACAATGGGGGAAAAATAAAATTAAGGAAAAAAAAATATTCTGGATAGTCTTACAAGTTTGGGTAGTAGATCTGGGACTCTCATGCAAGCAATCATGGTGGAAACTGAGTCAGAAACTCAGATTAGCACACACACACACATACATATATATAAAAAATATATATAGGTTAAATACAACATTCTGGTCAGGACCTTGGCATGGCCTATTCACACCTCTTGCTACTACATCACTGATATTTCAAAGTGAAAGGACTACATGACTTTTATTGCAGATGACACCCAGACTGAATGAAAAATCTGACCACCTTTGTGACTTCCACTCACTTCCACTCTCTCTTCACACCTAGTGTGTGAAGTTTCTAAGATGATAACCTTGTTACCTATTCAGGCCAACGTTTCCAACATGAAATTGCTGCGTGGTCTGAAGAATACTGGTCAATAATGTCTGCGGATTTTGTTACCAGCTGCATAATCTAAGAACCTGTTGTGTGAAGTCTGTTAGGTCAAGCTCAGGTTTATATGAAAGCAGACAAGTCCTCTCAGGGCTCTGCACAGTGTGTAAGCGCTGTAACTCATGCTCCCCCAGTGCTTTTCTCTGGTTTAAGTGATCTCAGAATTATTTTTCTTTTAAAGCAGAACAGCTGCAGCAAGAGGGCTGGTAGCCTGGTAGTTGAGGGTATGAGCCAAAAAAGAGGAACATGTGGGCTGCCTCTTACACTGCAGAAGATAGAGAATTTTCATTTTCTTATCCTGAGCCAATCTCCTACTCAGTAGACAGAAGCAGGCAAACAACTTCTCTAACTTTCTTCTCTTTTTTTTTCCATTTTTTTTTTAAATCATCATCATCCACCACTACATCACCATCTGGTGAACTTATCACAGGGAGACTTGGAATGTCTCCATGTCTCCACGTGTGAGACATCACTGCCCACAGGAATATGAAGAAGCAAAATATCCAGTTTTGAAAACTTAGTTAGGCCTAAATGTAATTTAGGTAGAAGTCCAGTAGTTCTGTGAAGACTGGTCTGTGAAATACACTGAGACAGAAAATTATATTGATCCTTCCTACCCTGGATAATCTGAGCTGGTTCAAAGTCATTATATACATTGAGAAGCATAGTTTCTGCATGAATTGCATCAACATACAGAGGTACGTATGTTAACTTCCAGTCCCAGCATAGCCAAAGCCTTAAGAAAGTCACAATTTCAAATGAAATAATGATCCTATGACTTTTTACAGGGGCTTGGAGTGATAGACTGAGGGGTAATGGATTGAAGCTTGAGGAGGGCAGATTTAGACTAGATGTTAGGAAGAAATTCTTTACAATGAGGGTGGTTAGACACTGGGAGGTTTTGGATGACCCCTACATGGAAGTGTTCAAGCCCAGGTTGAATGGGGCCTTGAGCAACCTGGTCTAGTAGAAGGTGTCCCTGCCCATGGCAGGGCAGTTGGAACTAGATGATCTTTAAGGTCCCTTCCAACCCAAACCATTCTATGATTCTATTTGTTGAGTCCATTATGATTTGTATTGCACAGACGTACACGCACACAGAGATGTTTTTATACATGTGTATATATATGTGTGTGTGTGTGTGTGTCCCCACACACAGCATCTTGTCTGCAGTTTGGGATAACTTTATTGTGATCATACCTCCCACAGAAATAATTAAGCCAATTTTACAGTACACAGCATAAGTACTAAAAGCAGGTGAGTTACAGGAATCAATTTTTCTTCTGTAGAAACTTCAAAGATGCTGCATTCTACCCTGCAAGTTCTGCACTGTTAGATGAGGTAAGTAGCTTTTTAAACACATTCCAATATAACACAAATGCACACTTGATCAGTGTTACTCATATAGTCATAACAACAGTGAGATGAGAAATTGGGAAAATATGACAGTATCCCCGAACCTTTTCCTGCTTCAAGGTGTTTTCCATATTAGGAGTAGAAACACTTCTACTCATAAGGTAACTGTGATGCCCAAGGCATTTTCCTTGTGTTTGGTTAAATATGGGAAGCTCATTGGTTTAGGCTTCTAGAAATTGCAAAGGCAAACACAAGGTAAAAGACATCAGATAAGGAAAGCAGTCAAGGAAAACAGACTTAGGTAGTCTTTCCCCTATCTCATCTACTGGATAATTTGGAGGGTATAATGTGATCTTTGGTTATTCAACCTGTGTCTGGGTTGTAAATGAGGGATGCATACGCTGAATTAAAATACTGATTTATTGGCACGTCAGTGCTGAGTAATACCTCACCTTATCACACTCTCTAAATAAAAGAGTAAAACACTACAGCCAGAAAGATTCTATCAACATGATCCACAACTAGGTATTTTCTTAAAACACATGAAGGCAGGTGTCTCATCCTAAGAAACATGTTTCCAAACTTAATTCAGGATGAGGAAATCTAGACATTTATGATTATGACATCAAGTAAAGATCAACTCTTTATCTGGCCATGACACACCTTTGCTGTGTAACTTGATTTACAGAACCAAAGCTTCAAATACCAAATCTAAAATGGATAATGTTTCTTTATCTCCTGACATGTCTTCTGGATACTAAATTTTGCATGGCAGATTCTCTCTCAATACATATATACAAGATACAAATTTCTTTATCTAGTTCCAAAGTATACAGATGAAAACACAATGGATTCCTTACCTAAATAATCTTTTGGAAGTTACAGAGTACCCATAAACACTCTTCCATCTTCTGGCAGATTTCTTTTAATCCTTTTTTTCTTTTCTTTTTTCACCTTGAAATTTTAGGTTTCACTAGTCACCACCTCTCAGTAGATCCCTTGGAAGAAGCAGGAAATTAATTTGTCCTTCATGCTTTGACAGCTGGTCATTGTCTCCTTCCACTTATTTGATCCATATTTATTTAATATCTTGTAAATGTTCAGGTCCTCTGGTTGCATTTTGATTGTTTTTACAGTGCCTGAGCAATTTTAATAACACAAAAGTAAAGATGCTCAGAAGCTTTATTTTAAGGCAGTAGAACAAGCTCTTTAGTCCTCCTGCCCCACATCCCAATGAGAATTTGCCAAGCTCCAGATTTTCCTCCCTGGGTACTTTACTCACTGTAATCATGTCCCTACTGCTGATACCCAACTAGTGTGTCCCCAGCCCCAACCCCAACTTTGACTCTTAGCCCTTCCCCTGACTATTCCACCTCCCTCTAAGGAACTTCATGGGGGCTTCTTTGCCTCTGGCTCCTCTTGCACTTCCAGGCTGCAATTTTTGATACACAGGAGGTGTCCAGCCAGCATAGCACACACTCCACCCCCCACATGCCCCGACATCACTGAAACACGAAGTCAAAGAAACCATCAGGGGAAATAAATTGATGTGCCTCAACGTGGCGCCAAGCTTCCTTCTTTTTATTTTTTTTTCCTTCCCCTAATGAAAACTCTAATATATTTCCTGTGGTGCTTTCCACCTCAATGGCATTTTATCTCTTCTGGCCTCTTTGTAATTTATTGGGAAGGCTTTTTTTCAGGGCCGGGGTTTCTCTCGTCTGTTTAATTTCCTCCTGTCCCATTTCCTCCTTCCCCAACCCCCTTCCCCCCGGCACCGTTCTCCTTTCCCTTTGTAGTCCCTGCCCAACAACCGAACGGCTAAGTTTTCATCCTGGGGACCCGTCATGGCCACGATAACTGTTGTAAGTTGTCTGTGGTCTAATTAAATTAATTTGATAAGATAATCGTCGTCAGGATGTCTAATTTGCTTGCAAGCGGCAGTCAGGGAAAAGCACTGACCAAATTATCATGCCGCCGGGACCAGAGGGTGCAGGCTCCATATGGCTCCCTTTCTTTCCCTATAAATAACCCTCCTTCAGCCCACTCCCTCTCTTACATCCCCCTACCAGTATGCCGCAAAGTTCAGCAGCGGCGGCGGACAGGAAAGGTACAACCCCGGGCTGCAGGAGACACCCGGCGGAGGAGATGCCGCTGCCTCGCGCGCCTCCGCCCTCGCCCCCGCCTCCGCCTCCGCCTCCTCGGCGCGATTTGACAAAGCTGGTGGAAACGCGAGTTTCCATTTGCACCACCAGAGGTGCAACTGGTTCTTCACTCGTAGGAATCTAAAGCCAGACCAAATGATGCATAAACTTTCGTGTGCTTGGCTCCTCTCTTTAAGGCGAGGCACCAATTTTTCCGCTGTGTAATCTCTTTTGTCAGGAAGGATGGGAATGGAAAGGACAGCGGAGGGCGGGGGACGGATGGAGAAAGGGAAGGAGGGGGAAAGGGGGAGGGGGAGCGAGGAATGCAAGATTTATGTTTCCACAGAGGGCATTAGGAACATCCCTAGAGAAATAGCCATGTACCTCTATATTTTTCTATATAAATAAGAATTCCAAGATGCACAACTGTCAGGTTGAGCCCTCTCCTCGCCTCCTTAAGGGAGACACTACATTCGGTGGGAACAGGTACAGTGAATAGACAGCAGTGCAGCAATCCCCTTCTCGCTACTCCCCTTCTTCTCGGTGATCATCTAAATTATATATATGCATTTTTTTAAAAAAGCAATAATCAATAATCTACAGTTCAACATTTTATAGAGAATGTCAGCAAGAGACCAAATCCAGCATGAAACACTATAGACTGCAGGGGAGGAAGAAATTTGTTTAAAGCAACGATTAAAATGGCGTGCAGAATAATTACCTCTAATTGCTATTTGCTTGACACCCTAACACTAATTCTGCTCAAGCCATTGGAGAACAACATGAGGCAAATTCACCTTCCTCACCTGCTTGTGAAGTTATGCGTGTGAATGGGGGCAAGAGGGAACCAGTCAGGAGGACGGGGATACTAAACTTTCCATCCTAAAATGAAAAAAAAAATTAAATAAACAGTTTAGGAGAAAGCATCTAAATAGATCGTCAGCTTTTAATGCCAACGTTTTTAACGCTTGCCCTGTACGTGGATTGATTTTTTTTTTCCTCCAGCATTCCCTCAGCAGATGGATTTTTGCCACTGCAGCTCAGCAGAGGGTGTCAGATCTTTCAGAGTGCACCAGGTTGAAACGAGCAGAGCCTCTTAGCAACTCTCCCTCCTCTGCGTGCATGTGAGTGTATGCGAGCGTGCGACTCGGCAGCAGCGGAAGAAAAAAGAAAGAAGAGCGAGCAAGCGGGAGATCGAGGAGGGGAGGCAGCGAAGTCGGCAGGGCGAGGCGAGGCGCGGCGCGGTGCGGGGCGGGAGGGCGGCCCCGGCGGCGCGGTAGGCTGCGGGCCGGAGGCAGGCATGAGCAGCCGCGCACCGCGGCGGGGGTGGGCTCCGCACTGTGCCGGCGTCTCAGAGGCGAGCGCCTGAGATCGGGGCGCGTTTTCAGCACCGGGACGCTGGACAGCGCCCGGTGGGCAGCAGGCTCCCCGGAGCGCGGCCGCGCGGCAAGGTCAGCGCGGCGCGGAGCCGCGCGTAGCAGCAGCCCCCGCGGCCGGCGCCGCGCTCCCCGCTCGCGCTCCCTGGCATGCAGCGGCAGCCGGTGGCGAGCAGCGCCCTGCCCCTGCCGCTGAGACAGCCCAGCCGGCAGAGCTCCGCTTAGCTGCTGCCCGGCAGCCGGGAAGAAGGGAGATCGAGCAGGGAGAGGATAATTTTTTTTTTCCCTTCCTTTTTTTTTTATTTTTTTTTTTTCCTTCCCGTGACATGCAGTACGTGCCTGGATAGTTTCTGGATATAATTATTGACTGGAATCTGGGCTATTGCAGTTGTACGTGGGGGGGGAAAGAGGGAGAGGGAAGAAAAGAAAGAGTTCCCCCCCCCCCTTCGTCTACCCTCCATGCTCCCCCTCCCCACATTTTTTTTTTTTCTCCCCCTTTGGTGGTGGTTCGGACATTTCATGGATTGAACGAACTGGAATTGCTTTCTGCGTGAGGAGGATGGTTGCTGTTACTTTGTGATGAGATCGGGAATGAATTGCTCGGTTTAAAAATGCTGCTTTGGATTCTCTTGCTGGAGACGTCTCTTTGTTTTGCTGCTGGAAACGTTACAGGGGACGTTTGCAAAGAGAAGATCTGTGCCTGCAACGAGATAGAAGGGGATTTGCACGTAGACTGTGAGAAAAAGGGATTTACCAGCCTGCAACATTTCACCGCCCCAACTTCCCAGTTTTACCATTTATTCCTGCATGGCAATTCCCTGACTCGACTTTTCCCTAATGAGTTTGCTAACTTTTACAATGCAGTCAGTTTGCACATGGAAAACAACGGTTTGCATGAGATTGTTCCTGGGGCTTTTCTCGGGCTGCAGCTGGTAAAACGCTTGCACATAAACAACAACAAGATCAAATCGTTCAGGAAGCAGACTTTCCTGGGGTTGGACGATCTGGAATACCTCCAGGCAGATTTTAATCTATTGCGGGATATTGACCCAGGAGCATTTAGGGACTTAAACAAACTAGAAGTGCTGATTTTAAACGACAATCTCATCAGCACCTTGCCCCCAAACGTGTTTCAGTATGTGCCGATCACCCACCTCGACCTCCGGGGAAACCGTCTTAAAACCTTGCCTTATGAGGAGGTCCTGGAGCAGATCCCAGGGATTGCTGAAATCCTGCTAGAGGATAACCCCTGGGACTGCACTTGTGATCTGCTGTCGTTGAAGGAATGGCTGGAAAACATACCCAAAAATGCTTTGATCGGCAGAGTGATTTGTGAGGCTCCTACCAGGTTGCAGGGCAAAGACTTAAATGAGACCACAGAGCAAGAGCTGTGCAAAAAGAACAGAGTGGATTCTAGCCTAGCTGCTCCCCCTGCCGAAGATGAAACCTGCGATCCTGGTCCCATTCCAACCCCCTTTAAAATACATGGCAAAGAAGACCCTGCCACACCAGGATCTGGTCCAAATGGAGGTACAAAGATTCCTGTCAACTGGCAAATCAAGACCAAGCCCACTGCTGCCGTCTTGACAGTGAGTGTGAAGAGCAAGCTACCAGCTGCTGTGTCCTGCCCACAGATCTGCAGCTGTGATCAGATCCCTGGCTCAGGTTTAAAGGTTAATTGCAACGACAGGAATGTGAGCAGCTTGGTTGATTTGAAGCCCAAGCCATCCAATGTGCAGGAGCTGTTTCTGAGAGACAACAAAATACACACCATCAGGAAATCCCACTTTCTGGATTACCGGAAACTTAATTTACTTGATCTGGGCAACAACAACATTGCCACTGTTGAGAACAACACCTTCAAGAACCTCTTTGATCTCAGATGGCTTTACATGGATAGTAACTACTTAGATACCCTGTCCAGGGAGAAATTTGCTGGGCTCCAAAACCTGGAGTATCTGAATGTGGAGTTTAATGGGATCCAGCTAATCATGCCTGGCACCTTCAATGCAATGCCCAAACTGCGAGTCCTCATCCTCAACAACAACCTGCTGAGGTCTCTGCCGGTAGATGTGTTTGCCGGGGTCTCACTTTCCAAGCTGAGCATACACAACAATTATTTTATGTACCTCCCAGTGGCAGGGGTGCTGGACCAGCTCACCTCCATCACCCAGATCGACCTGCATGGCAACCCATGGGACTGTACTTGCCCTATTGTGCCTTTCAAGCAGTGGGCAGAAATGCTGCGCCCCAAGGTGATTATGAGTGACCTAAGGTGTGAGTCTCCTGAAGATTTCTTTAAGGAGGATTTTGAGTCTCTCTCCAATGATGTGATTTGCCCTCAGTTAAAAATCTCACCCACATTAACTTCTAACAAAAATAGCACTGGGTTGACAGAGACAGGTACTCACTCCAACTCCTACTTGGAGACCAGCCGGGTCTCTATTTCAGTGCTGGTGCCAGGACTTCTGCTGGTTTTTGTGACCTCTGCCTTCACCGTGGTTGGCATGCTGGTGTTCATTCTGAGGAACAGAAAGCGGTCCAAGAGGAGGGATGCCAACTCCTCAGCATCAGAAATCAACTCTTTGCAAACGGTCTGCGACTCATCCTACTGGCACAATGGGCCTTACAGTGCCGATGGGGCCCACAGGGTTTACGACTGCGGCTCCCACTCCCTGTCAGACTGAGGCGGTGTGTGGGGCGGGGACGGCCGTTACCTGGGACCGGCCATTCGCGCTCCGGCCGGTCGGGCGGCAAACACTGGGTGCTGACGGCTCTGCTCCTCGGTTACCTTCAGTGAAAAACAAAACAGGCTCTAGCCCGCACGCCCCTCCTGACGACCTCCGCAGAGAGCACCGTGGCCCCGGGGGGCGGTGCGGGGGAGCTCTGCGCCGGGGCTCACCCCGTAGGTCCGCGCATCCCGGCGTGGGGGTCGCAGCCCCCGCGTCCGACGAACAAATGAGGACCCTCTTCCTCCTGCTCCGGCAAAGCGAAACGCAGCTTCTGTTTTTATTTGGCTTTTGTTCTACTGGTTTGGGGTTTGATTTGCTTTTTCTGCCCTCTTCCCTTGCGGGACCGACCCTTCACCGAAAGGCCGGGAAGAGGAGGGGGCTGAGGAAAGGCTGGTGTGGGCCTCCTCTTGACGGCGAAGCAGGACTGGAAAAGTTGCACGAAGGCATGAATGTAATGTAAATAAATGACTCTGACTCTGAAACAAACAGACAAATGGACACACACACACACACACACGGGGAAAAAAAGGAGAAAAAAAAAGAAAAAAAAACTAAAAAAAAAAAAACCCAAACAGAAAAAAGTGCTGCATGGCTCGCATGGATACAACGCACTCCAGGGACGCACCAGCCAACTGGAAGCAGCGTCTAGTTCACACCATCATCCCTCTTACCTGATAAGTCCCTTCGTATCAAACCTTCTATATACAAAATACAGTATAATAATAAAAAGTGCCATTTCGCCATTTTTGTGTGATCAATAGGCAGTAGAGATCGTACTTTTACCGTGGAAAAAATTGTAAAGATTTTATTTAAGACATAGTTGCATGAATATTCTCATTGATATTTTTTCCCTTGTTTTTCTTATTTTTTGGAGATGGGAATTACTTTGTCAGGAGGGATTTGCTTTGTTGATGGTGGGTTGTGTTACTTTTTTGGGGGTAAGGGGAGGGAAGGCTTTGGTTTTGTTTAGTCTCTCTTCTTTTTCAATAGACATAATTCAGTATTGCCTTTCCATCTGAATGTAAAAAATAGTACCCTTGATTTCTATTATGGTAACAGTGTAAACATTAAAAAAAAAAAAAAAAGTCCAAGGCAGTTAAGCATGACCAATTAATGTCACTCTAGTGCTTAGGCTGCAAAGTCTAATGGTAGAAAATTCTGTGCTGTTGTAAATCTTACTATAACTCGAGGAAACCAGAATTGAGGAAGCAAGTGAATCTTACTAATTCTATTTGAGGATTTTATAATGGCATATTTTTTCAGTATTAAAGTGAAAATGTTTTCAACTCTGGGTCCTTACCATTTTTGCAGTATCAATTCTTGCAAGTGGGTTGTTTGGGTTTAGGGGACAGAGCCTCCTTTCAATGATCTCTTGTGTGTGTTTCTCTCCCTCTCTCTCTCTTTCCCTCCTTCCTTCCCTCCCTTCCTCTCTCTCATTCATTCACACAAAGAGGCACAAACACTCTTCTTTCACCCTTTCCCTAGTGTAAGTAACAGAGAAGTTTTTTGCCTTCTCCCCCTCTGTTGCCTTTTTTTTTTTTTTTTTTTTTTTTTAATGCGGCAGTGAATCCCTTTATTAATGCTGTGAATCTCTCCCTGCTGCCGCTGCTGCCACCGCCTCTGCTGCACACACTGCAGATATATTAGGGATGTTAGGGGGAATTTGATTTAATTGACTCTGCGTAGCTCGGTCTCATTAAGCCAGAGCTGGATTTCAGCGGTCAGCACTTCAGGCCCGTAGGCAGCTGCCGGACTGCCAGTAAGGCGGGGCTGCTGCGGGCGCCTGGGCTCCAGCAGCTGCTGCTGCTGCTCTTGCGAGTGGGAAAACTAATTAGCAAAGGGACTTTCCCATCCCTGCTCTGGGTAGCTGCATCCTTTGATATTAAATACTGGGGGGAAAAAGAGGGGGGGGGGGGGGGGAAGGCAAAAATTGCAGTGCTGCAGTTGGACTTCAGGCAGCTTGCATTTGATCCCACTCCGGTAAAGGAAAGTGGTCCCAAACTCAGCCAAACCTGCAAATGCAAAAGTCACTGCAAATAATTTGTAACTCGCAGTCAAAATCCCAGTGGAGCTATGGAAATCTTCAGTCATGTTGCTTCTGGCTTTCTCCAGGCAGAGAATCCCTTTGAAAAGTAAAACACTGGTAGGAACTTGCTAAACTTGAAATACTGATTAAGTTTGCTTTACAGAAAATGTCGGCCTTTGGGATATGCAAGGAGAAAACAGACGTACATACATGTTGCAATATGCACAGTCTTAAAAATGAAGAAGAAGCCTGACCCTGCATTTTGTGAAGTATTAAATATTGGAAATAGATCATTCCTCCATAAACCGTTATCACTGTAGAAAGGTCTGCAGTCTCCTAGAAGACACCTCTGAGGTTAGGTTGTGTAGTGTTGAAAAGGTGCTGTCTTTCTTAACTATACAAGCCATTGCTATTTCGGAAGCCCTGTTTGATTCTCTCTTGCTTCTTTGTAAGACTGATGGTTCTGCCAGGACATTCTGTGTAAGACAAAATGATGGCAGTAGCGACACTAGTTTGCCATTGTGCATTTTGCAGTCTACCAGTTTGAGAAGAAAATGCATTTACATGTGACCCAGTGTTTCCGTCCTCAGGAGGCCATCAATTTTAGCTTAGGCATAGTCCAAAAAAACATTTAAGAATAAGCTAGTGCACCGCTAGATGACTGTCTAAATCTTGCTGCCTTCTCTGTGATAAAACTGATTAACTGAGAGCATTAAGGACACATTCCATGCTAAAAAGGAATCATAGTTACATTACAATCACTGTTGCAGAAGTAAAGAAAAAAGACATAGTAAATTAAAGATGTCCAACATTCAATGCATGCATTCCAGGGACTGTAATACTAACTATACATCATTTTTATTTGTCATCATGGGGAAGTAACATAAACTTGTAACTTTGTTCATTTCCTTTCCTTAAGGTGCTGGTTTATTGGCACACTTGAATAGAAATATTCGTTCAATTGAGTCTTGAAGATGTGCATTCATCATGTTTCTAGGCTGGGAAACATAATAGAATGACCCTTTCTCATTCTATGTAACTTTCTAATTTTAACATTCATTGGATTCTTTCTTCCATCTTGCAGACCCTTGCCCTTAAGACACATAGATCACCTAAATGTCTGAGATGATATGATAATTACCAAGCTTTGAATTACAGTGTTTGTTTTATTTTCATGTTTATCACTTCTGAGGTGTGGGGTGTCATTTTTTTTGTTTGTTTTGGTTTTGCTTGTGTTTTTGTAAAGAAAATGCTAAACCAAAGAGAAAAACAAGAGAAAGAAAAAGGATGATTGAGAATGTATTGAAGAAGAGTGAAGTGTGAATATGTCGAGTATGTTTAGCTGTCTGACATTAGGAATAACTCAAAATCATCTTAATACTTATAACAAAAATAATGTGATAATACTTAGAACATTGGATGCTTTTCTTACTAACTTAAGGATCTCAAAACTTCAGGCACAGCATATATTGCATTTGGTTACTTCTTATCACTTCTTAATAATCACAATAAAGAGATTTCTGTTGCTGTAGAAAAGACAGACAGGAACAGAATAGATACTTTGTCTAGTTTTACAACAGAATTTAAGCTGTTGCCATAGAAATACATGCCTGTATGCATGGTATCCTCTTGCTTGCCATTGCAGAAGATTGAATTGAACTCTAGGAAAAACATGATAAAATTTTAAATACACCCATAGGTGATATGTATCATTTTGAGCAGAAGTGTGCTGTTGGAAGTGCACAGGAATGCATTACTGCATTGCTTTACTAAATTTATTGGTTTGTCAGCTTATTTCATAACTTTACTACAACTACATTGAAAATACTCTTTTAGATCTGCTGGAAAACTAAGGTGATGTATATGTTTTGGGTTTGGTTTTTGTTTGTTTTGTATTCTGTTTTGGGTTGTTTGGAGTTTTTTTGTTCTGTTTTGGTTTGGTTTGTTTTTTTCCTTGAGGAAGGGTGTGATCAATTGTTATTTTGTTGAGAAGAAAAGGCCTTGTATACTAGTCTTTGTTGTGGTAGAATAGCTATTTATTACAAAAGGTGGCCATTTCACTTTCTTGAACTGGTGTCAAAAATCAGTAGTTTGAAAGTTAGGGCAGCAAGAAGATACAAAGTGCTCCTCCCTCCCAAAAGGATTATCCCTAGTTTCCATTACCCATGAGAAGTTTTGTAGGTCTCCCAAATATGAAAAGCTCCGAAAGGGAAGCAGCTCTTACTAAAGAGGCAACATCTTTCTCTTTGTATTTTTGTCAGTGGCTTGCTCAGTTGTAAAGCAAAACAGGATTTTGTTTGAGAGTTTAGTGTAGTTATAAATACTATTTGAATCAGTTACAGTGACCATGGCTACATTTTTATTCATGTGTGATCACAAGTGAGCATTCTGATATTACCATGGACTTCAACAGGTTGATCATTTTGCATTTAGAAAAGTTTCCATAGGTATATATGTAAAGTAGGTAAGTTTCTGCGGCTGAATCTTACTCCATGTGTCTGCAGTTCAAATTAATGGAAATTCTTTGCTTCTGGAAACAGAAGTTTCCAGACAGTGAACAGGACTTCCAAACTGGATGCTGCATAATTACCTTTCTTTGGTGTTGGGACCCTATCCAAAAGTGAAAAATTAATGCTTTGTGTTGGAAAGCTGCAATTGCCCTAAGATCATGCAGATACATATATAATCTGTTTAAAATGTATAATCTATATGGACAGTCAAAATACCAAGAATCCCTCTTGTATTGTTCTCTGTTTTATCCCCAGACAGACCAATATTAACACTGGAAAAAATGTGGACTAGAAAATGTTGCAAGGATTGTGCTCTATTACGTTATAGTCATTAAGACTGAATTTAGCAATGGTACCTTAGTGGGTTAACTTGTAACAGGAGAGATGATATTCACGATTATTATCTGAGAGTTTTGGAAACTTTTACGATATTACCTTCTAGATGGAGAATGAGATACATCAGTATTAGTTCTCCAAGATTAATTACTGGGCCAATTGATAAATTTATTGTCATGCTAAATGGTTTAATTTATCATCTAAAATTTCTGAATCAGTTTCTGTGTATACTTCTTAAATAAATTCTTCAGTTATGTCAGAGAGGAACAAAGTCAATAGAAGTTCAGCTGAAGGAAATGTTTCCTGCATCAAGATCTTGAAGACAAAGTACAAAAACTCATAACAAAGAATTGATAGAAACTGCCCATTGTAGAAGATGGCGAGTAGACTCTAAGAGAATTACTGCTCTAAGTGCCATTGTTTTGGTGGTGTCAGTGGCATAAAATGCTCTAACTTTTGCCCATGTAAAAATATCTGTACCATCAGAACTCCCTCTCCATCCTTCCTCCTTTCCATTAAGTAACAAGACTGATCCCCCTCAGATGGTTTGCAGACCCCTCAAGCCTTAGTCTCAAAACATGTCTAAGCATGGGTTGTCATGCTTAGTTCGTGTTACTTTATCATTCCTGAATCAGCTGTGACTCTCAGGCAAGTGTGAATTTTAGCAAGCAAGGTGCATTAAATGTTACTCTCAGGAAACAAAAAAATGTTACTCTAGGGAAATGAAAAAAGGGGTAATAATGTGTTGTTTTTTTTTTTCTTTAAATGAGAATTATAATAGTAAGGATGGCGATGGACTCCACAATGAAAACTTTGGAGATCAGTGGAAAACAAAATGTAAAACAGATATGAAGAAATTAAGAAACAGTATGATCTGTTAGAAAAAATTAGGGAAAGTGGTTAATTTTCTGTATCACAGTATAGCCTAGAGTGTAGGTCATATTTGTCTCACCTAGCTTGATAGGCTTGGATGAGCTGTCCTAGCACATGCCAGTAATGCCCTAAGAAATGTTGTGGAGTATCCGAGATGTGTATGAGGCTGGTGGATGCAAAATAGGCACTAAGGCACACTCACATATGTCTGTAGTGGCACCTGGAGCATAAGAGGCATACATTAGGAAATCTGAAATAGGAGTAAATGCCCGTATAGGAACAACTGAATTTAACCTTACATCTGCACCGAGAGGTTGTTGGTTTGGTCCACCTAAGTAATTTGAACTACCTTGGTGTATGAGATGTATGCATGGTGCTGATGCAAAAGACTCAGGGTTTGTAGGACATATGGTCAGCTGATGCACAGGCAAGGTACTTAAGAAAACTAAACTATATCTTTAAAATTATACAGAATACACTATATCAGATATAGTTAGCAGAGTCATGACAATTAATTTATAAAGGACAGCTGTTAAATTTTACAGAGTGTCAGTCAGGTCAGACATATCCAACTTATTTTTTACATCTGTTTTCCTATCTTGGATTTGATTTTTGTCTTTTCAAAATGCTAGCTTTTTGACTCGGGGATTGCACCATAATGGAGCTTTTGGATGGGACTCCTATTTCACCTGATGCCTTTAGAAATTGCTAGAGTACCTAACAACAATAATAGAAATATCAAAAGGTAATAGAAGGCTTAGAAAACAAAAATATAGGAACAACAAACAAATCTTGACAGTTATTGCTGCTACTATAACAGTAAATAACTGACTGGATCAAGATTGAAATATAAATGAGGTATACAAAATTCCAGGGTGGTAATAATTATTGAAGTCATTAAGATGATCACAATGAGAGATAAATGCTAGCAATGGATGAGAAAATACAGTGTAAGGTATTTCAGAAGAAAAAAAAAGTCTAGCTTTTGAAAAGGAAGTGCCAAACTTTAAGTGGTTTTTCACAGGAGGATTGAAAAAGGAAAAATATAATTTAATTATGGACCTACAGTAACAACCTATTCACATGAGATATCTTCAAGGGAAGACAGATGGTAGGAAAGATTTAAGTGCAGGATGTAAAATATGTGGCTAGACCCCAGAGACTATTAGTCATATTGTAAGTGGATGTATCAAGTTGTTCAGGATAAATATGACACAACAAACATGACAGCATTGCGTACTGGGCACTCCACAAGCAATATGGACTTTTAGAGAAGTGTCAGGGCTTAGGTTAGCTACAAATGATGAAAACAAAGGCATAAAAACTGTATATGATTTTTTCCACTGTTACAATTCAGGAAATGATGTTTCAGAATTACCTACTGTGTTTATAAAGGTTATTTTATCAAGTGTCATCACTGTAGAATTTTCTCTATTTTAGTTAACTTGTTAAGAAAATATTGATAAACAGGTTCTACTCAAAACACAAGCATATTAATAATTCTCTGATATGTGATTAAGGTTATAATAGATGAAAGATAAGCATGTGAATGAAAAGATGATCCTTTCCTGGAAACATTCTTCACAAAGCTAGGTTGAAGCACACCTCCAAAGCACTGAAATGGAAACGATTTTCTATTCTTTTTTCACTGTTGCAATAATCTTCATTCCCTATCAGAAACTGTGTTCTTCCCTACTACATTATGTGTGATAGAGAATAATAGTGTTAATAGCAGTGCAAATAATAATAATATTATCTTTCCTGTTTAAGGGTTTTCTGTTTTCTTACGTCCTATAGTAAACTAAGATGCATATATCCTATAGGGACAAAACCACCAAAACATATTTCTCTCTCCCTTTTTGTGTGTGTGTGCTTTAATTGAGATAGTGTAAAAGTGAGTAAGAGCAATGCAGTAAATACAGGTGGCTAGCTCCTGAAGATACACTGAAATTATTCAGAAAGAATGGCTGCAGGTCTGAAGGGCAGAATGAAAGATGTTACTGGCATTGGCTAAAGATGCCAATGGGAAGAGGAAACAGGAAACACATTTCACAATTTTGAAAGGTCTTTCTATGGCTATGTTGCTGTTAATGAAAGATGACCTTAACTAACTAAAATTTTAGTATAAAACAGTAGTCATTTGGAACTAAATAAATGAGAAGGTACATTTAGGATAATGATTAGAGTGTTGATTTGGGCCTTATAATAACGCAGAATTGAAATTAAGCTGGGAAGGAGGTAATTCTTGCTACAGATTCACAAATTGCTTTCTGCTCAAACTACTTAGCTCAGTTACAGACATATGTATAAATTAGGCCTGTTTGTGCATTGAACAAATCTGTAGTATTCATAAGTTCCATTCTAAATAACAAATATAAGGATTCTTAGCCTCATTTTCTATGGTGCTGAACATGTCCATTGTGTCATATGGATGAAATGAAGAATGAAATAAAAGTAAAGCAAAAATGTTGCTAATAATTTTTAAAAATAAGTTGCACATTTTAGCTGACTAGCTCTGGCTGCTAGTTTTATATAACTGAGAGAGTATTTGTCAGATCGAGTTGCAATGTTATTAGTTTATATGGATTTTATCATTGCAGCTGTTTTTTTCAAAAGCAATAAGTTTATGATCATGAAGCAATGAGCTTATGATAAAGACATTTGATAAAAAATAATAGCTATAATTGCTATAGAAGGATTGATAGTACTGGTATTAGTGGAGCCTTAAATCTAGCATGATACTGAAGGCGTGTGGAAACTATCACTTTTTATTTTTCTTCAGAACACACATGATTTTTTATAATAAATCCCATCCACAAATTTATTTATTTTTTTTTCCAAATACTGGGCTTTAAAATCTTAAAACCAGATTTTCTTGTAGAGAGAAGTCATCAGTTGCAAATCCTTGCTGTCTGAATTGATGAGGAAACAAATTGTCAGACAGTAGTGGAAGACAGAATTTAGGAAACATGATTGTGTGCACAGATTCTTTTGGGCTGGACTGAATGGCCCATACCTCTTTGTCTGGAATAGGATCCTCTATCCTGCTAAATTAATGAAACCAGAACTTGAGTGAATTGAATGAACTGAAACACTGGATCTGTAGTTCATAATGGAGAATTCATAATGGAGAATCCGTAGTAAATAACTCTTATCCCATATTATAAGTGTTCTTGGAATCCTTCGCTAGCTCTGTCCAAAACACAATTGCTAGAGGGGACTAGCCCTTGGCAATGTGAACATGAGCCAATTTGCATTTGGATTCTGAGCCTACAATTTAGTTCTTGTTGTTGCTCATTTAGAAGTAGGAATATGCACAGTGTATCTCCTCCAGGCTCACTATTTGGCCTAGATATTCATTAATGAGCTTTAAAATTTTGGGTTTTGTTTTTGTGTTCCCCTTCCTCCCCTCCTGCTTGCTAGGGTTTGATTATGCAATTCCTTCCCAGAAATCCTGTTGTATATCTGTAACCATCTTTGATGTCCCTGCTATTGGTTTTGACTGTCATTGTCTGAATGGACAAGAAGACAATACATCAATATGAATTTTAGTTTAATTTAAACAATAATAAAAAAAGGAATTATTTTTGATTGTCATGTGGACTAATATTTAATATGAAAACTGCTATAATGGGTTAGCAGGATTATTTTAAATCACTGTAGTTATGACCAATGACACTCAGATATAATCCTGTTCTCTTTGAACTCGGGGTACACATTTGAGCCTGGATTTTAGCAAAAATAAAATTAAGTATCACTTGAATGGTACATATTTTCTTTTCTGAACTAGCAGCTGGAGTACAGGCAAGGTGATTATATTAAGGCATCTTAAGTGCTCTTTGGCTGAAATGTAACATGTATTGTGAGCACATGATTTAGATATTTCAGTCTGCAACTGAATTGCAGCTTCTAAGGTTGGGTAAGTTAAATCACTTAAACTTTTCCACTGCTACAGTTAAGTGTGATGAATCTCACACTTGTGAATAACATCCTTAGGATGGACCTTTCAATTAAAAGTGAGAGTACACACATATAAGAAAGCAACCAGAGAGTATTCTTCAAATACTTTTCTTACTCTGTCAAATCACAATTTATTAGAAGAAAACCAAAATATTGCATATTACACATACAGTTGATTAGGTTTGATGTTTGTTGCAATGTTAGGGCACATATGCTTGCTGGTAAAAGTTTTGCACTGTATTAATATTTAATATTGCATTACTTCATATCAGAAAGAAGGATAATATTACAGTAAAATAAAATAAAAATTGGAACAATGTAAGATAGCATTTTATTTTTTTCAGGACATCCTCAATTCAGTACAATGCAAAGCGTTCCAAATAAGACAAAGAATATATATATTCCTTTCATAATATCATAGTGTACTTAATTATAAAACAAATAATATTTTATTCAGTGTTGCCCACAATAAATGGGGTAAAATATTGTTTAAATAAAAAAATAATAATTAGTAAATAAAGGATAAAGAGAAAAATAACCAACATTGACTCTGTCTTACAAAAGTAGCCTTAATGTTTAGTGACTGAAAGTCAGTAGTGACTGAAAGTTGGAAGTCATGGGCTTTGCTGTAGTATCTGACTTTGTAGAGGAGTCTAATTCTAGGTAGCATCCATAATGCACACAGATCAACATAACCACAATTGTCAGTAACTGATAAGATAAATTGACAGCAGAAAGCAGATACTAAGTATACTTTTTCCCCCTCTCTCTCTATGATGCATTGATACTAACAAAAGAGCTAAACTTCCTGGGAAAGAACAATCTCATGTATCAATATAAATTGGGGATTGACCTGTTGGAGAGCGGTGAAGAGGAAAAGGATCTTGAGGTTCCTAGTGGATGGAAGGACAACCATGAGCCAGCAATGTGCTCTTGTGGCCAAAGAGGCCATTGCTATTCTGGGGTGTATTAGAAGGGGCATGGTTAGTAGGTCAAGGGACATTCTCCTCCTCTACTCCATCCCAGTGAGGTCGCATATTGAATATTGTGTGCAGTTCTGGGTCCCTCAGGTCAGGAAGGACGGGGAACTGTTTGAAAGAGTCCAGCACAGAGCCACAAAAATGATTAAGGAAGTGGAACATCTTCCTTATGGGGAAGGACTGAGGGAGCTGGGGCTCTTAAGCTTGGAGAAGAGGAGACTAAGGAGTGACCTCAGTAACATTTATAAATATGTAAAGGGGAGTGCCAAGAGGATGGAGTCAGGCTCTTCTCAGTGATGCCCAGTGACGATAAGGGACAATGGGTGGAAGCTGAGGCATAGGAAGTTCCATGTAAAGATGAGGGGAAAAAATTTCACTGTGAGGGTGATGGAACACTGGAACAGGTTGCCCAGGTGGGTTGTGGAGTCTCTCTCTCTGAAGATATTCAAAACCCACCTGGATGCTTTCAAGTGTGATCTACTCTAGGTGATTCTGCTGTGGCAGGGGGGTTGGACTAGATGATTCTTTGAGGTCCCTTCCAACCTCTAACATTCTGTGATTCCTGAAAACATAGATTATAGTTATATATGACTATCAAATTTTTTCCAATATTAAGTTTTGAGGCTGATTATCCATATACTCATCCTGCTGAGTTTCTCATACTTACATACCTCCTGAGGGGTAAGTCACCTTTGTTTTTCTGCACAGTTGGTGTAAAAGAAATGGGAAATTTTAAGGTTCTTGTGGCATTTTGGGATGCCAAGAACAGTACAGCTGTGGAGTAAGACATCAAACTTAATTGTCTTAGTCCAAAATTATCAAAGGTCTAGACAGTAAAATTAATAAAAATTTAAAGTATCTCAGCTCAGGCACTTAACATGGAACTTGATTTCTAGATGTAGTATTACTTGAGGATTACCAGGCTATCCCATGTGGCCTCTAGCTGCCTCTCTAGAAGGTTGCAGTTTCTTCACAGGTATGGTGCCATATTTGGAAAATACTGGGTTTACAATATAGCTGATTTCTCAGACCCTAATGGGACCCTCCCTCACATCAAGGAGGCTGACTCTGTGAAGAAAGGGCCCTGTTGAGCACAAACTTGTTTTTTCTGTTTTATATATTTGTATGGGTGAGTCAAGCAAGGCAGCTAAGGAAGTTTTAGCTCAGAGACATCAAAACCCCAAATGAAAATGTAACAACACATGGAAGTGGTTTCCTTTCTTAGGAAAAGCTCATCTACACAGAAATGTCACATCAATTAGAAAGAAATCATGCAGATGGCAGACAATGAAAACATTCTTTTCCTCCTTTCATACATCTATAAGATATTTATTGCACAAAATTGCATTCTATTACACAAAAATCCAAAATCATAAGCAGAGTCAAAATTTTAAAAGTTCCCTTGCATGGTTAAGAAACAAGCTAAAAATCCATTTCTAAGTTAAAGTTAGTAGAAATATCTCTGAATTTATAGTAATTAACTGTATGATACTTTATCTTCAGATTTAAATGATTACAGGAAAGAGAGTTAAAATCAGAATGAATTAGCCTAAGTTACTTAACTTTAGAAACATCAGTGATGGTTTTAAGTAGAGTGAATGTTGTCCTCTTCCTTCTATCTGTCATGAGCAAGGCTGTATAACATAAGCAATATGCATCAATCATAGAAAAAATATTTTTTAAAAAGCCTGCTCCCCAAAATTCTGAGTTGAAATAAAATTTCCATTTGAACAGAAGTCTGAGGAGGGTGAAGCAGAATGAGGAATTTCATGCTTGATTTTTCACTGTATTAGGCAGTCTGTGTGTGACAAACAAAAACAGCTGAATTTTTTTATTCCTAATTTGCTCTGATTCGTTGCAAATTATGCATATGAACAGAGTTCTGTAAGCAAATTTTAATTATTTCTCATGTTAAGATAATACTTCAAACCAGATATTGTACATGAAGACTATATTCATCATCACACTATCTTGCTCATTGGATTCAGTGTGTTATTAAGATTTTCATTGAATTGCCCTAGCAGAATGATAGAACAGTTTCAGTTCATTAACTTTTTTCTCTTTTCCTTATATATCAATATAAAGTTTCAAGCTTTAGTTCTATCTAAAGAATTTGTGTAACAAGCCATTTTTAATTGCCTGGGTAGATGATGGTGCAGTTTTTTAATCAAGTGTTATATTTTTAGCAGTATCCCAGTATTTTGAAATAATAGCATGGAAAATCAATTGCAACATGTAGATAAGTCTTCAAAAATGTGAAGGAGGCCTTTTGCCTTGTCAGTTCGACAGACATGATAATAACGCATTAGTGTAGAATCTGAGAGTTGCTTTACAAAATGAGAGTCTTGTTTTTGTTCTCAAAGTTTGAGCTGTTTCTGAACTTTCAGATTATATGCATAGGTAAGAACAATTCAAAAGCTGTCTCGCTCCTGCACATCTTCATTTTAATGTTGTATGACAGAAAATCAACTGAAATAAACAATTTCAATTCAAAAGCAAAAACAAATTTTATAATACAATGGAGAAAAGTAAATAAATTATACCACATATAAATTAAAAAAAAAACCAACTAAATTTAGTACTTTGTAAATTGCTAGACACACAAAATGAAATCTAACATCTTCTATAATCACTTTCTTCTCACCCTTCTTTGCACAACAATGTTGTTAACATGCCTTTAGTATAACACACACACATCCCCACACATATATAATATGATAATCTGATTTTACTTTGATGCATAGTTCTGTAAATTTGCATTCAAATCAAAGACTGTGATATTCTCTAATAGTAGAATTTATTTATGCCTATTTATGGTATTTTACATTAATGGGAATATTATAATAAATTTGGCCTAATCAAAGTTGATGTTCTGTTTGCTTGGCCATGTTAATACTACAGACCTGTGTTTGTTGCACATTCAAAAATTCCATGCATTCAGTACAAGAAATACAGTAATGATGGGTAAATCTTCAACCAATAGATTCTGCTCTTGATGAAGTCCTAGTACTGAATTAGATTAATATATTTAGAACATATGTCTTGGAGCCTATCAGCAATGAATATTCTGTTTTGTGGAGAGAAGGGTTGTGTTCCTCAGAAACTCAGTTACTTCTTCCCATTTTGGGAGCCGAATAACTATAGGAAAAAAATCTTGTCTGTGTTGATGTCAGAAGTGTGGCATAAAGCAAGTAAATTTAAACTCTAATGCATGTGCTTAGCACCATTTAAGATAACTTAGGGTAGCTGAGAAACCTGTATAGTGATGACAGATGAGACATAGAACCTATGAACACCTCATAACCTTGGAGGGAAAGCCACAGACCAGAAACCATGTTCTAGGACATCTAAAATGTCACTAATACCTACATTAAAGTGCTTGAATGAGAAGGATGCACTGATGCTATTATTAGTTGGTTCAAGGTTCCTATCTCAACTGTCTGAAACTCAAGGGAGGAACTGGGATGGAGGGAAAGTACCTTTGATCATAGGACAGGGTCTAGATCAAGACATTTGAGTAATATAAATATCCTCAAGTCATGTGATCCAATTAGATATATCCCAGGGTCCTCAAGAAATTAGCTGATTGTGTTGCCAAGCTGTTTGTATTTCAAAAGTCATACCATTCAGGCAAAGTCCTCAGGGACTGAGAAAGGGAAACTTTAAACCCATTTGTAAAAATGGTAGGAAGGAGGACCCTGGCAAGTAACGACTAGTCAGCTTTATCCACGTCTGCTAAGATCATGACCCACATCCTCTTGGAAGATATGTTGAAATGTATAGAAGATAGAGCATGATTAGAGACAGGCAACACTACTTTATCAAGGGCAAATTGTGCCTGACCAATCTGTTGGCCTTCTATTGTGAAATACCTGCACCAGTGAAAAAAGGAAGACTGTTGCCATCTGCCTGGACTTCTGTAAAGCCTTTGATATCGTCCTCCCATAACATCTTTCCTTGTAAACTGGAGACATGTGGCCTTGACAGATGAACTGTTAGATGAATGAGGAGTCAGATGAATGGCCTTGGGAAAGAGTTACAGTCAATGGCTCAATGTCCAAATGGAAATGATGTTCCTGAAGGTTCCATACTGAGGCCAATACCACCTACTATCTTCAGCAATGATATAGACAGTGAGATTGAATGCAGGCTCAGCAGGTTTTGAGCTGACATCAAGCTGAGTGGTGCAATTCATACTTTTGAGGGAAGGATTACCATGCAGAGAGCTTGAGGAGTGGGCACATGAAAACCTCATGAAAGACAATCCTGTCCATGGCACAGAAGTTGAAGTAATGGTTGACATGAAGTTAAAGCAATGATTTTTAAATGTTCCTTCAAATCCAAATAATTAAATTCTCTGACCCTGATTCTAAGATTCCTACCCAGGACTTTTCTTAATATTTTCAAAAGTTACATATCTTCTTATTTTTCTGTTCTTTTTCATGAATTCAGCTTTTATTTGCAGGTAAACTGCACACAGGAATTTTCACCTCATACAATGTACACATGAATTTCAAGAAGCTTCTTTGTATCTTATAACTGACTGTAGAATAGGAGCTTTACTTTGAAAGCTTCGAAAAAGGTAACAATACTGCTCCTCCTATTACCATATTGAGGCATGTCTTTTTACAAAACTGTGAAAACAAATAGCATTAATAAGAGCAAAATGCTTATGGCTCTGAAGCCAAATTAAAGAAGAGAGATTTTTTAAATAGTCAGATAATTCTTCTATGAAACATGCAAGCTAACTAGAGAAAATAATTATCCTAGATGTGGAAATGTATGTAGTTTTAAAATTCATCATGGAGGGTTGGTATAAGTGAAACAATTCATTCTCTACCTAATCTTTTTAAAGGGTTTTAAAAGAATCAAACAATTGATTCTATTTCTGAGGACAGCAAGAGAGGTCTTGCCAAATGCTGATTTTACTACATATGAGATCTTAAGTAAGCAGAAGTGTCTAACAAATTCTGGATCAATCTACAACTTGCTCTTTAAAAACTTATTATTTTATGTTTAATTATGTAATTATTATTCCTTTTCTTTATCTTTTGGAAATATCATCTTCTTTTACACTCACTGAAACCTATATGTGTAGAGATTAAATTCTTTTAAATATTAGGGCCCACTCAGAAATATACATCTAAAAGTTTGAAAGAGCTGGCTTCTGGCCCTTAGTGTTACTTGTAGTGTCTTGTGTTTTATTTCTGGCTGCAGGAATTCTTTTCCCTTTTATCAAAACCTTACATAAGAGTGAATTATTGATTATACTAGGTAATTTTCAGGTTCTTTGCATTCATTATCTGGATTTGACATATTTCAGTGTGATACAGTTTATTTCTTATATATGTGTCTTTGTGTGTGTAATACATATGACAGTGCTTAATCTTTTTATACTCTGGTTTATCTAATTTGGGGATATATTTAATGTGTAAGACAGGCAGAGAAGTAAAAGTGTGCAGAAATTATGTCAGCCAAAAAAAGGCTGTAAAGTTCTTAAAACAGTTCATGCCTCAATCTTGAAAGCAAGGTTCAGTGTTTATTCTGACCCCTTTCACAGCCATTTCAGTTGTACATTGTGAGGCATTTCAGATACTACAGTGTAGTCTTTTCCTGAAAATGTGAATGAAAAATCTTCTTTAAAGCTATTGTTGAAGTATGAGCTGGCATAAATCTCTCTCATTCATTCATTCCTGATCATTATGAAATATGACAGATCCTTCAGAGTGAAGAGGAATATAGGTAAAACACAGCATGCTCTGCTGTGTGTAGGCTCATGAAACAGTCCCAAAGTTACCTTTTCTGTGTAAGAGTTCAGGGACAAGAGGGAAAAGATAGGCTACTACCTATGTGTCCTATTTCAAAAGTGTTTGAACAAGGTAAACTTGTGAATGTTGCTCCTCAGACTTAAACACCTACACTCTTTCTTTTTTTTTTAATTTGAAAGTAAAAAAACTCAAATCTTTTTTAATTCCATGTGTTCAGTACCTGAATTTTGTCAGATAAAGAAATTGCTATCTTGGGAAAGGCAAAACATAGCCATATTTTTATTGTACCATGAATATTCCAATTAATAAAATGGTGTATTATTATTAGAAATTATTATCATAATGTAGAGCTAATTAGTGTATTCATTAACTAGGAGAAATCATGAAGAATTATTGTAAAATATTAAAAGTAAAAATACTGAAAAGTAGAAATATTATGTATGAATCCCATTTATAACATAAAATCAGAGAATCACAGGATCATAGAATAGTTTGGGTTGGAAGAGACCTCCAAAGGTCAAGTAGTCCTGTGCCCCTGCAGTGAGCAGGGACATCCTCTACTAGATCAAGCTGCTCAGACCCTTGTCAAGTGCGACCTTGAGTATTTCCAGGGATGGGACCTCAATCCTGGGCAACCCGTTCCAGTGCTCCACCACCCACATGGTAAAGAGTTTGTTCCTAATAACCAGTCTATATCTACTCTTCTCTAATTCCAAAGCATTGACTCTTGTCCTCTCCAGCTCACTTGTCGATCCCCTTCAGGTACTGGAATGCTAATAATAGGTCTCCCTAGAGCCTTCTCTTCTCCAGACTGAATAACCCCAGCTCCCTAAACCTGTCCTCATCAGAATGGTGTTCCAGCCCCCAACCATTTTCACAATCTTCCTCTGGATCTGTTCCATCAAGTACATGTCCTTCATGTGTTGAGGGCTCCAGAGCTGGATGCAGTAACCAGCACAGAAACCAGAGATCACGTACCCATAATCAGTATGTTTCTACAGCCTAAAAAGAAAAAGGAAACCAGTAATAGCTTTTGGAAGAGCTTTAACAAAAGAAGTGAGATTTGTATCATCAATAAAACAGGGTGTATTTGTACAGAAGGAAAAAAATCCTCGTTAATTCACCAGGGATATATGCAAATAAAGATTCTACAGAGTGTGACAAATCTATTTCAGAGAACTGAGGGTTTGCAGAAATGCTGTCCATCTGTCTATCGTTATCTGTTAGGCATTACTAGGTGTATCAGACTAGTCTACATCCTTATCACTGTTCACCACACATTACTCAATGTATTCTAAAATGCTGTCTCAGTTCTTGAAAGAGATATTAACTCACGGACACAAAAGGGGGGAAATGGTAGTATATCAGGAAAAAAACATCCACATTGATAATTCTAAACATTTACACCAGTTCTCCCAAGATACCAGTCTAGTGATGAATAAATAAAAGAGCAAAGTCAGATCAAATACAGGATTTCAATTCTATTGGACACATTTATTTTATGTCATACTTTGCATATTTAAAAGAGTAAGTTTTGAGGGTTTTTTTTAAAGGTGATAGTAGTAGAACCTGAATAAGTTTGTCCATATAGATATTTAACATTTCCACAAAATAATGATACTTTTATTGCTTCAAGTGAACAGCTTGAGTTTTCATTTTAATACAAAATTTTTGTCTTAGAAATCTTTTCTGCAGACTAAGCATGCCGTATGTCTCACTGCTAAGTGAAATTTCTGATACAGAAAAGCATTAATTTTTATTTTACAGACCTGCAAATGTGAGAGATTACATTTTTAGATGGATTTCTGAATTCAGCTAACTGAAGAGATTAATTTTTTTAATATGGATTATAAACTGTGCTGGCAATTAATCTGTAATGTGACTAATCCTTTTTATTATCTTAATAAAAAATAAAATATGTTTCACAGTCTTAGTAAAATACTGTTTCAGGAGTTTTCCGCATTGGGACTCAGCATGCTCATATGCAGTCTTCTACACTTATCTACAAGTTAATACCTTGATCTTGCAATAAATGTCATGCAGGTAGAACATGAATTTTAATCCCTCGGAACAACTGAAAACTCAACTCAATGAGAGCTCATTTTAAAGGCAAGTGCTTAGTTTGACTGCCTTTACCACTAAGGAAATAAGCGAAAACCCCTAACCAAACAACCAAAATGCCCCAAACACAACAACAACAACAAAACAAACCAGTGTAAAACTCTGTTGCAGTTTGGACTGGGTGCCCTCTGCTATGGGGGGTGCTTTCTGTGTCCAGAAGTCCAGCCCAGAGGGGTGGACACAGGAAATTAGGTATTTCATACCATAATTCTCTGTGCCACTATAAGATCCAGTGCAGGGTCTAGCACTTTCTCTTTCTTCTCTCACTGTCACCCGGTAACTGGGTGAGATGTCTCCCAGCCTTGGGCCTGGCTAGAGCCAAGGTCACGGGGGGATGGGCAGTCTCAGATCTGGCCAGCTGAGACTAGCCTAGCAGTGTTGGGGGGTAAAGGAGCCCTGGGGGTCTTGGGTGCACCCTCAGGTAGGGATGGGATGTTTCTGGGTCTGCTTTGGGGTTTCTTTTGTCACTGCGCTTCTGGCTCTCTGTACACATTCACCGCTTTCCATTTAAAATTTCCATCACTTTCGCAACCCATTTGTCTGAGTCGTTATTTCTGCCCGTGGTGGGGAGGGGGTCTGCCTCAAACCATCATGAACTCATAGCCATGACACAGGCAAACTTCTTTTTTTTTATTAGACAGAAAAGTTTGTCAGGAAAAGGAAGTGAGTTTCCTTACTATTTTAAAAAGGAGTTAAGCTGTAAAAGTAGGCAAAAAAGTAGTATTGTCTTCCTGTCACTTTCTTCATATCCCTGTTAAATATACAAATGAAAATGCAGCAAAATGAATCAAAGGAAGTATTGGGCTAATATGTATTACTGACTTTGCTTATAGTTGTTTTTTTTTTATGATACCTATTTTCATCTGTGTATGCGTGCTATGTTTTTTCGCAGGTAGTTAACTGGGTTTAAGTTATCCAACTAATTTAAGCCGAAAAGTTGATATAATGATTGCTTAAAAAAAAAAAAAAAAAAATCAATAGATGTCTATAATTGTGATTGTGAATGGAAATGAGCAAACACTGGCTTCGTTAGCTGCCAGATGGACTTCCTTAAAAAGCTCTATGATCTATCTGTGGAACACTTACATCTGAACGTGGATGGTATTTCCATCGACAAGGTGATTAAAAAAAATTAAAATGCTGAGCTTTCCTTAGAATAATCAATCTCTTTCTATCTGGAAACTGAAATAACTTAGAATATATTCTAATATTTTGGCTTATGTTTTCATTTGAATTCTTTCACAAGTTATTGAAAAGCTTTTTCTCTTTGGCTGAAAACTATCCCTGCTGAAAGAACATTTAAACATTGGTTCATGTACTATTTTTCTACCACACAAGAAAAGTACCTTTCAAGTAATTTTTTTTTACAGGCTTGAAATATTGTTATCCTGCATCAAAAATAAAGGATGATTATTTATTTATTTATTTATTTATTTATTTATTTATTTATCTTAGGAATGTGACAAGCAGATATATTTTCAGGTAGTTAAATTAAACAAGTATTGACAGAAAATGTAGGGTGTTTTCTGTTGTTTTGTTTTGATTTTTTTTTTCACTTTGTATGTTTATTGCCACTTTATTATTATGCAGAAAATATTTATGATATTGTGCTCTTGTTATTGGCCACAGAACTTCAAATCACCAAAACACTGGAGTGAAAAAGTTTAGGGGTGCATTTTCTGTTGCCAGGATGCTGTGTTATTAGGCTTAGTTACTACCATATTAACTGTTTCTTAGTAGATAAATCAAGAAGTCTATTTGTAATTTAGTTCTATTTTACTCAAGAATACTTGCCTCAGAGCATTTTCCCTAACATTACTGTTGTCTGGACACTTACAACATGGAAATTTAGTATGAACTATTAATTTATCAGATGACTTACAGCTTGTTTTTGATGCATTTGTCTAGGCTGAAACTTTTTTTTTTAATACTCTGCAACCATCATTTGTTCTTCTATTTGTTCTTTGTTTATTTTTCTATTACCCATACTGTTTGTAAATGTAATTAACTTACTTTCTTAACAGGAGAAACTTGAAATATGTGGAATAAATATTGGTAGCTGCTCATAACAAAGTGTCAGCTAGTGTCAGCTAGCTGAAGTTGGTAGTTTTTCCGTTCACCATTATGCCAAGTTCCAGAAATAGAAAAAGATTAAGGACTTTTTGTATTTAATTTTTCCTGTTAAAAGCATATTTTTTCTTGTATTGGAAAACATCAGTTTCCTTTTTTACCTATATCATACTCACTTTCAGAGTGCTTAGCTGATTTTTTCTGGCTTTTGTTTTCCTATTCTCACTTGATTTTTTTTTTTAACCCATATTTTAGCTACACTATCAAAATGAACTTCTCACTTTGACCAGCAGATGCATCTCCCTAGACAGCCATGACACTCTACTATTTCCAACTCTTAATGTAATTACAACACTTGTCCATTAGCCTAATTTCTAATACAGAAGAACAGATAAACTTTTATTCAGTCTTAGAGACAGTGAGATGTGACTGTTCAAAGAAAGGGCTGCGAAGTGTCTTTTTTGTTTTGTTTTGGGGTTTGGGGTTGTTTTTTTTAGCACAGACCTGAGATATTCTATTCATTCAGGTGGAGAAATAGATATGCAATAAAAAGCAAGATAGGCCTACTGAGGAGTAAAACACAATTTGTGAAATAAAAATAGCTATTATTTGGTTTTGTTTTTTTAACTTTCTTGCTTCTCTTCTGTCTTACTGAATTTTTACTAATACAACAGAGTTGATACACAAACATAATTTAAATTTGGTGATTAGACACATGTAAAGCTGGGAACGTATGATAAAATAGAAGGGAAAAAAAAATGAAATAGTGCCCTCAGGGGAAATAATTTTTTTCAGAAAAGTCAAATTTTGAGGAAAATACTAATAAAAATAGCTATTACAAAGGATTGAGAAATTAAAGGAGTTTCTATTTTTAAAAATCTTGACAATTCAGTTGTGTATATAAGTGACCAGCAGTTCTTTCCCACTGACTGAGGACCTATGCAAAAATAATTCTCTTCAGTGAAAGTCTTGACCAATTAATTTTATATAATTATGAAAGTTTCTCCTAAGGCTTTACTTCCATTCTTATTCTACCTTGAAAATCTGTTCCTTGTATTCTCTTAGATTGTTTGTTTCCCCCCCCCCTTAGTTCTTACTAGTTTATTTTAGTATTAAGCCCTAATCAGCTTAGCAATATTAAGATTGACCTACTTTGTTCTGGATTTTGTAACATGTTGGGCCAAAAGAAAGAAAGAATGTCTTGTCAAAGCATGAATACCTTCACGATATAGAAAAGAACAGCCTCTCTTTCTTGATTAAGAGGCAGAAGCATTCAGTTGTACACATAGAGGCAGGTCTGAGTCCCCTTATGGTAGTCTGGGTGCCCAGCAGTTCCTGTGACCTGTCATCTGCGAGTGCCTTCAACGTGCTAACGTACTTCCATTGGTGTGGGATGTCTGCTGGTGGGTTGCTGAAGTGCACCTTATTATGTGTTGGATGGGAGATGTTGGACACCTATTTAATCTGTTGCTGTCTACATGGTGACACCTAAATGTGTGTGATGTTAATACCGAATGCCAGCCTGAAAGAGCTCCCTCAGCAGATATAAGGCAAAAGTTATTTTATCTCCTTTGCTTTGATCCTTAACATAAGCATATATATCTGTGAGGTTTCAGGGGCTAAAAAAGATGAGGAGTCCTCCAGCACATGTCCTTCTCTCATACCTCTTCTTCCTAGAAAAATAAGAGTACCTATATTGTAAAAGCATGAGACTTTTGGTCATCATTAAAGAAGGTAAATCATATATATCTAGGTTAGTATCAGGGATAAGGAGCTAACTAGGGGGAAAAAAATGTAAATATACACGAAGCTCATGGTATCTTACGAAAGAATTTTAAACTCTTGTTTTAACTACATTTTTTCATAGGAAACAAATATTGTCTCTAATGCAACCCACTCATACCAAAGACTTTTAACACTATGTGATAAAATTTCACAGCTGGGAAAATAAAAGGAGGAAAAAAATGATTTATCTAAAAATGTATACATTGTATTAGTAAGAAAGTAATTTTGATGTTCTCAGTATGAATGGATTTAGCAGCAGTGTTCAAATACATCATAAGTTCATCATAAACTCAGTGAGACATAGATGTACATGCATGCTTTTATATCTGCAGTTAAAATGAGAACAAAGAATAGAGAGAAGCCATAACATGCCTGAGGCTCTCACATTATTAAGAATTTGAAGAGAACAAAGTGGTCTGCTGAGGACACCTGTCTGTTTCTGTGCAGAACCATAACTCTTAAATATGGGAGAGTAGATCTTAACAAATCTCAAAAGAACTTGGCTTAGTAGTGTGTAGGAGAAAAGAAGCACATGTCCATGTCATCTCACATAACATTTTACTACTAGTTGCCTTCTACAGCAAGCTTTACCTTCTATGTTGGTCAGCCTACTGCAGAACCAGGACTGAGGAAATTCTTTGCCAGCTTAAAACATCTGCAGGCAAAATCTAGTGACAGGGAGTTGTCTGAAACTCTGTTTCAGCACAAAGACCACTTGTTCAATTTTTTATTTGGGTCTTTTTCTGCTAATTTCTCACTAGAATGAGGTTCCATAACGATGCCAAATGTTGTTGGGTTTTGTTTGTTTGTTTGCTTGCTTTTGTTTTTGAAAGCATCCACACAATATACAAAATTCAGTAGAGTCAGAAAGGATGGTTCATTAAGAAACACCTTAAATGTTGACATGACGAGAATGTTGATTTTTCAAATGCATTTGTGAAGGCTTTACAAAACATTTTCTTTAATATCAAGGGAAAAATAATTTGTACACCACCCTGAAATGTAAGAGTTAAAGGTTCACTCTGAAATGTACGGGTTAAAGGTTCCACCTGGAACTTACAAGAATTAAAAGAGGGATAATAGATGAGCTCAAATACTGCTTCTTCATCTGGTTTTGCTATGCATAACCTGTATTAGATAGGTGACTGTATATAGGTAGGAGAAAGTATATTTTTATGACTTAGGTAGAAGCATCTTCTGATATATACTGACAGGTTACATTCACGTAATTTACCCTGTATAATTAGACTGTTGTGTTAAATGTACAAGAGTGGACTTTTGCTGTTGATAATGAGCAGTATACCACGTTCTGTTGTCAAATTAACAAGTGCTAAGTTTTACTGTCAAGCTTCTCACCACCATGCATAATATTTATTGCATGTATAGAGCCTTTTCCACTATGCAGTGCACAGGAGTACACACAAAATACTTTTTGGGTATGACAGGTATCAGAATCTGGAACATCAGAATTTAGTACGCTTTCTGATATATACTTAAAATATTATTGAAAGCCATTGAAGTCAATAGAAGTCTTTCCAAAGTCTACAGTAGGTACATTATCAGGTCTACTATACATATGTACAGATTATATGTATATTGTGTAAAGAACTCAACTGATTCTTAAAGTCAAACATGTCTTTCTACTTCTTGAACTATTGCAGAATTCAATGCAATCAGTCTGAAAATTCCCATTACTTTGCTGAAAAAAGAATGAGATCCTTAAATGGTAGAGATAGAATGTTATCATATCAGAGAAAAAAACTATGGCTAGTAAATTTGTAAAGGTATTTTGTATACTACATACTACAGAAGTAGATGCTCAGTCTAATTAATGTTATTGACCAATAAATTACCTCTTGAATCACTTGGGCAGCATGAAGAACATGATTTTTATCTCATCTCTGCGTGTTTTACCTACAGTCTTATCAAAATTTATACAATCATCTACGTGATATTAAATGTATGCATATTTTCCATCAAATATGTATGAATAGTAAAGGTGTTTGGAATTTACACCAAATTAGTAATACTATATACTTTAATTTTGTAATGTTTGCTCATGAGTGTATTATTCTGCTGACAAGAATTTTTATTGTTATTTATATTTGATAAATGTCTTAGGCAAGTACTCTTCTTATTCATTTGAATTTTGTTAATGTATGGATTGTAAAATGATTGCCATATGTAACTATGCACTTTTTTTTGGTACAATCTTAGCCTGTGGGTAAATATGGATAAATCAGTGTACAAATATGCACTCTTCTGGTGATAATTAATAGCTGGGGGCGGGGAGGGGAGGGAATAAATCACAGAATCACAGAACCAACCAGGTTGGAAAAGATGTCAGAGATCATCAAGTCCAAACCACTACCTAACACCACCTGACAACTAAACCATGGCTTCAAGTGTCACATCCAATCTTTTTTGAACACCTCCAGGGACAGTGACTCCACCGCCTCCCTGGGCAGCCCATTCCAATGGGCGATTACTCTTTCTTTGAAGAACTTTCTCCTCACCTTGAGACTAAACTTCCTTTGGCACACCTTGAGATTGTGTCCTCTTATTCTGTCACTGGTTGCCTGGGAGAAGAAACCAACCTGGCTACAACCTCCTTTCAGGTAGTTTTAGAGAGCAATAAGATCTCCTCTGAGCCTCCTCTTCTCCAGGCTAAACAACTCCAACTCCCTCAACCTCTCCTCATAGGGCTTGTGCTTATGACCTCTCCCCAGCTTTGTTGCCCTTCTCTGGACATGTTCAAGTATCTCAATGCCCCATCTTAAACTGAGGAGCCCAGAACTGGTACTCAAGGTGTGGTCTAAGCAGAGCTGAGTTCAGGGCCAGAATGACTTCTCTGCTCCTGCTGGCTACACTACTTCTGATACAGGCCAGGATGCCATTGGCATTCTTGGGCACTTGGGCACACTGCTGGCTCACATTCAGCCTACCGTCAACTAGTACCCCCATGTCCCTTTCTGCCTGGCCACTCTCCAGCCACTCTGACCCCAGCCTGTAGCTTTTGCCTGTAGCCAAAGTGTAGAACCCGGCACTTGGACTTGTTAAATACCGTCCTGCTGGACTCTGCCCATCTGTCCAGCCTGCCTAGGTCCCTCTGCAGGGAAGCAAATAGAAACACCAGCATATAAGTTAGTATCTACGTTCTACTAGTTTTGTACTACAGCATTTACTTCCACACTGTACACATCTATATTGCATGCTACAATAAGCCTTTTTTTTATATAAGATGTGTCACATATAACTTAACACTAAATCAAATCATTGTTAAAGGCAGGAAAAACAAGTACGAAAGCATTGTTATTTCTGAAATGTAGAAGGCCAGAGGAAGTAATTTATAATCATAGAATAATAATGTGGAAAAAAATAAGAATATGAAGCACAATTTAGAATGTTATTAATCTTCACCATGACCTAGGACTTCAGTAACGATGAGGAAAGATGATGTTTAAAATAATTTTTATAAAACATGCTATGGATCTCAAATTAAAGTAATTGGCAAAGAGTGCTAATCTGAAAGTAAAAGTAAAACTACAGTCAGAAACATGGTATATGTTTTTGGAATGAGATGGGTTATGTGGTAGCTGCCTGATGGATATATAACATAATTTTACAAAGACTGAAAAAGCAAAATTGTCTTTAAATAAGCAATTTTCTTTAAGCAATTGTCTTTAAATAAGCAATTTTTAACATGTACTTATACGAGGGAAATTTTTCAAAAATAAGCATGAATCAAATTTCCTGCAGAATTCAGTATGTATTAAGTTAGCCATGTTTTCAAAGTATAACCCACTTGAAAACTGTCAAAAAGGTAGCTTGATTTTATAATGCTTTCCTCATCTTTTTGATTCTTATTAAAGGAATCTCTATTAATGTTTATCACTGGTTTCAAAACTATTTCTAAAATATCTTCTTTTCTGAGAACACTGTGGTTATACAAGTGTGGGGTTACCTAAATTCTTATGGTTACTTAAAGCATTACCTCAACATCTAGCATATGGATATTTTTTCTAAATTTTCTGCTGGTCTGGGCAGTTGAGATTCCACAGAATAACATTTCATGTGCATTGATCCAAGGGTGTAAAACTTGTTGGTTGGTAGTTTTGGGGGTGTTTTGTTTGTTTTGTTTTGCCTTTTTTTTTTTTTTTTTTTTTTTTTTTTGGATTGGGTTGAGTTTCTTTCTTTTGGTTTGTTTGTTTTGGTTGTGTTTTTTTTTCTAGTTTTTGTTTGTTTTGTGGTTTTGTCTGTTTGTTTGTATGGTTTTTAAATGAAAGTATACCAAATGTTTATTTGGATAACTGATCTACTTGCACAGTATATCTGTATGCAGGAGATGCTGGCTGACAAAATTCTCCATAACATAAGGACCATATCCAAACTTTGTCATGCACTGGAGTCTTTCTGGTACTGAGGTAATGCCGTGTACCTAGCAAAGCATCTCTCTGCCTAGAATTTGGTTGCCTAGACTTTAGAGGTGATTGGAAGGAATGAATTTATCATCCAAAGTGCTAATATAAACCTAAAGTCCTGTCTCTGAAATATCATACCAGCTTACTAGCTCTGCCTTTCCTTTGGTTAGAAAATTAAGTTCAAGTCACTCAATAATGTAGTACAAAATATGTATGAAGATACATACTGTACCTACTATTTTGGTTTTGGTTGGTTGGTTAGTTAGAGATTTTACCTCAGAAATGGGAAACCTGAACTTATTGCTGATTTCAGGTTACTGGAATGCAAGTTCATATCTTTCAGTCTGGACAAAAGATTTATCTACACATGAATCACAGCATAACAGACTAAAAACATAATGAGTCACATGGAGATTAAACAAGAAGAAACATGACATGCTGGGGGGGGGGGAAGTTTCTAGTCACTGATTTTACAGTCTTGTCTTTACCCATGGTGTATTACTAGATTAAAAAACAACACAGGGAAAAGGAAGTAGCAACGAAGTCTGCCACTTACAAGGCATCATCATCAGTTATGTGAGAATGAAGATTATGATGGAAATGACACATTCTTCCCTCCCCCTTTTTTTTTCCCCTCCTGATTTCAGTTTCTTGTTTCACAGTTAGCAAATAAGCTAAATCCTATGAGCCAATCCAGAATTCAATACCTAGGTACAGTATGGAAACTTACAGATTTACCTATTTAGCTTAAACAAATAAAACACTGGAAAGCAAACACTGTTTAGACTAGATAGCTAGTCCAAAAAAAGAGGCAACTTTCTTGGTCACTTATTTGAACCTATGCACCTAAATTTTCTGTATAGGGATCTAAAATACTAATTTTGTTATCAGGCAGATTCAGCTCACTTTTGTGTCTTACAGCTCTGACTGCATACGTAAGATGTGATTTTTAACACATTATGCATTGTTTCTTTTTATGTCTTCTCTGAAGGACAATATCAACAGTGATATTTTCAAAGCCTCTTCTTAGATCTGAGCATGACATAAAAATCTAGAACTGTTTTATAGAATCATATTCATGCATGCACCTTCAGGAAGTAAGGAAACAGGATCTGTGTCTCTTTTTGCCTTATAATAAGATATTATAATCCATGTGTTCTAAAGGAAAGCCCATTTTAGCTATGCAGTGCTTTCCTACTTATGAATTGCATGTGTGATTTTTACCTGAAGAGCATATTACATTGCTTTTTTAAATGTAAGTGTATAAATGTGTTTACATACTGATACACCTGTACATATAAAATCCTGGGAAACAGATCTGATAGTTATTGAACGATCCCTAGTTATTCAACAGTGTTTACTCTAAAGTAGCTCAGTAGGTTCTAGAAAAAAATTACACAGAAGTCTCTCAGTTCTACTGAGTTTTCCTTGAGTGTTTCTATATCTTACACTATGTTGCCATTGATAGCAAAAGACTTAGCAGGAAGCTTTACTTTTCTCTTGCTGTTAGTACCTTGAAGCGGCAATTGTGAGACTCTCAGACATCATTCAGGCTTCCTGACACCCAAGCATCCCACACAAATGAGTAAAGTATGCCATGCATTCATTCACACTTCTGTTTGGATTTCCCACACAGGAATATGGGATTCATGTTTGACATGGCTACACAAGTCAAATATGTGTTGCATGTATGTTACTGAAGATGTATTCAGTTTTTATTTTTTTTTAAATAATATTTGCAATTTTAGAAGTTGTTTCTCTGCAAGAATATTTTTTTCACTCTATAGCCCTCCAGAATGCATCAAGTCTCTTATCACAAGGAAATTGAATATATGTTTTTAAAAAACTCTGTTGCTTAGAAGGGGGTGTCATCAAACCGTATTTAGATATTCTAGGAAACAGCCTGATTTTCTTTGATGATAATGCCACTGGACACTGTAAATGCATCTTGGACAGTAGTGACAGGAAAGTTTATGCATTTTTGTATTATTGTGGCATAGAGCTATTTCTATATTAAATTTATTTCCATGATTTTAAAATCAAACCCTTCATTCTGAAAATAGTCAATGCTCTTCTGACGAGTGTGGTAGTAGAAAGGGTAATTTTAGAATAGCAAAATATCTGTTTGAAAGGTAAGGTTTTCTGCTGTATTCCTTTACTTTCTACCTCCTCTTTACTTCTTTTGCCATTTACAAGCTAGCTATTATTTTTTCCGTTGTGCAGCTTGTGCATCTCCTGTGTGATAGCTTGCGTTTTCTGGTGTCAGTTCAGCATTTTCAAAAGCCAGGCGAGTTAAATGGCTTGTGCATGTACAGTTCTGTTTTACCACAGAACAAAGCTACTCATTTTTGCAGGTAATTTAGCAGAAGTGTTGACACACCTTTAGATAGTTCTTGAAGCCAAAACTCACCAATAGTACTGTTAGTCTTTTCATGAAGCAGAAGAGTGATGGATCACAGTTGTTTAAAATGATCCCAGATAAGTATCGTTTCAATGCAAAAACCTATGATCCCTTAACATGCTCAGTTGTTTGCCTAGTCAATGCTTATTAGAAATGAAAGAGATCAGTTTTAGTGTTACAGCTTTATGTATATTTTCCCCCAGTAACACTGACTTTGTTATTGAAAGCATTCAAAAAAGCCACAGCTAGCCTGTCAGACAGACTGCATCTTGGTATGTGTACACTCACAGAAATACTTACCTTGAAAATCTATGGTTACTCTGCTTCAAGATGTACAAATTATATATTCCATAGCTCTAACAACACCACCCCCTCCCTTTTTTTAAATCTATTTTCTTTTTTTTTTTTTTAATTTTAATTTTTCTTCGACATCTTTGAGAGCATTTCAAAGAAATAATGCTCATTATAAATTGCAGACAGCTTTACAGGTCAGCTTCTGCAGCTTCTGCAGAGCTCCTTGCAGGGATGCCATCGTGGTGAATGACTCATACAAGATTGTTTGATTTTGATTTTAAAAAGCAATACCAGAAACACATGTGACACAATGCTGGTCTGCTTAGCTGGTCTTACTAATTTACAAAATGGACAGACACTGTGATAGGCATGTAGATTTAAAGCCAGAACAACTTTACAAATATCTAACATGACTTATAGCATGTCAACAAAGAATTTCATCCTCTCATTTATGTGTTGTATGTTTAATGAGGTGATTCTATTAGACCAGAAATTGTAATATAGCATCAGGAATTCATATCCCAAGTTGTCATTTCACAATATCATATGTTTTATTCTTATAGAATACAGTCATAACGGATGGCTGAAGAAAATATCTACAGCACTTAAGACATTTTTTTGCTTTCTTTAATTGAGAAAATGTAAAGAATCACCAACGTTTTTAAGCATAGCACTTTTGCTTTTAAAAATAATTACAGATGGTAACCACTTCAGTGGGCATAAACTGTTCCAAGTCCAGGGCCATAGTGGACCTGTCTCTCCCTCCTGTCTGTATGGGAAGCTCACTAAATTAAAAAAACAAACAAACAAAAAACCAAAACGCCAAAAAACTGACATGTGCAGATAACATGAATTCTCTGTAATACCTCAGACAGAAAAAAACCCCAACCAAACCAACAAAACCCCAAGCAAATAAATCAACAAAAAATACACCAGCCTGTAGAAATTCTTCAGTATCTGCCTATTACAAAGGTGATTCTGCATTATAGACTCATTTATCAGCTAATACATAGACAAAACTATTGTCATCTGAAATTATATTCAGCAGTAATTGCAGGTAACCTTGAGCACTGAAATAGATTTGAAGTACTCACAGGGCTTCTTTTGGGGTCACAGTGGTAACGACCACACTTTGTTAAGATGTTCCAGCTAAAGTTGCTAAATTGTTATTCTCCCCTGTCAGATGCCTCCTGCTGTATTTATTTTGAAGACTATCAGCCAAACAGTGATGCAAAATGACTAGGTACTTTCTGACTATATCTTTTTCTCAAGGTACACACAGCTTTTCCAAATTGTGCTGTCCCAGGAAATTTTTGCTCATAAGATTGAGAACAACCTGGTGTAGTTTTGTATTTTTTCCTAAGTTCCCTAGGACTTTATGTAAAAAGCTGCTGGTTTTAGAGAAAACTCAGATAAATTGAAGTTACCTTTCCTTGTCTATGCTAAGCTAAGATAGCAGAAGAACAAACAGTCATGCATGGCTGACACCAAAGCAGACTGCAGATCTATTTTATATGTACCACGTGGATGGCATTCTTAAGAAGCTGTTAATTCTTTTAGTCCTATAGTACTGCTGAAGTCCATGAGTCTTTCTATCTTCCTGCATATATTCCATGCACTAGCCTGATAGCAACTGTTACCCTGCTGCAGTTTTGCCTTATACAGACAGGCATTTTTCTTGGAAATTTTTCATGGTTTTCAGAAAGTAGATTTTCTTTATTTTTTTTTTTCTTTAGCCTTGAATGGACTTTTATATCTGTAACAGATTAAAGTGAAAAAAACCCCGTCAACCTATTTCCCCCAATACAGATGTGAGGGAAAAGCAACATGCAAACAAGTGCTCCAGGTTGAGACAAAGAGAGAGGATAACAGTTTACTGAATTATTGAGATAATAATATTACAAATGCACAAATACCTTAGCCTATTTGCAAAAGAAAAAAAACAAAACCCACAACCCACATCAGAAAGCAGCAGCAAGCAGAAACAAGTGATCTAAAAACTGAAACCAGGAGCTACTCCTTCCCTGTCCTACTGTGTCTCAGTGGAAGAGAACCAACACCCTAAACCTGGAACCCAAAACCAGCTACCAGAAGAAGAATCCTTTCATATTGCAATGTGACCTTCAAGCCCCATAGTACTTCGCTCCAGCCAGCACCTTTCTTTTGATGCCAGCATGATGGCAGCATGGCATGAATAACAATACCAAACATCCAACTTAACCCATGACAATATTCTACCATACAATTATGACAGAAAATACCTCCTGATGATGATGTCACTATGGGGACTGGCTACAAGACTTGGGGCTGTTCAGCCTGGAGAAAAGAAGGCTTTGGGGAGACCTTATAGCATCCGTCCAGTACCTGAAGGGAGCCTACAGGAAAGCCAGAAAGGGACTTTTTACAAAGGCTTGTTGTGATCGGATGAGAAAGAATGGATTGAAGCTGGAATAGGGTCAATTAATCAGATACTGGAAAGAAATTCTTTACAGTAAGGGTGGCGAGACACTGTTAACAGGTTGCCTAGGGAGATCATGGATGTCCCTTCCGTGGAGGTGTTAGAGAATAGAATGAATAGAATAGAATAGAATAGAATAGAATAGAATAGAATAGAATAGAATAGAATAGAATAGAATAGAATAGAATAGAATAGAATAGAATAGAATAGAATAGAATAGAATAGACCAGGTTGGAAGAGACCTTCAAGATCATCATGTACAACCTATCATTCAACATCACCTAATCAACTAAACCATGCAACCACAAGGCCAGCCTGGTGAGGACTTGAGAAATCTGGTCTAGTAGAGAGTGTCCCTGCCCATGGTGGGGGGTTGGAACTAGATGATCTTTAAGGTCCCTTCCTGTATGAAAGCTCATAGAGCATTTTTTATGGAAACAGAAATCTTACAAAGATAACATCAAAGCCATAGTGAGTTCCTGCAAGTGACACACCAAAATAATTTCTACTTGTACCTATCAGGTAGAAAATGAGTGCACTACAACTCAAGCAGTCAACTGCTAGAAGTATAGTGATTCTAGTAATAGCATTGACGATGATGCAGTTTTCTGTCTGGTATTTTCAACAGCATGCAAAAGAGGTGCACAATACTTTATATATGTGTAATGCTGTCCAGGTGGTAGTTACTAGATGCAGTAAAAGATAATACTCTTCTGGCAGTTTTCTTCCTCATAAACCATTTACTGTTCAAAGACTGAAAATAAAAGAAAGTCTGTTAAAAGAGGGAAGAGTTGGAGTAAAGATATCCTGAAAACATGTTATCCCCTGCTTGATGTTATTGATGACAGTTTCTGCAAATATGTAAGGAGGTTCAAGGGGGATTCAGAAATTATCTTCTCGTTCCAGCTTTTTTGTTTGGTTGTGGGTTTTTTTGTGTGTGTGGGTGCTGACTGAGTTGACTGGTTGTGGAGGGAATTAATACATTCTGCTAAGTGACAACATGTGATTGACTTAATCAGTTGTAATTTGACATCTGAAAGTTAGACATCTGAAATCTGAGCCAGGCATTTCAGGATCCCTTTATAGTTAATGGAGAAAAATAGGCTCCTCCAGGGATATTTGTCTGTTCTATCTTACGATGAGATTAATGACTCTCTAGAGGTACTTGTTCCTTTCCATTAGCTATAAAGGGAACAACCATTGTGATAGTACTCCCTAGGATAGTGGGGATATTTTACTTTAACCAGACATTCTCCTTGGAGAGGAAAACTTGCTATCATTTTTTTCTCAAGGCACAGTATACTCAGGCTCATGCTCCACTAAATGCCCACAAAATCTATTTGTGCAAGGGAACTGGAAAAAAAGTTTCATTGTGGTAAACCACGTATATATATATAAAAATACAGCAATTTTATTCCAGCACAGGTCATACCTGGAATTAAAAAAAAGAATTAAATTGTTTTCAATGAAAGTTTGACCTTTACATACAGAAATAAGGGAAGGTTAAGATATGGAAAATTGGACATAATGGTCTGACCGCTTCTTGCACTCTGAGACTTCACACAGTTTAATCAAGTAGATTTTTATTTTTTGGGGGGGGGGGGAGGGAGGCATGCTTACTAATGAAACATTAATGTATTTGCATCATTTGGCATTAACAAATGTAAACATACCCTACTTGTACTTTTAATTACTGTACTCCAGGTTTGTTCCAGAAGATGTGTGCCTGTGCTATTATGACACTATCTGCCAACACACCTAACATGCTTTCTTTTTCAGAGGGCTCTTGCAGAACTATGCAATAGCTCATCAGGGTGATGCAGTGATGAACCTACTAGGCTCCAGGGTGCATCAGGCCAATCCCCAGGCCAAGCAAACTTTTATCTGTTTGTAACCAGCCATAGACTCATCCTTCAGATGTTGCTGGGTTCACGTCTGCTAGTGCTCCTAAATATGAAATTGAATTCCTGAATTTAGCTCACTGTAGCCTGAGAACAGAGTCAAAAGCCATTCTTTATACCTCACACTTTAGTTACAAATTTTTCCCGATAGCCTCAACTTGTGTCTTGATAATACGCTTCAGAGGCATGGCACAATTAAGCAACTCAAAACTGTCCTAAAGCACTTAGCATCCAATGTGACCTCCACCTTCTTCTAAAACAGAGATGATCCCTCCTCTTAACAGAGGAAATAGCTTGATGCTTAGAATAAAGAACTCAGGAACAGAAAATTAAAAATCAAATTAAACAAACTCACATATTTACTTCATCAGTCTGAGGAGTTCAGACTTTAAGAACTCATTTTCAAGGAGAATTTTCTGAACATTAGCTAGCTCATGAGTCTGAGGGGTAAAGCGAATGAAATGCACACATCAGGGATCAGAAATAGGTTATAATGCAGTCTGCACCTGCTTCCTGATGCCCTTCTTACTGAGGACATCCAAACCTCATCGAGGAGTGGACTGTACTGGGTGAATTGTTTCGGCAGCTCATAGCCAGATCCCTGGGACTCTTTAAGCCCAGGGCTACCTCCTTGTCACACAGTAGGAGAAATCTAAGGTTAAATTGGAGACGTGTTTTGTCACTCAGCTGGCAACTTCCAGCTTTGTGATGGGAGTGACTGTGGCTCATTGCCTCCAAGGCTTCTCTAGACGAAATACCATAAATGTTAAGGAAATATCGAGGGTAGTCAATGTCAAATTCTCCTCACACACTGAAAAAAAAACCCCAAACAACAAAACCTCAAACACTTTATGTGAGATATGGGTACAACAAAATAGAGATGCTTCTGCAGGTGACATAGTTGTCTTATTTTTAAATAATGTTAATATAGATGGATTTTATGCCTTTTGCATAAATATTCCTCCTATTAAAACATGAAATGTACACCTTTGTAAAGATTATGTAGGATATTACAAAAGGAAATGAGCTGCACCTAAAGAGTGTCTGTCAATGGGTCCATATCCAAGTGGAGGCCAGTAAGAAGTGGAGTCCCTCAGGGATCAGTACTGGGACAAGTCTTGTTTAACATCTTTGTTGGTGACATGGACAGTGACACTGAGTGCACCCTTGGGAAGTTTGAAGATGACAACAAGCTGTGTGGTGCAGCAAACACACTGGAGGGAAGGGATGCCATCCAGAGGGACCTTGACAGGCTGGAGAGTTGGGCCCAAGCCAACCTCATGAAGTTCAAGAAGAGCAAGTGTAGGGTTCTACACCTGGCAATCTCAAGCACTGTTACATGCTGGGCAGTGATTAGCTTGAGAGCAGCCCTGAAGAAAAGGACCTGGGGGTGCTTGTAGATGAGAAGCTCAATGTGAGCCAGCAGTGTGCATTTGTAACCCAGAAAGCAAATCACATCCTGGGCTGCATTAACAGAAGCATGAGGAGCAGGTGAAAGGAGGTGATTCTTCCCCTCTATTCCACTCCGATGAGACCCCACCGTGATTAGCATGTGTATCAAGTTTTATAAAAGTGCAAGTCACTGAGGTCCTGATAATCTGTGTCTAGAGGAAGGATGAGTTAACAGCATCCATTAAGGTGAAATAAAATACACATGTTATTTTAATATACAGCATAGGCATGATTAAACATTCTCTGAAAAATCAATAATAAAATTAACTAAATTAAGAACTTCTTATTCTGACCAATAATGCAATTTCATTCAGAAAAAACAGAGTGCTACACATATTCAAATAATAAAGTGGGCCATTGTTATCCAATTTAGGAATGCTGTATAAACCTTTAAAATATTCTGCTTTACCAAGGTTTTAAAATAAAATTTCAATTTAATTGATTCTCTTTATGTTACAGAAAGACAAAATTTTGCTGATAAAAGGGATCTGCATTGGAGAGAGACACTGATCCAGACAATCCTTTTATCCTGCTGCTACTACTGGCATCATCATGTTGAAAGTGTGTTTCTTTTATTTTCTTTTTTTCCCCCTGTTTCTTTTTTTTTGTTTGGTTTTGGTTTTGTTTAATTTGAATTTATTTGAATTATTAAGGGTCTGGATTACTCCAATTCATTTAGAAGAAGCTTAGGTCCATTATTCTGATTTATCACTCACGGAGCAGGGTCTGTAGATGTCTAATCTAGTAGTTATCACACTGTCTTCCCTGGCCTCTATTAACACAAGTAGAGCTGGGTTTTAAAAGGGGGATGAAGCAATAAACATTCTTTTTAATCTGCTTGGTCTGAATTTTGCACTGTGTAAGGCAAAGGGGAGGGGTGGGGAAGGGGGATGGAAGAGAGAGAAGGAAAGGAAAAAAAAGGGAAAAAATAATTTCATCTGTTCAGAGAGTGATTGCTTGGGAGTTTTTGAACCTACTTTGAGATAGTAAACACTTTATTTGATAGCATATAATAGATTTTTAAGAGTAATTCAGTATTTCTACTACTGTGGCAGTGAATAGTCACAAAATATTTTGCAGCTTTCTGGCACCTGCGTGAAGCTGTGACTTATGAATATGCTAATGGGACTGCAACCAGAGCTGGCTCGAGTTCAACACTTGCACACAATTAGCGCTCAGGCTACCAGTGCTGCTAGGAAGCTGAATACCAAAAGTAATGTTTAGATTGAGCAATTTAGCAAAATACACTTTATAACAGAGCCTTTAAAAATAACTAAGCTATCCTGTGCAAACATAGGGAAGTTTTTAATTTTAAGTTATTTTCCCTAAAATTCTAGAAGGTAATTATTCTGTTTAAGAACCTGGCATTGCAAAAGTTGATCATTGTAGCACATTATTTATTTCAATGGAAAAAACATACAAACAAACAAAAACCCAAACACACACACAGAAAACCCCACAACAAGACCCAACAACATACTGTCTGCTTCACTTGTTAATGTTTAGACAACTTCGCCTCCATAATATCCATAGGACTGTTAGCCTTGAATGCTGAAAAGCATCTCCTTGAAGTGCATACAAAAATGTCTTCTGTATAACCTAGGGAACTTATGCCTTCAGTGTCAGTAGAAGCAGTCTACAAGCCAGGTATATGAACTAGGCATCAAGAACATAAGCAACTCTTTCCCATTTACTGTGCATTTCTAAAGTTAAAACATTAAAAAACATGACCTTAGGCTTAGAAATATAACTATCTCAAAAGTTTAAGTTACCATGATTTAATGTGCCTATCCATATTTAGACTTTAAAACTAAAAGTTTTGACAGATAAACACCACTAGATTATACTTTGCTTTTAAATGAGAGGTAAAAATATTCTGTACCTGCTATTTTTAATATGTGACCTAGATACAGACATTTGAAACTAACTCAGTTTACGCAACTGGACAGACCCTTAGACTAAGAGTATTTAGAAAGCAATTAATGTATATTTTTAAACTTGTCAGATAGCTTTGAAGAAAAGCCATACCTATTTTTGTGTCACACAAAATTATTTGTTTTATTTGATTTTGATTATGCTACTATAGATGAAAAATTAATGTGACTTAACCCAGACAATGAGAACTGATAGCAAAATATTTTCTAAGTGCTGCTTGCTTCTGACAGGCAACTCATAAACAGAAAACACGCATACACAAAGAACTCTTAACAATTCTTAAAGATTTGAGTTCTGCATGTCTTTTGCACCCAAGCAAGCTTTGTATCAGATATGTCACACTCAAAAAGCAGCAATATGAGCTTCCTGTTTCACTGAAAATGTATCAGAAATGAAAACTGTTTTACAGAACAATGTATTACTAGATATGTTGAGAAGCGATGTTTGTGCTTCCAGTTTAGTATTTTTCTCCAAATTACACAAAACAGCAGTTTTCAGGCTTATATTTCTCAGGCTCAAATCCTTTTTGATACATGTTCTTTCTAAAACCTGATTTACTGTCTTCAGTTCTACTTCTATTCCATGTCAGATGATTTATTTCAGTATGCAACAGCATAAAAAAAAAACCAAAACACACCAAACATTGCTTCTAACAAATGCTTTGAGACAAACTTTATTATGTGGATTTAGTCATTACTAATAACAAAAATATTCATAATATATAAACTCGGTTTTGTGTCTTTCCCATAACTGTTTATTTCCCGGTCTGTTTTCCTCAGTTTTAAACTTGAATATATTTAGAGTGTCAAGAAGGGCAGCACATTTGGTTTATTTCTTCCAGAAGCCACAAGTCAGAAAACATTCTCCATAACCCCTTTTAAGTTGCAGGGTTCCCACTTCAAACAGATCTGTATAACAGCAGATGCTTTGTGTTAATGGAAGTAAGCATTTTCATTCTTGGTCAATCTGCCCTGAGAAGGTGCTGTTTCAGTAATTGCTTTATTATGATGTGTAGGTATAACCCCGACACTTGCAGGTATTGAAAGCGTAAGGATCTGAAATGTGGTGCCCTTGGTAGCAGTGTATTAAGAGTGACACATAGCTTTAATAGTTTGCACTTATACATAGTAGCGTAAAATAACAAGTTTTGGATAGTATAGGGAAAAAATAAGTAGTCACAAGGAACAATGTCTTATCTTTTTGCAAAACTTTAAACATTTTTTTTACCCAAAGTGGGAAAAAAACCCCAACAACAAACACAAATCACATGGTATCCATCAGTATGACGACTGGTAAGCTCATGGGTATTCCCCCTTCTTTATCCATATGCAAGAGAAGAAGCATGAGGTTTTGAGGAACTGTCTTTAGAAGAAGCACTGTTGTGGTTTTCTTCTTGAATTAAGAAGTTTTGTAAATTGGTTTGTCAGATTGTTTGTCTCTCAGATCTCTTATGTCACCAGAAGAATTAGGTTAAAAAGGGTTTAATACCTCATTTACAGTTAACAGTAGTAGTACCCAAGCCAATATTACTTAGCCCTATAGGCAAGTAGTTAAAGCACATATGCTCATACAAAAATAGTGATATCATAGATATGTCATAAAAATTACCATCTCAGGACTGACACCTCTATAGGAGAAAGATGTTTTTCATGACAGTTCCATGGACTTCTATTTTCTTCCCTGAACTTTAATATTCATTATCACAATGGTATGGAGAGCTCAAAGGTAACTTGCACAACCACAAATGTAAGAACAAAGGAGGTGAATCAAAGACAGCAGCAAAATGCCTTTCAACCTCAAATACATTCCTTAGAACTGGTATAACCTTGAGCTCTGCCAAAGATCTAAGCATTCACCCACTTTATCTCTCTCAGATGTATTGCTTTTAGCTGTTGTTGGCTTTTGCTTTGTTTTGCTTATAAACCCAAGTGGGATTTATTCCCCCAAATTATACCACTGACGAACAGGTGGAAATAAATGTCATTAAATAGGGCCTGAAGTAAACAAGTATGATCCAGTTCTCAGGATAGATTCATGTGAGCTCCCATGTGTGAAATATATACCATGAGGCTCACTTAAGATAAAGTTTCAAACACTGTCACAAAAAGTACAGTCTCTAGTTGAGAAAGCTAGTGAAATGTTTTTCCCATGCAGTCTCACAAACAAGTGAAAATAGAGGTTTTTCTTCTAACTAGAGTTAAAAACTAAAAAAAAAAAACCAAAACACCCAAACAAAAGAGAAAACAAATCGACAACAACAACCAACCAACCAAGCAACCAAAACCTCTGAGAAGCAATGGCACCTCTGTTTTCTACAGCTAAATGAAGGGATACATAAATATATCCTGGCTTCTAGTAAAAAAGATTAGCAATATTTTTTATAATTCTCAGGTTAAGTTTACAATCTAAGGGCATAGGTCATGGAAGCATCTCTATTTATCTTTAGAATTCTATCTTGTAAAGAATTCTAATATTCTTTTGTCATCTTTCTCTCCAGTATTATCATTTTCAGAACTGACTACAAATAAAACTCAGAAATTAGATAAGAATTACCATCTCAGGCAATTTCAATCTACTTAGAAGACATTATTACATGTCAAACCATTGATTCCATGTTGTTTGGACTGTTAGCACTGTATTCTTTAAAGTAGAAAAATGATCATGTACTTGTAAGGAAAAAAAAAAAAAAGGATGAATTGTCAATCTAGTGCTAACATTCTTTTTTGCCTTTCTCTCTTAAAGGAAAAAAAAAACAGCTATATTGTCTAAAACTGATAAGTAAAGAATAAATTCTACCTTACCATTAGTTTGTAAAATTTGTACTAGGTGTTTATGATTGCACTTTTTACATATTGCTCTGTTCCTCCATTATTTATGTACTATGCCAGAACACATGAAACTAGGCAAGCCTATTTTTGTATGTGAATCTATCCCTGAAAACCTGGCTGGAATCCTAAAGCTTGTGTAAAATTAAGGAAATAGCTCAACCTTGAATAGGCTGAACACGTTGCAATGAGACAAGAAATTTCCCCTTATGTTAGGCTCTCTGTTTGCCATTTTGCTGTAGATAGTGGCATTAACTTTATGCTTGTAATGTCTTCTTACAGTACTTGCAACAGTAACTTTAGAAGCTATAGTTGCATATAATATATATATATTAGGATATATACATATTAGATAGAAGGGAGGGTTTTTTTGTTAATTTTATACAATATTCTTCACAAATTTTTAATTCCATTATTCTGCAATCATTTTGATATGTTGTAGGAAATTTCCCTAGAAAGACTGAGGGTCAAATACAATTTCATGCACCTGACTTTAAATACATGTATATCCAGAGACCATTCCTATGATGAAGAGCTTGTAGTTTTCATTGGCAACTGAATGTATTTCAATTAGTATTGAATAGATGTAAATATTAAACAGCCTAGATATTTAACATTAATTTTCATTATATAAAATGGAGCTTTTCATCCAGAACAATTCCAATAACCCCACCCAGACTGCAAATCATCTTCAATTAATTTGCTTTCATGTAGTTTAATGATTAAAATTGCTCAGAAGTAAGAACTGTTGAAGGATCACATAACATCAGAAGTCTACAGTGAAGAATTGGTGGGCACTGTGGCCCCACTACAGTTGAAACAGAAGAGGGACATTCAAAATGATTGAAGACAGGCCAACTCACTACCCTACGGTCAGTATGGAAACTGGTATGAGTATTTGAAAATAGAAAGCAGGACAGTAAAATTCCTGCTCACTATTTCTTACTTTTCTTGTTGATAGTATCTAGGGCACAAGCCCTTTGAAGAGAGGTTGAGGGAGCTGAGGTTTTTTAGCCTGGAGAAGAGGAGGCTCAGGGGAGACCTTATTGCTGTCTACAACTACCTGAAAGGAGGTTGTAGACAGGGGGAGGTTGATCTCTTCTCCCAGGCAACCAGCAGCAGAACAAGGAGACACAGTCTCAAGCTGCACCAGAGGAAGTTTAGGCTACAGGTGAGAAGAAAGTTCTTCAAAGAAAGAGTAATTGACCATTGGAATGGGCTGCCCAGGGAGATGGTGGAGTCACTGTCCTTGGAGGTATTAAAAAAATGATTAGATGTGGCACTTGGAGCCATGGTTTAGTTGTCAGGTGGTGTTAGGTAATAGGTTGGACTTGATGATCTCTGAGGTCTTTTCCAACCCGACTGATTCTGTGATTCTGTGATCTTAATGAAGCAGGCTTGTCAGTGATTGGTAGGCAATATGGTTGCTCTCGGTTTGCAAAATTCTCTAATACTCTCTTAGAAGTTTCTGAATTCTTATACAATCCCTATTCAATAGCCCAAGATGTGCAAATATACACCCCATTCCATGCTGTAAAAATATCAGTCTTCATGTTATTATTCAAACTGTGAACTGAAAAAATCCACCATATTATAATAGACAATCAAAGGAATCAGAGGAAACCCAGGGCAGAATAGCGTGCATGGAGCACACTTGACTCTATGATTATTGCTGATAAAACAATCCCATGTTTTTTGCCATCATACCTTTTCCACATGATGCCAATTGGAGAGATCATTAATTAAAAATGATAATTCTTGCATGGCAGTTTCCTCCTCTGAAGATCCTAAAGGAGAAGAAACATCTTCAAATGGATGTACTTGTGATCAAATTACTCACTATGTGAGTTTGGCCTCTGTGAATGAGAACCTAGGTGATGAAGTAAAAGGAAGGAGATAGAAGCAGGGAAAGATCAGATAGCATAATGCCTTAAAAACAAACAAATACACAAAAACCCCCAGTGTATACTAGGATATTAGTGTTCTTGCAATACTTTGCCACATAACTTTCAATAGCAGATCTAATTTCATATCTAGTCCTGACACTATATGCTTGATTTCTTACTTTTTTAGACCAAGTATTTAGTGTTATTATGGAATACAATATTCAAAGGTAATGGGAAAATTCAGTTAAAGACAATAATGTTTTATATGGTAATCCTGGAATTACTGATTCTGCAATCAAAATGTGAGGAATATTTATCAGAAGAGTTCATGAGGGCAGAGATTCCCTTGAGGTTTTTAAATTTGCACTAACAGTTGTGTCTCTTTTTCTTTTCTTCCCCCCACCCCCAGCAAAATAGGTAAATAGAAATCGAAAGCACATAAATCTACAGTGGTTTTCTTGACCACATGGTGGTCTGTTTAGTAGGAAAAACATTCGGTTTTCTTGTTGGCTTGCCATTTCTAATAGAAATACGGCTGCATACTATCAAATGAAGATCTGGGATCTTCCAAGCATTTTTCTTTTAACTGTTATGTTGCCATTCTATAGCTTTCAAAGTCAGCATATCTGTGACACTGTACTGGCTTAAGGTACAGTATTGTATTAAAGTACATTTATTACATTAAAGTAATGTGTTATTCCTATGAGGTCCACAGCATAAAGTTTACATTTCTCATTACACTTTGCTATGGTTTAAGCTTTCTCTATGATACTCTAAAAAGATGGATGTGTTGGCTTTATGCTTTTCAGTTGCTTTGGGTTTGGATAAAAAGGGGGATTTACTTTTGGGGGTTTTGTTTGGAGCTTTTTTGTTATTTAATTTATTTCTTTGTGCTTTTGTTTGGTTTGGGTTTTAAACCTAATTACCATATAGCTGCAACAAATGCATGAAGCCATTGATATGAATAGAACGGAACGGAACAGAATAGAATAGAATAGAATAGAATAGAATAGAATAGAATAGAATAGAATAGAATAGAATAGAATAGAATAGAATAGAATAGACCAGGTTGGAAGAGACCTTTAAGATCATCGAGTCCAACCTATCATCCACCACTATCTAATCAACTAAACTATGGCACCAAGCACCTCATCCAGTCTCTTCCTAAACACCTCCAGTGATGGTGACTCCACCACCTCCCTGGGCAGAACATTCCAATGGGCAATCAGTCTTTCTTTGAAGAACTTCTTCCTAACATTCAGCCTAAACCTCCCTGGCACAGCTTGAGACTGTGTAGTCTTGTTCTGGTGCTGGTTGCCTGGGAGAAGAGACCAACACCCACCTGGCTACAACCTCCTTTCAGGTAGTTGTAGACAGCAATAAGGTCTCCCCTGAGCCTCCTCTTCTCCAGGCTAAGCAACCCCAGCCCCCTCAGCCTCTCCTCATAGGGCTTGTGCTCCATACACCTCCTAGCTTTGTTGCCCTTCTCTGGACATATACCATGGGAATACTCAAGAATTCATGATCATTGGACTTCTAGCAGGAGCAAATCTAAGATTTATTTCGCTTATAATCTTTAATTGTAAAGATAATAACTGTGCAAACTGATTACATGACCTATGTTGTATGAACACACCACTTCATAACAAAATGAAAATAACTTTTCCTGAGTATATATGTGTGCAAAATGTGTTAATGAAAGTTACATAAAAATAGCAAACTATAGTATAATCCATTTCTACCATTGGTGGGAAAACAGAATTTATAGAGAGCTACCAATATCAATCTTGTGCAGAGTCAAAATGAATTATTCAGAGTAGAATACAAAAACAGTCTTGCCAGATCCAGCAGCAGGTCAGGCAGGTCAGATCCACCAGAATTTTCACATGTGCAGTAGTATTGGTAGACAAAAGTGTAGAAGAACATATACAAGCAGGTAGTAATACATTTCAGAATAATATTTTACCACTAATCATGCTATGCATGCTTTGAAAAATGGAGTATGTCTGTGTTTAAACCTCCCAAAGCAACTTAATTCTGTGATTTCTTTTAAAATATTTAAGTAGAACCATGTAAGCTTTTATCATCTGTAAAAGTCTTGAGGTAGTACATTCCAGAACCTTAATATGCATTACACTGCCTGCAGAGATGTTCCCTCTTTTCTTCTTCTGAATATGCAAACTGCTAGTTTTATTTGGTGTCTGCTAGCTTTTGCTTTAGAAGGAATGGTACACAACAGCTCACTCAGAGCTTCTTCATGCCATACACCTTAAAGACTATTATCACAATCTCACCTTACTCAGCCTCTTCACAGGCTGAGATGTCCTAACCTATCTCTTCATTCTTCACACTAAATCTTTAGTGATCCTAGTGATGGACACAACAATCACTGTCTAGTCTGGACAGCCACCACACAACTATCCTCACAGGCAGAGCATAGTTACTTAGGTATGGTTTAGAATACCACCTCCACCACCCTTCCCTGCCTACCACTCCCCCCATCCATATCCCTTCCCTCTTATAAAAATATTAGCTTCTAGAAAGTGTTGCCCTGGAAAATGTGACATTTTTGTGTGCTCATAGAGCATACATATAAATAGCTTTTAAATCCTGTGATCTTGATGTGTGAAGCAGCAAGATATGGATGGACATCTGTTACAAGCAGTTTAAATGAACATGCATGAGCTGCAAGTAATGCATCAGAAGACTGGGAAGTAAGAATATTTTTACAGAAGAGAATCTTGAAGAGTGAGTTGTCCAAGACCAATGCCTAATAACACAGGTTATTTCTGGGGAGCAGACTGTAGCAGCTGCCAGGGATATTCTAGGAGAACCAGAATTATGCTGAATGCTGCAGAGTCTCCATGCCAAGAAATACTTTTTCTTTCTTACTTCCACAGTACTGTTTGTTGAATTTCCTTGAGTCAAATCTCAGGTACATGATACAAAAAAGGCAAGACTTCAGCCCACAACTATAAACAATAAAAATGAGAGAGAGAGAGCTAAGAGCTTGACTTTGACTTAGTTTGCTGAATATTTAATGTCAGGCAAAGTACAGTATTTGCACAGACTGTCAGTAAAATAGCATAAATGGACAGATAGAAATACATCCTAAATTTGAAAGATAACATAAATTATGTTTCAAACAGGCAGGCTTAGAAGACTTTGACAGGGAATCTGTTTCAAACACCCTGTCAGCTTCTACTGAAATCACTTTTACAGTGTCTCTGAGCCTTAGACTTTCAGTTTTGCAGTTCATACTCAGAAAATACGTTGATTACTCTGTGGAAATCAGTGAGTCTTCTACTCATACTTAATGTGGTTCTAGGTGAGTAAAATAGCTGAACAAGATCTCTCAAGTAGGCAAATATTTTTTTCTGCTGACAATATTTGGCAAGAGAAATTTTGCTGGATTAAGTCTACTAGTATACTGCACTAGGGACAAAAATGTATGGCTTCAAAATAAACTCAGGCCCTGTGGTAGTGTCCAAAAACTGTTGTGTCATTGTTTGTGCTGAAAGAACGTGGCATGTCTCTTTCGGCAGGCATACAATGGATTTTACACAGAATTTGGGGGTGGGGAAGGGTGGCATTCTGAAGGATAGGAAAAAAATAGTCATACTCCATGATCTGCCTAGTGGATGAGGGAAAGGCTGTGATATTTAGTAAAGCCTTTTACACTGTCTCCTACAGCACTCTACTAGAGAAACTTATGGCCCATGACATAGAGATGTGGACTCTGCTGGATTAAAAAATGGCTGGATAGCCAAGCCCAAAGAATAGTGATAAACAAAGTTAAATCCAACTGGTGGCTGGTCACAAGTGGTGTCCCCTACCACTCAGTAATTGGGCCAGTTCTATTTAATATCTTTATTAGTGGTTTGGATGAGGGCACCATCAGCACGTTTACAAATGACACTAAAATTGAGCAGGATTGTTGACCTGCTTGATGGTAGGAAGTACCTGAAGATAGTTTTGCACAGGTTAAACTGATGGGCTGAGGCCAATGGGATAAGGTTTAACAAGATCAAGTGCTGGATCCTGCACTTTGCTCACAACAATCTCAAACAATTCTACAGGTTTGGGAAAAAGTGGATGGAAAGCAGCCCAGTGGAAAAAGATCAAGGGCTGCTGGTGGACAGTTGGCTGAACATGAGCCAACAGTGTGACCAAGAAGACCAACAGCATTGTATCAATGCTGGTCTGTATCAAAAACAGTGTGTCCAGCAGGAGCGGGGAACTGATTATGCCCCTGTACTCAGCCCTGGTGAGGCCACAGATTGAGCACTGTGTTCAGTTCTGGATGCCACAGTATAGGAAAGGCATGGAGGTCCTGGAGCATGTCCAGAGAAGAACAATGAGATTGGTGAGGAGTTTGGATGGCATGTCATGTGAAGAACAGCTGAAGGAGCTGGGATTGTTTAGTCCAGAGAAGAAAACTACCTGGTGTTGGTCTCTTCTGCAAAGTAAATAGTGATAGGCTGAGAGCTAATGGGCTTAAGTTGTGCCAGAGGAGGTTTAGATTGGACATTAGTAGAAACATTTTTACTGAGAGAGTGGTGAGATGTTGGAACTGATGCCATCCCTGGAGGTGTTCAAGAAGTGTGTAGGTATGGATCTTCAGGATATGGTTTAGTGGTCATGGTAGTTGGATTATGGTTATGGCTGGACTTGATGATCTTAAATGTCTTTTCCAGACGTAGTGATTCTATGTTAAAAAAAAAAAAAAAAAAACAAACACAAAAACAAGCAAACAATTATACACATACATACAAATATATCAAGTTGATTTGCATATATGTATATTCACGACTCTGTTCTGTAAAAAGAAACTGATATGGAGCCTGACTGAGAAAGGAGTAGATCTCTTTAGAGGCTAATGCAGACTAGAGAAAACTCACAATAGTCTCTGTTCTGAGCAGTAGAATAGTTCAACTATAAGTCAGTGAGCAGTTACATGCTTCTTTTCCTCAAACCCAAAAAAAGAGGCCAATTTTATTTAGTTTACTAGTACAGACTTTCCGCATGCCTAGCAAGACAAAAAATACACTCAGAGAAAAAGCTAAGTTTTTAAAAGAACTCCTTACCTCAAGAGATCTAGAATAAAAAAAATATTCATTATAAATCTTAGGGTCATGGAGTTTACCTTTACCAATTCTGTAAAAGCATCCTGTTAATGAATGTTGTTTTTTAACTAGTAATTTTAATTGTAATAAACAGTCAATGCTCTTCTTGCTGCTCAGTGTAATATGATAACATGAGTCACTAATTAAGAGTAATTATTTTGCCATTCATGCAGATGTACAAAATTTGTCTGGGATACCTAATTTCAGGACATTTCTAGCACTGTTTTAATACTTTGGTAGATAATTCAGTGTCACTGAACAAAACTGAAGGAATCTTAGGGAGCAACAAGTAAAAAAAATTAAAAAAGAGGGAATTGAGATAAACCAATTGTCACATTTTGTCTTAATTTCCTTAGGGTCCCTTCCCTTTCCAAATTTAGTACAATTTATGGGAGTCGGATTCAACAGATGAATTCACAGATAGTTCTGGATATTAAGGCAACCCAGGAAAATATATTATAAATAAAAAATCCCTAAGGCTAGCATTTTAAAAGCATTTTTAAAAGTAGCCTTTAAGTAAAGGTCTACTTTCCATGGATAAGCAACCTCAATTATTTTGACTCAGTGGAGGACGAGATTTCCAAGAAAATCTGGACCTCTTTGTTTTTTTAGATGCAGAATTTCAGAGTAAGTAATAGTTGAAGAATATCCCATTGCAAGCACACATTAAAAAAACAAGGTTAGTCATTTTCCCAAAGAAAACAGCTGTTTTGACTCCTAATAGTCTGGTTTAAACATCATTTTGTTAACACTTGTATGTCGTCTGGCATACAATTTAAGTTGTATTCAGAAGCATAAGAAGTTTGGCTAATGTTGAGATATATTGTCATTGGCAAGTGAATGATTACTGAGATATTTGGTATTACATTCTTCCTGTTGCTGCTGTTGAAAGCTTGTTGAAGTAAGAGGTAATATGCTCTGTCATGCATGTTGTTTGCCCAGTGTATAAATTGGAAAGTTTTATCTGCAAATACGAAGGTAAGTAGATCTGAAGACACAACTGGAATACTTGAAAATGGTTCACAGGTTTCACCTCATACAGAATTTTCCTCTACCAATTCTGTAAAAGCATCATGTTAATGAATTGTGTTTTTAAACTAATAATTAAACCAATAATATCATTCTTGTTCCAATATTCCAAGGAGGTACCAATTTACTTGTGAGGCTTTCCTTTTTTTCATACACTGTCACCCAAGCTAAATTAATTTACTGTCAAAATCACAGATTGTCTTGAACAAGATGATACAAATTCCACCAGTCATTCCAAACGATCTTTATATACACAGCTAATGAGCTTACAGGTTTGCAGTTTTGCCTTTAAGAAATATGTTTTTTTACTAATATTTTAATTACTTCTCCAAGTTTGTTATCATGGTGTAACTAGAAGCACTTTAGAGTAGTAAGGCTTTCTGACATTTATTCTTTCATTTATTGTATCTGCACAGCAAACTTCACTTGCTAGGCATTTGGAAGTGCTTTCATCTTGTCATATGTATAATAAACTTTTCTTTCTCCTTTAGCTCTTGACTGAACTTTGTCAATCATAAACCTGTTAAAGTGAAACAAGAAAAGTTCATCTTTTGTGTTTCATAATTGTACAGATAGCTCAACCTCTGGAAAAAAGAAAAAAAAAAGATCAATATATTTCCATAGAACAATAATTCCACTGAGACAATTCTCTTCATTTTGCAAACTTCTTTTTCTGAAGACTGTCGTGTAGCATATTGCATGACCTGTAATATTAAAAGTCTCTCACCTGAATGAAGTTAACTTTTTTTAATCACTACTGCTTTATCATGTGTCAAGTCTATCACTTTTCCTCTGAGTGCTTGTTGATGATGAGCCATGAAACTCCAGGTCCAAACATAACTAGTGTTCCATCTGTTGTTATAGAAACCAATTCCATCATCATTATTTTGCATTTTAATAACATAATTTAACTCAACATAATTATTTTCCCTTATTGATTCTTCTTTGTTATTTGTGTTCTCGAATTATCTTTATTTGGCTCACTTGTGCTATCCCATGCGAATATACTCATTTAAACCAATGACACCCCATTAAATATTTTTTAATCATTTGCAAGTATAAATTTTCATTTTCTATATAAAATTATACACTATATTGCTTGATATTTTCACATTTCCTTTATGTTATTGTGTTATTTTTGAGGTAGATATTTCCATCATTGTTTAGAAGAAAACTGTCATTATAAATACATCAGTAGTCTTGAAAGATGGTTCAGTAGTGACTTGCAGTTTTTCTTAACATATGTTTAAGAACGTATTTTTTCTTCTGGAGACCATATAGTCTTTATTTGAGGAGTACTGGAAAAAAGTCTCTTCTAAGTTTCCATGTGTTATGATATCATTAAACATTATTATTTTGTTTCTTTGTTTCCTCCTTGTCTTAATAATATGAAGTAGCTAATAATATTTTCAGCAGCAGTTTTCAAACTGAATTCCTCACTTTCCTTCAAAACAGCAGTTTGAGTGCAGGGGTCTATGACCTTTCATTAAATTGCAACCAATAGTCTTTCTATCTCAGGTCTTTATACATTTTTGTTTACTTTTTCTCTGCATCTGTTTTTCTCTTTCCTAACTGGCTGTTCTCATCTCATTCTCCCACTGACTACTGGGCTGCCTCCAATCAGGACTGTCTTTCTAAGAGCTTCCTGCATTATAAGTGAAATCCCGGAGAGAAAGCCAGGAGAGGAAGTATGCCATAAGTTTTCACTTCTCTTCTGCTCTTCATTACTCCTTATACTGAGTGGATAACCATTCTAAACTTTACAAACTGCAGCAGTGATGGCTAGAGAGTTACATTTTTCAAATACATGCAGGTTTTAAGTCAACTACTGTGGTGGAGGACTTCACAAGATAGTGAAGTTTTTTTGAACAGAAGGAGTTGTGAAGGAGGGGAGGGAGTTGTGAAAGAGTGAAAGGATTAAACTCCTGTTAACCTATATAGAAATAAAATAAAATAGTCTAACAGAAATGATTGATTTCTCACTGTTTTGCAGTGATCTAACTGCACTTTGTTCCACTGATATGTCTGAAAATGGGTCCAACTTTTATTTGGCACCTATACTATATTTTTATCTGGAACATCTACCTCATCCAGCTTTAGCTTTTTAAACCAGGTGATTCCACTCTCCAAATAGAAGTGATTGAGAATAAAATAATTAACCTTGATTGGATTCCTACTTTGGGATTTTACCATATCCTTCCTTCCTTCCTTCCTTCCTTCCTTCCTTCCTTCCTTCCTTCCTTCCTTCCTTCCTTCCTTCCTTCCTTCCTTCCTTCCTTCCTTCCTTCCTTCCTTCCTTCCTTCCTTCCTTCCTTCCTTCCTTCCTTCCTTCCTTCCTTCCTTCCTTCCCTCTGATTTCCTTCCCTCTGATTTCCTTCCTTTTGATTTCCTTCCTTCCCTCTGATTTCCTTCCTTTTGATTTCCTTCCTTCCCTCTGATTTCCTTCCTTTTGATTTCCTTCCTTCCTTCTGATTTTTCTTCCTTCTGATTTCCTTCCTTCTTTTGTTCCTTATCCTCTGACAATTAGTTATTATATAACACTTGAGGGAAAATAATTAAAGATCACCACATATTTTTTATTATTCAAAAAATCTACAGATTATTTTGAGCATTTACTATCTTGATTGTCAAAGGCTTGATTGCACTGTATGTCTCTATGACAACCGACATGTGAGTTGGGTATTGAGATTTCATAAAAGCATATAAAAATTTTATCATTAGCACTTGAACTAGATCCAGAGTTGAAGTTCCTGGTGCCCCAACAGAAGCTGCAAAGCTTCTTTTGCTATTTCTACCTCATGCCAGTCAAAAAATCTTTACTGTTGCTTCTCTTGGTAAAGTCTGGTCGAGGTGCATAGCAGCAGCTCTTGTCCAGTTCAAGGAATCAATCAAGTGGCATTGGACAGTAGAGCACCATCAGCTGGCAGAGTCTTTCTTTTGCTCTGTGGTAGACAGAGCTTAAACAGTGTTTGGCTGCTGAAGATTAATTTTCTGCCTGAACAACCACTTCCTGCCTTCTCCAGGGAAAGACAGTGAGGTAAATGGGAACAGTCTCTAGGCTGGATCTGAATGGAGGACACACATGGTTAGATAAGACAGAACATTTGAGAAGCTCTAGCATGTTAAACTCCAGCAAATCCCATTGCTGGAGGCAGCCATTCTGTATTTAGAGCTGTTCACTACTGTCAAGAATGGAGCTTTGTCTCATTATGCTGACAATCAAGCCTCTGTGCACCTAAGAACTTGAAATATTCGAGTGAATAAATATTCACTTTCAGACTGTAGATATGTATATTCCAACACCTATAAATGTGAATTACATAGGACTTGGGGGACTGCATTTGCTTTTGGCTCTGAATCATAATGGAATTGATTTAATGGAGAAGAGGAGAATCATTCAGTCTCAGGCAGTTCTACCACAGTGCAAATAAAATATAGATGACTGTATACAACTTCCTTATCCAAATGGTCAAAAGAGTTTAATTTTGCTGGCAAAAATCCTGTTCTCAATTACATAAATGGAACCCAAATCAATTTTAATAAGCTGAAATTAAAAGACCTGAGCTGACTCTGAAATAAGTGCTAGTCATGTCACTGACTTGGAAACTTAATTTTAGCAAATGTTGGGAAGGAGAGGCAACAATAGATTATGTCTTCATTTCAGAGTTTTACTTTACTATTGTCTCTTAGAGTATGAGAGAGATACTCTTAGAGGGTATGAGAAGGTATGAGGAAAAGTGTAAAGACATTTTTCAGAAGTTGATGGAGCGCAGTGAGGCTGGTGTACTCATGTAAGCATAAGGATGTCTGCTTTCTCTTTTATTTAAACAAGTACAGCTATGCTCTTAGAAAAGAGAACTGAAATCTCTATTAATATTTATGTTTCCTTTGATATTTAGCGGAAATCTCAGAGGTATTAAAATAATTATTATCCTACTATTTCTGTTCTTTTCTGGAACGTTCAATTATACATCCAAAATCATTGGAACTTACTTGTAGAGAACAAATATCTTTTGGTGGTATGTTTGTGCATCTGTGTGTCTGTGTGCATGTTCGCGTGCGCATATGCAGAAAACTAGAGGAATGGTGCACTAATTTCACTGACTGTGACACACTGCTATCCATGGGATCTTTATTTCCTGAGAATGAACATCAGGCATATGAACATAAATGTCCTAGTAGTTATAAAAAGCAAGAGCAGCTTGTGCTGAGGCAATTCATACAAAAATTTCTGTTCACTAAGCACAGTTTAAAATGCATATTGCACAACAATGACTTTGTCACAATGACAAATATGTGCGCACTCTTTGTGAACCTGGAAAGGAATTTAGAATGAAAGCATCTTAAATCAGCTATCTGAACACGCCATGGCTTGCCAGTTCATCAGTTCAATCATGTTTATCCATCCTCTTACTTCTTGACATGGTATCCCACTCTGTGAAAAATGGCAAGTTTACAGCACCTTCAAGGGGAACAAATTCTTCCACACAACAATAAACCAAAGTATTATATTTCAATAATGGCACAAAGTAAAATTTATCTGAAGCTACTTCTTTTTCTAAATCAAGGCCAATCCTTGCCCATCCTGAAATAATTTTATTTTGATGTAGTGGTACAAAAGGACCCCAGTCTTTCTGTATGCAAGGCAATGCAGGAATGACATTTAAATTGGAACTGCAGGGTTTTGAACTACTTCAAAATAGGGCCATATATTTAGATGTCTAATTAGGATTTTAAGGTTCTAATTTTAAGCACTTGTGATTCAATCTCTCAGATCACAATGACCTTCGGAACAATGGAGTATCACAGGTACTCTGTTTTACATGAAATATATAAAGGTAAATACAATTTTTCAAAAGTAATTTCAGCTTTCTGGTTCTGTTCAGCATATTTATCAATATTCCTTTCCTTAGTTAACCATCATTTAGATGCAAATCAGTGTTTAAGGCTTATCCAGCGAGCTATTCAGCTGTCATTAATCCTTTCCTGGCTTTAATTCTAACGTATTACTGGAGTTCCTTTTATTTCTTAATAGGCCCCAGATATGCAGCTAAGCTACTCCCATACAGCTTGTGCTGTGATGAGCACTGGCTTAGCAAGCTGGGTGAACAGGTAGAAGACTTTATTTTCCTATATATATTTGGGATAATTTATCTGATTCTATGATTCTGTCACCCAACAATATCTACAAAAGGGAGGCATGACTTGGAAAGTTCCGAGTGAACATATCTCACATTTTTCCTAACCATGGAGAAGCACACTAACCTTCTAATGAGTATGCAGTTTCTAAATAACTAACACCTGTCTAATCTGGGATATAGAAGTACTTAGACTACATCCATTAAAGTTTGCAGATATTGATTCTATCCTGAAGGTAAAGGAGATAATGAAAATTTAATTAAGGTACATTTTAGTTTCAGTCATTCAGTTTTATAAAATGAGGGGGAAGCAGGTGATAGGTGTTCACAGACACATTCCTGGGATCAGCTCATTCTTATATCCCGATTTTGATGCTATAATATAAAATTAAAATATCATAAAATAAATGGTATTTAGGAAAATACACCATTTTTTCCTGTAAGTTAGAAACTGAAAGATCAAACCAAAATTTTTGTAAGATGATTTATGCACTGAAATTATATTGCATTTCTTATGTATTCTGAATAGTTGAAAATCAAGAGGCACTCTTTTTTATTATTTTTTCCTAACTTATGAGTTCTTTACAGTTAAACAAAATTTCAGTCTCCTATTTATAAAACCATACTTGTCTTTAGAAAAGTTTTACTGTGTCAATATCGATATGCTTTATGTTGACAAGAAGACAACTTCTACATCTTGAATTTCAGCTATTATGTAGCTCATTACATTATCACAAAGAACTCAGGAAGTACATTGCTAAAGTGTAGTCAGCCATGGCTATGAGTTTGATAGTGTCTACCCTGTAGAATATCCATCATTCAAGAAAGTTCTGAAGGGACACGCTTTAATGAAATTAAATTACTAAAATAGAGGCACACTCTTCTGCATATTGGATGCAAACAAATGCAAAGGCACACTGAAGTGAGTACTCCTCAGCAGTAAGTGTTTCTAGTTCAGCCTCATAAATGTAACAAACAGGCTCAGGAAAATAATATTTAATACTTTAGGGCTCCTGATGCTACTTCAATTTATCATTTATATATGTTCACTTAATTTGCAAGATTATGAGACATCTATAAATACATCAATACAAATCAGTTAATTTGGAAGTATTAATTGAAAGTTAAGATTATTTGTAGTAACCAATAAATGCATGGGAGAGGTGATTCATTTACCCTTTTAAAATTGAAATTTAATATTATTTATGGTAAATAACAAATGCATGGGAGAGGTAATTAATCTACCCTTTTTGAAGCTGTTTTGGTTAATATACAGCATTACTTCAAAATGTACTTTTCTAAAGCAACAAGAGAAATGTTAAAGAATATTGACTGAGCTACTGTATCAATAATTACATTTTTTTCCATACAAGAGTAAACTTTTTAATTTTAAAACATGTTTTTTTTCATGACGTAAAAGAAATAAATGTTTCATTTAAACCACCAAAATAATGTAAATGTGTAAAGATGTGTTATTTAGCCTTGGAATGTACCATCTATTAACAAAGTGTCAGAAAGAGATTATATTCACTAATCATCCTGTTCAAGCAATTGATTAAATATATGTTATGATATTGTAGTATGACAAGTTTCATGTGGTAGAGTTTCCTGAAGTATACATGCTTAATTATACCACTTAGAGTAATTGTTCTTATATAGGTTAAACTATGGGGTTTTTTTATGATGTAGAAAATACAGGAGCTGCTTCTTTTTATATTCTCTTCCTTCAGTACAGCTAAAAGGACATAACATTAGAGCAGAAGTCCTTATCTCAAAATCATTACATGGGCCATCATCATTTAGTGGAATTTGAAGCAAAGCAGTTATTCACAAATTTGAGATACGTCTTTTACATCATACATAAAACTGTTCTCTTAAATCATGTCACCAGAATTTAACGCTGAGGGTCAGTCTCTTCATCAGGTAACATGTTTATGCATTTTGCCATTGCTCTGCATTGTCTTGGTCCAGAGAGGGAAAGAGACTCAGTTCTTTTGAATAGTCCCATGCTATGAAATTAGAGGCACAAACAAGGCAAAATATCGACAGCAAGGTTATTTATTAACAGAATAAAGTGGATGGGTCAGAAGGAGAGAGTGAGAAAATATAGAGTGAGAGAGAGAAGAGGGAGAGTGAAGAGGAAAGGAATTGTATTACCACACCCCTCACTCCCCAACACAGTTTGGGTCTATGGAGGAAGGCTGCTGCAGCTTTGGTGTGGAGGAGATGTTGTCCTTGTTGCTCGTGCTGTCCTCTGAGCAGCCTCTTCAGCTCCCAGAAGCAGCAGGCAGAACTTAGGACATGGAGAGAAGGTTCCTCCTGGTCTGTTTCTTCCAGGCTACATGGTGATGTCATCGTCATGTTTCTCTCCTGGTATTCTCTCCATTTTTCTTCAGAGCAGCATTGCCCCAGTCTTTTCCTTCTCTCGTGTTTTCCTTCTCCTGAGCCAGTAGTTGCTCGGACCTTTTATACAATTTTTAGGTATGTATATTCCAGAGAGTATTGATAGCAGTGGCCTCTGCCAATTATTTCCAGGGCAGCTGCAGTCTGGTGAGCAATCTTTATCTATGAACCTTCCAGAGAGTTGTTCCAGTGGCATCTGCCCAATACACACCAGCTATTGTCTGGGCAAGCAGCAAAGGTGATTTTATCTTTGTTGAGTCACATCAAGAGAGACAAGATTTGATCTCTCACATGCATGTACATCTACAAAATTTCTTAAAATCTCCAGTTCTGGAAACACATCATGATGGATTGACATTCTTCGACTCTTCACTTTTTTTCACCCATACTTTTCCTGATTTCCAGGGGAACACCCTGTATGAGCAAGGATCTCCTGGACATCATGGCACTAAAAAGGTAACTCTACGTGGAGTGGAAGAAAGGAAAGCTAGAATAGAGGACATATAGAAAAGCTAAAGCTCAGTTAGAATTCCATCTATCCAGGGAGATCAAGGGGAACAGTAAAAATTTCTACAGGTATAAAGAAGACTAGGGAAGGTGTGGGCCTCCTCAGAAAGGAAACAGGTGAACTGGTGACAAGTGACATGGGGAAGGGTGAGGTTCTCATTGAGTTCTTTACCTCAGTCTTCACTGGCAAGGGCTCCAGCCACACTCCCAGAATAATGGAAGATAATGGCAGGGACTGCAAGAAGGAAATGCCCATTGAGAGTTAAGATCAGGTTTGTGATCATCTGAAGAACCTGAAAGTGTTCAAGTCCATGGTACCTGACGGGATACATCCACAGGTGCTTAGGGAGCTGGCAGATGAAGTTGCTAGGCCACTCTCTATCATATTCCAAAAGTCCTGGAAGTCTGGGGAGGTCCCCACTGACTGGAAAAGGGGAAGCATAACTCCCATTTTCAAAAAGGGAAAGAGGGATGACACAGGGAACTATAAGCCAGTCAGTTTCAAGTCTGTGCCCAGTAAGATCAATATCGGCAACGGAGACTGGAGAATCAATACGGACGATCAATATGATCTAGTATTGTTCCTTTATTGTTCCAATATTGTACGGCTATAGTGCAAGCATAGTGAGTATAGCACAGCACAGTAAAGTGAATGGAAAGGAAAGTGAACTGCATATTAAGGGAACTTCTACAACTTATATAAACTCGGAGAGCATCATTGGCATAGCTTCATTGGTTTCCCACGAGTGACCACACACCACACTATTATAGATTATTGGTCAAGCTACTACTAACACATGAGGTTGTTGATGCAGGTGCATGTTCTGTTATTCCCAGATAACTTTCTGTGTTTATAGCTACCAGTGTCCTGCTTTAGTTACGTGGTGCAGTCACAGCGCTGTTTTGCTACACTGCTAGCAACTCTTGCACTTATGCTGAGCATGGCCTACCACCATGTCAGGCTCTAAGCCTACACTGCCAGATTGCTCACACTGCTCGTGCTGGCATTGCCACAGATCATGGAGCAGATCCTCCTGGAGGTACTGCTGAGGCAGAAGAATAATAAAAAAGTGATTGCAACACTCAGCATGATTTCACCAAGGGCAAATCCTGCCTGACAAAATTGGTAGCTTTCTATGACAAGGTCACAACATTAATAGATAACGGCCAAGCAACTTACATCATTTACCTGAACCTGAGTAGAGTCTTCAACACTGTCCCACACCACATCCTGGTCTCCAAGCTCATGCAGAATGGTTTTGATGGACGGACCATTCAGTGGATAAAGAGCTGGCTTGATGGCCTCACCCAAAGGGTGGCTGTCAATGGGTCCATGCCCAAGTGAAGGCCAGTGACAAGTGGAGTCGCTCAGGGGTCAGTACTGGGACCAGTCTTGTTTAACATCTTTGTTGGCAGCATGGAGAGTGGCATTGAGTGCACCCTCAGCAGGTTTGCTGATGACACCAAGCTGTGTGGTGCAACAGACACACTGGAGGGGAGGGATGCCACCCAGAGGGACCTTGACAGGCTGTAGAGGTGGGTCCTCCATGTAGGTCAGGGCAATTCCAGGCACCAACATAGGCTGGGCAGTGACTGGCTTGAAAGCAGCCCTGAAGAAAAAGACTTAAGAGTGCTGGTGGATGAGAAGCTCAACATGAGCCAGCAGTGTGCACTTGTAGCCCAGAAAGCCAACCAGATCCTGGGCTGTGTGAAGACAAGCATAGCCTGTAGGTTGAGAGAGGTGATTCTCCCCCTCTGCTCTGCTTTGGTGATACCCCACTTGGAGTACTGTATCCCGTTCTAGAGCTCCTATTACAAGAAAGCTCTGGATATGCTGGAGCATGTCCAGAGAATGACCACGAGGATGATCAGAGGGCTGGAGCACCTCTCCTATGAGGACAGACTGAGACAGCTGAGGACTATTCAGTCTGGAAAAGAGAAGGCTCTGAGGAGACCTTATTGTGGCCTTCCAGTGTCTTAAGGGGGCCTACAAGAAAGATGGTGAAATACTTTTTAGGGTGTCAGGTAGTGATAGGATTAGGGGGAATGGAAAAAAAATGGAAATGGGTAGATTCAGGTTGGATGTTAGAAGAAATTCTTCACTGTGATGATGGCGAAACGCTGGAACAAGTTGCCCACGGAAGTGGTAGAAGCCTCATCCCTGGAGGTTTTTAAGGCCAGGCCGAATGTGGCTCTGGGCACCCTGATCTAGTGTGAGGTGTCTTGCCCATGGCAGGGCGGTTGGAACTAGGTGATCCTTAAGGTCTCTTTCAACCCTAACAATTCTATGATTCTACTTTGATTTCTTATCTTGGGAAGATGTTTCTGTCCTATATCACAATCTCTGGTTTCCAAATTTGAGTGACTATACTTTGAGCTAGGAGCTTTGTTACACGTACAGAAAATTTGCCTTTTCACAATGTCTCACAAAATGCATTTAGCATGCATCTTCTGAGTAAAAAATGCTTTACAACTGATCAGATTAGTTGCAAGAACAGTGCTTGACTCATTTGATCCTTCAGTGATGAAAAACTCTATAAAGTTTCCATGCATATGTATAGAATCATAGAATCATAGAATCAGTCAGGGTTGGAAGGGACCACAAGGATCATCTAGTTCCAACCCCTGCCATGGGCAGGGACACCCCACACTAGATCAGGCTGGCCAGAGCCTTGTTCAGCCTGGTCTTAAACACCTCCAGGGACAGGGCCTCAACCACCTCCCTGGATAACCCATTCCATGGCTTCACCACTCTCATGGTGAAGAACTTCTTCCTCACATCTAGCCTGAATTTCCCTATTTCCAACTTCATTCCATTCCCCCTAGTCCTATCACCACCTGATATCCTGAGAAGTCCCTCCCTAGCCTTCCTGTAGGCCCCCTTCAGATACTGGAAGGCCACTGTACCATTTTTACAGTCTACTGTCACAACACACGAGGGTGAATAGCATCAGCTTGATTGATAGAGGTTAACGGTTAAATATCTGTGTTAAAAAAAAACCCAAACAAGCAAATGAACCAAAAAAAAAAAAAAAAAAAAAAAAAAAAAAAAAAAAAAAGAGGGAAAACAGACTGACTGCAAACTACAATTTTCAAGCTGATACTGAGGATTTTTAAATACTTTTTAAGCAGTGCATGACATGAAACAAAGCATATGAGAGAAACAAATGTGATCTGGAAAAATGGATGGGATTTTATGAAGCAGGTAGAATTTTTGTAGTATTGAGTGGTAAAACAAAGCAGGAGGACTGGATGACAAGATTTCTGGAAAACAATATTGAGGATGAAGGAAAAGCTGCTAAAAAATCTTGGTTGACACAGTGTGGCTAGTTTAGAGAGAAGCTAAGGACATTGAAATCAGGTAATTTTGGAACAGTGCTAGAAAGCTGCAGGCTATTAGAGGAAGTAAATTGGCAAATGTTTTTCCAGCTATGCAAAGCTAGCAAGAAGGTTAGCATTTTAATATGGAAGGATAGTCTCTGGAATAACCCCACAGAAAAACCCTGAAGAGACAGATATACCTAAGTAGTGAAGGCTACTACTTCAGTACCAAATTATTTTATTTCTTCAAATTAAGATTTTTTTCTGTAAGAAATAAACATAAAATTGACCAACATCCTTCAGGTGACAGAACATAAGGTGGTTTTAACCCTGCAAAATACCATACACTTGGGCCTATATTCTTCATGCAACTTTTAACAGATTGAGCTTTTGACTTAGTACTTGGTGTAAATTACCTTAATCTGACACAAAATGCTAATTATAATTTTTTAACTCTTCTCTGTTTTTGTTATGTTGAATTATGGATCATTCTGGATCTGCTTTATAGACTAGACAAGTGGTCTGTGCAGTGGGTGGGAAACTGAATTACAGGCTGCACCCAGAGAGTGGTGGCAATAACTTGTAACCTGTCACAGGTGAGGTCACTCAAGTATCAATATTGGGCCCCGTGTTGTTTAATATCTTCATAAATGGTGTGGATGATGGGATCAAGTGTGTCATGATGGAATCTGATGATACTAATCTTAGTGGGGAAGTGGGTACTTTTGAAGAGAGAGCCACCCTCCAAGGAAGACCTGTATAAGCAGGAAGAGTGGGCAAATAAGAATGTGATGAAGTTCAACAAGGACAAGCATCATGTCTTGCTTCTGGGAAAACAATTCTGGATTTACACACAGGCTGGGATCTACCCATGGGGAGCAGCTCTGTGGAAAGGGACCTGGTGTTCCTGGTGACAGCAAGCTCAATGTGAGTGAACAGTGTGCTGCTGTGGCAAAGCAAGGCAAAAGGGAGCCTGGTTGCATCAAAAAGGGTATCACCAGCAGAGATAAAGCAGTTATTATCCCACTCTAGTAAGCACTTTTCAGGACACACCTAGAATACTGTATTCAGTTTTGGTTAATCCTTTGCAAAAAGATATGGACAGACTAGAGAGCATCCAGGGCCATAAAGATAACTGAAGGACTAGGAAGCCTATCATATGAGAAAAGTATGACAGAACAGGGTTTGTTCAGCCTTGAGAAAAGAAAACATAGGGAAGATGATGTTCCAATATTTAAAGGGGGGCTACCAGAGTCAGTGGAGACTCCCTTTTTACAAGGAGTCTCATGGGTAAGTCTCTCAAGGGTAATGCATACAAGTTGCTCCTGGGGAGATTCTGATCGATCAAAAGACTAGAATTTTTCATGATGAGAACAATAATCTATTAGAATAACCTCTCTGGGGAAACAGTGAATTCCCCAACATTGGACACTTCTAAAATTGAGCTGGACAGGGTGCTGCACCATCTTTTCTGGACGGTGCTTTTTCCAAAAATGGTTGGACCAGATGGTCCTTGATGCCCCATCACCTTGGTGTTTCATGATTCTATGAAATCATAGGTGGTAATGAGCAGGAAAACCACACTCTTAAAATAAATTAGGAAAAGTACTTAATGAATGATTGGTTGACTGTGAAGAGCTGCATGAAAGGGGATTTTGTTGTAATGAGAAAGGGGAACTGGAAAACCGTAGTGATGGATAACATGGCCAACCATGTGTGCACACAATGGTCTGTATAGTAACAGAAACTCTGATTCTCAAAATCATTCCTAGGTGTTTGAGAACAAAAATGAAGTAAATGGGTTAAATACAACTTTGCTTTCTTCCTTTCCTCCCTGCCTGTCTTCATTGATTTGTTCTTCCCTTAAAAATAGTACTCTATTGGAAGTTGAGGAAATGCAGGATACTGAAGTGATAAAAGGGAATAAGGAGATACACTTTGGTCAAGTGTGGATTATTTTAGAACAGCTTACTTGATACCTTTTTAAAGTTTTTATTTTATTTATTAATTTCTTGCATTATGGTGGTTTCTTGAGCTGTATGCATGCATGTCTGGGTGCAAATATCAAATTTCTGTATTTACTTTAAAAGAGCAAGTTAAATATGGTTTTCTTTACTTGGTGATATCTAGATTTTAGGGTTTTTTAGACTTTTTTTCTCTTGTTATTCAGAAGGTCAGTCTACTGTTTTGGGGTTTTTTAATATACAAATAAGTTTTCAGGTTCATTCATATATCTAGTCTAATTTTGAAAGGTACAAAACCAAAGGTTATAGAATTGCACCAAACTTACAAGTTTTTGTAGAATTATGTGTATAATGAAAAGAAGAATAAGACTCAGGACAATAGTAATAATCAAGATTAGGGATTAGAAAACTATACCAATAAATGCTGCATAATACAGGCCAGTTAGGTAAGTGAACAAAAAAACAATACAAAATCTTGCATGAATTGCATAAAAGTCATTTATCATCCCATGTCCATCAAAAATTGAGCAGTTATTGTAAGAAAAAATGTTGAAACAATTAGTACAGTTGGTAGCTGTAGTTGAAAACATAGACAGGACCATAGGAGAGAGAAACAAAAAATATGTAACACAAATTGAATGAATCATTATTGATGAGCAAGGGTTTGGTTATGTTTATTACATTTATAATAATAAGCTTAATTCCTTCTACTCATCTTTTTACAAGGACATTATTGCTCTGGATCAAGAACAATATAAATATATATGTTGCTAATAATATAGTTCAGCAATCTACAGAGCAGGAAAAATTGTGGATTTATTCTCTTTAGGTGACCTAAATTGTGGCATTCAGAGTAATGAGGTTTTGATATAGTGAAATATCAAACTATTCAGATTGAAGAAAGAGCAAAGAATAAATGGAACAGTCAAAAAGAGGAAATTCAGGAGGAGATCAATTTACTTAGGTAAAGAAAAATATGAACTAAGACACCAAGAAGAGAATTGAAGCAAAACACATAAAAAGGGGAATAAAGAGAAGGAAGAAAGGAGACGAAGGAGAAGAAAGAAAGAAGCTAGAGATTTATATTTTTTGAAAATAAATTATATATTAAAGGATGCAGAAAATGAAGGAATGTGTGATTTAGATAAACTTAAGAGAAAGAGTACTTTTTATTATTTTGGTATAATTTGCAATACAATACAATACAATACACCAGGTTGGAAGAGACCTTCAAGATCATTGCGTCCAACCTGTGAAGCAATCCAACCCACCTAAACAACTAAACCATGGCACCAAGCACCCCATCAAGTCTCCTCCTGAACACCTCCAATGATGGGGACCCCACCACCTCCCTGGGCAGTCCATTCCAATGGGCAATCACTCTCTCTGTATAGAACTTCTTCCTAACATCCAGCCTAAACCTGCCCTGGCACAGCTTGAAACTGTGTCCTCTTGTTCTGGTACTGGCTGCCTGGGAGAAGAGACCAACCTCCACCTGTCCACAACCTCCCTTCAGGTAGTTGTAGGGAGCAATAAGGTCACCCCTCACTCTCCTCTTCTGCAGGCTAAGCAACCCCATCTCCCTCAGCCTCTTGTCATAGGTCTTGTGTTCCGAACCCCTCACCAAATTCACTGCCCTTCTCTGGACACACTCCAGCAAGTCAACATCCTTCCTAAACTGAGAGGCCCAGAACTGGACACAGGACTCAAGGTGTGGCCTAACCAGTGCAGTGTACAGGGGCAGAATGACCTCCCTGCTCCTGCTGGTCACACTGTTCCTGATGTAGGCCAGGATGCCATTGGCCTTCTTGGCTGCCTGGGCACACTGCAGGCTCATGTTCAGCTTACCATCGAGCAGTACCCCCAGGTCCCTCTCTGCCTGGCCACACTCCAGCCCCTCTGACCTCAGCCTGTAGCACTGCCTGGGGTTGTTGTGGCCAATGTGCAGAACCCGGCACTTGGATGTGTTAAATCTCATGCCGTTGGATTCTGCCCATCTGTCCAGCCTGTCGAGGTCCCTCTGTATCAGTGACAGAGACTGGAGAATCAATACGGACGACCAATATGATCTAGCATTGTTCCTTTATTGTTCCAATATTGTACAGCTGTATTGCCGGCATAGTGAGTATAGCCCAGTAAAGTGAAGTGAATGGAAAGTAAAGGAAAAAGAAGTGCATATTAAGGGAACTTCTACAACTTATATAAACTCGGAGAGCATCGTTGGCATAGCTTCATTGGTTCCCCACGAGTGGCCACACATCACACTATTATAGATTATTGGTCAAGCTACTACTAACACACAAGGTTGTTGATGCAGGTGCGTGTCCTGTTATTCCCAGATAACTTTCTGTGTTTATAGCTACCAGTGTCCTGCTTTAGTTACATGGTGCAGGCACAGCACTGTTTTGCTACACTGCTAGCAACTTTTGCACTTATGCTGAGCATGGCCTACCACCATGTCAGGCTCTAAGCCTACACTGCCATATTGCTCACACTGCTCGTGCTCGTATGGCCACAGCTCTGCAAAGCCTCTCTACCCTCCAGCAGATCAACTCCTGCCCCCAGCTTGGTGTCGTCCACAAATTTACTGATGATAGACTCAATGCCCTCATCCAGATCATCAATAAAGATGTTAAAATGCATGGGGCCCAGCACTGATCTTTGGGGCACACCACTAGTGACTGGCCGCCAGCTGGATGTGGCACCATTCACCACCACTCTCTGGGCTCAGCCCTCCAGCCAGTTCCTAACCCAACACAGTGTGCTCCTGTCCAAGCCATGGGCTGCAGCTTTATGTAGAATACCCAGATTGTAATCATCATCTACTTTTGTAGAAAACTACTTGTCCAAAGGAACAAATTCACAGTTAAAGGCTCACTTGATGCTATGTATAATTTTTATTTAGGATGTGCATTTACCATTGGAAATGGGAATTCTGGCTGTGATGTTACCAGAGGGGAAGTGTCAATTCTGTATTATTGGATATCACATGGAGATTAAAGAGGCAGAAGCAATGGTAGTAGGATTTCATCTGACCGAGTAAAGACATTCAAAGCATAGATACATAACATTAAATAGGATGAATTCTATGACAGTGACTTAAAATAGATTTTTCTGAGCCTGCATTTTACTTGGGCTTGGACATCTGGATCATGCCTGAGTTGCAATCTAGGAATTTATGCCCTTCTTAATCTGGACAGAATTTTATTTTATAAACTCACAAACTATATGACACTTTCAACAGAGTGCTTCTGTTACAAGAAATTTGTGGAAGAGTGAAGATGATATTATAACTAGGAATGTGTGTTAAAGCAAGGTGTAATCTGAAAAGCATTAGAGATAGTGAAGCATTATTAAAATACAAGAGAAAGCTTTCCCATGTTTTTAAAAATCTGTGTCCATTGCTATGAAGAAGAAAAACCCTAAGACCTTTAGAGATATTTGTCAGAAATTATAAATACAGTAGCTGCAGTTTATTTGTATCAGAGATAATACAAAAAGAAAAAAGAAACATGCATTACCCCGTTTTCACAACTGCTTATGGAGACTCCAAGGAAAGCTCAATGCACTAAGTGGCTGCCTCTTAATTAATATTTATCCCAGTAATTCCTTCTGTTATGTATTGAAATATATTTCTGCCACCAAACTCCAAGAGAAACTCTACTCTTTCTTTGGATTCAACAGCTTCAGAGGTAATGAAATAAAAATTATGGTCTTCTTTTCTTCATGTTAGAGGTTGGATTAGGACAGTGAGTTCTGCTTCTCCTGAGGTGGACTTTGTAGCTTATTAAACGAAGCTAAGTATTCACTTTTTACAGTAAAATTATGGCAGCAGCTGCCTTGTTACTTCTGAGTCTGAACTTTAAACTTCATTAAGAAAAATAAAAGTATATTGTGCATATTCACTGGAGGAGTGTTTATACCTTTGAATTTTTCTACAACAAGATCTCATATTGACTCATATCAGGGAAGATTCTTTTTTTATTCAGTTAATTTCTTCTTTTATGGTCTAACTCAAAGCCATTGGTATATTCACATCAACTCTAGGCAGTTTGCTGGCATATAGAAAAACAGTCAATGTATATGAGAAAATCTCTTGTAGGAGAATAAAGTCCCTGCATATTTTGCCATTTTTACAGTTTAGCATATCTACTTAGAGATGTTAGGATTTCTCAAAACTCTTTATTGTCAGAAAGTACAATAAGAAATTGCCTTGAAAAATATGACTGTGAATCACACAAAATTAAGCAGAAAACAAGAATGTGGTCGCTCTGATTTCAGAAATCACAAGGTATAAGAATATGCTGATAAAAAAAATCCTAATAATAATAATTTAAAAATAACAATCTGTCATTAAATTGCTCATTACAGAAGAATTAGACTATGATAACTGTCTCTTTTTTTTCTGATTTTAAGTGGGTAAATTAGTGACTTTTTTTCTACTTTATATCTCTTAACTCTGTAGACACACCTACACATCATATGGTGCAGATTTCAGTAAATCATGATTTTCTCCTCTAACTCTAACATTCCTTTCTGTCTTTGAGCTTCAGTAATATGGAACAGGAAAGATTACTTGTATGACCTCTGTAAACTAGAACTTTGAAATGGATGCCTGAATATGTATGTTTTCTTTTCATTGGCCAGATTGAATTATTTCTTAAGGATTTATCTATTAACCTTCTGGCTATTTAGCTTTAAAGGCTTTTTAAATGTATGTGCTTTTTTTATGTGTATATGTATATGTATATGTATACATATTTATCTACATATTTGGCAAAATTGGAATCTTTTCTCTGGAAAAAATGTATACACCTAATCCTTGTAATTTAACTGGAAAGCATTAACATTTGTTACAATGTATAGAATTCTGAGAATTTTGATGTCATCTACCTCTGTTCACAGCATGAAAGTGGCATATTAAGTATAATGCTGTGTTATCAACACTTTATCTGCTGCCTCTAAATAGAAAGAAAGGAAATGTTAAATGAATTGTAGCCATTCGTCAGCTTGAGAAGCTAGTCTGTAGAAACAATAAGACAGGTCGTCCGAAGAGTGTTCAGTAGTTTCTGGTTAGGCACCTAATTCGAATGTGCATGTTTTTTACTAAATTTTGATTCCTTAGTTAGAGCTGCTCTTTCTGGGAAACACTGCAGTACTAATGAGGAGAGAACAGAATGGCTGAGGGAGAAGAAGTCTTGGGAACTGTGACGATGAACTCATAAAATTTCTGTATATATAACAGTTATCTGAATGAAATTCAGAAGTAGACGTGATTGTCCTTCAAACAGAACCTATTATTTATATTTATATTATTTCCTACCATCTCTACTCTCAAAAGGTGCCTTTTCTATTCCACTGTGCTATAGATGTGAAAAATACTTCAGTACTTAAAGGTTCAGATTATTGAGATGAAATTGAATCTGGTATTCTGACTGGATTATGGAAATATGTCACTGTAATAAAACTAATTTGACAAGAGATTAATTGGTGTTTTCATTTCAGACAAAATGAAGGGGCTGTAGTAACCAGAAAGAAAAGGTAATCCAGATAATTTTTTAAGATGCTAGAACACTCAGTAAGGTATTATATATCACATGTGACCTTTAAATACCTAAGGTTATAAGCACGTCAGTGAATATGCTAGCCATTAAGCAGACCACACTCTGAAAGGCAAATGTCAAAGGGCAGACAATCTCGGGTCATCTTTTACACTGTTCATCTTGTATCACTTTTGGTCTTTTATCAAAGTTTTATATAGATGTAAAACTACTTATGAGTGATTCAAGTGTATCTACCATTTCATTCACTAATCAGACTAGGCAGTTGAAGTATCACTAAGTATCTTTATTTTTTAACAAACTACTGTCAGATTATTTTTTTTTTCATTCTATACTATAAATAGGCATATCTTAATTTCTCTTTGTGAATATGGAAAACCAGTATTGCAGTGCAATAGATAAACATAACAGTATACCATACTCAAAGAGCTCAAATTATTGCCAACAACAGAATAACTCCAACCTATTGTCCTCCTCCATTTTGCTATGCTATTATAGATTGTAACACTCTTATTACTGAAACTCCTCTGAGAGGTTAACCATGCTACCCTTTCTAACTAGTTTTGATGACTGAGAACCCACAGAAGTATTTTCAGTATCTCAGAACTTATTATCTAAAAAAACCTTCTGTTATGATATTTCTGTTTCTACAGCTACCTGTTCCCTCTGGATAACAGACAAATACCAAAGTTCTGAGAAAAGGCAATTTTATAATTAAATTTATGAGCATACATATATATACACTATATACTATATATATGTGCTTTATTTTTTTCCTTCTTATAACATCAAATTTGTTACTGGTTCATCTTGATTGAAGCTAAAAGAAAATTTCTTCTTTCACCATATTTTCTGTAACCAAATGATCCTCAGAAAGAAAGAACTTTCAATCACGCATAATTCTTAATTTGTTTCTTCTTTTAGCTTTTGCTGCTGTTTGCTGAAGGATGACCATGACCATTAAAGCATAAGCAGGGAGACTGCACACACTGTAATTTGTCTCCTGCAGATTTCTGTTTTATTCATAACCATCTAGATGTTTCACTAGTTTACATTTTGATGGTTTGACAGCCTCTCCACCTCCTCCTTTAGAAGTGAATGCTTTTCTTGTTAACTTAAGGTAGAGAACTTCACATCTTCTGGGTCCCTGGCAGTTTTAAGCAAATAGTTGAACTACCCATACAATAATTACTATTGCAAACAATTAACTTCCAAATAAGAAGCAGTTTTACAAATTTGTTGTGCTTTATTGTTTATTTGTTTGAGCTGTTTGTTGGGGTTTTTTTTTGAAGGGTGTTATTTGTGGTTTTTTTCAAGGTTGGGCTTGTTTGTTTGTGGTTTGTTTTTCTGTTTTGTTTTGTCGAGAAAGCCCTGATCTCACAGATCTTGTAAATGTAAAAGGTACACAACAGAGAAAATATGATAAGGATTTTTACTAATGTTATTCTTCTAATTAAACAAGTATATACTCTGTACATATCATCTTCGTGATTAATTCTCCAGGCTTTTGTGTTTGTTTGTTTGATTGTTTTCCTGGGTTTCAGGTTGTTGTCCACACTATAGAAAAAAAAAAAAAAAAGTGCCATCATCAGATGCTTTTGTAAAAGAACTCACATTTTTAACAACTTATCTAACATTCCATGTTGCATACTAACAATCAAACACCACCTTGTGACCCTTTTAGTGCATGTTCTTATGAATTAATTTTCCTCATTCACTCCAAAAACATACTCAGTGCATCCTTTCACAGAGACTTATCCTTTGCATACCAAGGTCAGTATAAAAGAGATCATTGTGAAACTTAGACAAGGTCTTACTCGGTGTGTGGGCTACAAACCTGAACTTCACTATTTTAAACAGAGACACTGTTTCTAGAAAATATTAAAGTACATAAAAATCAAAAGCTAACAAAAAAAAACTCAGGAAAAAAACATCACTTAGAAAAAGAAAAAAACCTCTAAGACATCATCAGTTTGGGGTTTTTGTAATGTAGAATTCAGCTCAATACTTGTGGAATTTTATATTATTATGACACTTAAAAAATATATCGATGGTGATGGCAATGATTAGTCTATTTTTTGGTGTCTATTGTCAGGCTGAGTTGCAGTCCTGTAAAAGAAAATGCAGGGTTTTCTGTTGTGCTACCTGTATATGTAGGTTTAGTTGATCCTTATTTAGTTCGTTCTACCCAGCAGCAAGACAATGGAATCTGAATATATGCTTTATATTTGTTCTACCATTGACAAGTCTGCTAATGAAATACATTTGTGCCAAAGGAAAAAGAAAAAAAAATTAAATTGTTTTTATGTGTAGATCATATTGTTCCATATTCTTCACAGGTATATCTACTTTGTAATTTGTTACATAGATCAAAACCTACAATATATTTTTGGATTTAAGATACAATCTAATTAGGTATCAATAATCTGTATCAATATTATAATGCTTAGTGTTAAAAAATAACTGTGGACAAGAACATGGATTTTTCAACTCTAATATACTGTGGCTGTTTAGCTGGGTGACCAGATTATCATATACCAGGGGTTTTGTTACTGTGCTGTGAAGAGAGGTTGTGTTAAAGAACACTGAATAAAGCTCTGGCTTCTAAAATTTTAAAATAAAATAAATCAATAACTTTAAAGTCTGAGTTGCTGCTCATATTAATTCTCTTGAAATAGTGTTCTGGTCTTGGTGAGATTCCACTTCTTTTTTCTTTTTCACCTTTATAGATAATTCAGAACAAAAAGATAAAGAAAGGGAAAAAAATAGGTTGCTATGCTGTTACTAAGCTGGATGTGTTTCATAGAAGGAAATATCCATATACAAAAGTAAATATAGATACTTCAATATCTGAACCCCCTAAATAAAGTTTGGTCTAAATGTGTGACCATACAATGTCTGTCACAATGTACCATCTTTTAAACTTAAAGATTTTATTTAAGACAATTTTTTAGTTCACATTTCATCAAATGAGATCATAGATAGCTGGTGGATTTTTTTGTACTGGATTTCAGATATTAAGTGTTGCTTTATCATATGATCATCTGTATTTTAAGAAATCCTTGTTAGCTTAAAAACAGCCAACGGGCACTTGTGGTGTCTTCAAGTGTAGCTAAGGGAGTTTTAAACACAAAAGTCTGCAGTATACTTCATGCTATGTTTAAGAAGATTGCAGGCACAACCAGAATTCTCAATTACATAGACATTTTACTGCAAACTATAACCATGAAACTTCCAATGCTTCAAAATAGAGAAGAATTAAGACAGCATCAAATCTTAGAAATATAATCACCAATGTATTGTTTATTTACAGTGTCTGAAGTAATTGGGGTAGGCTTTGTGTTTGTACAAAAAACCCAACCAAACCAAAAATGAAACACCAAAAAAATCAATCAACCAACTAAACACATACAAAAAAAAACCCAGACACTATAATGAACTGTGAAGGATCACTAGCTGCAAATTTTAACATCAATATTTGACTATCCTCTAAAACCAGGACTAAAATGTGTTGATTCTGGTTTAGCATTTCTAATGAGCTGGAATGAAGAGACTACTCCTGCTCTGTGTAAATGAGGTACAAAATGTTATTTTCCCTTAATATTCTTCTCCTTGTTCTTTTTGGTGCAAGAAAAATATTATGTATCAGTTAGAAATATCATTCAGTAGCTGAGACAACGAAAAGCTAAGAAAATGTGAGGTCCAAAGACTCTGGAGTGGTGCCAGCTATGCACTCCAACAAGTAGCTCATTTTTTAGCATGCTGGACAAAGACTTTCTTTCATGAAGAAGCAGTCTTACACCCTCCCTGAAAATTCCCTAACACATCATTTTCACTGACTGTTCAACACAGTGCTATGTCATGATAGATACTGAGAAACTGTAATCAGCTCCTTTCATTATAACTTTCTGTCTGTCTTCAATTTGAGGCACCGTAACTTTAAAGGTTATTTTGAAAATTGAGTGGGATAAATGGTTAACTTACTATTCCTCTAAATGGTAAATAGAATATGAAAGCAGTGCAAGACTCTAAAATTTCACAACTTTCTCACAAATCTCAAAGTAATTATGAAATTGTTGAATTCACTGTCCCATGGAGATGAAGAGAACATAAAAAAATATGACTATAAAACTGGTGAAATCAAGCAATATTTTCTTTTTCCCTCTGAGTTCTGGTCATTCTTATAATTTAACCAGGAACTGCAACAAAAAAAATATGCCAACTATTCTGTAGTAATAATGTTGATGTTTTTTTTTCCCCAAGAGCACAGCAAAGGTAGTGACTCTGTTATATTTGCTGCTGAGGAAACATACAATGTACAGACTTGCTCTTAGGGACTTCCAAATGGATTTGTATTTCTTTATATTCCTGTATACCATTACAGATTGTTGTTGTTGTTGTTATTATTGCTATTTCTTTTTTGCACTGATCTGCCTTTTTTTTCCTTTTCTATTTATGTTTTTTTAAATATACACCCAAAGAGAAGGAATCAGTCATGCCAATGAGCACATTTATAGTAAGGATACTGTCTAGAACAAATGTTTCTCACTGAAAGTGAATCCAAAATGAGTAGGTTTCTTCCCTGAATAACATTTACAAAGGAGTTATTCTTTGACAGTATCACAGTATCACCAAGGTTGGAAGAGACCTCAAAGATCATCAAGTCCAACCTGTCACCACAGACCCCATGACTAGACCATGGCAGCAAGTGCTACATCCAATCCCCTCTTGAACCCCTCCAGGGATGGTGACCCCACCACAGCCCCAGACAGCACATTCCAATGGCAGACAGCTTTCTCAGTGAAGAACTTCCTCCTCACCTCGAGCCTAAACTTCCCTTGGTGCAGCTTGAGATTGTGTCCACTTGTTGTGGTTGCCTGAGAGGAGAGACCAACTCCCTCCTGGCTACAACCACCCTTCAGGTAGTTGTAGAGAGCAATAAGGTCTTCCCTGAGCCTCCTCTTCTCCAGGCTACACAATCCCAGCTCCCTCAGCCTCTCCTCATAGGGCTTGTGCTCAAGGCCTCTCACCAGCCTCGTTGCCCTTGTCTGGACACGTTCAAGTGTCTCAATGTCCTTCTTAAACTGAGGGGGCCCAGAACTGGACAGAGTCCTCAAGGTGTGGCCTAACCAGTGCTGAGTACAGGGGCACAATGACTTCCTTGATCCTGTTGGCCACACTATTCTTGATGCATGCCAGGATGCCACTGGCCTTTTTGGCCACTGGCTCATGTTTAGGCGGTTGTCAATCGGTACCCCCAGGTCCCTTTCTGGTTGGCTGCTCTCCAGCCACTCCAACCCCAACCTGTACCTCTGCATGGGGTTGCTGTGGCCGAAGTATCATAGTATCATAGTATCAGTCAGGGTTGGAAGGGAACACAAGGATCATCTAGTTCCAACATCCCTGCCATGGGCAGGGATACCCTACACTAGATCAGGCTGGCCAGAGCCTCGTCCAGCCTGGGCTTAAACACCTCCAGGGATGGGGTCTCAACCACCTCCCTTGACAACCCATTCCAGGGCTTCACCACTCTCATGGTGAAGAACTTCCTCCTCACATCCAGCCTGAATCTCCCTATTTCCAGCTTCATTCCGTTCCCCCTAGTCCTATCACTACCTGAGATCCTGAGAAGTCCCTCCCCAGCCTTCCTGTAGACCCCCTTCAGATACTGGAAGGCCACAATTAAGTCACGTTGGAGCCTTTTCTTCTCCAGACTGAACAGCCCCAACTCCTTCAGTCTGTCCTCATAGGAGAGGTGCTCCAGCCCTCTGATCATCCTCGTGGCCCTTCTCTGGACACGTTCCAACATGTCCATATCCCTCTTGTAATAGGGGCTCCAGAACTGGACGCAGTACTCCAGGTGGGGTGTCACCAGAGCTGAGTAGAGGGGGCGAATCACCTCCCTTGACCTGCTGGCCACACTTCTCCTGATGCAGCCCAGGATCTGATTGGCTTTGTGGGCTGCAAGTGCACACTGAGAGCTCATGGCTCTTGGATTTGTTGAATGCAATCCTGTTGGACTCCACCCATCTGTCCAGTCGGTCGAGATCCCTCCTGCCCTCTAACAGATCAACACCTGCTCCCAACTTAGTGTCATCTGCAAATTTGCTGATGACTGACTCAATCCCCTCATGCAGATCATCAATAAAGATATTAAGAGCATGGGGCCCAGCACTGATCCCTGGGGGACACCACTAGTGACTGGCTGCCAGCTGGATGTGGCACCATTCACCACCATTCTCTGGGCTCGGCACTCCTGCCAGTTCCTACCCAGCACAGAGTGTTTCTCTTCATTGACACAAAATCTGCAATCAGGTTTGTAGAGAGTAGAAATGTGTTGTCTGTAGTTTTTCAGCACCTGAGCTATCGGGTGAACTGCTAAAAAAGATCCATACCCTTCGCTCCACAGCAGATGGTATTGTATAATAATGTGATCAGCTAATATCAGTCATGTTTTCCCCCAAGTTTGGTCAGGTGAACAGATATGTGTCACATATGAAAAATATGAAAAAACAACATTTTATTGTGTGTAGACAGAGACAGGAAAAAAAGACCTCTAACAACATTATAAAGCCACAAACTGAAAAGCTAAGCAATATCAGGTTAGAATTTCCTGTACAACTTTAATTTCACCTGACAGACTGTGATTATAAAATATTTTTTGTTTGTTTATTTTTTCCCTTGAGATTATCATGGCCAAAGGATAAAAAAATAGAGTATATGCACAAAATAGCTAGCAAACCAACTATTTTTTAATCTTGTGATTCAGCACATCATCTCCATTTTATGTACAGTTCAATTGCAGATGGTATTTTTAATTCTTAACTTCCTCTGGAGCATTTCTGAGGTATACACATCACTGTGGTATCTCAGTAGCTCACAAATATTTTTCTGCACATACAACACCACTTTGAGGAAGGTAAATACTACTATGTCCATCTGAGACACATGGAGCTTAATATCTGAATATTTAAGTGTCCATTAGGTCTGGATTCCACTTAATGTGCCTGCAGTCCACATCTTCAGCATATTTAGCAGTTCACAACATTTTATCTGTTCAAAGGGCAGCTCAAACAGACCTCCTCTATGGTTCATTTTTCTGTTATGTTCTTTCTACCCTTCTGCTCCTTTTGCTCCTATTTTATCACTGTCAGCCTCTCTCTGTTTCTCAGCCCCTTGAATTTGAGTTTGTCCTTTTCTCCTTCCCACCCACACTGCATCTTGCTTAGTAGTACAAAGATGGTGAACACACTATCAAAATGATTTCTGGCTAAAGAAAAAATATCAGTGAAGTCTTGCTGAGCTTCATGACAGCTGCTCAGCCTATGTCTATTATAGAGACATAATAGACACTGCAGTCTGGTCCTGAGTATGCTAAAAACTGACTACTTGAACACAGTAGGGCAGTTGACCATGGACAGCACCTATAGCCCCATCTGACACTCAAGTGATCCTTGAATACTCTTCATAATGTTCAGTTCAGATATACAAAAACTGTGAGAGCTGTGTTGCAACACATCAAATAATGTTTATAAGGAGTGAGACTGAGATATATGGGGCTTGATCTGAGTGAATGAGAAGGTATAAAAGAGGTTTTGAAAATAAAACTTCCTGAAATAATGTTACAAGAATGAGCATGGTGAAATGGACCAAATTTATGGACTCAGCCATATCATCCAGTGGGAACGGTCATGGATGCCTTTGACCCTTTAAACAGTTTCTAGGCATAATCTCAAAGATCACTGTTTGGTGTGAATTCATGCCAGGGAGTGTTTGAAAAATTAATGAAAACAGAATGAAAGGAAGGGATCCACTATTTTGAAACTATTTTTTTTTTTTTTAAATTTACTTTCCTTAACATTATGGGTATAATTTTACAGTTTGGTTGGAACATATGAGAAAAGAGAGCACAGAAAGTGCTTAGGCCATTATCTGATAGTTTCAAATAAATACATTCCAGTTGCTTTATCAGAAAAAAACCCAAAATAATAAAAAAATATCAGGCACCTTCTGGCCTATATCACCTCACTTCAGTGCATCAAATCTGTTCATCAATCATTTGAGATTTTTGATTAGTTGCTTGCAGATTTTCTTAACAAGAACACAGTTATTCGAGGAAGTATCAGAATTGCTTTGGCTTGAACACTAAGTAAAACAAACAGCAAAAACAAAGCCCCATAGCCCTGATCAGTTTTGAAAAGGACTTGTAGCAGAAAAAGTCAAATAGCCATATTTATTAATGAAATATCAAACTCTGTTTCACAGGAGCTTAAACAATTTTGGAAATCAGTTCTGAACTGGTATAGCTGAAATCTTTCTTAGGTTATCATTTCTGATTTACTGGCACTAAGAAGGATCTACCTATTTTTATGGATACAAATAACATTATGACTTGTTAAAAATAATAAGGGGTAAAGTATAAAGTAATTACTTCAGATCAGAGTTAAGAAAGTAACATTTAGTTTTAAAAAAATTGAAAATGCAAGTAACTACTAGCATCTTCTGCTATATGGTTAATTTAATTAGGTCACTTTTTCCTTCTATATGGATTTCAACCTTAAAATAATAGAAAGATTATTTCATGTGTGAAAACAAGGAGAATCTACAAATTAAATGCTAGGAGCACAAAGATTTATTAAAAAACAAACAAAGAACAAAAAAAGGACAAGGAAAACAAAAAAGGATACAATACAGAGATTCTTGTACAAATAGAAAGTGATGCTGTTTTTTTTAGAATGGTAAAGGCAGTCGTGTTGATTTACTACTTCATTTTAAAATAGATTGTAAATGCCCTTTATTATTTTATTTTCTTTTTTTTTACCGTGTTCAGAATTCCCATTTTTCAAGAGAAAAAAATAAAGCAAAACAATATTTTCTAGAATAGGAGACAGCTGTATGACAAAGGCTGACTTGCATATCAACAGTGAAATCAACCAAGCAAGGAGTCTTTAGTTCTTACTGCAGAACTTGTCCATGTTTCATATGCATTATGAAAATCTCAGAGATGGTAGTTTTTCTTTCTCACTTTCCTGCCCCCTTCTTTTTTTTTTTTTTTTTTTTTAGCCTTTCCTGTCACTCTTTTTTTCCCTTTCCCCTTTTATTTTTCTTCCTCTTTCTCCTCTTTTATTTATTTTCTTTTTTCCTTTTCTTACTTTGTCCCTTCTCTTTCCTTTTCAGCCCTGCCCTTTCACCTCTTCCTCTTCTACATCTTTCTCTTCCCATCACTGTGTGTTCCCATGAAAACATGTGCTCACATGCAGACAGAGTAGTTTCGTGATGCACCAACCCTCTAACTCCTACAGGTGAGTCATCACACTGAACCCACACTGGCACTAAGGAGCAATCCTCATAGACTCCAAGGATACCACTTTTTACAGCTTAGACATCTGTCATTGAAAAGAACTTCAAGTTGAGAAAAGCTGTTATGAAGAATTATATTTTGTCAGTATCTAGCGTCCCTAGATTAATGAATTAATGACAATTTATAACAACCAATGTATTAATAAATTACCTCACTGTGGACTTAATGTTCTAAGAGCTACCAGTATTAATTATGTATTTTTCACCTTCTAGTTTTTCCAGTATATATATCACTAATTGTGTATTGGGTAAACTGAAATGTTTTCAGTAGCACTGGGTAAACAGAGATTATTTGAAATGGGAATATAGGGATTAAATTGCATAACTATATGATGAGTATATAATTGCAGAAGTACTGCTCACTATACATATTAAAATAAATGCAGTAATAATCTGAGAGCTTCAAACTTTTTCATTCTTTCTTGTCATGTAGTAGCCTCATGTAACAAATGTCGCCTTTTGCTTCCAAGAGTAGAATCTGGACATTCACCCATGTGACAAATTACACCTTTTTGAGAGGCAACTGTGACTTGTTCATAATCTAATCCATCTTTCTGGTAATTCTTTCCTTTGGATCTTTTAAACAAAATGAAAATGCAGTGAAATAAACCATGTCTTAAAAATAGAATATGGCTCCATAGCTGCAGAAGAACCATACATATGAAAATATTTCTATATTTAGAATGGAATGGAATGGGATGGAATGGAATAGACTAGACTAGACTAGACTAGACTAGACTAGACTAGACTAGAATAGAATAGAATAGAATAGAATAGAATAGAATAGAATAGAATAGAATAGAATAGAATAGAATAGAATAGAATAGAATAGAATTAACTAGGTTGGAAAATACCTTCTAGATCATCAAGTCCAACCTATCACCCAACACCATCTAATCAACTAAGCCATGGCACCAAGTGTCTCATCTAGTCTCTTCTTAAACACTTCTAGTGAACATCCAAGATTTCTAGATTCCATGAAGCTTTATACTTCAGAGTCCAAAAAGGAAAAAAAAAAAAAAAAACAACACTTTTCTGTTACTTTTTTCCATTGTGGTGATTCATTCCCAGGCTGCAGACTCAAATAGCTGATTCTCACCCTTTCTTCCCCACATTTAAGGCTAGCACAGCCTCACTACTCCTTGGCAGATGATGCCCAAAAGTCCTTCCCTGAGGTTTCCTCAAAGGACTAACATTTTCAACAGGCAATATCTATGAATAATAAAATGAAACTCAAATAAAATATATTGCCTAAATATCACAAATCCAAAACTATTTCCTTTTCAGGAACCCTTTATGATCACTGATACACTGAAGTTTAGAGAAAATCATAGTAATTTTTTTTTTTTAATATCTTCAGTTTGATGATACTTTTTGCTACCAGATAATTTATTTTTTTATTGCTAAACTTTTCACGCCTAAAACTTCCATCAATAATTAACTCCTTATGAGTGTTGATGAACAGTACAGCCTTTATCTGCTGATGAAATAAATGTCTGTTTGTGTAGAAGACAAGAAGGACTTTTATATTCATAGAGGAACGCACCTTTCCAGAGTGAAAACAATCTAGAATGCTACATGTATGCTTATATATGCTACCTACTTCTTGTGCTGTACTCTTTGGTAAATACCTCTGAGTTTATGAGAGCAGAGTATCCTGTCCACTTCTATGTATTTTCTGATTATTCAGGTTGTGATTGTCTCCCTATGCTTTCATGAAAAAAAGGGTTCTTTTATGTATCCCCTGAATGAAACCAAGAAGGAACCGAGTGTTTGGTTGGGAAAGGTACTTGATTTCTATTTTACTCAAATGTTCATGGGGAAAAGTCAGAAATCTAGAAAAGGAGGAAAAGCAAGAAATAACAAAACCAATGAGATAGTCATAATGAATCCAGCAGCATCTTGAAGGTCCTGAAGACCTTGATCTGTAGGGGATCTCCAAACTTCAATACTTTTGAAGTTTTATACCCTTTCCAATTTCATATGTGGTCACAGTTCCACATTCAGTTGCCATAGTTACAACACACTGACTTGTGTCAGTGTTGTCCCATGGAATGTTGTACAGTGTTTGGGTACAAATTGCCTATGTGTTAGTCATCTATGCTGGCCGCTCTATGTCTGAAGACACCCAAAAACCATTGACCCATGCCATAATCTTTGGGTACAGTGACCTTGTTTCATAACACTCTTGAGCACAGAACTTGTGGATGGCAGCCCTGCTCTTCAGTATATCAATTGGTCTCCTATAAACAGGTTTTATGAGAAAACATACTGAAGCAAGGCAACTTCATGAATGGCTGTTAGATTTCTTAAAAATTGAAAGAGTCAGAATCTGAATCTTCTACTTCTTGTATGACTACTTTACCAATTAGGGATAAGGATAAGTTTAATTTTTCTCTGCTCTTCTGTTGTTTTCCAAGTGCTGCTTCAGTGTTAAATGCCATTTCTTAAATGTCCTCTAGGCATGTGCAAAAATGTGACAGTCATTCTGTTTGGTTCCCTGTATCCAAAATTCTGTCTTCAAACCTTTGCAAAAACAACTTTCAAGTACATTAGATATGTTTTACATTTTTGTGCTTCTCTGTAAAGGCAAAATTTAATCTTGATGAGCTGTACGGTTGAGCCTGGGGAGGAAAGTCATCGTCATTTGATCTTGCTCATAGATGGAATGCAATACTTTGAAAAAAAAAAAAAAAAAAAAAGGCATCAGAAAATTTGCATATATTGTAGCCTGTCTTCCTGTTTTACTTCCCTATGACTAAGGCTGCATTATTCAGAAACAAACAAACAACAAAACCCAAACCAAAAACAGCTGTGATTGCAAGATTGTAGCAGAAGTTTTGGCAGTTTGTTTTAAGCATTTTCACATAAAATTATTATTCCTCATTTAAACCCTTCATTTGATAAGTGTTACTAACAAATGGAAGATGTACTTGCCTATTACTATTATTATTATTATTATTATTATTATTATTATTAAATTTTGCCTAATATTACATTCATCACTAACACAATTATCTCAAAATAATTTATCTGTAACATTACATCAGAAAAGTAGTTCTTATTTCTACTCTCTTATTTCTTGTTTTGGCATACATGGCATAGCTAATCAGAGTGATTTATTGATATGTGCTTAAAAGGATTACAAAGAGGAAGGTAGTTAAAAAAAATGCCTGCATGCTAATATTTTCTTAAAACAACTAATTTCCAGTCTCTTAACATATCCTGCATAGACACAAGATCAATGTTTTGTTAATAATGATTAAAAATTCATGATAATGTAACATATGATGAGAAGAAGCCATTTCCCGACATTGGCTGCAATATTTCAGGACAGACTCACAAATATAGCAACCCCTACAGATAGTACAGTATAAAAATACATCCCAGAGAACAAAAATAAATAATAAAAAAAAATCCATATTTTAATATTTAAAGGAAAAGTGCAAATGAACACTGACAGATTTATTGTGTTATGCTTAAAACAGCTTCTTACACCTTACCTTCCAAAGAACCACACAACAATGAGAGAATTAAGCAGCACATAATTTACAAAGTTCTACTGTTTATAATAAGAAATGAGTAGTAAGAATTGCTCTACTTTGAGACTAGATATAAGTGATCTTTTTCTTCAACAGAAGAATCATTGTGTGGGTGTTCACCACGTGGAACTTGGATTCTTACTAGATGAAACCCAAATGAAAGAAAACTCTAGGATTTCTACTGCGCTTTCCCTTGTTTGTTTGACTTGTGTTGATAGATTTAGAGATATGGTTTGTCTAGTGGTTTTTTTTTGTTGATTGGTTGTTTTGTGTTTGTTTGTTTTGTTTGTTTTAACCAAGTGTTACATGGAAACATTTAGAATTTCATTTTTAAGGTTTAAGATTTAGTTATCTGAAACTAATTTACTTACTATTATATAGGCCATATGGCAAATCTGCACATATTCTTCTGTCTCCTACATCTTTGGTTACTTTGATTTCCAATCCATTAATTTTCTCCCTGTCTCATTCTTTAACTATTGCCTAACAAAATGAAAAGAATTAGGAAGGAATGCTCAAAAGCATTGAATGGAAAAAGGGGAAACAGGAGTAAATTTATGTAAGTCTAACTACTTAAATATTGCATGTGGGATTACATTAATCAAACTTTAGATTACCACAAAACATATATCTGGAGATGACAGTCACAGTTGGCTGACTTTATTTATAGAAAAGAAAACAAACAGAAATTACTTTAAGGTTATGGTTCATTTAGCTTATTTTAGATATATACTGTAGAATAAGAAGAATCATGACTTTGACTCCACTAACTATACTGACCACATCTTTATTGACTAGGTAATCAAGGATGAAGACATCAGACACAGATTTAGGTATCAATATCTGCAGGAAAGATGAAAAAGTTAAATAGTAAAAATATACTTCCATCATGCCTGTTCTGTTACAAGTATTTATTCAAATAAGAGAATTAGCTTCTCATCATATATACAAGACAAAAATTATATAGGAATATAATAATAGCCATTAAAAAATAGCTTTGCAACAATAAATTTGAAATTTTAAATCTTGTTAATTTTCCAGCTGTACAACCTGGTTGACAATGTAAGAGGACTCATATAATGACATGATGAGTGAGAAGTAACAGAGAGCTGGCTCACAGCCACGCTGAATATGTCTTAACCATCCCTCCCTGTTTTATTGGTACTTCGCAGTGCTTCTTTCCACCAGCAATTTATAGCTTGGCAGTCTCACCCTCAGCTACGAAGAAACTCCTTGAACATCCATGTGACATCATGAATGTTATATTACTTCATGATATTTATGTGATAACTCAGTCATTAAAGTGCTTCTCAACAAGGAGGGATTCCAATTACTCTTGTTTTTGCAGATTTTTCTGTGGAAAAGAATTGAGGGACAGTGGCACGATGTGTGTATGGGGAAGAAGTTTAGGGAAGAAAATGAATACATATACATGTATAAGTGTGTCTGTGCCCAAAGCCTCACGTTGAAAAGTTCACCTAGTGGGTAAGGATCAAACCCCTGCTTCTGAGATTATTGCAGGATTTCCTAATTAGATTTAAAAGCATTCATATGATCAATGCCTATATCTTAATCTTTTAATGACAGATCTAACTATAAGGTTGTATAGCCATGCTGCTTCCTTACTGCTGATTTAAGATCAAGATGGCAGCTCAAGATCAGTTGAGACAGATCAGTTGTACCATAAGCCAACATACTGCTTCAGAGGATACAGACACTGAGCAGTTTCTTGACTCCAGCTGAACTCAAGCCAGAAGTATGTCCCTGATGTTTTTAGTAGCATAACTGTAGGCACTAGACACTAATGCTGCATCTAGATTGTATTAACAAGTAGCAGAGAGAGCTCTGAAAGCTTGGTTCTCTGATCCTCAAGCTTGCTAACACTCATTTCCTGACTCTGTCAAGAATATAAATTACTTTATCAATCTGCACTTTCAATTCCGATGTTTTTTAAAGGCCACAAGATGAGTATGTTTTTAAGTAGATCATAAGTGTTCGTTTAGTATGTTGATTCCAACTACTTCAAAGGTAAACACATGTTGAACTCAAGCCCCTAAATCAAAAAGGTTTCCAAAGCATTTTGACTGTTTAAATCTATGGTTTCAGAGTACCACAGTGTGGTGTTCGGTGATAGGTTGGACTTGATGATCTCAAAGGTCTTTTCCAACCTGGATAATTCTATTCTAGTCTATTTTAAACAAAAAGAGGTTTTGTGGATCAGAGTTCTTTACAGCAAAATGAATTTTCTTATTATAGTAATTATTAGCTACAATTAGTAACTATTATAACAATTATTACAGAAATTTTGTTACCAAATAAATATGGAAAGTTTATGGCACATCAGAGCTCTTATTTATTCATTAAAATTTTGATAGAACATTCAGAAAATGCCTCCTTTCTCTGAAGACAAAAAAGCAAAAACAAACAAACAAAAAAAAAACCCACCACCATCTAATTAACTAAACCATGGCATCAAGTCCCTCATCCAGTCTCTTCCTAAATACTTGCAGTGATGGTGACTCCACCACCTCCCTGGACAGCCCATTCTAAGGGCCAATCACTCTTCCTTTGAAGAACTTCTTCCTAACATCCAGCCTGAATCTCCCCTGGCACAGTTTGAGACCGTGTCCTCTTGTTCTGGTGCTGGTTGCCTAGGAGAAGAGACTGGCCCCCACCTGGATACAACCTCCTTCAGGGAGCTGTAGAGAGCAATAAGGTCTGCCCTGAGCCTCCTCTTCTCCAGGCTAAGCAACCCCAGCTCCCTCAGCCTCTCCTCATAGGGTTTGTGCTCCAAACCCCTCACCAGCTTTGTTGCCATTCTCTGGACACGTTAGAATCATAGAATCATAGAATCAATAAGGTTGGAAAAGACCTCAGAGATCATCAAGTCCAACCTGTCACCCAACACCTCCTGACTAACTAAACCATGGCTTCAAGTGCCATGTCCAATCCCCTCTTGAACACCTTCAGGGACGGTGTCCCAACAGCAACATCCCTAAGTATCTGTTTCTTATTGTCCACTATATAAAACTTGAGGGCTTTGAAAGAAGCAAGCAAAACAAAGCATCCACCACAGCAAACAACATAAATTTTGGGGGTACTGGTTGATTGTAGGCTGAACATGAGCCTGCAGTGTGCCCAGGCAGCCAAGAAGGCCAATGGCATCCTGGCCTGCATCAAGAACAGTGCGGCCAGCAGGAGCAGGGAGGTCATTGTGCCCCTGTACACTGCACTGGTTAGGCCACACCTTGAGTCCTGTGTCCAGTTCTGGGCCCCTCAGTTTAGGAAAGATGCTGTCTTGCTGGAGCGTGTCCAGAGGAGGGCAACAAAGTTGGTGAGGGGTTTGGAACACAAGCCCTATGAGGAAAGGCTGAGGGAGCTGGGGTTGCTTAGCCTGGAGAAGAGGAGACTGAGGGGTGACCTTATTGCTCTCTACAACTACCTGAAGGGAGGTTGTAGCCAGGCAGAGGTTGGCCTCTTCTCCCAGGCAGCCAGCACCAGAACAAGAGGACACAGTCTCAGGCTGCGCCAGGGCAGGTTTAGGCTGGATGTTAGGAAGAAGTTCTACACGGAGAGAGTGATTGCCCATTGGAATTGGCTACCCGTGGAGGTGGTGGAGTCACCTTCACAGGAGGTGTTCAGGAGAAGACTTGATGGGGTGCTTGGCTGTATGGTCTAGTTGTTGGGTGGGTTGGATTGTTTGATGGGTTGGACGCGATGATCTTGAAGGTCTCTTCCAACCTGGTGTATTGTATTGTATTGTACTGTATTGTATAACATGGCTGGAGATCTCTTGCAACCATCAACATCTTCCTAAGGTGTAGAGAGCAGCTTCTCCACCACTCAGATCTTGGCTTTTGCAATTTGTTCCAGCAAGTCAACATCTTATCTAAACTGAGGGGCTCAGAACTGGACACAGTACTCAAGGTGTGGCCTAACCAGTGCTGAGAAAGACAATATTTAAAAAAAATTAAAAAAAAAAAAAAGAAAGGCAGTGTAATGGTCCATATTGTCATATGCATGGATGTGTATGTAAAATGTTTTATAACAACCACATACTTCACAAATAAAACGAAGCCAGCTCTTAAAGACAATACACAGGTAGGCTGACTTAGCTGTTTGATGAATATATATCAGGCCATCATACACTCTTGTTCTTCACTTCTTCACTACTCAATGCCTGCTTCCATTTGCAGCATTTGTTGGCTTTTTCAGTCTGAATCTGCAGGGTTCAGGAGGAAGCAGTAGAAAACTCAGCACCTTAGCAATAGTCTGCTAGAATATGGCTGGATGCCCTGTAAGTCACATCATTGTGATTGCAAGGATGTATGCCGGATTTGCACAGCTCTCAAAAGACTGAGTGATCACATAATGTAAAGCCTACACTGATGAAGAAGATTCTGTAGGTTTTGTGAATGGAGATTTGGAGATTCATAGTGTCTCTTCTAACCAAACAGGTAACATAAAGGAAAGATCTTGTATCCTTTAAATAACCATCTTTCAAGGCAAAAAGTTTAGACCCGGTCTGGAGATTTAGTATCAGTAAACTTTCTAAGAAAAAAACCCAAACATACATACACACACACACACACACACACACATATATATATATATATATGAAATACATATATATAAATCCCCACTTTGACTATATTATAACTCAGATTCAACAACAAGTAGTGAAGTCTGTTGGCCAAAGCAAAGACACTGCTTTGTACAGTATCCAAACCCATAGTTCATTCTGTGGAGTTAAAGCAGCACTATGATGCTTTGTTACACAAAAAGATTGCTGACAACACATACACACAAAATAATCAAAAGCATGTTTAAATTAGGAATGTTTTGATCCTACAGTGGCACTCAAAAACTGCCCAAGACAGATACTTCAAAATTATGCAATCTCTTTTACCATTTTACCTGATACATCTGAACTGTTAAACAAAGTGAAGAAAGTGCAACATTAATGAGATACCAGTTTACATCTTCTATTCATGCACTTTTCATTTATCTGCTTGGTGTTTCCTAGTGAAAGACTTTGAGTCCAAAATTGCTAGGACTGCTGACCATCGTGCCTGTCTCTCTGGAATTTGCTCAAATTCAGACTCAGATAAGTATTTGTATGCTATAGGTGACTGGAATGAATGAGTTAACCCAGCAATTTGAAAACCTGCGCTCCTGACTAGTCATCACAAAGTAAAAAGTTGTCTCTTCAATGCAGTTCTTCTTGGCACTCAAGAGAAAGATTATAAGCAATTAATTTAATTTACTGGGAATAGAGAATAATCTAGAAAGCAATTTTCAGTGAGTCTCATGGCTCACATTAGATATGGAACAAATGTTATTTTAAACATAATCTGTAACATTTAATTGCAAGTCCCAGTTCTTCCAGACATTTAAACTTTTCATAATTATTAATATTGTTCCTGAGAGGTTTATACAACCTGCAGTCTCTTCATTGTTGCATTACATAAATGAAATGAGTGAAACAGTTTCTGACTATATTCTGTTAAAAGTAATGAAATATTTTGCATGAACATAGTGAAGCAAAGGGGGAATACTACCTAATAGTTCTAATACATTTGAAAATAGGATCTGTTAAATAAAATGAACCTGTAAGAAGTTCTGTTTTGATAGCATGTAATAATAACATTAGCTAAATTGCTCTTTCTTTTTCTTTCTTTCTAGTTCTTTTTCAATAGTATTTTATTTTCCATTTGTTTAAAGGGAGAAAATGGTATCAGAATTTTAAAATTAATTTTAAGTGTTTGTAGTCTGGTAATATGCCCAAGCAGTTTCACCTGTAGGTCCTACTATCTGCCATTTAAATAATATAGCCTGAAAAATACTGGTGCAATGATTTATTTAGACATATAACAAGTATTCACTGAATGAAGGAGTATCCTAATAAATCTCGGCTTTATGAGTGTGGGACCAAAATATGTTTTATTGTCTTCTGCTTAACAGAATCAATCAAGTCCTCAAGAGATTCCATAGCATTCTTCTGGGATGTGTAACTGAACATTAAGGGATTATGATGGTCAAATTCAGCTGTGGATATCAATACTCTTCTTTAAAAGGTGATGATACTAAAAATACTGAAAGGTCTCCAAACTGCTGACACTAAATTTTATTGGAAGATAAATTACAATACAATGACTTCTGTGGAAAAGAAGATCAAATCAACTGGATCAAATAAAATGAAAAAGTATAAGACCTCACTGCTCACTGTTTCACCTCTGAGGTGGGTCCTTCTTGCTTCCAGTACAGCAATGTTTAGCAGCTTGCTAAGTAATGAATAATACTAAGCAGTCTGATGGAGATCTCTGGAAATTCTCTATCATCTTTGCACCTCTACAGTGCATCTCCTTCCTGTTCTTGTATACAGACTCCCTCTCTCAAAAGAGGACTGCTCATTCCATCATTCCAATGGACTGCATTGATCCAGAGGCCTTGAGCACAAGCCCTATGAGGAGAGGCTGAGGGAGCTGGGGCTGTTTAGCCTGGAGAAGAGGAGGCTCAGGGAGAGACCTCATTGCTCTCTACAACTACCTGAAGGGTGGTTGTAGCCAGGAAGGGGTTGGCCTCTTCTCCCTAGCAACCAGCACCAGAACAAGGGGACACAGTCTCAAGCTGCAACAGGGGAAGTTTAGGCTCGAGGTGAGGAGAAAGTTCTTCACCGAGAGAGTGATTCGTCATTGGAATGGGCTGCCCGGGAGGGTGGTTGAGTCTCCGTCCCTGGAGGCGTTCAGGAGGGGACTGGATGTGGCACTTGGTGCCATGGTCTAGTTGTGAGGTTATGGTTACAGGTTGGACTCGATGATCTTCAAGGTCTCTTCCAACCTTGGTAATTCTATTCTATTCTATTCTATTCTATTCTATTCTATTCTATTCTATTCTATTCTATTCTATTCTATTCTATTCTATTCTATTCTATTCTATGCAACATCCTACAGTAAACAAGCAGGTGGCCTTTTTCCCTCCTGCTGAACCATGCCTTCCAACAAAACACAACATATGTTAAAAGAGGAAACACAACAAACAAAGTATATGCTGTCACCCTTAATATGAAATAATTAGTATGTATATCAAGCCATCAGTGGAAATGTTCTCTGGCTGCTGACAGCACCATCTCTCTCCTCAAACCTGAAACTGAGCATTATGAGGTTGTATATAGATAACAGATTAATATTACTTTAAAGATATTCTTAATGAAACATGAAGTGCCATTGTAAGAGGATACAAAGTTAGATGATTATTTTAACCTTTGTAGCTTGTAGAAACAAGTATTGTCAAAATTAGCTTTTTTAAGGCTCCAGCTTTTTAAAATACAAAAAGGTCACCTGTTGTATTTCCTCGAGGAAATTAAAGCTTTAGCAGAGATTACAATAAATTACAAATAAGTTTAAATTGCTCATTCATTTACCTCTTTTACCCTGGAGACATCATTAGGCCTACACCTCAGTCCCTACCCTACACCTCAGTTGTCCTCCCACTTTGAATCCCAGCCCAAGCCCTGATTTCATCCCTCTAGGGCTCTCAGTCCCTGCAGTCCTACTCTGCCTGGCCATGGGCCCTCCTGAGCCAAGACCAGCTATAGGTGCACATCCCAGGGCTGTCCTGCCCTCCCTGGGGCAATGGGATGGGATCTTGCTGCCAGGTGCTTTCCTGATAGGAACAGGAAAGTTCCAAACACTTCTAGAGCCGCAGCACCAGGGAACTGCTGGTCTTCATGGTGCCTTGACACTATACTTAAAACAACATATTTAGACCCATAGACTTATGTATATCATGAAATTCATCTTCAGTTACAATGGATAGATTTTGATTCCTTAATTCCTGTCTTGCAGTCCATCAACTCTGCAGTTACAGGAGAGGAGAGACTGCCAGTGGAGACTGTGGCAAATTTGTTAATTACCAGTTTGCCAGTCCTACTTGTCAGTGGTGGTACACTTTCTCTGCCCTTCTTTTTCTGACATACCTGCAGAGGCCCTTATTACTATTCTTTGCATCACTTGCCAAATTCAGCTCCAGCCATAGCTTGGCCTTTCTGACCCCGTCACTAAACAACTGACTGTGATTAGGGCTGCAATACTTTTCATAAATTCTTGGAAGCTGGTCAGAAAAATTGTGCTTTTGAAACCACATTAGAACTGCTGTAACAGCAAATCTCATTCCAATGTAATGTAAATGTCATTTTTATAGCACTTCAGAATTTCACTTTTCTATGAAGAAAAGAACAAACCCCAAGACATGAGGATAGCAATTCCTAAAGTTCTAAAATTCAAGTAATTCTTTCAGTAATATGGAACAACTACATACTTGCCTCTTAAAGTCACAAATATTTGCTATTTGCACAAATTAGCAATTCTTTAAATAGGAAGGTCGTGGTCTTCTGTAAACATTCTAGACAGCAAATTATGATTAAGAATTAGATTTTGCTCTTTTAGGACCTGTTCATCATGTAGCATTTCTGACTGATTTTTCTCAGGTATTCATTGACTATATAGAAAATTAGTTCAGGTGATCCGGATCAAACATAGTGAACCTAGAGACTTCACATTAACAGACTGAGCTTTTCACAGAATGGCTAATGGTTGAGATTGGAAGGGAGCTCTGTAGATCATCATGTCCCCATTCTTGTAAAATGGGGTCAGCTAGAGTGGGCTGTTTAGGAACATTCAGGCTTTTGAATATCTCCAAGAATGGAAACTGCAAGCTCTCTGGGCAACCTATGCCAGGTTCAGTCAACCTCACAATGTTTTCTTATGCTCAGAATGAACTTCTTGTGTTTCTGCTCTTGCCCATTGTCTCTTGTCCTGTCAGTAGGAACAATTGAAAAGAGTCTGGCTCCATCTGTACATACAATGTCACTCTGGAGAGCAGCACAGCCCTCTGGTGCATCAGCCACTCATCCCAGTTTTCTGTTATCAACAAACTTCCTGAGTGTATAGTTTCCCCATATGATGCAACATTAATGAGGGTGTTGAACAGGATTGGACCCAGTGTAGATCATCACTGCATGGAATTGTCGCTTCTGTTTGTGGAAGTCCACGCAATATCTATGGTAGAAATGGAAAAAAAGTCGTTTGATTGATTCCAGCTGAAGTGCATGTACACCAATGCATGCAGTATGGGCAATAAGCAAGATAAGCTGGAAGTCCTGGTCCACCAGGGTGGCTATGATATAGTCACCATCTCAGAAACATGGTGGGATGGAGTAGCATGGAGTGCTACACTGGGGGGTTATAGGCTCTTTAGAAGAGACAGGCGAGGGAGAAGAGGAGGAGGGATTGCCCTGTATATTAGGGAGTTGTGCTCTGCCACAGAACTTGAGGTGGAGGATGAAGGGACTGAGAGCCTGTGGGTTAAAATCAGAGGGAGGCCTAACAAATCTGGCATCCTGGTTGGAGTCTGTTATAGACCACCCAACCAGGATGAAGAGGCAGATGAAACATTCTGTAAGCAATTGGAGACTGTCTCAAGATCATCAGATCTTGTCCCAGTAAGTGACTTTAACCTGTCAGATATCTACCGGGAACTTAATTCAGCAGAGAGAAGGCAGTCCAGAAGATTCCTGGAGCGCATGGAAGACAGCTTCCTGACACAGCTGTACAACTACCTGAAGGGTGGTTGTAGCTAGGAGGGAGCTGGTCTCTTCTCTCAGGCAACTAGCACCAGAACAAGAGGACACAGTCTCAAGCTGTGCCAGCGGAAGTGGTGGAGTCACCGTCCCTTGAGGGGTTCAAGAGGGGATTGGACGTGGCAGTTGGTGCCATGGTCTAGTCATGAGGTTTGTGGTGACAGGTTGGACTCGATGATCTTTGAGGTCTTTTCCATCCGTGGTGATATTGTGATACTGTGATTTTCCTGATACTTTATGTAGCATGACCAGAGTGTTATCCAGAAATAGAAGGTAAAATAAGCACACAAATACACGAGCATATATATGTAATATATGCATATAGCTTTAAATATGGCAAGAGTTATAATACTGCGTTTAAAATTCTGTGTTTGCCACAGCAGTATGCAGACCTTTATGTGTTCCTCTGTGTTCTCTCTGTTTAAAGACTAGTCTGTGGTGTCTCTCTTCTCCCATCCACTTTGCCTTAAAAGATTCTGGAGTATGACAGAAGAGCCAGACATGTAAAAATAAGGAACTCAGGATTCCTAAATTCTCAGACTGAAAAGAGTCTTCATCATGAAGGGACAGTCAAATTCTTTTAAATATGTTAGTTGTTCTATTCCAAGTGAATGGACAGTAAACAGTATTATAATGCTATGGCTTGTGATCTCTGGTTATGGCAAATTACAACTTTGATCATAGCTTTCATGGAAATTAATATACAGTCTATGTTACCAATACACTACCAGTTAAAAATTACACTTGCACATAAATCTGACTTACAGGGTTCAGATTATAAGTCAGTCATTAATATAAACAAGTATTAAGTAATAATAAAAAAAGTGATTTTCTAGTTGAGAATATTTGATCCTGTTTCTTTTATGTCTCATTTTCTGAAACACATATATTCTTTTTCCTGTTTCCTTCTCTTATTTTTCTAAAGCATTTAGCGAATTCCTAATGCTCACTACAAGGGATACTGCAAAACATGTCTGTAAACATATGTGCCCTTTCTATCAGCCTCCCTCACACTGCTCACTTCCATCAAATCAGTGAAGTAACATGTAATACAACAATTATTAATAATATGGCAATTTAAGCCTTATACTCTGTCATCCTGCTATTTCAGAAAATCATTTGGCACTTCCATATAGCACACATGTTCCCATTCACGCTAAGAAGCTTTCTAGCTTGCAGAGTAGATTCTACACTACATCTGAGCTTGATTCCAATTCAGAGAGGTACTGAGTGTTTGCACTGGGAATGTATCTGTTTTGCCAGGCTCTGCTCATTTCACTGTGGCTTCATGGGTTTCCACTGAAAACTATTGGAATCTTTTACATGATAAAAGACTCCAGTCATCAGACAGTCATCAGCAAATTTGCAGATGAAACCAAGTTGGGAGCAGGTGTTAGTCAGTTAGAGGGTTCTGCAGAGGGACCTTGACCAACCGGACAGATGGGCGGAGTCCAACGGGATGGCATTCAACAAGTCCAAATGTCGGGTGCTGCACTCCACAACAACCCCATGCAGAGCAACAGGCTGGGGTCGGAGTGGCTGGAGAGCTCCCAAACAGAGAGGGACATGGGGGTGCTGATTGACAGCCACCTAAACATGAGCCAGCAATGTGCCCAGGTGGCCAAGAAGGCCAATGGCATTCTGGCCTGCATTAGGAATAGTGTGGCCAGCAGGAGCAGGGAGGTCATTGTGCCCCTGTACTCTGCTTTGGTTAGGCCACACCTTGAGGCCTGTGTCCAGTTCTGGGCCCCTCAGTTTAAGAAGGACATCGAGACACTTGAACGTGTCCAGAGAAGGGCAACAAAGCTGGTGAGGTGTATGGAGCACAAGCCCTATGAAGAGAGGCTGAGGGAGCTGGGATTGTGTAGCCTGGAGAAGAGGAGGCTCAGGGGAGACCTCATTGCTCTCTACAACTACCTGAAGGGTGGTTGTAGCCAGGAAGGGGTTGGTCTCTTCTCCCAGGCAACCAGCACCAGAACAAGAGGACAGAGTCTCAAGCTGCGCCAGGGGAAGTTTAGGCTTGAGGTGAGGAGAAAGTTCTTCACAGAGAGAGTCATTCATCATTGGAATGTGCTGCCCAGGGAGGTGGTGGAGTCACCATCCCTGGAAGTGTTCAAGAGGGGATTGGACGTGGCAGTTGGTGCCATGATTTAGTCATGAGGTCTGTGGTGACAGGTTGGACTTGATGATCTTTGAGGTCTCTTCCAACCTTGGTGATACTGTGATAAACTTGTAGAGCTGGTGAGCTGTTTAAGTACCTTTTTATTTTTTTTCTTCTTTTCTCTGAATAGGTTAAAATCACCTCTCCCACATTTTCAGAAAATGTCTTAAATTTATAGACTACACTAAAACTGGTGCTGGGTTATTTGATGTCTTTCCTGTGAAGTATGAATTATTGAAGGGGTGTGAGAGCCGTGCAATAACAGGGAAAATAAACAGAAACAGCTTGGTGATCTTTCTCTGGCACAGGATTTTCTGCATTTTTATTCAAAAGTCACCAGGGAAAAAAAAAAAAAAAAAAAAAAGAGAGCATGGTTTTGTCCACCTCCTTGCTGGTTTGACACATACATATGTATAATCCAATGCATTGCTAACAGTTTGTTTTAAAATTGGTTTGCTGTTTTATAGATTTCTGCATACATTTAATCATTTTTCTGATGAATCACCATCACACCTTCCTTCTTTTCCCCGTCTTCTCCACATTTATTACTCACTAAATTACACTAGATTTAATGTCTGGTGAGGAAGTAGAAAATGGTACTGGTAGCAACATTTTCTACATTGGAACATGATAAATGCTGTTACATTGTCTAACTTAAACACCTTCATCTATCATATTTTATTTGAGACTTAGCTTTGTTTTTTCCCTTCTTAAATTTTTGTCTACATGTGTTTTTTAACAATCTAATTTAGTTATGCTGCATGTGTTATAAACCTGAACACATTCATTTTTGCCTAACCAAGTCTACCGTTCTTTAGATCTTCAGAGAGATTTTATGTTTTATGAACAAAACAAAAATTTTCAAGGGGAATCAAATCAAAACTGCTCAAAATCGCTGGAAAATTTCACAGCTAAAATATTTCTGTCTGTAAGCCAAATGGTTTAACTTTTCCTTGTAGATGTTTTTAAAGCAATGTACACATTGCTGAACCTCCTGCTCTCTTGAATATTCAACTTTAATTTTGTTAATCATTTTAACATGATATTATGTGTTAAAACTCAGGTGTTGGCCAAGTTCCAACAGTCAAATGATACAGAATTATCTAAAAAATAAAATAAAATAAAACAAAATAATTTAAAAAAAGTATCAAAATCCCTGTGGACCGAGAAGAGAATTTTATAAAATAATACAGTGTATAGCACTGTATACAGTATAGTCCACAGAAAGCACAGCGAAAGCACAGCAAAAGCATATGCAAGCTAGTGAGAGAAACAGCCAAAAGCAGAAGCATCCACCTAGCAGAAGACCCCAACACTCCAAGTCCAGAAGCAAAAGAAGCCCTCAGAAACAGGAAGCATCCCATGTTACAGTCCAATCTACAATCTCCATCCTCATGTCATCTTCATATCGAATAACTCATCAGCTGGTTCCTGCTGCCAGATTCAGGCCTTCCCTCTGCTAGCTGCTGGGCTCTGCTCTCTGTGGCACAGCTTTGCCCCATGCCAACTTAGCAGCAGTGACCCGGGCCGGTCTTAGTGAGACCATCCAGCTGAACACATGACACAACTAGGAATAAAGGAAAACTCTGTCTTCAATGCATTTTTACCATGTAGTTGAACGCTGTGTTTGAATGCAATATCTGAATTTTATGTAACTCTTCTTAAATACAATTATGGAAATAATTATGTATGTAGCTGTTTTTCTGAATAAAAAGTATCTGCCAATAGGTTTATTTTTAACTGAAAATGGGCATCGAGTAATCTGAATAAAAATGCTTTAATAAGAAAAACTTTAGATTTTAGTTTTGTTAAAGCTGAAGGCCTGAAAATACAGATGAAAGAGAACAGAATTAAGCGAGGTTCAAAAAGTATAGTTCTGTAACAGAAAGCAGCAAAATTTGGACATATAGGATTTAATGGATGAAAATTTTGTCACAGTTTCTGAAAAGTCACAGAGCAAAATGATTTGCTGTTTAAGCAAGCATTTCCGATGTGCACAAGTAGTACAAATACTGAATTTACCATGGAAGATCTAATTCACACTAAGCAAGCAGAAGAATGTGTATACTAATGTTTCATTTAGCTGTTAAATAGTGTTTCTTCAGAGGAATGATAGGGTAAAGAATTAAAAACAAAAAATAATAAAAGGCACCTGGAAGGAGTGTAAAGAAAGAGTTTATCGACGAAAGTCACAGGCTACTTGTGAAAAGAGTAACAAAGCACTTCACTGTTCATTGAGATCTCTGTTCAGTAACATGATTTGTCCTCTGTATCTCTAAGAAAGTATTCTGCAACTATTCTCAAACATAAACTTCAAAGCTGAAAGGTAGTGGAACATTTATATTCACAAACATGTTTCATCTCTTTTTGGATGGGTGTGGACTACTCTGTGATAATATTAAAAGTTCTTCTCCTGACTAGTTACCCTTTTTCAACCTGGAGGGAAGATAAGGCATTTTCTTCAGATGAGTTCTTTGATTCTGTAACAGAAAGTAGAGAAGTTATAGTCATGCTAATTACCAAAAGCTTTTATCATATGCAAAATGTTGTCAGTTCAGATTATCTGCCGAATTGTATTCAGTTTGTAGTTTGACAAGTTGTATACAGTTTGTGTTAGTGATGGAGGATAATGTTGTAAGGTGGTCTATTTTCAGAAATTGGATACATATTAGCAGTTACCAGTTTTGTAGTCTGAAGTATTGTTGTTATGCTTTACAGAATTAAAAAAAATAATCTATATGATATAACCTATGGCTGATATCATAGAATCCTAGAACTGTTAGGGTTGGAAGGGACCTCAAGGATCATCCACTTCCAATCCCCCTGCCATAGTCAGGGACCCCTCACACTGGATCAGGCTGCCCAGAGCCACATCCAGTCTGGCCTTAAAAACCACCAGGGATGGGGCTTCTACCACCTCCCTGGGCAGCCTGTTCCAGTATCTCACCACCCTCATGGTGAAGAATTTCTTCCTAACATCCAATCTGAATCTACCTATTTCTCGTTTTGTTCCATTCCCCCTAGTCCTATCATTGCATGACATCCTAAAAAGTTCCCCACCAGCTTTCTTGTAGGCCCCCTTTAAGACACTGGAATGCTACAATAAGGTCTCCTCAGAGGCTTCACTTTTCCAGACTGAATAGCCCAAACTTTCTCAGTCTTTCCTCATAGGAGAGGTGCTCCAGCTCTCTGATCATTCTCGTGGTCCTTTGCTGGACACACTCTAGCATGTCCAGATCCTTCCTGTAAGAGGGGCTCCAGAACTGGATGAAGAACTCCAGGTGTGGTCTCAACAGAGCAGAGCAGAGGGGGAGAATCACCTCCCTCGACCTACAGGGCATGCTTGTCTTGATGCAGCCAGGATGTGATTTGCTTTCTGGGCTGCAAGTGAACACTGCTGGCTCATGATCAGCTTCTCATCCACAAGCACCCCCAACTCTTCTTCTTCAGGGCTGCTCTCAAGCCAGTCGCTGCTCAGCCTATGTCAGTGCTTGAGATTGCCCTGACCCAGCTGCAGGACCTTGCATTTGGTCTTGTTGAACCTCATGTGCCCACCACTCCAGCCTGTCAAGGTCCCTCTGGATGACATCTCTTCCCTCCAGTGTGTCTGTTGCACCACACAGCTAGGTGTCATCGGCAAATTTGCTGAGGGTGCACTCAATGCCACTGACCATATGGCCAACAAAATGTTAAACAAGACGTCCCAGTACTGACCCCTGAGGGACTGCACTTGTCACCGGCCTTAACTTGGACATGTACCCATTGACAGCTACCCTTTGGGCGAGGCCATCAAGCTAGCTCTTTATCCACTGAATGGTCCATCCATCAAACCCATTCTGCATGAGCTTGGAGACCAGGATGTGGTGTGGGACAGTGTTGAAGACTCTGCTCAGGTCCAGGTAAATGATGTCAGTTGCTTGGCCTTCATCTATTACTGTTGTGACCTTGTCATAGAAGGCCACCAGTTTTGTCAGGAAGGATTTGCCCTTGGTGAAGTCATGCTGATTGTTGCAATCACTTTTTAATTATTCTTCTGCCTCGGCAGTGCCTCCAGGAGGATCTGCTCCATAATCTTGCCGGCACAGATGTGAGACTGACTGGCCTATAGTTTCTTTGGTCATTCTTCTTTCCCTTTTTGAAAATGGGAGTTATGTTTCCTCTTTCCCAGTCAGTGGGGACTTCCCCAGACTACCAGGAGTTTTGGAATAGCATGGAGAGTGTCCTAGCAACCTCATCTACCAGCTCCCTCAGCACCTGTGGGTGTATTCCATCAGGTCCCATGGTCATTTCCAACCTTATTTATTCTATGATTCTACAATTCTATGATTCGATGACTTGAACACTTTCAGGTTCTTCAGATGATCACAAACCTGATCTTCACTCTCAATGGGCATTTCCTTCTTGCAGTCCCTGACATTATCTTCCTTTATTCTGGGAGTGTGGCTGGAGCCCTTGCCAGTGAAGACTGTGGTAAAGAAGTCGTTGAGAACCTCACCCTTCTGCATGTCATTGCTACCAGTTCACCTGTTTCCTTTCTGAGGGGGGCCACACTTTCCCTAGTCTCCTTTTCACCATTAATATACCTGTAGACATTTTTACTGTTCCCCTTGATCTCCCTTGGTAGATTTAATTCTAATTCAGCTTTAGCTTTTCTAAACAGGTCTCTTGCTACTTGGGCCCCCCAATTATGCCTTATATGCCCCCCATTCCAGGTGTCTTTTCTTCCACTCCTTGTAGTTTCTTTTTGTGTGCCAGCATGTCCAGGAGCTCCTTGCTCATCCAGGCAGATCTCCTAGCATTCTTTCCTGCTTTCCTCTTTGTGAGTATACTTTGCTCCTGGGCACAGAGAAGGTGATCCTTGAAATCTAAACAGCTGTCCTAGGCCCGTCTTCCCTCTAGGACTTTCTCCCATGATACTTTGTCCAGCAGATCCCTGAAGTGATCAAAGTGTGCATGCCTAAAGTCCAGGCTTGTAAGCTTGGGATACGTCCTCCTAGTTGCCATGAGGATCTTAAATTCTCTATATATTCTATATAGTTTCTATATATACCATATCCTTTCCATATCCTATCCTTTCCTTCTCACTTGACCAAATTCCTTCATTTAATCTTCTGAATATTTAAGCTATAATGGTGTAAATAAGAGATGATGCTTACAATTTTTAAATATTTGTAATGGTTATCCTTATAGCTTACTTTGAAGTAATATATTATTTTATTATATTTCAGTAATAACGATGTTGTGGTGGGTTGAAGTTTCTCATCACATTAACTTAGCACGATTAACTCAGTTGGAAGCAAACGGAAGCTGTATTTACAAGCAAAACCTACACTCTACAATGGAATGCAATGAACACGCACAAAATATACAGTATTTGCAATATTATACAGATATTTACAGCCAGAAAATAACACGGACGCCCCCCACCCCAGTTCCTCTGGTTTCCCAGAGAGCAGGGAAGCTGGTTTCACTGCCCTCTCCACAAACCTCCCTTCCCTTTCCCTTTGTACCATAGAGAAAAAAAGAAGGAAGGTATGTTAGTAAGAGAAGCAGTGTTAGTGTTCTTATCTTTTCTCAAGGTCAGCCAGAAGTGGTTATTGTCTCTCCGAGTAAAGCAGTTAAGACCACAGGAGAAAAGGAATGGGATGAAAGTAAAAATGTGAAAGATGTTATGCAACAACTGCTTCTATACCCCAGACTTTGCCCAATGAATTTGTTTAGAATAATCATTTGTTTTCCTATTTACACCCAATAGTGAAATATTTCTATTTTTCTACTTTTCTGCTTGAAATCTCCAGCTAATTTTAAAGGCATAGCCTAAAACTGCCACAGATGTGGTCCTATTTTGACTGAATACTCTTTAATCCATTTTGCCTGTAGATCCTATATTATCTTGAATATTGATGGATTTAGCTTCTGGAAGTCTCTTATTAAAATTTCAATAATAAGTAAGGGAGATAATCTACATCTATTTACTTACTTCTAATGATTTTAATTTCCTGTTAAGTAAACATTTCCAGCAGAAGAGGTCAATAAATTGTAAAAGTGTGTCTGAAGAGAGCTGCTTTGCTCTCAGATAATCCTTTCAAGGATTAGTTGTGTGGAAGCTAAGTGAAAAATAATAAATCCATATTCCTTACAATGATCAATATGCTTTAAATTCCATTTCACATAGTAGCATGCAGTATGAAACTTCAGTAGGACACATAATAGAATAGAATAGAATAGAATAGAATAGAATAGAATAGAATAGAATAGAATAGAATAGAATAGAATAGAATAGAATAGAATTACCAAGGTTGGAAGAGACCTTGAAGATCATCGAGTCCAACCTGTAACCACAACCTCACAACTAGACCATGGCACCAAGTGCCACATCCAGTCCCCTCCTGAACGCCTCCAGGGACGGAGACTCAACCACCTCCCCGGGCAGCCCATTCCAATGACGAATCACTCTCTCGGTGAAGAACTTTCTCCTCACCTCGAGCCTAAATTTCCCCTGGTGCAGCTTGAGACTGTGTCCCCTTGTTCTGGTGCTGGTTGCTAGGGAGAAGAGGCCAACCCTTCCTGGCTACAACCACCCTTCAGGTAGTTGTAGAGAGCAATGAGGTCTCCCCTGAGCCTCCTCTTCTCCAGGCTACACAATCCCAGCTCCCTCAGCCTCTCTTCATAGGGCTTGTGCTCAAGGCCTCTCCCCAGCCTTGTTGCCCTTCTCTGGACACGTTCAAGTGTCTCAATGTCCTTCTTAAACTGAGGGGCCCAGAACTGGACACAGTACTCAAGGTGCGGCCTAACCAAAGCAGAGTCCAGGGGCACAATGACCTCCCTGCTCCTGCTGGCCATACTATTCCTAATGCAGGCCAGGATGCGGTTGGCCTTCTTGGCTGCCTGGGCACACTGCTGGCTCATGTTCAGCTTCCCATCAACCAGCACCCCCAGGTCCCTCTCTGCCTGGCCGCTCTCCAGCCACTCTGACCCCAGCCTGTAGCACTGCCTGGGGTTGTTATGGCCAATGTGCAGAACCCGGCACTTGGATGTGTTAAATCTCATGCCATTGGACTCTGCCCATCTGTTCAGCCTGTCGAGGTCTCTCTGCAAAGCCTCTCTGCCCTCCAGCAGATCAACTCCTGCCCCCAGCTTGGTGTCATCTGCAAATTTACTGATGATGGACTCAATGCCCTCATCCAGATCATCAATAAAGATGTTGAAAAGCATGGGGCCCAGCACTGATCCTTGGGGCACACCACTAGTGACAGGCCGCCAGCTGGATGTGGCACCATTCACCACCACTCTCTGGGCTCGGCCCTCCAGCCAGTTCCTAACCCAACGCAGTGTGCTCCTGTCCAAGCCATGGGCTGCCAGCTTGGCCAGGAGTTTGCTGTGGGGGACGGTGTCAAAGGCCTTGCTGAGGTCCAGGTAGACCACATCCACAGGCCTCCCCACATCCACCAGGCGGGTCACCTGATCATAGAAGGAGATCAGGTTGGTCAGGCAGGACCTGCCCCTTCCTAAATCCATGCTGGCTAGGCCTGAGCCCCTGGCCATCCTGTAAGTGCTGTGTGATCGCACTCGAGATGACCCGTTCCATAATCTTGCCTGGCACTGAGGTCAGGCTGACAGGCCTATAATTCCCCGGCTCTTCCAACTGGCCCTTCTTATGGATGGGCACCACGCTGGCCAGCTTCCAGTCTTCTGGGACCTCTCCAGTGAGCCAGGACTGCTGAAAAATGATGGAGAGCGGCCTGGACAGCTCATCCGCCAGCTCCCTCAGCACCCTAGGATGGATCCCATCCGGTCCCATGGACTTGTGGGGGTCCAAGCGGCTGAGAAGATCTCTAACTCTCCCATCCTGGAACAGGGGAAAACTATGCTGCTCCCTGGCTCCTTCTGCTAGCTCTGCAGGCCAGCTGTCTGGAAGCCGTTCTGTCCTGCTAGTAAAAATTGAGGTAAAGAAGGTGTTAAGCACCTCTGCCTTTTCCTCATCCTTTGTTACAATATTCCCCTCCATGCCCACCAAGGAGTGGAGCTTCTCCTTGCCCTTCCTCTTGCTATTAATATATTTATAGAAGGACTTTTTGTTGTCCTTCACAGCAGAGGCCAGTCTGAGCTCCAAATGTGCTTTTGCCTCCCTAATTTTCTTCCTACAAGACCTAGCAACATCCCTAAACATTCCATGGGTTGCCTCCCCTTTTTTCCAAAGATAATACACCCTCTTTTTTTCCCTTAGTTCCTTTAGAAGTTCATTACCCAACCAGGCTGGCCGTCTGCCCCGGCGGCTCATCTTCCGGCACACTGGCACAGCCTGTTCCTGCGCCTTCAAGAGTTCTTTCTTGAAGTAGGTCCAGCTCTCCTGAACCCCTTTGTTTTTAAGGGCTGTTTCCCAAGGAACCTTCTGAGTTAGTTCCTTGAGTAGCCTGAAGTCCGCCCTCCGGAAGTCCAGAGTGGAGGTCTTCTTGTTTCCCCTCTTGGCTTGGCTGAATACTGAACACTCAATTATCTCGTGGTCACTGGTGCCTAAACACCCTCCGACCACCACATCACCCACCAGCCCTTCCCTGTTGGTGAAGAGGAGGTCAAGCATAGCCTTACCCCTGGTAGGCTCGCGCAGCACCTGGGATAAGAAGCTGTCCTCCATGCACTCTAAGAACCTCCTAGACTGCCTCCTCTCTGCTATGTTATGATCCCAGCAGATATCAGGCAGGTTGAAGTCTCCCACGAGAACAAGGTTAGGCGATCTTGAGACAGCCTTAAGCTGCCTATAGAATGCTTCATCAAGATCATCCTCCTGGTTGGGTGGTCTATAACAGACTCCAACCAGCATGTCTGCCCTGCTGGTCTTCCCTCTAATTCTCACCCACAAGCACTCAACCCGATCATCCCTGATCTCTAGCTCAATGGCATCAAGAGCCTCCCTGATGTACAGGGCCACCCCTCCACCCTTTCTTCCCTGCCTGTCTCTCCTGAATTGCCTGTAGCCATCAATTGCAGCGCTCCAGTCATGCGAGTCATCCCACCACGTCTCCGTGATGGCAACTACATCATATCTTTCGTGCTGCAACAAGGCTTCCAGCTCCTCATGTTTGTTGCCCATACTTCGTGCATTAGTGTACATGCACTTCAGCTGGGCTGCTGGTTTTGCCCCTGACTCCAGCTTACCACCCTCAGACTCCTGTCTGGGGGGACTGGTTTCAGCCCCTTCCCCCTTCGAAGCTAGTTTAAAGCCCTGTCAATGAGACTTGCTAATTCCCTTCCCAGAATCTTTTTACCTTTGGGGGACAGGCCATTCTCATGTACTGTGACCTTTCCCCTCCTCTGGGACAGATGTACTCCATCTGTTACCAGCTGACCTGGTGCAGTAGAAAGTTTTTCAAGATCAAAAAACCCAAAATTCTTCTGACTGCACCAACCTCTAAGCCACTTGTTGACTACCGCTGCTGACCTGTTCCTTCTCATATTCCCTCCTGCAACTAAGGGTATAGACAAAAAAATTATTTGTGCACCTGAGTCCTCCACTAGATCCCCCAGGACCTTGAGGTCATTCTTGATAGCCCTGGGAGTTCTAGTTGCAACATCGTCATTCCCTAACTGCATAATTATTAATGGATAGTAGTCAGAGGGCTGGACCAGACTAGGCAGCCTTCTGGTAACATCAGCAACTTGAGCTCCTGGGAGACAACAAAGTTCCCTGTGAGCAGGGTCTGGCCGACATATGGGGCCCTCTGTTCCCCACAGTAGGGAATCACCAATAACAATCACCCTCCTCTTTTTTTTTTTTTAGGAGCAAATCTGGATGCCAGGGGAAGGCTGTTTAACCCCAGGCTGACTCACCCCAAGCTGACTCACCCCAGGCTTACCCACCCTGGGATGACTCACCCCAGGCTGCCTGACCCCAGGCTGACCCACCCCAGGCCGACCCACCCCCAGGCTGACTCTCCCCAGGCCGACCCACCCTAGGCTGACTCACCCCAGGCTGACTCACCCCCGGGCCGACCCACCCCAGGCTGACTCACCCCGGGCTTACCCACCCCAGGCTGACTCACCCCGGGCCGACCCACCCCAGGCTGACTCACCCCGGGCCGACCCACCCCAGGCTGACTCACCCTGGGCCGACCCACGCCAGGCTGACTCACCCCGGGCCGACCCACGCCAGGCTGACTCACCCCGGGCTGACCCACCCTAGGCTGACTCACCCTGGGCCGACCCACGCCAGGCTGACTCACCCCGGGCCGACCCACGCCAGGCCGACTTACCCTGGGCTGACTCACCCTGGGCTGACTCACCCTGGGCTGACTCACCCTGGGTTGTTTTGCCTCATGGAAAACCCCAGATGGTGTGTCCTCCAGCATCAGAATCACCTCCCCCTCGACCTCCAGTGCCCCATACCTGTTGTCCAAGGGCAGTGGGGGAGGTGAAGGGAGACAGGGAGGTTTTAATTTGTGTCTTTTGAGAGGAATCTTCGTCCATTCCCCTCTGCTTTTTGGATAATCAGCCTCTGCTGGGGGAGCCTGCAGAGCCTGGTTACTCAAGTTGGTCTCTCTTCTACAATCCCTGACATCTCTAAGTCTAGTCACCTCATCTTTCAATCTGGCCACCAGGTTAAGCAGATAGTCAATCTGCTCGCATCTGATGCAGGAATTGTCCCCACTACCCTGCATCTCAACTGCCAGGCTCCAGCACTCTCTGCAGCCATAAGCCTGGACACCCACCTCTTGCTTGTGACACTTGCCTACCTGCTTGTATTCCCCCTCAGTCTGAGTCGAGACTGATGTTTTGAAAGAGCGGTTGCGGCGCGTCACCACCATGGTGCCCTGCCCGCGGGACCCGCTGGACAAAATTTAGAAAAAGTGCGGCGGCGCATGCCGAGCGAGAGCAGGCGGCAAGATCCCCGCTGGAACAGGGGCTGCGCGAGCCGCCGATGGCTTTTAAACCAGCCGCCGGCAGTGACGCGGGGAGCCCGAGCGATCCCAAGCAGCAAGCACGTGGAGAAACGGTCGTGCCGAATCTAGCCGAGTGCCGAGAGCCCGGGGTGCCCTGCCGATCCCCGTAGGTTGAAAAGGAAGCAGCTAGTGTTCCCGAGGGTGCCGGTCGCGGTGTGCTCCCGAGCAAGATCCCCGCTGGAACAGGGGGATGTCACTGCATCTTCTTTGTCCTCTCACTAGTTGTACAAACTGTACTAGTGCCTTGTTCCATCATTCAATCCATTGCTTCTAGTAATTTTTTTCAATGTATTTTTGATTACTGACTGTCAATAAATATGTACTATCCAAAGTGCCTTATAAGTTGTGGCATTTTTACTACTCACTAACATAGTAAGTACGTTAAGTTTTTCAGTGTAACAGACTTCATACCAGTATTGACTAGATTTCCACTAATCATGACGTTTATTTAGCCATCTAGCTCACAGAAGGACAGATGCATTTAGGCTCTCTGAGGCATTCATGACAGGGAGCCAAAACTTTCTACAGTCACTAGTTCAATTTTGTTGCTTGATAGAGACATTTACTGACATTTGGAGGTTACAGCATGTGCAATACATGAAAAGGTGAAAAGGGTATTTGCCAACAGACTTATGGGTGACCCCATCTTTCTGGACCAAGGTCTTGAAATTGTACAGATTTGCATGATTTTGCAACTGAATTAAGCTGCAAGTCCTTTAATTATTATTTTTTTTTTTTTTTTTTTTTTTTTTTTTTTGTGTGGTAGTTTCTAGATGTGTCTGGAAAATCTTCCACAGATCTTGAGCAGGAAGTAATAGAATGTATAGTAATAGAATTGCCATTGGATGTAAAAAGGAAAATGATAAATTCTAGATAATACTGTTGGACAGATGTCTACCATAAATTTAGTTTTGTACAGTAACTCATTCTTCTTTTCAATTCCTTCTCTCTAGCAAATACTAACTTGAGCTTCTGCTGGCTTTGCTGACCTTGGCTGCATTGATTTATTGTGGCTAAGTATTCATAAACAGCGCTCTCTGCTTTTATCCTTTCTTCTCTTATCTTGCTTCTCTCCCTGTGTGCGAGGAGGCGGGGGGTGGGGGGAGGGAAGGGAACAGTGAAGGGAAAGCTATTAGTAGCCCCTTGGTTTGTCCAGGGCTGGCAAGGTTCTTGTGTTGTTTATGAATGGTACATATATGTAAATATTGTACACTTTGTACTTATTAATTTTAGTTGCATTTCATATTTAGATTGTAGTTTTGCTTGTAAATACAGCTTCATTTACTTTCTAGCTGAGCTGGTCTTGCAATTTTATGTTGGGGGGAATTGTCTAGAAGAATCTTTGAACATAATACAGCTGTGAAAGGGTGCCAGAATGCCTTTTCAGTAATAAGAGATAACATGAAGAACTTACTCTGGAAGATAAATACATGCACACATAGTTGAATGAAGGTTGAACAATAAGAACAAAAGTTGGGCTCCTGACAGATCCCATTGCTTGGGTGATAGCTCACTCCTTGGATCTTTTTGGAATAGCTCCAAAGCATTGAGGTGAGGAGAAAGTTTTTCACAGAAAGAGTTGTTGGCCATTGGATTGTCCTGCCCAGGGAGGTGGTGGAGTCACCGTCCCTGGAGATGTTCAAGAGAGGATTGGACGTGGCACTTGAAGCCATGGCTTAGTTAGTCATGAAGTGTTGGATGACAGGTTGGACTTGATCTTTGAGGTCTTTTCTAACCTTATTGATTCTATGATTCCATGACAAATTTAATTATAAAAAATAGTTTTAAAAATTGTGGATGCACAGTTATCAGTTTATTGCTCTGTTTTATGCAAAAGGATAAACACAGATAAAAGAGCAAAAATAAAGGTGTACAAAGGTCTGTAATTAGGCCACTACTTATTCAGAACAACAGGAATGAAAAAAAGAAAAGAAAAGAAAAAAGGACATTTTAATCTTTGCTATCTTTATCAATTTTATTATTTTTTCCCTATTATTTTTATTTGAGAAAAGCCATATCATTCTATACAGGCATGCTAACATTTTGAAATGCATTGTTCTAGTTAGATTCTGATGTGGGTCTGGGCCCCCCAGGCCTGTGACAAAGGAACTCACACACACAAATAAGCAAAGCTTACAGTGTGTCCCTTTATTGATTCCCAAACACATACTGGCTCAAATGTGATCCTGGAAGTGAGGGTCCAGGCACTACTGCTTTTCCTCCTCTGAGCTGGTCAGAGATCAGTAGGCATGAGTTCTTCATGAGTGTCCCTGTAGGGGCAAAGTAGGCCTTCAAGTCTTATAGTTGCCCAAGTTGCAGGGGAGAATTCTCTCCTTCTTTCTTACGGTGGTCCAGCCTTTATCCCTGCACCTTTGTCCAGAAAGTGTGGGTAGAGGTGCCAAGCTTCACCTCCACATACATAAGACTGAAGGTTCCTCTACATATATCTGCTAGGCTTCAGGGGTCCTCAGTCACCAGTGAGGGTCATTGTTAAAGTTCCAGCTTTTGTTTTGCCCAATCATCCTTGCATGCTTTCATAATCAGCTTTGCCTTCAAGACTCCCTCCTGACAGTTTCTTATCTCAGAGCAGCATGTTCTCCTATACAGTGGAGAATATTCATGGGCCACCAACAGACCATTTCCCAATTAACCTGTTGTAATACATGCCATGTTAACCTGTCCTACTACATGTGTTGGTCACAATATCTTTCAGATACCTCTCTATTGTCTTTCCCACTGAGATTCTAGCAGGTGTGAAAAAGTAGTTTGACTGACAGTATTTATCAAGAAATGTACACTTCATTTGCAAATAACATGAGATGTTTAAAACTACCAAATTTTAGCTGTTCTGCATAAGAAGCTACATCATTCTTGAAAAATATCAGCCCACATGACTTTAGGAATAAAAGAGGAAAGGACTTCCCTAGTCTTGATTGATTTTACCCTCTCTGACCCAGAAAGGATTCGGGTACCACAGCTTTTAACACATAACACTTTCTTGATGTTTTATTAACTTTTCTATAACTTCTCAAGTGGGCAATAGAAGATAACACAATGCTGAAGGTTCAAAATACTAAAGAGAGGAACCACGTGTCTCAATCTTCAAGAAGATCCAGAAAATAGAAAGGGATGAAAGAATAAGATACAGGAATTGGATGATGAACCAGGACAAAGAGAAAAAGGGAGTATTCCAACAAAAATTTTTAAACAAAAAGACAGAACAGCTGAGTGAAAAAAGAATTAGGTGGGAAAAGCAGACAAAATATATTCTATGAGGAGGTCAGTGTGATGTCAAGTAGATTTTACTGGAGTATGCACAAAGATAAGAAGCTGGAAGAATGCACTGGCATGAGTGGGTAGAATACAAGAAAAATGGGGAGCTGGAAAGAGGAGAGAATTTGAAGGGGAGGAAAAGCTATTTCAGCATAGTATATTCTTCTAAAGCACATTGTAGAAAATACCTTCTCCATCTTTAAATGCCCACAAAAAATATTTCAGGTATAAATTCAAATAGCATATATTTGCTGTCTGTCTTAAGATGTGAACTCAATCAACTGAGGTGCCCTTGCAAAGCTGACCTGAATTCCAGATACCAGTGCTGATGACATAGGTCTTCCATGACTCTGTGTCCTGAGCTGCAGTCTCATGTAACCTAAGATATTTAAAATGGCACTTATAGCCCGTATTTATGAAACACAGTCAGTCCCCAAAATTCCTCTGGTGACAGGAAGAACACAGGCCCTTAAGTCTCATTTATCTTAATTTGGACATTTAAAATTAGGTCCAATTTGTGGTTCAGAATCCCACCATTACATATAGATAAGATTAATTTTTTCCCAGTGTGGTGGTTTGGGCTGGATGCCCTCTGCTACGTGGTGTGCTTCCTGTGTCCAGAAGTCCAGCCCAGTGGGTGGACACAGGAAACCAGGTATCTCCTACCATAATCCTCTGCACCGCTATAAAATCTAGCGCGGGGTCTAGCACTTCCTCTTTCTTCCCCTTGATGGCACCTGGTAACTGGGGGAGACATCTCCCAGCCTTGGGCCTGTCTAGGCCCAAGGCCAGGGGGATGGGCAGTCTCAGGTCTGGCCATCTGAGACTAGCTTAGCAGTGGGGGGCGGGGGGAGGAAAGAAGGAGTCCTGGGAGTTCTTGGGCCCACCCTCAGGTGGGGATGGGATGTTTCTGGGTCTGGTTTGGGGTTTCTTTTGTCACTGTTTCTGGTTCTCTGTACACACTCATTGCTTTTCATTTAAACTTTCCATCAGTTTTGCAATCTGTCTGTCTGAGTTGTTATTTCTGCCTGTGGTGGGGAGGGAGGTCTGCCTCAACCCATGACACCCAGATTCATGAGACTACTCATCCTTTACATCCCTGATTGTCAAAGCGTACAATCAGAGCAGGTAGTAAAATCACCTTTTTTAAAAATTCATTTTATTTTTTTCTCTGAATTCTGAGCAGTTATATTACAATTTAGTGTTCTGCTATGCTTTGGTTTTATAATATGAAAAAAAGAAAAAGAAAACACCAAACAACAGATCATGTCTGTCAAATTCAATTCTGGAACAGAATAATATCTCTGTGTCTGTGTTTCTCATATATACAGTGATAAATACTTGTCTCACAAGAATATAAAAAAAATACATTCACTAGTGTTTAATGTAGTGTTTCATTTTACTGTAAATGGAGGAACGGAAAAATACCAGGGGGAATTCCTCCATTGTGAATCTGCTTTGAGTACTGTGCCACACACACTTTTGTGTGCTGTTGACTTCCTAACCAATACAAGGAGTCTTTTAACCTAAGCTTTGTAAGTCTATAACATTCTTTAACTCAAACCAGGGAGATAATGCAATCTACAAGAGTGATTGATTGAAGTGTACACAACCCTCGTTGTGTCACAACATATTCTCTTTTCTGTATTAAATTGTTTAATGAATAAAAATTGCAGAAATTGCTCTTTTTTGATCTTTTTGAAGTTTGTATTTATATAAAGGTTTTGTGCTCTTGGTTGCACAATTCTAAAGCCCTGTCAGAAATCTAAAGCTCTTACTGCTTTCTTCAACTCAACAGATCAGTCTCTTTCATGCACTGAACTCCTTAGTGTTTCAGAACACCTGACAGTAACATCTTCTGTACAGTTGCCCTTGTCTTCCTCTTACCCTTTATACTGACTCTAAAAATCTTTCAATCCTCCAGACACATTTTGTAAGTTGAAAAATACCAATGTGTAAGTCTTTCAGACAACTCTAAATATAATGATCTAAGGGCTCTTGGTTTCACTGAAAATCCTTACCTGTCTTCATCTGTTGTTTTGGGTTTTTTTATTAATACTGTTGTAAAGGTAATAGCCAGAACCAGCCTGTCAAAGGTGTCGGCCAGCTTCTCTTATGAACTATGTAAAATTCACACTGGAAGCATGTGATGGTTTTTATTTTGAGGAGGAAGTATGACAGTTCAGGTGTATTCACTGTCAGGCAATTCATTGCCTTTGACTAAGAACACCACCTACAAACCCCAAGAGAAACAGAAAATAGATCTAAATGTAAATCTAATATCTTTAAGAGACACAATTATTAAATGCTTTTACATCCTCCTAAAGCTAAAATAATAAATGAATCAGTCTCAGAATTACATGAAAAAGATGTATTCCCAAGATAATTCACACAATGTGGGAATGAGCCCTAGTGATAGAAAACAGCATGACAATAAATGGAAAGATGCAGTCACCATCACTAGTTTAGACTGCTTTAAGAAATAATAGACATAGAATTCATATAAAATATTAGTTAAAACCATTACACCATTAACAGTGAAGACTAGGAAATTTTCTTTAAAAAGATAGAATATAGGCAATATGGTGATGACAATATGAATTTTCTAAAATGTTAGCTCTTAGAAGTCTCTATTTAGTTTCATAAAATAAAAGTATGTGGACCCTGAATCAGAAGTCTTTAATGTTTCTTACCAGAAAAGCTTATCTCACAGTTCTGCTCATTCATTTCTGTAAATAAACAGATGAATGAAGGACAAAGGATGAATATAGATAGGAATCCTTTTCTCTGTGTACATTCAGCAAATATGTGTTTGTATAAATTCTATTATTCTGACTAAGATAATACAACTGTAAATATTTACTCTGCCTTTGAATTTACAAGCCTCATTTTGGACAGAGATCTTATTCAGCTGCATGTTGCACAAGCATATAAAAATGCAATACTGTGTCCGAAACTATTAAGTTAGAAAAATTCAGATTGAAGAATGATTTAAAGTTTGAGATATAATGCCAGCAAACTAGTGCAATAAAATAAAGAGAACAACTTTATTAATTAAATTTGATAAGGAAGAAAGTGTTTGTTCTGAGTGTTTTTTTTCCATTGTCAATGAGAACATCAATAAAGGGGTCTTGAAAATGAGATACACACATAGATCAGCATGAATTTAATCTGAAAACTGCTACATATACAAAATGAATACCACTAACTTGCACCACATAACATAGGCACAAATCTGATTAGAATGAATGTGGTTATTACAAACACCAGATAATATTCCACTGACTAATTTTCTGAAAAGAGTTATAATTAGGATTAATGTCGACATTTTTTATGGGCATAATTATCCTGTACACTTTAATATGCCCCTAAGTATTTTAGAAGAAAACTGCTTTTGAATAAGTGTTGATTACTAAATAAATAGGCAAATAAAAGCAATGTCACAATTTGGTTTTAATGGCATCAAAAATAAAAATGTTTTTTATTGTAAATTCTTGTTGTTAATGAAAACTCTGGATGTGTTTCAGTGTTCTTTAAAAAGAATATCTTCTGTTTCATATTCCCGCATTTCATGTCACAATTCTCTTCTGCCTTAATGGGGAAAATTTAAAAACTATTCTAGATAGGAGAGATCAGTTTCTTTATCTTCTTTCCTGTCACTGATGAAAGAAATCACTAAAAAAGTATTCAAGCAGAAGTCTGACTCAGTTGCTCTACATCCCTTACTTTCACACAGCACTTCTCTTAACTGATGATAGCTTCTCAGTGAATACAATACAATACAATACAATACAATACAATACAATACAATACAATACAACAGGTTGGAAGAGACCTTCAAGATATGAAGTAGTCTGGATACTTTAGGCTGAGGTTAGCATCTCTTAATAGCTTCCATGTGTTTAATTGGTTCATCATAATATTTAGGGTGGGATGCGGAGAGATAGGCAAGAGGAAGAATTCCCCATTTTTCACACATGATCAAATGTTTGGCATCCGTAGTATAAACTCCAGAGTTTTAATATATTCTAAATAATTATTCTTATATTTTATGATTTCTTCATTTTATGTTTTACTCCAGAATTTTAATATATTGTAAATAATTATTCTTATAGCTTACAATTTCTTCATTATATGTTTTCTTACAGTTCTCCGTGTGTGCTATTACAAGCCACCACCAATAAATTAATAAAGGGACAAACCTGATACATAGCTACATAGACTGTGGTGGACCAATTCAGATGACAAATCAAATACATTGTTTTGAAACTGTGTGTTTCTTACATTACAAACAAATTAAGAAGCTTTGCAAGTTCTTTGCAAATGTAATTTTCTACTCTTTATTCATGCATTTTTTATTTGGAATATTTCAGTAAGTTTATTTCCTAATAAACAAAAAACTACTTAAGTGGGAGATGATTACCTATTTCTTTCACGTTACACCTGCATTTCAGGCAACAAAAGCATTTGACCAACATGGTAAGATCATAGAATCATAGAATCAGTCAGGGTTGGAAGGGACCACAAGGATCATCTAGTTCCAACCCCCTGCCATGGGCAGGGACACCCTACACTAGATCAGGCTGGCCAGAGCCTCGTCCAGCCTGGTCTTAAACACCTCCAGGGACTGGGCCTCAACCACCTCCCTGGACAACCCATTCCAGGGCTTCACCACTCTCATGGTAAAGAACTTCTTCCTCACATCCAGCCTGAATCTCCCCATTTCCAGCTTCATTCCATTCCCCCTAGTCCTATCACTACCTGAGATCCTGAGAAGTCCCTCCCCAGCCTTCCTGTAGGCCCCCTTCAGATACTGGAAAGCCACAATGAGGTCACCTCGGAGCCTTCTCTTCTCCAGACTGAACAGCCCCAACTCCTTCAGTCTGTCCTCATAGGAGAGGTGCTCCAGCCCTCTGATCATCCTCGTGGCCCTTCTCTGGACACGCTCCAGCACGTCCACATCTCTCCTGTAATATGGGCTCCAGAACTGGACGCAGTACTCCAGGTGGGGTCTCACCAGAGCTGAGTAGAGGGGGAGAAGCACCTCCCTTGACCTGCTGGTCACACTTCTCCTGATGCAGCCCAGGATCTGATTGGCTTTCCGGGCTGCAAGCGCACATTGAGAGCTCATGTCGAGCTTCTCGTCCACTAGCACCCCCAAGTCTCTCTCCTCAGGGCTGCTCTCCAGCCAGTCACTGCCCAGCCTGTATTTGTGCCTGGGATTGCCTCGACCCAGATGCAGGACCCTCTGAAACCACTCTGAAATTAATGATTTCATGCGAAGAAAATAACTGCCAAATTGTCACTGCAGTTAAAACACTACTACTACTACTACTAGTAGTAGTAGTAGTTAAACTCTAACTACACTCTGTAATACAACCCATAGTTCTGGTTTCGTGGTCATCCAGGTCAAAAGTTCTTGTTTATCTCTCCTTCCTTGCTCTAGCTTTTCTTCTGAGGCTTTTTACATATGGTAAGAAACATCATGTGGCTTTATGACTATCATGAAATTTAGAAACAGTTAAAATGAATATCTGGATTTACAAAGTAGTTCCTTTGTGTCACAGTTCAAATGTAAATGAAGTCTTGTTTCTACACAGTGAATACTTTTCTTATGTCAAACTTTGGTTTAATAAAAATATTCTGCTAACCTGAAGCCAAAAAATGTCACTAATGTGAAATACACAGGAGAGACACTGTTCAGAATATGTTGCATGATTTCAGTGATAGATTGCTCTTATTGAAAATATATTCACCCATTTCTATGGGAAACCAGTAAATGGCAAACAAAACTAACAGTATAGACAGTCTGTAGCTAAACAGTAAAAGAAGAATATCCCTGAAGCAGTGTAAATGCAAGTCAAATGAAGGGTTGATATGGATTTCAGCAGAATCTGAATTAGTCATGAGGATTTGTTTTTGAAAATGTCTTTTTATCATAGATAATTGACTTAGATTTTCAGTTACTTTTTCAAGCAACTTTGGTTTCAGTTTTCCCATAACAATATGCTAATGCTACTTTTTTTTCTAATTTACTATATTGTTGTAAAGTACTTAAAGCTTGATAATGATCAAAAGATGAGACATTCTGTATAGTAACATCAGTAACACATTCTTTTTTAATGATTCATTCACTCATCATCTCATGTTCCTTCACATACCTTTTTAATTTGAGAATTTAATGAATCACAGGTTTTGCTACATAAGATTTCAGATTTTTATAATGCAATCCTTTATAAATACTTATTCCTGGAAAAGGGGGGAAATAAATAAAGAAAATCCTTTTGTGAATATATCTCAAAGAGGTACTTTTTGAGAAAGAAAGTCCATGGTCTTTTCACACCAAGGTTAAATAAGTCCTCTTTTTTTCTGTAGTTTATCTCAGTGTTGATCAGACCTGAGTCTTAGTAGCTATCTCACAAAAGACAAATCTTCTGAAAAACATTACTGCAAAATTTGTGCAAACAAATGTAGTGAAGCATTATGACAAAAATATTATTACTGCTCATAAGAAATTAATTACGAAAATAACAGGAAAAAAGATTTAAGAAGGGAAGGTGATGCAAAGAATGAAGTTGAAAGTACTCCTTAGAACAGCATTACTCTTTACAATAGTAGATAAGTGGGAATAAGTTGACATTTGTGTAATTCTACTCTGCTTATTTAATATCAACACACAGGTTGCTACAGGTGTTCACTGGAAGGTCAAAATTTCAATATTGCATAACATTGTACAGTAGTAAGAGTGCAGGACTAAATCTTCTAAAGTGTGAAAGGAGGCATTGCTGACCTTTAAGCACTTATCTCCACTGTGCGTCACCAAAAGCCAAACTGTTGCCTTAAGAAACAGCTCATGAAAACACATAGTATGTGATGAGCAACAAACCAAAGCAGTGGGAATACTGAATAAACCAGGAGAGCAATGCTATGAAAAGAGTGGTCTCGTCTACTTAAAAAGAATTACTTGGTTAGAAGAATGATAGAGTAGCAGAAAGACAGCAGTAGTAGAGAGGCAGCTGCAGGGTGAGCCTACATTCATATTCCTAAAGAAAGCTGTATCAAGAAGCCATACTTGGTCACCAGGCCAAGACTTTCAGAGTAGAATATCCACACTGCATATAGTTCTGTTTCAGTCTTCTCTGAGAGTTTTTCAGTTCGAAGACCTCAAAAGTCTTTGAGAATCATGTCTGAGTTCATCAGACTAGTAATTTTTGCACTGCTATGCCAAAGTTGCATGTTGCATGTCACAGTACTTGACATAAAGGTGTGTTAGTGATTGTTAGCGGTCCAAAGTCTGAGTGTCCTGGTTTGCAGAGGGTGGTAAAAGCAAGTCAGTCAAGCCTGACTCATGAAGCACACAGAGTGGTTGAAGGAACAAACCCATGTTTTTTTTTCAGAATGGAATATAACTTCAAATTTTAATCATTTTCAATATACTGGTATGTTTCAAACACATAGTTTATCTGTTTTCTCAATACTATGGTTAGGTGTTTTCCACATCTACTCATGCTCACTTGGATTGAAGATATTTCATCTTCTGGAAGTTTCTTTGGAGAATAAACATTTGGCTAATATACTTAAATTTTACATTAACATTGTGCCCTTGTGGCCAAGAGAGCCAATGGTATCCTGGGGTGCATCAACAAAAGTGTGTCCAGCAGGTCTAGGGAGGTTCTTCTACCCCTGTACTCTGCCCTGGTGAAACCACACCTGTAGTATTCTGTCCAGTTTTGGGCTCCCCAGTTCAAGAGAGACAGAGACCTTCTGGAGAGAATCCAACAGTGAGCCACGAGGATGATTAGGGAACTTGAGCAACTGCCCTATGAAGAGAGCCTGAGAGACCTGGGGCTGTTTAGTCTCAAGAAGAGAAGGCTGAGAGGGGATCTCATCAATGTCTATGAATATCTGAGGACTGAGTGTCAAGTGGAGGGGGCCAATCTGTTTTCAGTGGTGTGCAGTAATAAGGAACAATGGATACAAATTTGAACATACAAGGTTTCACCTCAACATGAGGAGAAACTTCTTTACAGCGAGGGCAATGGAGCATCTGAATAGGCTGCCCAGGAGGGTTGTGGAGTCTCCTTCTCTGGAGACTTTCAAAACCTGCCTGGATGCATTCCTGGGCAGACTACCATAGGTGATCCTGCTTTGGCAGGGGGGTTGGACTTGATGATCTAGGAGGTCCCTTACGATGTCTAAAATTCTGTGATTTTCTGATTCAGAATACAGATATAAATGTTATTCCACATTGTAATAAAATATTTTTTATATATATTTTATAATAAATATTTCCTGGTGGTGGTATCTTCAAACATTGCTGTAACTTATTTACAATGTATATTTATGGTTCAGTTATTTGGTTGGGGGTATTACATTCCACATATAAAGACAGTTAAATGATTCAAGCACAGATCTAAGAACTTCTGATACAACAATTCAAATTGGAAATAAAGGTTTTCTGATCTGCATTTTCCCACAAGTGGGATTCTGTGGCAGATTAGCCAGGGACTCGTGGTGTGCTCCTCTGTCTGGTATCTTCCCAGATGCTGTGGCTGTAATTTGAGCAGTCATTGGCTCAGAGAGGGCTACGGCCCCTCTCTCTTGTGTGCTCCATTGTTGAGCTGTAGCCTCTTCTGGGATTCAATTGTCTTGGAGCTTTTCCCCTTTCTGCCTTGGTCCAGGTGCAAGACCTGGGTGTAGTTGTTGCTTGTTAGGACAAGTTCTTCAGCTGCTATTTGGGCAGGATTTGGCTCTTGTCTCTTTGTGGTGAGAATAAGACAAGATGCCTGATTTCTCAGCTGGTTTAAATACTGTCTAAAGAAAATTAATGCCCTTTGGTGACACAGAAACCTGGTAACTGGACCTATGGGATGGGGCATATCCAAACATGGCCAGGGGCATACACAGTTCACAGATGTGTTACAAAGTTAATTACACATGGTACATGTTTATCTGAACCCCAGGAAGAGTCCAGGTTTGCACATTCATGGGTGCTTAGCCCATTGTTTGGGCTGGGGCATGTTTTGGAGTTTGATCCTCCACGACACACATTTATGCAGAAAAAACAATCTGCCTTCCAAATCAGTTAAAACTGATGAGAATCAGTAACTCAGCAGTAACACAAACCTACATAACTGTAAGGAAAAATTCCCTCCCTACCAAGAAGTTCCTGTTCACAACAGAGACACAGGAGTTTAGTAAGGCTTTATTAGAATAAAAGGAGAGTCCACAGGACAATTCCTGGTGGGGCTTTTCAAATTGTTGTGGGTCACAGCTCCCCTTTTATCCTAAATTCCCAGATGGAAATTTCCCTCTCGTTTTCCTTATTGGTTAAGGTACTCAGGATTTACAGTCTTTCCTGAAACACCTACTGCATGTCCCTGTTCACATGAAACCCCACTACTACATACATTGTATGTTCATTTAAATTAGGTTCTTCGCGACTCTGGGTGGAAAAGTTAATATTTAGCAGTCTATTAAGCCTGTTCTCTGGTCTGATAGTTCAAGAGTTTAGGCTGTGTTCAGTGTCATGCCATCCTCTGACAGACTCCTGCTGATTTACCATGATGTGTAAGAGAAGGGTATCTTGCAGATGCCCCTTTGTTTTTTATGCACATAGAGAAGGGGAACTGTCTGGTCCCCCCTTCCTCTTCTAATCCCCCTCAACAGTTCTTCCTTTGTAAAGACACCAGTTACTTTTAATCCCATCAATAACCAATCTTTTTATTGCATGAAATGCAGTACAATGAAAACATGAAAAACAACAATCATATGATCTAGCTTGGATTTTTATATTTATTTATAGGTTTGGAATTGGCTGAAACAATTATTTATTATCTTAAATGAAAAAAAAATATTGAGTCTATTAATAAATGAAGGGCTATGCAGTCAGTTTAACCAATAGATGTTAATTATCAATAATATATTGGTTATAGTGAGACTCACTAACTTTAATACATTTAAGTAAGAAGAAATTACTGTGCTGTAAAAATCTAATCTTTACTACATTATTTTGGGATAGCTTGCAATCAGTGAAAGAGCAATGCTGTCTCATTGTGAAAAAAAGAGAATTTTTAGTATACAGTAACTGAAGTTATTTTCTCTCACATTAACTTTTCCCCATATATATTTTGAACTTAAAAGTCAGATTACTTGTCTTGGATTATAAGAACACCTTCAGAAACCCACTATAGCCTCCTTGACTCAGAGCTGTTAACTTGAGAAGGTGGTAGAACTGAGAACTGTTCCAAAGCTGTGGTTGATGTGTTCAGGCTTATGCAGGAGTAAACCTAAATTCCTTCAAAATGTTCAGTTATGACAAGATCTGCTTCTCAGATGTAGACATGAAAAAGTGAGTTACTCCATCACATGATATCGCTGACGTATCAAAGTTGCCTTTAGCTTTGTCAATAGATGATGATTAAAAAAAGTAAAAAAAAAAAAAAGAAAAAAGAAAAAGAAGGCAGAAGAGGAGCTCTGGTTTTAGATTATGTTGTACTGCATTATAATTTATATTGTCAATGTATTATACCTGTGTTCCTGTATAAATATAAGTGTTTGAATTTATATCGTGCTTGTTTTGTAACATGGTCAGAACTAAAGTTTTTGGAATCACAGAATCACAGAATGATTGAGAAGCAAGCTCTGGAGATCATTTGGTCCAACCACCCTGATGAAATAAATCCACCTAGATCAGTTACATGTCCAGATGTTTTTTTTTAATATCTTCAAGGAATGAGACTTCATTCACAACCTCGCTGGGAAATCTGTGTCCATTTTCAGCCATCCTCACAGTAATAAAATGTTTCCTGAGGTTTGGATTATACTTTCTGTGTCTCAGTTTGTACCCATTTCCTTTGCTCCTGTCACTGGCCACCACTAAAAAAAAAATTTAAAAAAATCCTGTCTGCTGCTTCTTCACACCCTCCCTTCAGGTATTTGCAAACACTGATGAGATTCTCCTTGAACATTCTCTTCTTGCTGAAGAATCCAGATATCTCAGCCTCTCCTCATAGGAGAGAAGTCCCTTTATAATCCCTGTGGCCCTTTACTATAATGTCTCCATTATGTCTATGTCCTTTTTGTACTGAGGAGCCCAGAACTGGACACAGGACTCCAGTGTGGTTTCACGACTGCTGAAACAGGAAGTAAAGTTCACCTCCCTTGTACTGCTGACAATGTTTTGCCTAATGCAGCCCAGGGCACCATTCAACTTCATTGCCACATAGGAACATTGTCTTTCAGTCAGGAATCAGAAATATTTTTTTCTCTTTCAAAAATAAACCCTTTCAATTCTAACTCCATTTCAGGAAATTTTTGAGCAACTTTCTTATCATTATTATGTTTTAATTAAAATGGTCTTTAAGTTTAGAAGGAATAGCTGGTCAAAAAGAGAGATTTCATACTAGACATGCTTGGAATTCTGTAGAAATTATCCAGAAATAAGGGAACACAAACTCTTAAATTTAAAAAAGAACCTTATGTAAGGATAACGCATGATTTTTATTTTTTTTTTCTTGAAAATAAAGTCAAATGATGAAGTTATCTTGAAGTTGCAGAGGAAAATAACCTGAAATCCTTTTTTAAAATAACATTTAAAATATTTCAATCAGAGCTGGAGTAGTGGAAAAATAATAACTCCTCTCCTAGTCTCATCAGCAGTGTCCCATGTTGTCACCACTCACATTGATTAGACTCTGATGGCTAAACATAAGCCATGATGGATTTGAACAAAAACAGAACAACAGTGATGTTTAACTATTTGTTCTATTTCCAAATTATAAATGCTACACTCAACCAAGACTACAGAAGTGGTAAGCAGCTGGCTCAAGGTAAGACCAGTATGAGATCAAAATGTTGAACAGCAGAAGAAAAACCTAATTCAGTATGTTAGACAAAATAGCTTCTCCACTCTGAAGTGAGGTCTACAGAGTGAGGTCTTTGAGTTTTAATTATCCTCACTAAACATAGTTGATTAAGTAGCTTGTGTTGTCAAAGGAGACTCACAATTATCTACCAGAAAGTAGTATTTTTGTTCTAAGTGTTCATTTTAATTGTTCATTTTAATTTCTAAGTCAAGGAATTTATCAAGCCTCATTTAGAACTGAGACAGAGAATCATAACAGATGTATTTATCCAGGAGGACCTACTATATACTGAAGTTAAAAAACAGGTAAGGCTTTTTGACAAGACAGACTTTCAGAGAACTCCAGGAGAATTCATAATCAAAGAAAAACCTGAAGATCACAGTGGGTTTTTTGAACAAATACTCACTAATCAAATATCCATCAAAAATGTATATTCTGGGGAAAAAGTCCGAGTCTATAGCACAACAGTATCTTATGGGGGCCTACAATAATGCTGGTGAGGGACTTTTTAGGGTGTCAGGTAATGACAGGACTAGGGGGAATGGAACAAAACTAGAAATGGGTAGATTCAGATTGGATATTAGGAAGAAGTTATTCACCATGAGAGTGGTGAGACACTGGACCAAGTTGCCCAGGGAGGTGGTGGAAGCCCCATCCTTGGAGGTTTTTAAGGCCAGGCTGGATGCAGCTCTGGGCAACCTGATGCAGTGTGAGGTGTCCCTGCCCATGGCAGGGGAGTTGAACTAGATGATCCTTGAGGTCCCTTCCAACCCTAACAATTCTATGATTCTATATGTATTCAATGAAATACAATGAAACCTTCACATTTATGGTTGATTTTAAATGGACATTGTTAAGTATTATGATGACAGCTTAACAATCTGAAATTTGAAAGAAGATTTAGATAAGTGATGAATCTGTTTTAAATTAGATTGAAAAATTTCAAAAGGAAATTTTAAACAAGATAAACACAATAAAGCAAACCCACTTGTTGTAATTTACGTAGCTTTATAATTCTTTTAACTTATTAACAAACTTCCAGTATGTATCTGTCCCAAAGGGACAAAACACCTCAAAAATGCTCTGAATCAGACAATGGGGCAGGAGCAAACAGGTCTGGTTTTGCAGGAAAATGGCCACATTGCCCAGGCTTGTCTGAGCGTGTCCCGGAGCCCATGTGGGCCAGGTGTGTATGCCTTTGGCTTCGTTTGGAGAAAACCCTTTCTATAGGTTACAGTGTCAGGATTTTGTCTCTCATCAGTGTTGTCACTAGCCATTACTGTCTCAGGAAATCTATAAGTACAGCCCAAAGAGCCAGAGACTTGTCTTGCAATTGTCCATGCTCTGGAAGAAATCACAAGCCTCACTTGGAAGCCGAGCTGGGTTTCAGTTTACCCAGGCAGGACTGTAAAGACCCCTCACTGTCTTAGTAAAGCCCAGGGGCAGACAGACGTGTCTTGCTGGGCTGAGAGGCAAATCCCCAGAGGAGCTGAGCCCCGGGACAGTTACATTTTATTGGAAGAGGTGATGAGTGCTACTGCGAAGAATTGCAGCAGAAGAACCTCTTTTCTACAAAGCTTTCAGCTACAAAGCCTTTGAGAATAAATCCTGTCTCAGCAATAAATTGTACACACCAGCAGAAAGTGAAACTGTGCTCCTGCAGCTTCCACATGGTTGACGCCATTTTGGTTTTGTTTAAATCCACACGTGTGCCATGAGGGATCAGGATCAGTGAGTAAGTACAAAATCTGATTTTTATGAGTATCTATTGAAGGTCTGTTGCCCTAGGGAATTCTGGACTTCCCCCACCTTGTGGGCAATCGCCGGCTTCATTGCTGATGCTCCTTTATTTTTTCAGTTTAAAGTGCTGTTTGTTGATTTTGGATTTTTGTATATATTGTTTAAATTGTTACTTGTTCCTGCTGGTGAGGTATCTGTTCCACAACTGAACATTTCAAACCAGTAAATAAGTTTTATTAATATTTTTGTGTGCTTTTTATTATTAATACATTTATTAATATTTTTATTAATAGTTCTGCTTATTAAATATTAAATAGCCTTTTACTGATCGTAACAGTATCAAAGCCAGAATACTTTTTTTGTTAAGTGATCATCTACCATATATCATGTTGCCATATATATAGTCATATTAATTTTACTGTATTTCTGGTCTCTAAGATAAAGGAGGTTTATTTACGTACATCAACTTGTCACCAGTAATGGGATACACCATGTTATCTTCAGAACCAAAGGGGTGATTATGCAACTGAGGATAGTTTAACAAGGCTCACCAGATGATACATGTTCCTCAAACACTGAAGTCTATGTATTATACACTGTACTTACTATTACATGCATATGGATTAATGTCCCATTTTTAGGAATATTAGATGTTATCAGTAGGTTCTAAAAGTGAAAAAAAAAAATCCACTCTTTCTCTCTAACATGTAGCAAAACTTTTTTGTTTGTTTATTTTATATTTGGAGAATTCATATTATTAGACCTGTGCTATCGGCGACGGAGACTGGAGAATCAACACGGACAATCAATATGATCTAGTATTGTTCCTTTATTGTTCCAATATTGTACAGCTATAGTGCAAGCATAGTGAGTATAGCACAGTAAAGTGAAGTGAATGGAAAGTAAAGGAAAAAGAAGTGCATATTAAGGGAACTTCTACAACTTATATAAACTCGGAGAGCATCGTTGGCATAGCTTCATTGGTTCCCCACGAGTGACCACACACCACACTATTATAGATTATTGGTCAAGCTACTACTAACACACAAGGTTGTTGATGCAGGTGTATGTCCTGTTATTCCCAGATAACTTGCTGTGTTTATAGCTACCAGTGTCCTGCTTTGGTTACATGGTGCAGGCACAGCACTGTTTTGCTACACTGCTAGCAACTCTTGCACTTATGCTGAGCATGGCCTACCACCATGTCAGGCTCTAAGCCTACACTGCCAGATTGCTCACAGTGCTTGTGCTCGCATTGCCATGCTGTGCAGTTCTATTTAAGAAATTACTAGGGGAAAACAACTTTATGAAAAGCTAGTTCAGCTAATTACCATTGGTGCTTCTTCTAGAGACAGGCAAGATTCACAAGGGTAAGTGTAACATCAAGAAAAATAAGAAATAGAATGATTAATTTTGGGAGCCTAGCTGAGTAAAAGAATGCACAAAAGTGTGTTCAGCATTCATATTCTCTCTACAATACTTGAGAAAAAAACCTCTACAATTCACTGAAGACAATTGAAAATGTTAGGTTTCAACTGCCATCTGTCTTTGAGGAAACTTAATTCCACTCATTAATGTCAATACTAGGGTGAATTAAATTGTTTTCTAGGCTCTAGCGACAATACTGATTAGATCTACATTGATAAAATAGGAAATTAAAACCTAGCTGACACATACACACATGCTTGTACCCATCTATATTTAGGTATTATAACCTTAAATTGGTTTATGTTGTTTGGGAACGACCCAGATCTGTGCAGGTCTCTGATATTTTTGTGCTCTAACCATTGGAGATGTATTTTATACCATTACTTTGACTAAGGACTCTAGATATAGATATATCTGTATGGGTAACATTCATTTAGTGTCATTGGAAAGGGTCCAGTTCTGGGCCCCTCAGTTTAGGAAGGACATCGAGACACTTGAACGTGTCCAGAGAAGGGCAACAAGGCTGGGGAGAGGCCTTGAGCACAAGCCTTATGAGGAGAGGCTGAGGGAGCTGGGGTTGTGTAGCCTGGAGAAGAGGAGGCTCAGGGGAGATCTCATTGCTCTCTACAACTACCTGAAGGGAGGTTGTAGCCAGGAGGGTGTTGGTCTCTTCTCCCAGGCAACCAGCACCAGAACAAGGGGACAGAGTCTCAAGCTGCACTGATAGAGTCCTTTGCCATTGGAATGAGCTGCCCAGGGAGGTGGTTGAGTCACCGTCCCTGGGGGTGTTCAAGAGGGGACTGGACGTGGCACTCGGTGCCATGGTCTAGTCGTGAGGTCTGTGGTGACAGGTTGGACTCGATCATCTTTGAGGTCTTTTCCAACCTTGGCGATACTGTGATACTGTGAGGGTGCCCTCACTGTTTTACCTGTCCTTTAATTTCTACTTCAGAAAGATATGTCTCTTATAAATCCTGTCATATCTGGCAGTTCCATGTGTGTGAGTTCCTTTTTTCAGCCACAATTGAGCAATATTGGAGATTTTTCCCTAATCATGCATTGATTCAAAGAATAGGACAGATACATTATTAGATATTGTTTTAAGTTGCTGCCACACGTATGTGGTTGAACTGCTTTCAGACTCAAATCGATAAACCTGGTTAACTTGTGCTGCATAATTTTGATTGTTTTCTGTTGGAGTGGGTGTCAGTTGTATCTGTATGTTCGTATTCTCTCCTCTGGTCTTGAACATTGCCTAATATCGGATATTTCAGTGAAAGAACTAGCAGCTCCATCTCCAAAATAAAGAGCCAAAACCCTGCAAAAAGACCAGCCCACTATCTAGAGTGATTTTCTTCATATCTTATGTGATGAAAAAATATGTTTAATTGCCTTAATATTTGAAAGGGGGAAAAAACAAAACAAAACAAAACAAAACAAAACAAAACAAAACAAAACAACCAAAAAAAAAGAAAAAAACCCAACCCTGATGATGTCTAAGTTAGGCAACGTTTTCCCAACATGAATTTTGGACACTCTTGAATGAACATAAGAATAATTTTTGAAACATTTGAAATTATGAAAATTTTGAGGGTCTTTAGTTGTTACTTTTCTGCCTTTCACTTTCCTTTAGTTCAACTGATGCAACTGCATGTGAATGAAAATAAAAATAAATTGTTGTTTTTTTCAACTCTACATAGAATAATTTTAAATACCAAAATAAGTTTCATATAACTCACCTCTCCAGGTCAGCAATCTTATTTCCTGCTGATTAGTTTCTGTTTGTCTTCCTATAAATCTTTTATATATGCGTGTGTAGTTGCATACATTACATTATTTAGTGTAATAGCTGGCAACTTGACACTGCCACTTATTAATAGCAGAATAGAACACAATAACTCAAACATTTGATCAGCTACAAAGTCGTCAGCTAATGATAGTGTTCAATACCAGTGTACATTAGAAATTATCTCAAATTAGAAAAAGAAAAATCTTAACCAATCTTTGATTTGCATTACACATCAGAACAGTATGTTGGGTTTGTATGTGGTAGGGTTTGGGTGTGGGGGAGGGGCTATAGTGATGACTCCTGTGAAAAGCTTCTATAAACTTCCCCATCTCCAAATCAAACCAGCATTTGGCCAAGGCCAAACCAATCAGTGCTTCTATGATAGCATATTTGAGGGAAAAATGCTGATGGGCAAGATGGAGAGGAGGAAAGGAGTGGGCCATGAGAGAAATAATTATGTGAATATCAATGAAGAAGGAGGAATGTAAGTGAAGCAGAGGGAACCATTCCCTGCAGCCTGTGATGAGATGGCAGGCTGAACCCCTGAAGTCCATAAAGATTAATGGTGGAGAAGAAAACCGCGCACTGGTGCAGGTGACTGCATACCCAGAAGGTCATGATTCAGCCTGCACTGGAGCAGTCTATTGATGGGAGGACTATCCCCTGTGGCAGAAAGGCACACTGAGCAGTTCATGGAGATGTTCAGCCCTGTGGGAAGGACTTAGGTTGCAGAAATTCAAGGTGAACTAACTCTCATGACATGGACCCCACAACTGATCCAAGAAAGAGTGTGAGGAGTCCTTGCCTTGAGAAGAAAGGAGCAGCAGAGACAGCACGTGGTGCACTGACTGCAACCTCCATTCCTTGCCACCTGTGCTACTTGCAGGGAGGAGGGAGGCAGAGATGTGGTGAACACAGCTGAGTGCATGAGTAAAGGAGAGGTGGGGAGAAGGTGTTTTTAATATTTTGTTGTGTTTCTCATTGTGCTACTCTGATTTGGTAAATTGGTCTTGATATTCTTAAAATTAAATTGATGTGTTGTGGCTTTTTTCCCCAAGTCAAATCTCCTTTTTGCCCGTGACTATAACTGGTGAGTGAACCCTCCCTATCCTTGTCTTGACCCTTGAGCCTTTTGATGTATTTTGTCCTTCCCCATCTCTCCAGAAGGAAGGACTAGACAAGTGGTTGTGTGGTATTTATTTGCCAGATAGGTGAACCTAAACAAGCAGCTAAATTTTTTTGACTCTGAAATTACTTTTAAGGCTCTTTTCATGACATAAGCAATGCTTTCTTTTGCATCAGCATACTGTCCTCTTCCTTCTCTATGTTTTGACCTCCTCTTCACCAACAGGGAAGGGCTGGTGGGTGATGTGGTGGTCAGAGGGTGTTTAGGCACCAGTGACCATGAGATAATTGAGTTTTTGGTATGCAGCCAAGCCAAGAGGGGGAGCAAGAAGACCTCCACTCTGGACTTCAGGAGGGCAGACTTCAGGCTACTCAAGGAACTAATTCAGAAAGTTCCTTGGGAATCAGCCCTTAAAAACAAAGGGGTCCAGGAGAGCTGGACCTACTTCAAGGAAGAACTATTGAAGGTGCAAGAACAGGCTGTGCCAGTGTGCCGGAAGATGAGCCGCTGGGGCAGACGGCCAGCCTGGATGGGTAATGAACTTTTAATAGAACTAAGGGGAAAAAAAGAGGGTGTATTATCTTTGGAAGAAAGGGGAGGCAACCCATGGAATGTTTAGGGATGTTGCTAGGTTGTGCAGGAAGAAAATTAGGGAGGCAAAAGCCCATTTAGAACTTAGACTGGCCTCTGCTGTGAAGGACAACAAAAAGTCCTTCTATAAATACATCAATAGCAAGAAGAAGGGCAAGGACAAGCTCCGCTCCTTGGTTGACACGGAGGGGAACGTTGTAACAAAGGATGAGGAAAAGGCAGAGGTACTTAACACCTTCTTTGCCTCAATCTTCACTAGCAGGGCAGAACGTCTTCCAGACAGCTGGCCTGCAGAGCTGGCAGAAGGAGCCAGAGAGCTGCATAGTTTCCCGCTGCTCCAGGAGGCAGTTAGAGATCTTCTGAGCCGCTTGGACCCCCACAAGGCCATGGGACCGGATGGGATCCATCCTAGGGTGCTGAGATTGCTGACAGATGAGCTGTCCAAGCCACTTTCCATCATTTTCAGCAGTCCTGGCTCACTGGAGAGGTCCCAGAAGACTGGAAACTGGCCAACGTGGTGCCCATCCACAAGAAGGGCCGGTTGGATGAGCCAGGGAATTATAGGCCTGTCAGCCTGACCTCAGTGCCAGGCAAGATTGTGGAGCAGGTCATCTTGAGTGCGATCACACAGCACTTACAGGATGGCCAAGGGATCAGGCCTAGCCAGCATGGATTTAGGAAGGGCAGGGCCTGCCTGACCAACCTGATCTCCTTCTATGATCAGGTGACCCGCCTGGTGGATGTGAGGAGGCCTGTGGATGTGGTCTACCTGGACCTCAGCAAGGCCTTTGACACCGTCCCCACAGCAAACTCCTGGCCAAGCTGGCAGCCCATGGTTTGGACAGGAGCACACTGTGTTGGGTTAGGAACTGGCTGGAGGGCCGAGCCCAGAGAGTGGTGGTGAGTGGTGCCACATCCAGCTGGTGGCCAGTCACTAGTGGTGTGCCCCAGGGATCAGTACTGGGCCCCATGCTCTTCAACATCTTTATTGATGATCTGGATGAGGGCATTGAGTCCATCATCAGTAAATTTGCAGATGACATCAAGCTGGGGGCAGGAGTTGATCTGCTGGAGGGCAGAGAGGCTTTGCAGAGGGACCTCGACAGGCTGGACAGATGGGCAGAGTCCAATGGCATGAGATTTAACACATCCAAGTGCCGGGTTCTGCACATTGGCCACAACAACCCCAAGCAGTGCTACAGGCTGGGGTCAGAGTGGCTGGAGAGTGGCCAGGCAGAGAGGGACCTGGGGGTACTGGTTGATTGTAGGCTGAACATGAGCCTGCAGTGTGCCCAGGCAGCCAAGAAGGCCGATGGCATCCTGGCCTGCATCAGGAACAGTGTGGCCAGCAGGAGCAGGGAGGTCATTGCGCCCTGTACACTGCGCTGGTTAGGCCACACCTTGAGTACTGTGTCCAGTTCTGGGCCCCTCAGTTTAGGAAGGATGTTGACTTGCTGGAACGTGTCCAGAGAAGGGCAACAAAGCTGGTGACGGGTTTGGAACACAAGCCCTATGAGGAAAGGCTGAGGGATCTGGGCTTGCTTAGCCTGGAGAAGAGGAGACTGAGGGGTGACCTTATTGCTCTCTACAACTACCTGAAGGGAGGTTGTAGCCAGGCAGAGGTTGGCCTCTTCTCCCAGGCAGCCAGCACCAGAACAAGCGGACACAGTCTCAGGCTGCGCCAGGGCAGGTTTAGGCTGGATGTTAGGAAGAAGTTCTACACGGAGAGAGTGATTGCCCATTGGAATCGGCTACCCGTGGAGGTGGTGGAATCACCTTCATTGGAGGTGTTCAGGAGAAGACTTGATGGGGTGCTTGGCTGTATGGTCTAGTTGTTGGGTGGGTTGGATTGGTTGATGGGTTGGTCATGATGATCTTGAAGGTCTCTTCCAACCTGGTGTATTGTATTGTATTGTATTGTATTGCTTTTCTTATGCCATAACTTCACTGCTTAGAACTCCATTCTCACAGAAAAAAAAATCTCAGAGAAAAAGAAATTTTTTAAATGTTACTACTACTGAGGCTATCTTCATAGAATAACAGTCAAAAAAAAATTAAGATCATCAGGGACATATGAAGATCATCTAGTTCAACTTCCTGCTCAGAACAGGGTCAACCAGAGCATGCAGCTCATGGCTGTGTCCAGTAAGGTTTGAATTTATCCAGGAATAGAGATTTCACCATAGATTTTCTGGGCACTATATTCTACAATTCGATCACCATCACATTAAAAAAGATATTTTTTTTGGATGTTGAAACAGAATTTCTTGTGCCTATTGTCTTTTGTAATGTCTGAATGAAGTATTTGTGCACAGTAATAAGATCTATGCTGATCTTTCTTTTCTTCTGAATAAACAGTTCCAGCTCTCTCAGCCTCTCCTTGTATGACAGATTGTCTTTTTCCTTAAACTTCTTCTTTCTGGGCCCATTCTAGTAAGTCTATGTATTTATTGTACTGGAGAGCCCAGATCTGAACACATCACTCCACATGTGGCATTACCAGTGCTGAGTAGAAAGGAAGAAACAACTTCTGTGACCTTGTGGCTTTGTTTATCCTAATGAGGCTCATGAGGGTGCTCATAACCTTTGGCACAAGGTAGAAATTATTTACTGTGTGGGTGGGAGGCACTGAAACAGGTTGACCAAAGAAACTGTTCCATCCCTGGGAGGGCTGAAGGTCAGGCTGGATGAGGCTTTTGAGCAAGCTGATCTGGTGGGAGGTGTCCCTAGTCGTGGCAGGTTGGTTGGAAGTAAATGATCTTTAAGGTCACTTCCAACACAAACCATTCTATGATTCTGTGTTTCTGTAAGATATGCTCAGAAGAACTATGGCATCTCCAAGTACAGATGCTGTTAATCCATTTGATTCAATTGGGGGCAGCACAGGCCTAGAGACACATACATCCTCTATTTGATTTCTGTAGACAATCCAGATTCACTCACACTGGTCCTTCAAGTAACTAGCATTTAGTCCTGGAAGCAGTGACATACTGTGTCAGTACATTCAAAGTCCCCCTCTGCATCCCTGCAAAGCCAGGCTGGGGGAAGCAGAAAAGCTGGGATGGAGAGAGCATGGCCTGTGGGTCAGTAGGCTCACATGAGCCTTTCTCCCAAGCCATCTGCCCTGCCAGGCATGGTAAGACACAGACCCCATGCTGGGAACAAGTCTGGGTAAAGGACAGATGGTTATCTGTTCCTGGTGCCCACTTCTATTGTCTATCTGAGTTGGAAAATGCTTTTCTTGTGAGATCTGACAAAATTAGACTTGGCTGTCATTAAAACAGAACAGTTGCAGAGAGAGTGAGCTTTTTGTCTTGGCTTCCCTCCCCCAATGCCTGCAGATTAAGCAGCTGTAGCAGTTTAGGAGAAATCTCTGATAAAAGGGGACCAAAAGAGTAATTCCCACAATCAGAAAATGGCATTGTGAGTATGTGATATATTTCTAAGTCGCCAGGAAATTCCTTCCTTCTGTAAGTGGGATAATTATTGCTACTTTTGGATTTATCTTTTTCAAATACTGTTCTCAAACTATCTGTAATCATTACTATTGTGAAGATTACCCACAACTGAACTATTGAACCCTTACATTATGGGCTAGGATTGGACCTTTACCCTAATAAGCAAATTTACCACACTCAGAATTTTGGAAGTAAAATGAAATTATATTTATAAAAGTGGACTAAATATAAAAGTATAAAAGACAATAAACATATACAAAAACATAGTTACATAAATTTACATTTCAACAGTGAAACAATACCCACCTTGTACAATAATTCAGCTCTCTCACTCCCCTCTGGACACAAAGGGTACAGAGGACTGTGTATAGCCAGCCAGCTATCTCTACCCTGCTGTACCTTAGTCCAAACAACAAGATTTGTCAGGCAGCATGCATGGTCACAGGCAGAACAGCAAAGCAAGAAGCCAAGCAGCAACAACAGCCCCAGAGAGAAGCTTCTCCTGCAAAACATAAGATATTCAGCAATCCAATTATTCTGTGTCTAGCCTCTAAAGGCTGTCTATCCCCATATTTAGAATCCTCTGGAAAACAAATTGTTTACAAATAAGATGTCAGTCTTAAAACTATAACACTTTATAAACTTTTTATTACATTATGAGGCAGGCAGAGGCAATTTATAATTCTATCTATCTATCTATCTATCTATCTATCTATCTATCTATCTATCTATCTATCTTTGATAAATTTCTTGCCTTGCTTCCCCTTATTCATAACACATGTATAGCTGGTAGAAAGTGAGATTACACAAACATGCAATTAAGAAAGAATTTAATAAAAAGATAGGAAAGATTACAGACTCGGGTCAACAACTGTATTGACTTGCCACTATGTGACTGTCACCTTTTGCACATTCTTGTCTATCCTGTGTCTACATTATCTTTTATCTTTCAATAATTGTGTCTCTGTGGTTTTGTTCTCCCCTTATTATTTCCTTTGCATTGAAAAGGTCAGGAAGTCATTCACACCTTTTTGATTAATTCAGGGAAGGTCAATTACACAATTAGTTGATTCACTTAGCTCATACAACCATTATCCAAAACAAAGGCCTTTTTCTGGTCGTCTTTGTGTCAACATCAATTCAACTTTTTTGCAATGGTCAATCCTTACTTCTTCCTAAAGCTTCATGAGTACATCTTTTTGTTCCTGTCTCCTCTGTGTCTTCTTGGTTGCTCATCTTTATTATTCATATTCACTTAGCAGGTCTTCTTCACCTGATCATTAGGGTGTTTTTTCCTTATTGGGTGTTTTTTCCTCATTAGTTGTTTTCATAGAAAGTGACATTTATTTGAAAAATATTATCTTGGGGGGAAGAGGGAATATGACACACGATGTAGCTGCTTCAATTAGCCTGTTGAATCTAAGATGCCCTCCTCATGAAGAAAATAAGCTATTAGTTTTGTGGTTAATTTTCCACCTCTTGCTTTCATGAAATAAATTGTGTTTCAACCAAGCTTGCTTGTGCTGTGAAAGCAGTTCTGTCAAGATGGTGAAGAATGATGCATGAAAGACACCACTCTAGGAGCAGTGAAGTGTGGCTGTTATAGGACAAATACTACTTACAAAAATTAAGACAAGAACTCTGTGATAATATTTCTTTTGGCTGAAAATCAACCCACTAAATAGTGTCTTACATCCTTTCCTATCACATTAAGAGGAATTATAATGAATCTGATACTACTGATGAACAATGTAGGGGAAAAGTAAGGCCAAACCCTTTCCTTATTCTCTGAATAGAATTCTCTTCCTTATGGTTTGGTAGTCAAAGTGATTTGTGGAAAAACTTCACAACTCAAAAGTTGTAAAGTAGGTATGGATTTTATTCAGCACTGAGACGCATGGGGATCATTCCCTCAAGCATGAGTAACTTCAGTAACACCAATTACCCTATTTATTCCCTGAAATGTTACTTATGCAGTGAGTGTCACAATCTGCCTATACATATTCATTTCCTAACCCCGCCTAGGCTTGCTTCATATTATAATGAGCTTGAAGTCCCTTTGCACTTGTGCAGTGTTGTCTGGTGGTCTTTTTGGTGGCCTTCCTCATGCTGATTTTGCAAGTAGTTTCTTCCTTATTGCAGTAAACTTGTTTCCTGTCCTTCCTTTATGGTGATGATAGCCTTGCCTCCTCATTTTCACAAGCAGTCACGCAATGAGTCCTTACATCTCATATCCTCTCCTCCTGTTTTCGCAAGCAATGGATGTCAAGGATATGCATTGCCCACTCAGCTACACCCAATCAACAATCCTTCCTTAATTTCTAATTCCCTGCATCAAAAGAACATGGAACTTAAAAATTTACTTGCTTTATAAAATGGAAGAATATATTTGCACAGGTTGCATTTTTTCTTGGCTAGTTTTCCCAAATATTTTACATTAGTAAAGCTTTGGGCTTCTTATGTTTCATTTGTGTGTGTTTTTTCCCCCTTACAGTCATGACAAATGAAATAACAATAGTTAAAGTCTGTTCAAATAAAAATCCATGGGATACATTTGACAATTTGCTGATTATTTCTGTTTGAATAAGAATTAAAACTGTCTCTAACACTTTGAAAAGTAAAAGATAAATTAATGCACACAATTAAAAATCTATTTAATATAGATCTAGGCACTCCCCAAAAAAAAAATCAAAATAATCAATTTCAGTACTAAAACCTGTAATACAATATTTGACTATTTGGTTTTTTTTTAGTATGATGGTCAGTTGTATTTGAATGTACAGATGTATTGAAACAGAAATCTGAATTCATATGTGTCTCCCTATTTATTTTTGTTTTCACAAAACAAGTTTTGTTTTGTAGAGCTTTTAAGAATAGAGCTTACACAGTTTTACATTTTTGCAGAAAATTTTTCATATCAGTACAAAGCCTTATATGTATTCATGGATATCAGACAAAACCATGCTACTGAGATTTAATATTCCTCTGATTTAATCTTGTGCTACTCTAATTTTAAACAGCAGCATTTTTATATAGCCTGAAGTCTTACAAGGATTGATAAAAAAGTCTCGTTGACAAAGGATTACAATAGTAAATGCTTTATGTGATGAAGCCCTGCATCAAAGATTGTGTATCTGCTCAGGATAATAATAAGGCTGAATGAAGCCCTATTACACATGTACAAGGTCCTCAAAATAGAATAAAAAAAAAGAAGAAAAAAAAAACCCAAACCAACAAAACAGTATTTTTCCTTCAAATTCCAGCAATGAGCCATTAAAAACCATTGATAAGTGTATGAATATACATGCAGTTCTGCCTTTGACATTAAATGACAAAATAAAAGTTAAATAGAACAACTATTAACAAAACGTAATACTTGTGAGACAAAGCAGACACAAAATGATGCTAGATTGTTTTTAGATAACTTTACAAACAGTGGAGAAGAGATATCTGATAACATGTAGAATGCCAACTAAATGTAGCTTTTATTATGCCTTATTGCCGATCAGAATAATATAGTCATGAACAGGTAAAGTAGGTGGAAAAAGGCAAGCCACTGATGTCATTTACCTGGACCTGAGCAAAGCCTTCAACACTGTCCTGTACCACATCCTGGTCTCCAAACTGGTGAAGCATGGGTTTGATATGTGGACCACTAGATGGATAAAGAATTGGCTTGATGGCTGCACCCAAAGAGTGGCTGTCAATGGGTCCATGTCCCAGTGGAGGCCGGTGACAAGCGAAGTCCCTCAGGGATCAGTCCTGAGACCAGTCTTGTTCAACAGCTTTGTGGGAGACATGGACAGTGGCATCGAGTGCACCCTCAGCAAGTTTGCTGACGACACCAAGCTGTGTGGTGCAGCAGACACGCTGGAGGGAAGGGATGCCATCCAGAGGGACCTGGACAGGCTGGAGAGGTGGGCACAAGCCAACCTCATGAGCTTCAACAAGACCAAGTGCAGGGTCCTGCATCTGGGTTGAGGCAATCCCAGGCACAAATCCAGGCTGGGCAGTGACTGGCTGGAGAGCAGCCCTGAGGAGAGAGACTTGGGGGTGCTGGTGGACGAGAAGCTCAACAGGAGCTCTCAATGTGCATTTGCAGCCCGGAAAGCCAATCAGATCCTGGGCTGCATCAGGAGAAGTGTGACCAGAAGGTCAAGGGAGGTGATTCTCCCCCTCTACTCAGCTCTGGTGAGACCCCACCTGGAGTACTGCGTCCAGTTCTGGAGCCCCTATTACAGGAGGGATGTGGACGTGCTGGAGCGTGTCCAGAGAAGGGCCACGAGGATGATCAGAGGGCTGGAGCACCTCTCCTATGAGGACAGACTGAAGGAGTTGGGGCTATTCAGTCTGGAGAAGAGAAGGCTCCGAGGTGACCTCATTGTGGCCTTCCAGTATCTGAAGGGGGCCTACAGGAAGGCTGGGGAGGGACTTCTCAGGATCTCAGGTAGTGATAGGACTAGGGGGAACGGAATGAAGCTGGAAATAGGGAGATTCAGGCTAGATGTGAGGAAGAAGTTCTTCACCATGAGAGTGGTGAAGCCCTGGAATGGGTTATCCAGGGAGGTGGTTGAGGCCCCCTCCCTGGAGGTGTTTAAGACCAGGCTGGACGAGGCTCTGGCCAGCCTGATCTAGTGTAGGGTGTCCCTGCCCATGGCAGGGGGTTGGAACTAGATGATCCTTGTGGTCCCTTCCAACCCTGACTGATACTGCTATGACACTACAATGAAAAGCAGCAAGAGCAACAGTGACAAGTGGCATCGCTCAGTGGTCAGTACTGCAACCAGTGGTGGTTAAGATATTTGTCAGAAATACGGACAGTGGGATTGAGCGCACCCTCAGGAAGTTTGAGGAGGGCACCAATCTGCGTGGTCAGGTTGACATGCTGGAGGGAAGGGATGCTATCCAGAGGTAACTGGACAGGCTTGAGAAATGGGCCCAAGGCAAAATCATAGAATCATAGAATCAATAAGGTTGGAAAAGACTTCAGAGATCACCAAGTCCAACCTGTCACCCAACACCTCCTGACAACTAAACCATGGCTCCAAGTGCCACATCCAAGCCCCTCTTGAACAACTCCAGGGACGGGGACTCCACCATCTCCCTGGGCAGTGCATTCCAACAGCTAACAACTCTCTCTGGGAAGAACTTTGTCCTCACCTCCAGCCTAAATTTTACTTTTAATCATGAAGTTCAACAAGGCCAAATGCGAGGTCAAAGACCTGGGTCAGGGCAATCGCAAGCATAGACATAGGCTGGGTGAGGCATGGTTCAAGAGCAGTCTTGAGGAGAAGGACTCAGGAGTGTCAGTTGAGGAGAAACTCAGCATGCGCTAGCAACATGAGCTTGCATCCCAGGAAGCCAACCACATCCTGGGCTGCATAAAAAGAAATGTAATCAGCAGGATGAAGGAAGTGATTCTCTCCCTCCACTCTGCTCTCATGAGACCACACCTGCAGTACTGTGTCCAGTTCTGGGGTCCCCACCACAACAGGGACATGGAACTGCTGGAGGAGATCCAGAGGAGGGCCACAAAGATAATCAGAGCCCTGCAGCACCTCCCTGATGAGGTCACGCTGTGAGAGTTGAGGCTGTTCAGCCTGGAGAAAAGAAGGCTTTGGAGACACCTCACAGTAGTCTTCCAGTCCCTTTTTACAATGTCTTGAAGTGATAGGATGAGAAGGAATGGCTTTAAGCCTGACAAGGGGAGATTTAGACTGGATATTAGGAAGAAATTCTTTACAGTACAGTTAGAGTGATGTTGATTTTCAGTTAACTACGGGGTAAACAATAACATGTTAATTTAAACATGTACAATCAGTCAAATTATCTAATAATTAGAGCATTATATTTATTTCATAAATCTCATAATTATGCACCCAACTTAGAGGATTTGTAATAGATTTTCAAATTCAGGGATGCTAAAATAGGGAAAGCAAAAATAACCCAGTCCTTCCATGTCCCAAGAGAGTGTCCTACAGACCAGGCATAGCGTGGAGACCACAAGGTTCTCTTTCCCCTCTTATAACTTGCAAATGTTATGTATAAGGTTATGAAGGGAAAGCTATGTCTGTCTTTGAAGTTTCTGTGAGTATACAAGATTTCTAAGAGGAAATAATGATATGCTGATACAGTTGCTTTCTAGTTGTTTGTTCCCTTATTTAGACACCTAAATATCCTCTAGTCACTATCCAAAGACTTTTGGGCATCTACCTTGATAGTATGAGTGACCTTGAAACTAGTTCCTGTAATGCAATGTATGTAGTCCTTGTATCAGTATACAGCATAGTTTAAAAATGGACTTTTTAAGTCCATTGAAAATCCACAGGAGCTAATCAGTTTTGAAAATGTTATCTATTAAAATTAAAACATTGCAAATGTATTTGCATTAAAAAAAAGATTTCTAGGGTTATTAAAAGGAAGGATGGTATGTGTTCACTAGAAAATGGGAAAGGAAAGAATAAAGTTGGTAGGGAGGGAATTTGAATTTTCAACAAAGAGAATGTTTAAATATGCAGCTTTAGATGAATTATAATGTTATTTCGCATCCTCACCCTCCCCTTATACCCTCAAACACTTCATTTTGCTTAGGGCTATAGAGAAGATAACTTTTTCAGCTCCTGTTACCAGTCTAGCAATCTGTCATGATAGCAATTTTAAGATAACCAAATCAATGTTATTTCAGACAGAATTCTAGGGTGACTACTTAAACCTGAATGAAGTATGAAGGATAGATGCCTTCAAAGTTCCTATTCACTGGACTACAGTGATTGCATCTCATTAAGATTTGTTATGTCTCCAAACCAGTTAGTTGTATGACCAAGGATAACTGAACAGAACTACATTAGCTGTGCTCTTGGCAGTGGTGGAATCCCAGGACAGTTGGATATGGCAACTTTCCTGCTGCTTTTCACTGTGAGGGCAGGCTTGTGTTTGGTATGACAAGTTTTGTAGTTATTTGTCATGATTATAAAGTCTTTGCTATGCTTTCTAAACGTAATTTATTTGTTGTTGCTACATACAAAGTTTACCAATATTGTAGGCAATTTTAAATTTGTTTTACCTGAATGGAAGTGGGTGAACAGAGAGGATGAGATAGAACAAAACTATTTCAGGAGATAAAGTTCTGACTTTGAGCATAGGGTACATTTAGATTATTAAATGTGCAATAAGCATGTAATGAGTCTGCATTTTGTAGAATTATCTTTTGTCCAGGTCCTCCTACAGCAAAATAAATCAACAGTTTTATAGCAACCAGCCTGATCTAGTGCAGGGTGCCCCTGCCCATGGTGGGGGTTGGAACTAGATGATCCTTGTGGTCCCTTCCAACCCTGACTGATACTATGATATGATACTATGAACCAGTATGATGCTGTACAGAATGAATTGTTTATCCAGCATTTGAAATTCAGCTAACGAGTTTCAAAAGAAAAACAAACCAAAGCAGAGCAAACAACAACAAAACCATAAATTAAAATACTGGCAAATTGTATCATGAAGACAGAATATTTGTGTTAAATTCAGAAATCACAGGACAGAGGATAAAAGTAGTCATATTAATAGCATGAATCTTGCCAATAATTTGTTGTGAATTGTCTCAGCTGTGAAGAACAGTCATCAAACCAGGTAATCATAGATTCCTTTCTGTTATGAATGCCAAGATCTTAAAACCATTTCTATTTTGCTGGGGTAGACAAGACAGTGAAGGCTGCACTTGAATTTGAGTCTGTGGAATCTGTCAAAGTTTGCTTAAAGAAGACAATCTTTCTTTAGGTGAATAATTAGGTCTAACAACGACTTGTTCATAACTACTGCTACCAACATGAAAGAAACAAATCCAGAAATGGTGAAGTAGTGCTAGGTATTGAAATAATTTTACTAAATAAGGGATTTACCCTTTTAATGTAATGCCTTTCTAAAGATGTTTTGTATCAAATGCTATCTAGGAAGTGATAAGTCTCAAGCAGCATGGGGGGAGGTTTAGGCTCAAGGTGAGGAGAAAGTTCTTCACTGATAGAGTCCTTTGCCATCAGAATGGGCTGCCCAGGGAGGTGGTGGAGTCACCATCCCTGGAGGAGTTCAAGAGGGGATTGGACGTGGCACTTGGTGCCATGGTCTAGTCATAAGGTCTGTGGTGACAGGTTGGACTTGATGATCTTCGAGGTCTCTTCCAATCTTGGTGATTATGTGATTCTGTGAAAAGAACTGTGATAGGTAGGCATAGCACAAAGCTTGGATATATTTTGCATTTGAATGTCTGTTTGTATGAGATTAAAACAGGTTTTATTTATAGAAGTCCAACATTAATATAGCATCCTTTCTGGATCACTTCAATTCTCTCTTTATATATATCCAAGGTCAGAGTCAGCAATTCATGGCTACAGGCTCTTCAGGAGAGACAGGCAAGAGAGAAGGGGTGGATGGGTGGCCCTGTACATCAGGGAGGCACCAGACACCATGGAACTAGAGATCAAGGATGATCTGGTTGAGTGCCTGTGGGTGTAAATTAGAGGGAAGACGGAAAAGGCAGACATCCTGGTTGGAGTCAGTTACAGACCACCCAACCAGGATGAAGAAGTTGATGAATTATTCTATAGGCAGCTAGAGGCTGTCTCGAGATTGCCAGACCTTGTTCTTATGGGCGACTTTAACATGCCTGATATCTGCTGGGAACTTAACATGGCAGAGAGGAGGCAGTCTAGAACGTTTTTAGAGTGTATGGAGAACATCTTCTTATCCCAGCTGCTGTGAGAGCCTACCAGGGGTAAGGCCTTGCTTGACCTCCTTTTTACAAACAGAGAAGGGCTGGTGGGAGATGTGGTGGTTGGAGGCTGTCTGGGGTCCAGTGACCATGAAATAATTGAGTTTTCAATATGCAGTCAAGCTAAAAGGGGCAGCAAGAAAACCTCCACTCTGGACTTCCAGAGGGCAGACTTCAGGTTACTCAAGGAACTAATTCAGAAGGTTCCTTGGGATACAGCCCTGGAAAACACTGGGGTCCAGGAGGGCTGGACCCACTTCAAGAAAGAGTTCTTGAAGGTGCAGGAATAGGCTGTGCCAATGTACCGGAACATGAGCTGCTGGGGCAGACGGCCAGCCTGGTTGGGCACTGAACTTCTGGGTGAATTAAGGGAAAAAAAGAAGGTGTATCATCTTTGGAAGAAAGGTAAACAGTAAACACAGATCATTTCCTGTTGCTGGAATAATAAGAAAAAAGTAGAGCAAGTCTTATTTTCTTACCTGTTCTTAAAAATGAGACCCTGTAGCTATTATTTGTCTTTTGACCTTTTCCACCACTAATGCACCACTCTATCAAGAGTGCAAGATGGCCTTTTTCAACTTCTAAAAAACACCAGTAGTAAATAGTGTATTTAGGGTAAAGTTTATAATATTTCAAAACATCTCATACAGAATAATTTTTTTCTGTTCGTGGCTTTAAATTGACTTTGAAATCTATTAACTCTGACAGTGCTGTACTGTTAACAAGTGTTCCCATATCATGAAGTGGCACTTGGTGCCATGGTTTAGCATTCATGAGGTCCTGGGTGACAGGTTGGACTTGATGATCTTTGAAGTCTCTTCCAACCTTGCTGATTCTATGATTCTATGTCTCTCTCCCTCTTATTACCCATCCAATTTCAACCAGTTGATTCAATTTCAACCAGTTGATTTGCTTCTGTGTCACTCTTACCATTTCAAATTTTGTCACTTTCTGTCTTTATATTACTTTTGACTACTAAAAAAATAATCTTTTTTTTTTTTTTTTTCTTCTTAGTATTTCCACCTTCTTCTTCATGAATATGTCTGAGTTCAGTAAAACAGATATTATGTATATAACACATTAGCAGAGGTCATAAATATAGCTCAAGACGCAGTTAAATGTAATTAAAGATGAAATTGTGATTAGGTGGTTAAAAGGGTCACAACTGTTTTCCATTTGAAGTTTCTGTAGGCACTCAGTGAAAACTTGCCACTGTTTTTTCTTGATCACATTTTATCACAAACATTTGTGTTGTTTCTGGTGGGGTTTGTTTGCTTGGTTGGTTTGGTTTGTTGGGTTGTGTTTGGTGGTTTTTTTTTTATTTTTAATTTATTTTTTTTTTAAGGTCAGTATTTTGGGAATTTTCACCAGATTTCATTCTCACTATACTTGTCTTTCTTTTTACCACTGAATTGCACCAGAATGAATACTCTATAATTTCAGGATTGTTTTCTTTTTCTTTTTTTCCCCTTCTTTTTCCTTGTCTAGCTTTTCACAAATCCTCACTAAGAAACTGGACATGAATAGGAAATTTTTAAAAAGGAATGTACAAAGTCATCTTCCCCAGCTTTTTTGGATGACACTCATTTTCTTCACTGCAGTAGCAAGGAAGTTTCTAAAAATATCTGCTACACACAATAAAATACAATAGTCAGTATTCTGTTACCATAAGAAAAGTAAAGATCTGCACTGATTATTAACAGATTCTCTGGAAGATTAATAAGCATAGTTTTCTTATACAAATGCATGCACAGTAAAATCATGTACGCACAGTAAAATTATGACACAGTGTTGTGTAAAAGGAACCAGCCAATTTTCAAATATATTTGCAGATTTTGTTGATATTGGTTTGTTGATACAATTATTACATGCCTTTTAGTGCAGAGATGCATGCTTTACAGACATACCTGATTCTAGGCTAAATTTTTTCCCCATTTTTTCTTTAAGAAGTTGATTCCAGATGTGATTGCCTTTAGGTTAGACTGATGTAATTTTTTCTGCTAATGCTTTACTTTTATACTTGTTGCATTTGTGAGATATGTTAAAAATAAGATCTGTTCACCAGAAAAGGAAAAAAGAAATCTGGTTACCTCACTCCTTGTTTTCATAAGCATCCTTAATAGTCTTCTAGAGGATACTTTTTTCCCAGTATGTCTTGTTGTAGAATTGCTTTGATATGTTGTCCGCAACTTTATGTTTTGATTTTCTTCTGTTATGTTAAGGAAGCTCCTGAGCATAAACACAACCTTCTTTGATATTGCCTTAAGCACCTGGAGGCATTTATAGGACTTAAAAAACCCCAAGTTCAACAGCAATTCTGTTTCTGTGAAAAAGAAAGGAACATATATGTAGTAAAATTATAATGGGAAACAATCCCAACAAACTATGATGAGATTTAAACCCAAAGAATAACAGAGATTTTTAGTTTAATTTGAGAATCATGTTAGAATAGAATAGAATGGAATAGAATAGAATGGAATGGAACGAAATAGAATAGAATAGAATAGAATAGAATAGAATAGAATAGAATAGAATAGAATAGAATAGAATAGAATAGAATAGAATAGAATAGCATTGACCAGTTTGGAAAAGACCTTTCAGATCATTGAGTCCACCCTATCATCCAACACTATCTAATCAAGTAAGCCATGGCACCAAGCGCCCCATCCAGTCTCTTCCTAAACACCTCCAGTGATGGTGACTCCACCACCTCCCCGGGCAGCCCATTCCAATGGCCAATCACTCTTTCTATGAAGAACTTCTTCCTAAGATCCAGTCTAAACCACCCCTGATGCAGCTTGAGACTGTGTCCTCTTGTTCTGGTGCTGGTTGCCGGGGAGAAGAGAACAACCCCCACCTGGCTACAACCTCCCTTCAGGTAGTTGTAAAATGTTAGTAATGGAAGAGAAAAATAAAATTTAAAAAAACTGTCTCTACAAACAGGATGATCAAATATCCACAGAGTTAAAAAAGATATCAGAGAGCACTGCAAAGACTTGGCATAGATAAAACCAAAAGAAAGAATGGGGAAGAAAAAAAGGATGTTGCAACTACAAGCAATTTAAGCTTGCCTGGGTTTAAGAGTTATTTGGAAACAGCGTGTTTCTTTTCTTTTAACGTTATTCTCTTAAAAGGATTGTTCAGAATGGTTAAACTGAGTACTGAAAGGTTATTCAGAATGATGATGTATCACACAGTATCACAGTATCGTCAAGGTTGGAAGAGACCTCGAAGATCATCGAGTCCAACCGGTCACCACAGACCCCATGACTAGACCATGGCACCAAGTGCTACATCCAATCCCCTCTTGTAGCTGAGAAACGACACATTTATTTGTGAGCTTCCATGTTCAGTTCTGCTGCCTCCGACGTCATATAAGTGCAAGTGAGGTGAAGCTGGAGAAGCTGAGGGCTCCAGCTCTCATGTTTTATTTCTATTTCTTAGCCTGAGGTTTGATATCTTGTAGTTTTGTTTTATGAACATTTTGACATCTATCTACACTTCTGGGAAATAATAAACCATTATAATGGCACAATTCTAGTTGCAGCTATAAATGAGAGAGTTTCTCAGTCTGTAAGAATAGACAGCTGTCAAGGAGGAATAGCAAGAAAGGATCAGTAGTTTAGGTCTAAAGGGAATGTACAGACCAAACATTCATGGATGTGCAGATGACCTTTGGTAGAGAATTGGAGCTGCATGCTACAGATGCATCATGAGTGCAGCCAGCTCTGCCTCACTTTATCCCCAGGACTGATGAAATTTCAGTGGGATTAGCTAGACTAAAAGAGGCTGGTCAGATAGCCAAAACAAATCAGATTCAAGAGCAAGGAAACTAGCTAGCAGATAAGTTTAAGTCAAATAAATGCCATCTGGAATAGGACTTCAGAAATAGAGACTAATATTTTATGGTTGAGTCTTCCCCTCCATCGCCTAACTGTCCTGCTGTATTGCCCAGCAGGCTTCAGTGCTCCCCTCTTTGCTGCAGTAGGTGCTTTGGTAATTGCCTTCAGTGTAATTAAGCAGCAGGTGGATATTCATAGTGGAAGAAGCAACAAGACAGTGATGATCACCATTAGATATCCTGTTTGGGGCAATGGTAGATGAGAAGAAGTTGTCCACATGCTTCAGTGTGATCATGCTGTTATCCTTAAGCATCTGTTGGGTTGGTTGCCTCTTGACAAGCAGCTTTTGAGTGAAATAGCTATGGGAATGCCTATCTACTTTACAACGAAGGGAACAAGATTGTTGGACTTGGAACTTTGTATAGATGAACCATAAATCCAGAATGGGGATATTGTTGGGCTGGAGTGGGTCTGCTCTCCAGCTGGGAGAAATTGACTAAGTAAAGGTAGGGTTGCTCACTGTGGAAGAGCCATTCTCAGTGGGCTGAAACTAATGCATTTACTTAAATGTACTAATTAAGTGATCAGGGAAGCTCAGTCTCTAAGTCAAATAAAGATGAAAGCAAGGACAAAGGGAAGGAAGCATTCTCTGAAGGAGCCACATATTCAAGTACAGGAAAAGTTGTGTTTTCCTGCACCTATGTACATGGTGGTAGTGGGTATAGAGAGGGTCTTGAGGTACTGAGCAGATGATAGACAAACAGCCACCCTGCAACCTGTGTGGCTAGCCATACAAACAGCACTGGTTATGCTCTGGTTTCCTGAGACAGCAGTGTATGTTGTGACTCTCCCATGGAGAAGGCTGCATGTACAGGAGGTTTCCAATAATTTCTGAATTATTGGGCTGCTCTCATAAATATAAGGGTAAGAGGACTGTGAGTGAAGCAGCAATCTGTGTGCCTATATCACTATTAAATGTATGTCCTTGAGTCCCTAAGACTGAATTTAGTTGGGTGGGGTGTTTAGTCATACCTATGGCGAGCAACTATTTGTAGTCATACACGTGATAAAAGTAGGTGCTATTACATGTATTTTTGGCCAGTTTGTAGATAAATCACAGCAAGGTTAATATTAAACTGTATCTGCCCCTCTGTTACAGCTGTGATCTCAGCTTTTCTACCTGATTTCAGGTTAAGTTTCCACTGCAACCTGCAGTAGAATTGTCCCTTACTAGCAACACCAGTGCTGGTTCCCAGGTCACACAGCACACAAAGCTACCTGGACAGACTGGAGGCAAACATATTTCTGTTGAATTAGTGCACATGACACAGGGCTATGCCAACTTTTTGCTTTTGCATTGGTTTCAAGGCCAGGCCCAGGATGATGCCCAAGTCAGCAGATAGTGAGGGACCTCAGCCAGTGCAGATACTGTTAGAAGGTCTCTTCAGTGCTTTCTGGACAAACCATAATCATCTGCATACATTTATGCCAGCTCAGTGTTTTTCACTGTTTTTACCCAACACTAGGAGTCTTACAGCCACACCAACCAGAGCCTCCATGTCTAGCAGTACTCTTGGCAGTGCATAGACACTCCTGTGAATTAGGCATGTCTGATGTCTGGGATACGTGTGACTTCACTTCTTGTTTTCTTGAACTCCATAGGCACAAGAGGAATAGCAGACAGAAATACAGATATTAAGGCCCACAACAGCAGGAAAGAACATCTGCCTCAATGAGTCTGGGCAAGGTGGGTCTGCCTGGGGATGTAGACCTGTCAACCTTTATTTATAAATGATATGGCAATATTAATAAAAATATTAATAACCTTTTATTAATGTGAAAATTGCCAAAGCATGGCTGGTTGCTGGCAGGAAGGCCACGCAGTTGTCGATGGCTGGTCTGGCTTCAGCAGATGTCGGGCTGTTAATGACACTATTGTGACAGGTGCTTGCTTTGTCCTGGGGAAACTGAGGCACAGCAAAATCCTGATTGCAAAGGGAAGCAGGCTTGGCTCTGACTCCTAAGCTCGTGGCTTCTCTCATAGCTTGCGGTGTGTATGCGTGTGACTTTATCCCAGGCACTGGACCAGGCAACAAACGGCTATGCAACTCAAGGCAACTTCAAGCCAGACAAGGTCCAAGCAGGTTCAAGCATGCAAGGCTTCAGCAAGGCTGAGCAAGGCGTGACAAGTCACAGGTGACTAGAAATCAGCCTGTATATAAATCTTGCCCGAGATTCAATAGGGCCAATAGGGCACTGAAACCAGCACAAGCTGTCCAAAGAGAAGGGGTTCTGCCAGTAGTTTTGAAAGAGAAAGTTGCAGACCTATTGAAATAATTAAAATACCCATTTTTAGATATTTGGGAACATATGTGTAAAATGAATCTAATTAATGAGTATATTAAAACTGAGACAAAATTTGATGCACTTTGTATAGGAGCCAACCTTCCCATACCTCTCAGACTTGAGCAATAATAGATCCTGTTAACATCTCCCAAGAAATATGTGGGTTTATGTATATATAAATCAAATGTGTATATACACGTGTTCAGAACTAGTCATTAGGTGAGGTAATTCAACTGAAAGGGTCAATGAAGTTTTATCCATGATTTCAATAGGAACAATATTAGACATTTGGCAATCAGTACCACCAAACAACCAAAATGTTGGCACGCAGAAAGCCTGTGAAATTGTCTGTCTGATTTCTGGCTTTTTGTCTATGACAGTGGAGTGCTTGTGTGGCGCTAGGTAGGCCTGCACATTTTGTAAAGTGCTTTCAAAATTTTCTTCCTGAAGATAAGTGATGAAATCTCCTTTGAGAGATATGCACTTTCATATTCACAAAAGGGAAGAAAATTCAAAACGTAACTACTAAATAAAGATGCTTTTTACAACTTTCCTGCAGATGTGTAAATACCATTATGCAACATCTCAAACTTCAAATGATTTTGCAATGGAACACCTGTAATAAAACATAGAAATCCTTTTGTTATCTTCTCCAAGAAAGAGGACATGAAATATATTGCATTAATAAAAACAATGAGAAAATTAATCCTGAAATTAATCTATAAATCAGTGCAGTATCCATGCATTTAACAGCATGTACTGTTTCTGAAGTAATTGATAAGGGAAAGATAACGTACACTAAATGATAAAAAATAATGTTCACACACAAAAAAATTCTGAGCAAGAACCTTGTGGCTATGATAAAATTATACTAGACAATTGTAAAGAAACTAGAATTATTTCATTAATGCACCATGTGCCAATGAGACATTATGCTTATTTTTTCCCTCAGATAATGATGAACTAATAATTAAAAGGAATTAATCTCTTGGGGAGTGTTGATGGTTGCACAGAGTAACATATGCATTATTTTTCACATAAAATAAATGAAACAAAACAAAAAAACCCAAAGACATTAATATGCTCCTTATCTTGCCGGAAAAAGAGATGAATGAGTGGTGAAAAGATACCAGAAACATCAAGTTGGTAAAGAACAACAATAATTCTCAGAAGTGTTTTAGTTTAGCAAGAGCAAGCAAAGTCATTCTCTATTGCATAGGAATTTGACCAGGAAATAGAAACTAATGGCCACTATTTTGAAATTAAAATATTTGTATTCTTAACAACTTTTAATAGAATTATGGAATTGAGATAGAAGTAATTATTCCTCCAACAATCAATGTCTTTAAAACTTGATGAATGAAAGACTATTTCCTCCCACATTCTTTTCTTCCAAAATATTCCATGATGTAAGGAAAAAAAAATAAATTCTTTGACAGATTTAATTTAACTTCACAAAGAATAAATAAATAAACTACCTCATAATATTAAGCTTATTTTGAGACAGAAGAGGCCAGTAGTAGTAGTAGTAGCTAAATTTTTAGCAACTAAAAAATAACAATCTGAAAAAAATTACCTTCTTTTTATCCTTGGGTGAAATACAGTCAAACATCACTGAGACATCTATTATCTAAATATCTTCTTCAGTGGACCAGAAATGGCCAAATACACATAATTTTGAGCCACAATTTTTCCCTTGCAGCAATTTCTAATTTAAGACATCTTTTTTTCCCTGACAATAAGGCATGAGGTAAGACCTTGACTTCGTATTTTATCTTCATGATCACAAACTGTACGTTCACTCTCAACTGCATGTTGAGAGTATGTTGACTCTCTCATTTAGACACAAATCCTCTCCCTTTTCAGCTCTTTATTATTTCTCTTAAGTGATTTTCTTTCCCATAAATTCAACTCTTCATTAAATATTTTGCTTCTATTAAGCTCTTCAGTCCTTCACTTCAGCTTCTCAGAAACATGCAATTTTCCTCAGACAAACATACACAATACCCATGAGGTCTCTCTTTCTTCCCCATCACTCCACTCACTTAACTCTTCCTCTTTCTCTTTCTTTCATTTTTTTCCAAATACCTTAGAGTGATCTATTTTTACTTTCCCCAGGCTCATTATGTCCTTTTTCAGAGGCATTAAGGAACAATATATAGAATTACAAAATAGCAGAATCTTCTGGAAGCAGAATAATAATTTAAAAAAATAAAAATAGAAGTTTGACATTTTGAGGTAATATTTTGGTTTAGAAGGTTAAAAAAAAAGATAGAATTCAGCAACTGACACTAAAATATGTATTTTCAGGTACTGGGAAAAAAACACACCACAAACACAAACATTAGTGTCATAATTTTGTGTACTGGTCTTTCTTCACTGATTCCCTTCTGTTACACACAATACATTAAACTGCCTCTATTGAAGTAATACACTGCTTATTCTACAGCAAATTAAAGATTTTCTGTATTTTTTTCTCTTGGCTTGTTTCCTGTTGCAATCAAATTTAATAATCATTGCTAGATGATCCCATGCAACATATGTGAGCTACAAAATATTTCATAAGAATATAAGAAATTTCATGTGAAATCAAACATCTGTTATAGTCCAACTGATATAATAGCACTCTAATTACTGGTGAATTATTCTTATCATGGATCCAAATATTATAGAAAAAAGTACCTTTTTTTAAACATCTTCTTTACAAGGAACACTTTTTAAGACATCTTCCTTATGAGGACAGACTGAGTAGAATAATACAATAGAATACAATAGAATAAACCAGGTTGGAAGAGACCTTAAAGATCATGGCATCCAACCCATCAACCAATCCAACCCACCTAAACAACTAAACCATGGCACCAAGCACCCCATCAAGTCTCCTCCTGAACACCTCCAATGATGGTGACTCAACCACCTCCCCAGGCAGCCGATTCCAATGGGCAATCACTCTCTCTGTATAGAACTTCTTCCTAACATCCAGCCTAAACCTGTCCTGGCGCAGCCTGAGACTGTGTCCTCTTGTTCTGGTACTGGCTGCCTGGGAGAAGAGACCAACCTCCGCCTGTCTACAACCTCCCTTCAGGTAACTGTAGTGAGCAATAAGGTCACCCCTGAGTCTCCTCCTCTCCAGGCTAAGCAATCTCAGCTCCCTCAGCCTCTCCTCATAGGGCTTGTGAGGGAACTGAGTCTCTAGTTAGGAGACTAAGGGACGACCTCACTAATGCTTATAAAAGGTGAGTGCCAAGAGGATGGAGCCAGGCTCTTCTCGGTGATGCCCAATGACAGGACAAGGAGCAATGGGTGGAAGTGGCAGCCTAAGAAGTTCCATGTAGATATGAGGAAAGATTTTTTCACTGTGAGGGTGATGAACACTGGAACAGGCTGCCCAGCGAGGTTGTGGAGTCTCCTTCTTTGGAGATACTGAAAACCCACCTGAATGCATTCCTCTGATCTGGTATAGGTGATCCTGCTCTGGAAGGGGGCTTTCAACAGCTGCATAACTAGTTAAACAAACAATTTGCTTTTCTTTTTTTTTTCCCCTTTTTTCTTTTTATTTTTTCCTTTTCTACATGCAGCAAATTATTTCTTCATTAACATGGCTTTCCATCATCCAGCCAATTCCAGGTGATTTAAGATTTATTTGTAAATAAGAACATAAACAGAATCTTATTTGCCAGGTGCTCTACAGAAGCAGAAGTATTAGAATAACATTAACTTCTAGCTCAAATATAAAAACCCCAAGAGAAATTTAATTTCACAGAAGATCCACTTACATAAATCCCTGAAAGTAAAATAATTGTTGGTTGGGTTTTATTTTTTCAGGTGGAATGAAAAGCAATTCTTTGGAGTTTTTAACTGTGGATATTTTGATTTGGTTTGTTGTTATGTTTTGCTGCTGTCTACCTATTTTGAGCATAGGTTGAAACACCCTCTTTCTGGCTGGTAATTAACCAGACTTCTTTCAGATCATGACATATGTCTGTGAAAAATACAGACAACTGAATAGGTATAGTTTCTGAGTCATTTGAAGCGTGAATTACTTATGCCTTTGGTATTTGATTTAGTTGACCTTTAGGCATTTCAATGATTGCATAGGATGATCCATCATATGTCTTTCAAGATAAAAGAGACACTGTTCATCTTGTCAGTTTATTCCCATAGTGTCAGCTAAAAGATTACTTCCATGAAAGTTATTTTATATCAAACTATCTTAATAATATGGACCAGTGAGTCATTTTGAGGACTAGTAAAATATTATTGAAGCATTCATATGAATCTTAATATGATATTTACTACAGGTCTTTAATTCTGGTATTCCTCAGTGCTAAAACTTGAATTGTGTAACATGAACCTTGCAAGTTTAGGGTTTTTTTTTTCCTTCTTAATGGCTATTTTTTATCAAAGCCGTGGAGAAGATTTCTAGTTTGTTTAAATTAAGATATACAATATTTATCTAGGTTATACAAGATGATGTGCCAATAATGTTGAAATGTACAACAAATCTTTCACATATCATGCTCCAATAAAAATCTTGCTAAGTGAAAAAAAGAACACACCTATGCAGAATTAAGAATTTGCTACTAATTAAAATTTTAGCAGCATAATCAGAGTATATGGTCAATATTTTTGTTCTGGTTACAATGTTATTAAGACTAACAAACAGAAAAGGCTCATAATTACATAAGCTGAATAATTACACATGCATTTCTAGGATCTGTCTGGGTTCTTTGTAGTTATGAACATAATTCAAGTGATCTCAGTTATGAGATCAACAGGTATAACATTTCTCAAGAATGGCAGTGCCAGGGAAATGTAGCATACCATCATCATCCTGAGTGCTTCACCAGAGGAATATGATTTTCATGTTAGAGTTTTCTTTTTCCTTAGTTATTTTGATGCATTTTTCTAATGCAATACACTTTTTCTTAAACTGATTTTCCTACTCAAGTCTGCTTACATTCAGCTATAACACTAGCTTCAAATTACACAAAATATGTTCTCCAGACAATTAATGTAACCAAGTAGTATGATTTTCTTCTTGATTGAATACATTTATTTGACTTACATATTCATGTAGTTAAGTTTAAATTAGTCATCCAGATGACAGTTACCTGATCACTAGACAGGAAACATAGGGAAGGGGCATTTTCTTCTACATATGAGCAGACTCAAAATTACACAGAAATAACACAACTAATGGAAATAGGACATGCAGCAGTTTCATATTGCTTTGATATCTTTTCATGAGTAATTAACAAATATGATGAAACTATTATGCATCTATTACTCAGTTCTTTAGAAAATAATACATTATTTTTAATGAGTTAAAACATTGAAATAATAAAAATCAAGATTTCCACAGATAATCTGCTTAAATATAGTGGGGATCCCCTCTCTGACAGCCACACTTTTAAAGTAATTTAAAAATATTTGTATTTAGATATTCACCTTCTTTGACTTTCAGAAAAGTACATATGGGGCATTTTTGAGCTTACTCATATAACAACATAGTCCAAAACAACAGGCATCTCCCTGATTAGTCCTGCTTTCTTCACAGCATTTTCAATAGCAGAGAAAGACTGTTGATCTCTCTTTTCCTCAGAGGAAAACTGTATGTATCTTTCTATTACAGATTTTAGATTTTTTACTTATTTAGTCAGTTACCTCCAAAAGCCAAACACAAACTCTCTTTTCTCACTGGACCACTAAACTATACACTTATGTCCCATATATATGAAATATATCAAGCAAACCTCAAATTTTATCATATAATACTTCTGTCAGCATTCGGATAAGCTATAAAGTAGTTCAAAATTTTTAAAGAATTTGGCTGGTAAATAGTTAAATAGTGCCTTAATATCTTACCTCTTAATATTTTGCTTTGAATTTTCACTTTTTTGGATATATTTACTTCAATTATACACATGCCAATTTTCCCACATGTTCAGTAACCTAAATTTCTTTTATCTTTGTAGATATTCAAGAGAGAAGCAGCAATGAAATTGATGAAAGGCTCCTTGATTGCACATACAGACACACATGCACACTGGTAATTATATACATCTATAAGCTATAGAACACCCCAAAAATAGTACACCACTAGTGGGATTCACCTCACTGAACTCTACTATCCTACAATACTGAAATCCCCACCTGAGTTGGCATTTTAGCCTTCCATTTAATTTGGCCTATTTTAGCTATCTATTTTAGGATGAGCCCTAGTATACTCACTTGAAAGCCAGGTACTTTGAATAACGTATTAAAGGCACTCAAAGAAGCAGACATTTAAATCAGGCAGTAAGACTGAAAATTTGGTATGGAAAAATGAAGAATAAGTTAATGAGTTACCTTCAAAGAGCTAGAATGTTAGTTTATCATGTGGAGTGCCTCAGGTAATATCTTTAGTTTTACATAAAAATTGAATTAAATATGCTCCCCTAGTCTGTAAATTTACACCATAATGCATACTTACTCAGATTCCTGTAACTTTGATGAGGACAGATGTGTTTTCAGTCTCTATTTTGTATATTTTGGGAGAATTTTAGATTATTTTTTTTAAAGTATACATAGTAAGGAAAAATTACAAAAAATGTTTGCCTGTACAGGGTAAGTGGGGAATACAGGAAATGTCCCAGTTGCCCTGGTTTGTCCAGGGTAATTGGAGAATAGTGGGAATGTTCTGATACCTCAGGGAAAAAATTTCAAGGATCTCTTTTGCCCTAACTTTTTAATCTTTGGAACATGTTTAACATCTTTACTTTTTGGCAGTTTTAGGCTATGCCTTTAAAAAATTTTCACAGATATTGAAATAAATCACTATTGGGTGTAAAAAGGACAATTATGATAGTTTTTAAACAATCCCATTGGAAAGATAATGGTCTTAGGCTAGTAATGTAAACAATATCTCTTCTCGCCTCTTCATTCTGGGAGATACTAACTTGCTTCTGCTTGACCTTGGCTGCATTGTTTTGGCTGTTTATCATCTCTGCTGCTTTTTCTTGTCCCTTTTGTGTACGGGGCAGGGAGGGGGAAACAGGTAAGGGGAGAAGCTATTAGCTTCCCCTGGTCTTTGGCCGGGGGTTCCTTGTGCTGTTTATTAATTGCAAATATCTGTAAATATTGTATATTTGTACATATTCATTGCATTCCATTGTAGATTGTAGTTTTGCTCGTAAATACATTTTTCTTTTGCTTCCAACTGAGCTGGTCTGGCAAATTTAATGTTGGGGGAGACTTTTCAACCCATCACATATATATGCCCAACCCTGGCTCCAGCTGTAAACTTTTGCTATGTTTTTGATTCATTGCAAAAAGAAATAAAAAACCCACAAATCAACATTATTACCTGTACCATTCTGAGAGATGAACTGTAATCCTCAGTACTCAGTTCTATGCAGCACATTTCTGACAACTAACACAACAGAAGAAAATATATGCTTAATATATGTCTCTTTATAAAGGATGTTTCCATGATGGACTATTGAGTAACAAATATAGATCATAATTTTTGTCTGTTTCCTTTCCTTTCATTAACAGTAGATGTATTATGCAGCATTTATGTCATGATCCTACCAAAGTGAATTTAGCAGAATATTGTTTATAAAATATTACTATGTAGTACATCTCTTCAGAAAAATCTCATTTGGGGGGATGGGAGGGTTAATCTCACTTGATGTTAGCTGCCAAAAAGTGGATTTAGAGTGAGTTGAATTACCTTCCAAAGGTGCTTATCTTTCCCTGTCCACTACACAGAGACTGACAGCAACTCACATAATTCAGCTCACTAGTTCATTAAAATTTGTTTGAAATGATTTTCTCTCTAATGTTGTTCTTAAATTATTAGGCCAGAAATTGTTCCAACTTATGTTTGTGAATTGAACACCATATTTTAATGCAATTTTTAAAATAAATAAAAGGTGTAATATTTCAATGTTATCTTTAATATTCATATTATAAAGATAAAGATGCATTTGGAAAAGTTTCAGTAGTGCAAAACATGTATGTTTTAATAACATTGTGTTAAATTATAGATTAATTTCATGCAACTTAAAAATAGTTATTAATCGTGTATTGTTATTTATTAGTTAACATCCAAGGATTTCATAGCTGATATATAATTCTATACATAAGAAAACAAAGACATTTTAACTGTTTGTAGTGTGTTTGTTTTGGCTAACGACCAAATTCCAATGCAGCCACTTATTCCCTCCCTTTTCCCATCATAGGGAAGAAAAAAGGATAGGAAAGGTTATGGAGATGGGAGTGTTCAGCTAGATACTCTTCAGAGGTCCCTTCCAATCCCTATAATTCTTTGATTCTGTGATTTTGTATGCTGAAATTGCTTGCCAGTTTTAGGAATCCTGTAGGAATCCTGTCTACAAATCCTGGATGCAAATCACCTTGTGATTGCATCATGAACTGAGATGTGCCCCAACATAGTATAAAGATTGCTCACTGGACTGCAGTTGTCCCAATAAAGGATAAAGATTGCTCAGATTGCTCACCACCTTCACATCTGCACCCAGTAGGCTGTTATTTTAATCTCTGTTTGGTTTTCCTGGTTTTACTCTTCTCAGTCTAAGAATGGATAAACAAGGTCTTCTGGCATATGGATCCTTATGTTTCTAATTTAACTTGTACCATATAAAGGACTGTAAACAAAATCTGAAAATAAGAGAAGTATAAAATTACTTCACTCCTCCTCTTCCACAATTTCTGTTCTGTGAATGTTGTGAAGGTTAGTACTAGCTCCTAATACTGACTCTGGCACACATGTGGATATTTAGGAGATCTTGTGCCTACAAGGGAAGATTTATCTTCCTAAGAAAGAATAAAAAGCAAAAATTTATATTCCTTTATTTATATTCAGGTGTGAATGGTGTATGACAAGTTCACTAATGACAGTCAGTAGTCTGGATACCTGTGGCAGTACATCCAAAACCCTGCCCCCTTCCCCCTCCCCACTCCCATGAAGATGGCATGGGGGGAAAACAGAGAAGCTGGGATGAAGGGAGCCAGGGGAAATACCTCCCTCTCCCAGGCCTGTGGATCGGTGAACTCATATGGGCCCTTCCCCCAAGCCATGTGCCAGGCACAGACCCATGCTGTGGGCAAGTCTGGGCATCATTTAGGCAGAGAACTGATGGTTATCAGTTTCTGGCCTTTTTTGGCTTTGGACATGCTTGATGGTAATGCACAGCAAAAATTAGCTTGGATTTTATGAAAATGGGTGAGCTGCAGAACACAATCTCTTCTCTCTTGGGTCATAGCCCCCTCCCCCCCCATTATAAGTAGCAGCAGTAGTTCAGGAGGATTTTTGGATAAAAAGAGACAAAAAAGGATAAATTCACACAATCAGCAAGCAGCATGGTAACTGATGTATTCCTAAAGTCTCTGAGAACATACTTCCTTTTGTTAATGGGGAATATTTACTGCTTTTGGATTATTCTTTTCAAATACTGTTCTCAAACTATTTGTAACTATTCCTATTGTGAAGATAATTTCTCAGCCAAATACTGAACTTTTATAACATAAGTTATAAAGGTTTTATTATGTTATGTGGGAGGCAGAACCAAATTAATAAATAAATAATGTATATTTTTATTAATTTCTCACCTTATTACCCTTTATTTGTAACAATAGTAATCCCAGAAGAAGTGCGAATGCATTCCTATACTGCATGTATGGAAAGCAGTATCAGACTGAAACATCATTCACCTTAGTATTTGAGAGGTGCTGAGATTTTCTGTTATTTATTGCTCTGATGTTGTATGTAGCAAGACATCTTTATTATTACCAAGATGCTGGTGCACAAAAGTGAAGCTCTTCAGTTTGCATTCCAAGTTTAAGATGATAAAGTAGTATAACTTTTATTTCTAGAGCTTTAACTTTTACTGTGTTTTTCATAGCCATGTTGAGGCTACTTATTTCTGTCAATACATCAGATGTGCTACCACTTCAATGTTGTATCTAATTTTCAATCATGAGTGTAAAGAAACAGAAGGATAACAACAGCCAATACTATCTTAATTTCAGAAAGTATAAATCTCACACGGAGTTCTTATCTATAGTATTTTCAAATTGAAAACTACCAATAAATATATTTCCCCATGCTTTACTTCCAGAAATGTCTTAGTTATTTTAGTTACTTAACTATGAATTCAGAGTTTGAAGTAGTTTTTGGAGGTGCATCACATGACAGACCTTCACAGGCGATTGAAATACACACAGAGAAAAACAAACTAAAAAACAAACATAAAAACAACCACACAGTTTAGCACAGCAATTTATATATAATTCATCATCATTCTTAATACAACTGACTCCAATGTTTTGAGATTTGTCACATGACTGTGAAGTTTCATGTTACCATGCAATTTCTAGGACTGCAGCACCATGATGTTATAGCCATTTTCTACAGGTTGGAACATGATGCAAACATTAACTTGACAAAGCCTATTAAGTTCTCTGTGGTAGCATTTAAAAACATGAAATCTAAATTCCAGGGTTTTGTCACTTCAGCACAAAGTACATCATGTTTAGGTCACAAAGCTATTTCAGTAATGATTTTGTAATGTGATCTCTTTCTTGAAAGGTGTAATGTTTCTGTTTCTAACATCACATATCTCATATTTGCACTTGGCAATTATTTTTAATAGAATTATTCTTTTAGCATTGTTCAACATGTGTATTATGTGATACTACAATATCTAATACACTTAATAGAATATTTATTAGTTGTTCATGCAAAAAATATTTCTTTCTGCCTAAAATTACTCAGAAATATAGGAATTCACAGTTATTGAAATGGTTAATGCTGAATCAGAATAATACGAAGAATGAATCAAACACTCCAGGAAATGCAGACACATTTAAAAGGAAATTGAAAAGAGGCTAACTAACACAGAATACTATACAGATAGGCATCTATAACAAAATACTAAATATTGTGAGAAGTTGTGAAAAAAATGACAACTGTTTAATTAATGCGATGATAATACTTGATTAAGTCGTTCAGGATGGAAAGTTCACAGGTTGCTACCAGTGTTTTTAAACTGCTCAGGCAGTAGAATACTAAACAAATAAATAAATAAAATACAATCTGTGACAGATTAGAAATGTGTGAGTATTCATGAAGAAAGGCTGCTTCCTTCTACCTGTCTTCAAGATAAAATTTGAAATGCAAGGTAAAAGGCACAGCTCCCTGGGGGCTGCAGTGAGATATAAGTAGGAAGACTGAAAAAGAAAAAAAAACCCAATCAGTTTGAAATACATAAGTTTAAAGACATTATTATGTCACCCTTCAAGGTGGGAACATAATTTGCACATAAAAATAGGGACATATCTGGAATCAAATTCATTTAAATGTGATGAAATTCACTCAAACAAGTAGAGGAAACAGCCAGGAGAAAGCTCCAGAATGTTTTACTAATTGCAGTCCAGAAAGAAAAAAAAATACTAACTAATTAAATGGGCTGATTTATATTTTATATAAAAAGCATCTTGAGGCTCCAAGGTTAGCTCAGTGAACAGATTCATTTTGTATTCTCTTAGACTGGCTTTAGACACTCAAGCAGACTACCTAGAGTATTTAAAAGTTTTGTAGGCAAATATGCTTCACAGGTTAACATACCATTGAACAGACACAGATGGACTATTCCCAGGCAACCCACAAATAGTCTGCTGATGAGGAGCAGTCTGTGACAGTTTAGGCTGTGCCTTTAACAGAAAGATAGCTGCAAAATTCTCTAGCTGAACTGCTGGGGTGTGAAAAGGAAATCAAAGATTAATTCTAAATGAATTTCATTGGTCAGTTGTGAGATGTACCATAGCAAATATCTCTCACATTCCTTTCAGGCATTCTGGCTTCCGTCTTTCTCTTGGCATGCATGTTCCACTTGGACAGAGGGGGAGGCCTCTCATCTAGTGAACCTTCAGATAAGCAAAACTAACTTTTTAACAATGCTTTGAGCTAACTGAAATTCCCCTAATATTTTCTCCTTTTCCCCTTTTCTTCTAATTAACTAGAGGGAAAGGGGAGGGAGAAGAAGGTTGGGGGAAACCTGAGGTGGAATCCTCCTCCCAAGGAGGATTTCTGTGTTGTTTCTTTCCTGTAAATCTTTGTATAATATTGCAAATACTGTATATTTTATATATATTCATCGCATTCCATTATTGCTTGTAAAATACAGCTTGATTCGCTTCTCCAGCTGGGCTCAGATGAGCTTTTTGTTGGTGCAGGTGGGCTAAACCATCACACTACAACACAGTCATAGAGATAGGATGTGATCACAAAGCAGGTGGAAATGCCTGAAATACTTACTGCTTTTGGTTTGAAAATTGCTATTTGACTGAGCACAACTGTGCTCCTGCTCCCGAGTTTGCCATAATAGGACATAAACTAACTATATTTGTCATTCTTTGACTTTGAATTTAACTGAAAAGGATCTAGGATTTTTTTCCCCCTCCTTTAGAAAAGGCAGAATTCTGTTTTAAATCTGTACACAATATATTTACTGCATAACAGCATATCACAGGGGTTCAGTGCACTGCTGCATACCAGCTATCTGATCATTACGTTTGGTACTATGAAAAGCAAAGCCCTCATAACTGGAAGTGTCATCAACTGGTGCCTGACTTTATCTTCTAAAGAATTTTCACTGATTTTCAAAGATATTTTTAAATCCCACTTTAAGACATACTGTGTTGGTGTTGTTTACACCTTTCAACAGTCTATATTATTCCCCGACTCTGTACTATCACGGCTACAATTTTGGTTGACAGCAATGATGTGTATTTATCACAGAGCACACAGACAATCCAGGAAGATGCACCTTATGTCAGATCCCCTGTGCTCTTTCTGTGCTCTAATTTTGAAGGTAATAAAAAAAAAACCAACTCATTCAAAATTTACTGAAATAGAATTCTTTAGTAGGCTAAATCAGTATTTCAGCAACTTCTTACATTATGATGACATTTCATAAGAGTAGTTGAGAAATTAAAATATTTTTAAGCTAAGGATCAGTAAGATATATTTCACCTATTCTTTGAAAAAGAAAAGATTTATGGAACAGTCAACTACTTTCAGTGTAAAACTCACGTTAAAAAAAAAAAAACTGTGATGAATAAACAACACTCCAGCTTCCTAAAGAAAACAGAAAATATCTTCTATACAATTTCTCTTTATGGAATATATCTTAACACTCTGTAGATTTAAGAAAAAATATTTTATAATAACAGAACTTGTTTAAAAAACAATCAGTGATGTCATGCTATCCTTCTTAGTAGCTACTTTTGTTTTCTTTTTTTTTGCCTTTTGGTTCTTTTTGTTCACTATTTTATCAGTTTCTGCTGTAATAGAGTTAGCTTTCTCCATAGTAGTTTCAGTGGTGTTGGTTTGAATTTGTAACCAATACTGTGTTGATAACACAGGGATGTTTTAGCTATTGCTGAGTAGTGATTGCACAATATAAAGGCCTTCTTTACTGACACTGCTCTGCCAGGCAAGGAGTGCATAAATAGCTGGGAAGGGACACAGTTGGGACAACTGAGCCCAAATGACTAAAAGAATATCCCAAGATCATATGTATGATGTCGTGCTTAGCAATAAAAGGTGGGAGAAGAAAGAGGGATGCTTGGAGCTGTCGACCCAGATAGCTACATCATGTTGATGGAGCCTTGCATTCCTTGAGATGGCTGAACAACTGCCTGCTGATGGGAAGCAGTAAATTGTTTTGCTTGCTTTTGCAGCTTTTGCTTTACCTATTGAACTATCTCTATTTCAACCTATGAGTTTTCTCACTTTTACCCTTTAGATTGTCTTCCTTCATTATACTGTGGGGCAATGACTGAGAACCTCTGCAGAGCTTTACTGTCTACTAGGTTGAAACCACAACACCTAGGTAAGGGTCTAACACAGTTGCCACAAAGGTACTTAAATACCGGCAAGGCCTTGTGAGACCAAGGACATAATCTTAGATTCTCTATAGTAATAAAATGAATCTGCAGTAATAAATTGCATCTATGTCTCCACCCACTAATAAAAAGGAAACCCAGACTTTCCTGGGTGTTGTGGGTTTCTGGAGAATGCATATCCCAGACTACAGCCTTATTGTGGAGTCTTCTCTACCAAGTGACTTGGAAGAACAATTTTCAGTGGGGGTACTGAGCAGCAACAGGCCTTTGAACAAATCAAGCAGGAGATTGTGCATGCAGTAGCCCTAGGGCCAGTCCAGACAGCTCAAGATGCTACAAGTGTGTTCTACACTACAGACAGGAAGAAGCGGTCCTACAGCTTTTGCCAGAAAACATCTGGAGATACCCAAGGTCAACCCCTAGAATTCTGGAGTCAGGGCTACAAAAGAGTGGAGGCCAACTACACTCCAATTGAAAAAGAGATACTGGCAGCATATGAAAAACTCATGCTGCCTCAGAGGTAGTCAGTACTGAACACACAACTCCTGGAACCCCATCTCCAGCAGGGAGCCTTAAATGCCTGGTGGTCTTGAAATCCATCACAAGCTGGCCAGAAGGCAGAGATTTTGGGATGTTACCAGAGGAAACGGACATGACACCTGCTGAGAAGGTCCCACCATACAGCAAATTGCCAGATAATGAAAGATGATATGTCTTGTTCACTGACAGGTTCTGTCACATTGTGGGAAAACACTGAAGGTGGAAGGCTGCTGTGTGGAGTCCTTCATGATGGGTTGCAGATGCTGAGGGAGAAGGTGAATGAAATCAGGTGAAAGTCATTTGGCTGGCTTTAGATACTGCTGAATGAGAAATGTGGCCAATGCTATACCTCTACACAGACTCATGGATGGTGGCAAATGTTTTGTGGGGGTGGTTACAGTAATGGAAGAAAACCAACTGGCAACACAGAGGTAAACCCCTCTGGGATGCTGAATTGTGGCAGTGCACCAGAAGGATGGGATGTCATCCGGAGAGACCTGGACAAGATGGAGAGGTGGGCCAAGGTGAACCTTGTTAGGTTCAACAAGAGCAAGTGCAGCATCCTGCACCTGAGCTGGAACAATTCTCACTATCAATACAAAAATGGAGGATGAGGTGATAGAAAGCAGCCCTTGGAAAACAACTTGGAGGTGGTGATGGACAAAGAGGTGATGGACAATGAGCATACAGTATGTGTTTGCAGCCCAGAATTGCATCCTGGACTGCATCAAAAGAAATGTGGCCAGCAGATCGAGCGAGGTAATTCTGCTACTTTGCTCTGGTGAGACCTCACTTGGGGTACTACTCGGTCTGGAGCCCTCCATACAGGAAGGACTTGGACCTGACGGAGCAGGTCCAGAGGACTGCCACAGAAATGATGAAGGGCTTGGAAGATGTCTGCTATGAAGGCAGGCTGAGTGACCTAGGTTTGTTCAGCCTGGAGATGAGGAGGCCCTAATAATGACCTTCCAGTACCTGAAGGGGGCCTACAAGATGAATGGAGAGAGTCTGTTTATGAAGGCCTGTGGTGATAGGATGAGGGGCAGTAGTTTCAAACTACACAAGAGCAGATTTAGATGGGATGTCAGGAACAAGTTCTTTACCATGAGGGTAGTGGAACACTGGAAGAGGTTGCCCAGGGAGGTAGTTGAGACCCTGTTCCTGGAGATATTCAAGGTGAGGCTTGACAGGGCTCTGGGCAACTTAATTGAGTTGAGGAAGCCCCTGTTTACTGCAGAGGGTGTTGGACAAGATGACCTTTGGAGGTTCCTTCCAACCCAGACTATTCTACGATTCTAAGATATTGCTGCTTGGTCAGAAAACTTGGCAATCAAAGTATGTCATACAGACACCCATTTACCCAGGAGTCAAGCCACTGAAGAACATTGAAGTAACCAGCAGGTAGATCAAGCTGCTAAGGCTGAAGTATATCAGCTGGATATGGCAATGTAAGGGTGAATTATTTATAGATCAGTTGGCCGATAATACCCAAGGTCATCAAGGAAGAGATGCAGCATATAGACAGGCTTAAGATTGATGGATGGACTTACCCATGGACAAGATTGCACAGGTTATCCATGAATGTGAAATGCATGCTGCAATCAAACAGGCCAAGTAGGTGAAGCCTCTGTGGCATGGGGGCTATGACTGAAATATAAATATGGGGAAACCTGGCAGCTTGATTACATTACACTGCCACAAACCAGCCAAGGCAACCACTATGCATTTACAATGCTGGAAGCACCCAGTAGATGGCTTCAAAAATATTCAGTGACCCATAGTATCACTTGGAACACCATCACACATTGAAACACAAGTCCTGTGGAAACATGGCACCCCAGAAAGAACTGAGTCAGATAATGGGACTCATTTTTGAAACAGCCTTACAGACCTCGTTACCCGGGAGCAGTGGGTGTATGACATCCCCTCTCACACACCAGCTGCTGGGAAGGTGAAATGTTACAATGACCTAGTAAAAAACATCCGGAGAACAATTAAAGGAGGGACCTTTACCTGGCTGGTTAACAGAAGAGATTATTAATCAGGCTGGCCCTGCCAAATCCAAACTGCCACATGCTGTAGAAGGAGATAGATTTCTTGTGGTACACATGAAGAATATTTTAGGGAAAAAGGTCTGGGTTAGTCCTGCTTCAGGCAAACACACCCGCAGGACTGCTTTTATCCAGGGACCTGGATGCACCTGGTGGTTGATGCAGGAGGATGGAGAAGTCCATTGTGCATTGCAAGATGATCTCATTTTGGATGAGAATAGACAGAGAATTATGTAAGTTATATGTTAATTGATGTTAAGCATGACTTATATGGTATAGAATAACAGGTGGATAATGTATTGGTTTTATCTGGCTGATTTCATGAGTGGGGACAGGGGATTGGGGACTTTTCCCTTTCCACCACAGGGGTGCAATGGAAGCCTGTAACTGGTGTTGATGAGCAAAGAGAGGCAGGACAGAGTGTTAGCAAGTTATTCAATACCATGCTGACTCATTCTCACTGAAAAGGGCTGGCTGGGTGAGAATGGGATTTATGCAAAAGAGATTATCCTATACCTTGTAAAATTTCCCATTCTGGCTTTTTGTTGCTTTTTGCCCACTGCCACGATGGGGTGCTTCTTGTTTTCTCCTTGGTTTACTAGTGGCATGTGTTTCACATTCTATTTGTTCTGTCTGCTACATACACTGGCATTTTAATTTGTATCACTTTGTATTATTTCATTAAATTTGTTGTTTTTTTCCCCTTATCTCAACTCCTAAGGGTTTTCTGATACTTTATCTGCCTCCCAGATCCTCTTTCTCTTTGTCCCACCTAGGAGGCAGGAGGAAGAGAGTTTGCAGTACAGGTTCAGAGAATTGCTCTAAACGTAACATGGAATTGCTCTAAATGTAACACTTTTGGATTTGGGTGGCTTTTTTATAACACACTCTTGATTGTTAGACTGTGTTAAACCAACACAGGTAAATGTGCAGTAACCAAACTAAACTGCACAAAGTGTTCCAGCTTTTGGTACAGAGTTAATAACCTCACGGAGGAGTTTACACAGCCATCATTTGGCTATAATGTGATAAACATGGAAGCTAGGGTGTCAGAGAAACTGACAGCTGTAAATATGAACAGGACAGTTATAAAGCTCAACCACTTCAAAATTATAATGCTATTTAATGTAATTCACTTAAATAGCTGAATCTGTCAAAATAAACTTGTAATTTTGACTCAGAAAGAAATCAGTCTGAAAAATCTTGTTTTCCATAAAATGAAGTCAAGTGTCATTATTTATATTAATACTCTATAATTCTTTACTAAATTAATCACTCATCATTATTTCCACATTTTTTTCCTAGAAATCGACACTAGCCTATCCAAGCATTAGCTTGATTAGCTCACTGGGAGATGTGATTACTAGCACATTTCTAGTAACACATTGTCTCTATTTTGGATCACTTTGTAAGTTTATATACATGATATGGATCATATAGCAAACCCAGGATGTACTAGAGAAAGACAAAAGATCTTAAACTGCTGAACAGTTCTTCATCTTTTCTCTTGTTCTTCCATTCACTTTAAGTGACAGAGATATAAGTCAATTCTGAGGACACACTGGGAAGAAGACATAGATTGCATCACTGAAAAGAAGTGGTCAACAGGTCTACCAGCAGAGGAATCTGCAAGTTTTGTCCTCTGTACCTCTGTTCAACAGTTTTAAGTAATTTGAGGATTTCTAGCTATATCAACATTTACATTTGTCAGAAGTTTCTGCTACTCTTAATTGAAGGACAAATGCACTTAAGCAGTGTGTGATTTACCTTAGAAAAAAATGGGTATCTTCAGTTAAATGCATAGATCTGTGCTGGACACCTTAGACACTATTTATTGCCCTTTCTGAAACAGATGGATGCCCATTAATATTTTCTATGAAAATTAATAATTTGTTTTAGTTTTAAAAGCCTGTCACTAAGCTAAACTGCCTGAAAACCACATAACAGAACAGTCACAATGAGGAACATTTAACACTGAAATTGCTTCTGTATCAGCATATGGTCACAATTTGTTGCATGTTTTCTGATGCTGGTGTGCTTACTTTTAGTTTCCATTTCACTGTGATATTTTCTCTCACATGAGTAATACAAGTGAGAAACTGATAAGACATCTATTTTGGTTCACTACCAAGTCCTGAGAATTTGTGTTTCATGTCTGACAGCTTTTAATAGAAGCTGGATTTAATCCACTTTTATGCACTAAGAAGAAAAATAGCATTTTTTTTTCCCAATTTGATAGAGTTAGCACTCCCAAAAGCACTATGGCTAAAATTATTGGCCAATGATTTCTTAATTTTAGCCATAGATCTAGAAGCAGCGTGAGTTCTAATTTTGACATTTGGCTCAGACTCTTTACTCCTGTGAGAAAAGACACCGAAAGGTCATAAAACTCAGAGCTGCTGAGCTATCTCAGGGGTATGCAGCACATGGTGTCTTTTATGAAATTGTTAATAGAAATGCTAATTAGAAGAGTGACTCTGTATCAACACGTCAAATAAATTCCAGGTTACATAACTCCATATATAACACTTTTTGTTGCCAGCTCCCAAATATTTTAATCTAAAAATTGACTGTGTTGGCTTGTCTTTCTCATGGCAGCTCATTCTGTGACAGGTGGTTTGTGAAAAAAAAAAAAAAAAAGAGGAGAAAAAAGAGACCAAAAAAAAAAAAAAAAAAAAAAAAAAAGAAAAAAGATGCAAGCTCCAGAGAGCAGAAGTTAAGTGTTCCTGCTCATGAAACCAACAGAATTATTACATCATTTTAAGTTTCTGTACAGCTTTTAAAGATTGCATTATATTAAGGTAATTGAGGGGCAAGTAGTGCATGTAAAATAGTGATAGAAGAATGGAAAATTGTTATGGATAAAGGGGTGCAGGCAGGAAGTTAATAAAAATATAAATTATTTTATTGATTTAGAAATCCCACCACTAGCATAACTTATATACAAATTTGGAAAAATATTATATGAAGGTTTGTTGCTCAGTTGAACAATATCTCCCAGAGTACAGGAAAAGGTACAAATGGTTAAAGATCAGTATTTGGAAAATTATAGGACCCGGACCCAAGAGCAGTATGCTGCCCCTACTGACAAGAGAACTTACTCCCCAGAGACTCAGGCAGGTTCCAAATGTACTCACAATGCTGGTTCCAGTTGTGGGTAGTCCTCCTAGTGCCTCTGTTTCTCAAGGAATCTTTCAGGACTGTGATGTGTGGTCCACATGTGCAGGGGGAGAAAATCCCTGGAAAACGTCTACTGCTCTCTATCAAACCCATTTTATAGCCGCTCATGACCCAAATGTCCCGTGTTGCAAATGCCACAGATCGTATTCCACAGGCCAAAAAAAGGCAAGAAACTGATCAGCATCAGGTTCTGCACTCTCCAGGCTTGTTCTGGCCCCAGGGTCTGCTCCTGACATATGACATGGGGGAAGGAGCTCAGGTGTGAGCTCACATAGCCTTGAAAAGGGGGAGATGCCTTCCTCCTTACCCCTTTTCCCACACTTCCTGATCTTCACCCCACCCCAGTTCCACAGAGGGGAGTGCTTTTCGATGCATTGCCACAAAAATGCTCAGAAATACATTTTTATTGCTGATACAAATATGGGTTACAGATGATTATGGGTTACAGATGGGTTATTTGAAAACCTAGAAGCTGTCTTTGACTACTCATGTCAAGTAAAAAATTATTTTTTTCAAATACAGACACCAATTCATTGTCTTCCCCTCTCTTCATAAATAAATAAATAAATAGATAAAAAAGCAGAAAGAAGGACAAGACTTAATTCTAGGATCCAAGGATAACTGTCACCATCTAATTGGCAATCACTGTTATTTTAACTCCAGTTATCTCCAGAACTGCTTTTTCCTGGACAGATGTATAAGATAACCAGGTAATAACTAAAAATTGATATAGTCTGTGTTTGACAATGATACTAAGCCAGTGTGCAAGAAGTGGCTGTGGTTCACCAAATGGTTTAATACAAGAACTAAGAAGGACATCAAACTGCATAAGAAGGACATTGAACTGCTGTTGCAGGTCCAGAGGAGGGCCATGAAGATAATCAGAGCTCTGGAGCACCTCCATGATGGGCACAGGCTGTGAGAGTTGAGGCAGTTCAACCTGGAGAAGAGAAGGCTTTGGGGAGACCTTATAGTGGTCTTTCAGTACCTGAAAGGGACCTACAAAAATGTTGGTAAGGGACTTTTTACAATGGTTTGAAGTGATAGGATGAGAAGGAATGGCTTTAAGCCTGATGAGGGCAGATTTAGACTGGATATTAGGAAGAAATTCTTTACAGTAAGGGTGGTGAGACACTGGAACAGGTTGCCTGGGGAGCCTGTAGATATCCCCTTCTTGGAGGGGTTAGAGGCCACATTGAATGAGGTCTTGAGCAACCTGGTCTAGTGGAAGGTGTTCCTGCCCATGGCAGCAATTTGGAACTAGATTATCTTTAAGGACTGCGCCAACCTAAACCACTCTATGAATCTAACTTAGATGTTTACGTTAGGATCCTAAGAAAAGAGTTTTCACACCCAATTTTCTGAGTGTCAAGGACATCATTGAACTTCACTCTCCCTGATGAGCCTAACTTGGGACACTCCCTCTGCCCAAGGCCAGGACTCCATTTCAGCTCAGTAGATCTCCAGCCTAGCCTCACAGTGATGACTTGGTGGTAACTGTGAACATCCCTGTCTCTTGTTCTAGCACTAATTACCTGTGAGAAGAGACCAGCACCAGCCTCTCCACAACACCCTTTCAGGTAATTGTAGAGAGCAATGAGGTCTCCCCTCATCCTCCTCGTTTTCAAACTAAACAGCTTCAGCTCCTTCAGTTGCTTCTCACAAGACTTATTTTCCAGGCCCTTCACCAGCTTTGTTACCCTCCTCTGCACTTGCTCCAGCACCTCCACAGCTCTCCTGTATTGAGGTGCCCAAAACTGGACACAATACTCAAGGTGTGGCCTGACCAGTGCCAAGTACAAGGGGACTCCCTACTCCCACTGGTCATAGAATTCACAAGCCAGGATGCCACTGGCTTTCTTGGCCATCTGGGTACACTGCTTGCTCATATTCAGTTGTCCATGAATTAGAACTCCCCAGGTCCCTTTCTGCCAGATAGTTTTCCAGCCACACTTCCCCAAGCCTGTAATGTTACTTGGGGTTTTTGTGATCCAAGCGCAGGACCTGGCAGTTGGCCTTGTTGAAGCTCATCCCATTAATGCTGACCCATTGATCCAATCTACCCAAGTCCCTCTGTAAAGCCTCCCTATTCTCATGTAGATCAACACTCCCACCTAACTTGGTGTCATCTGCAAACTTACCAATGACACACTCTATGTCTTCACCAAGGTTGTCAATAAAGATGTTAAACAGAAGTGGTCCCAACAGTGAGCCCTGAGGAATACCACTTGTGACCGGCTGCCAGCTGGATTTAACTCCATTGACCACCACTCTTTGGGCCTGTTTGGCCAGACATTGCTTTATTCAGCAGAGAGTGTGCTCATCCAAGCCACAAACAGTCAGTTTGTCCAGAAGAATTCTGTGGGAAATGGTGTCAAAGGCTTTTTAAAGTCTATGTAGACAATATCCACAGCCTTATCTAACAGTCAGGTCATCCTGTCATAGAAGGAGATCAGGTTGGTCAGGCAGGACGGGTCCTTCATAAACCCATACTGACTGTGCCTGATCCTCTGGTTGTTCTCTATATGTTGTGTAATGGTGCTTGAGATAATCCGCTCCATGACCTTCCCTGGTGCAGAGGTCAGACTTACAGGTCTATAGTTTCCTGGATCCCCCTTTCTTCCTTTCTCATAGATGGGTGTTACATTTTCTACTCTCCAGCCCATTGGGACCTCCCCAGTAAGCCAGGACTTCAGGTAAATAATGGATAGGGGCTTGGATGGTGGCTTCATAATGGATAGGGCCTTCATAAAAGCAGAGCTGGGTTTAGGTCTAGTACAAATAGTAACAAAACAGAATTCCTTACCTATGCACTTGACAGATGCTTGCATTGTTCCTAATAGGTTAATGAAAGCTTCAGTGTGACACCAGTTAGACTGAGATGGTGATTTTCAGCTAACTATGGGGTAAACAATAACATGTTAATTTAAACATGTACAAACGCTTTGTCAAATTTTCTACTAATTAGAGCATTAAATTGATTTCATAAATCCCGTAATAGAGTACCCAACTCAGAGGTTTTGTAATAGATTTTCAAATTCAGGGATGCTAAGATAGGGAAAGCAAAAATAACCCAGGCCTTCTATGTCCCAAGACGGTGTTCTACATACCAGGCATAGCATGCTCTTTCCCCTCTCAAGACTCACAAATATATTGTATAAGGGAAAGCTGTGCCTGTCTTTGAAGTTTCTGTGAGTATGTAAGAATTCTAAGAGAAAATAGTGATATGCTGATATAGTTGTTTTCTGTTTGTTTGCTTGTTTAGACACCTAACTGTACATTATTCTATCAGTTCTCATTGTAATATTTCTTTCGACTTTCTACACTTTCCTTTTTCCTTCTTTCTTGAATTGTACCACAAGGTGCAGAAAGTGGAAATTACTGCTCAGAGGAAAAACTCCTTGGCAACGGTAATTTGTGTCTGAAGAATGGTCCGGCATAGAGGACAAGAAAGCCCAATTGCAGAAGAGATTAAACTGATTGGCAGTAAGAAGGCCAGAGACAGAAAGGCTCCCAGAAAAGGAGGAAAATTTCCCTTGGTAGAGAGATAAGGAACAGCCCCAATATCAAATTGTAGCCATCCTGGAATGGAAGTGCACAGAGGCCAGCAATCTTTGGGCAGCAGAGCTAGTTCTGGGCGTGCATCCTAGGCCAGACTGAGGCTCCCCATGAAAGACTCAGAGGATCAGTGCTGCTGTAGGTGTATGTAATGAACTGACTTGCAACACATCTTTGCAGGGTACTTGTAGAATCACCTATGGTAGTAGGATTATGTGAAATGCATTGATTTGGTGATTTTTAGTGTTTTGTATAGTTTTTGTAATAAAATATATATTTAAGTACAATTATCCTTTAATTTGTCTCAAGGGTTACAATATAAGTTCCCTAATGTGTATCTTCTTATGTTTAACTGATTTTTCCCATCTACTTTCCTTAAGCTGATCTATTCTGATCTTGGATGCTGGAAGCAAATAATACCTTTCCCTACAAGTTTCTGCAAAGCCTGGGGACATTTCAATGTTAGTTCCATCTTTGGAAAGGTCTAGCATTAATCACATTCATAACAAAAAATATTTTGCAGGGAGACATTTGAATTCTGACATAAAAAATAATCTAATTTAAGTACAACATGTTATTACTTAGCTCACTTTGTGGTTTTGTTTCTTAATTTAGGATTATTTGATTCAGAGTCATATAAAATTCTAAAAGGATTGTATTAAGAACAGCTAAAGAATTTGTCATGGATTATGGTCCAGAAATACAAATAACTCATAGAAACACACAGACTTGTGCTGATTATGTGCTATTTTTCTCCTATTCTTCTGCTTTAGTATAATTCTAGAGCATATTAATATCACTGAATCTATAGACTGTGTTTCTAAGTTTTCAAGATTTCATTCACATTACATAGGTTTCGACCTATGTCTGTTTTTTCATTAATTTTTAAAACATAAAGGAAATTAAAAGTTTATATGTAAGGATACAATCTTTCTCGTACAGTTGCCCAGTGGAATAATGATACTAGTTTCCTCAGGAGGGCAACCATTATAGGATAATGTAGCAAGAGCAATGATGTAGCAAGAGCAATGATGTAGCAAGAACACTGCAGGCTACCTGTTTTCTTGTTTGTTTATTTTCTCCTCTCTTTCCACCCCCTGCACCCCTCACCCCCTTCCCCCTCCCCCTCTCCTCCCCTCCTCCCCCCTTTTTTTGTTTTCTTGCTTTATTTTGTTGTTTGTTGGGTTTTTTCCCCAATGTGCGTGTTTGCTATGGGGTCTTTTTGTTGGGTTTTTTTTTTGGATTTTGTTTGGTTGGTTGGTTGGTTTGGTTTTGGTTTTTCTTTTGGTTTTCCCCTCCTCTTTTTTTCTTTTCCCCTGAGTTTCTCTGTGCATGCTTGGTGAAAAATGATGTACTCATTCTGGAAGTATAATGGGCATGTTCTGAAGATATCCTTTTTGTTACATCTGTCATACAGAACACAGACCTGGTTTTGCACGATTGCACTTACAAATAGACAAATTCAAAGTAATACAGGTTTCACTGAGTAAACATTGAGTTTAATCTAATTAATTCATAAGCAACTAAAAAAAGCCCTATATATTGTGTGTTATTTGCAAAGTGGATAAACCAGGAAAACAAACAAACAAACAACAACCAGGGGTAAGGCTATGCTTGACCTCCTCTTCAACAATAGGGAAAGGCTGGTGGGTGATGTGGTGGTCGGAGGGTGTTTAGGAGCCAATGACCACGAGATAATTGAATTTTCAGTACTCAGTCAAGCTAAGAGGGGCAGCAAGAAGACCTCCACTCTGGACTTCAGGAGGGCAGATTTCAGGTTACTCAAGGAACTAACTCAGAAGGTTCCTTGGGAAACAGCCCTTAAAAATAAAGAGGTCCAGGAGAGCTGGACCTACTTCAAGGAACAACTCTTGAAGGCGCATGAACAGGCTGTGCCAGTGTGCCGGAAGATGAGCCACTGGGGCAGACGGCCAGCCTGGATGGGCAATGAACTTTTAATAGAACTAAGGGAAAAAAAGAGGGTGTATCATCTTTGGAAGAAAGGGGAGGCAACCCATGGAATGTTTAGGGATGTTGCTAGGACATGTAGGAGGAAAATTGGGGAGGCAAAAGCCCATTTAGAGCTTAGACTGGCCTCTGCTGTGAAGGACAACGAAAAGTCCTTCTATAAATACATTAATAGCAAGAAGAAGGGCAAGGGCAACCTCCACTCCTCGGTGGACACAGAGGGGAATGTTGTAACAAAGGATGAGGAAAAGGCAGAGGTACTTAACACCTTCTTTGCCTCAATTTTTACTAGTATGGCAGAACAGATTTAACACATCCAAGTGCTGGGTTCTGCACATTGGCCACAGCAACCCCATGCAGTGCCACAGACTGGGGTCAGAGTGGCTGGAGAGCGGTCAGGCAGAGAGGGACCTGGGGGTGCTGGTTGATTGTAGGCTGAACATGAGCCTGCAGTGTGCCCAGGCAGCCAAGAAGGCCAATGGCCTGCATCAGGAACAGTGTGGCCAGCATGAGCAGGGAGGTCATACTGACCCTGTGCACTGAACTGGTTAGGCCACATCTCGAGTCCTGTGTCCAGTTCTGGGCCCCTCAGTTTAGAAAGGATGTTGTCTTGCTGGAACGTGTCCAGTGAAGGGCAACAAAGTTGGTGAGGGGCTTGGAACACAAACCCTATGAGGAAAGACTGAGGGAGCTGGGATTGCTTAGCCTGGAGAGGAGGAGACTCAGGGGTGACCTTATTGCTCTCTACAACTACCTGAAGGGAGGTTGTAGACAGGCGGAGGTTGGTCTCTTCTCCCAGGCAGCCAGCACCAGAACAAGAGGACACAGTCTCAGGCTGCACCAGGGGAGGTTTAGGCTGAATGTTAGGAAGAAGTTCTACACAGAGAGAGTGATTGCCCGTTGGAATCAGCTGCCTGGGGAGGTGGTGGAGTCCCCATCATTGGAGGTGTTCAGGAGGAGACTTGATGAGGTGCTTGATTGCATGGTTTAGTTGTTTAGGTGGGTTGGATTGGTTGATGGGTTGGATGCCATGATCTCGAAGGTCTCTTCCAACTTGGCTTATTGTATTATATTGCATTGCGTCTGTGGAGACTAGACACTCTAGTTCTTTCTTCCTTTTGCCATTGTTTTCCTCAATATAAGTTCATACCCAAAGCTTCAGAACATAGACACTTTTCTCGTACTTCCTTTTCTTTAATCATTTCCCAGTTTTATATTTCCATCTGAGCTTTAAGGTATTTCAGACAAGAGTGTGCTTTCCTAGGGTATAATAACCTTGAATTGAACAGTTTTCGTTGACTGTCATCTTGATATGTATGATAACAGCACTCACAACAGTGACCCCATCTCCTTTTCTGCTGTCACTCATAAATACAGTGGGAAAATAACAGTTATGTATCTGTTTTACCTTTAGTTACATAAGACAACAATTGCTGGAAGAGCATAGATTTATACTTAAATTTATGAAGTTAGATTGATGAAAAATAGCCAATTATATGGTATTGGTCTTCCTTAAAACCTTAAGGACACTTCATTCCTTGTAATTATTCAGATGTAGACCTTTGCATGTGTATCTCTTAATTAACACATTAGTTATAGTATATTGCAATTTTCTTATGTGTCTGCAGTCCTTATAGACAACAGAAAGGTGGGGCATAGTCAATAAAGGGTTCTACTGATGGTTTAGTGAGCTGGAAACAGTAATTTCAAGCTTAATGTTTTTCAGAATCTGCAGCAAATAGCAGAAATGTATATTCAGCAGGTTGAGTTTGCATTTTTGATTTAGCACTTTAAAAGCTCTCTGAATAGCTACACCATAACTTCCTGGAGAATTCTCTACTTTGTTCAGAATTACCACAATTACGGAAAGGATTTTATAGCCTACAATATCATCTGAAAGCTGCATTTGGATTAATAGAAATTTGCCTTGGCATTTTAAAATTTGATAGTTGCAGAGCATTTATTTTGTACTGAAGTAGTAAAACTGTGTGGTAATTGGTCATTGTTTGTACAATTGTACTTAGAAACTTTTCACTGCTGCCATTATAGTCCTAGTATTTGTAGGGCTGCATAAATTATCCAAGAGATTTTGCTTTGGACTAAATCTTGGCATGCAAATTGTGTGTCCATTTTTAGATTATGTAAGCTTCAAAACCAAATTACTGCCATTAAACACTCCCCCCCCCCTGCCCCCCCCTTTATACTTGAAAACTAAAAATAAGTTAATGCCTGACATTTAGAAAAGTGAAATGCAGTTACAGATCTGGGACCAAATTCTATGAAGGGATGCAAACAGAAACTCTATATTTGCAAGAGGACATGCATAAAAACATGGGCATTCTTTATTATGTACAGCTCCCACTGTGTGAAAAATAGACGTAATCCATGCACGGTGCTGCATACAAATATAACTGGTAAGCATATTAACAGTACTCTGTTTTTTGAAAATTTTGGTCTTTATTTGCATCACTTTGTAATGCTATCCAGTGAATTTTAGTACCAGTGTTCTCAAAATGCACAGTAGAAAATAGTATCAGCAGGATACTGATGTTAAAAGTCAGTTATGTCAGTGCATTGTAACACACGAAAACTCACACTGATGTTGAATCAGTGACTTCCTAATACAGCATAGATTCTAGGTGTCCTGTTATATCCAATATTCCAGTTTTCTAGACAAGGTCACAGTATCTTCTAAATCCATGTCACAATGAAGAACGTGAAAAAGTCAGAATTGCAAAATAAAAAATATTTGCTAAACTACCACAGAGACTTGGGCACTGAATTATCCTCCAAACACCGGTGATCTCAACATAGGATCACTCTGTGGAAAACCTTACAGGTAGTTAATCTCTTGTACCAAAAGCTTTGAAATGCATAAGTATACTAAAAATTTATTAACTTGAAATATCTGTATCTATATATATATATCACAGTAAATACCAGCTGCACAATACAGTAACTATTAGCATAAGGCAAAATAAAGAAGCGGCAGAAATGTAATCATTCAACCAGTGGTTCTGTAAGTTTGAGTCTTTTTCTGATTTTGACTTTCACATTCTGTCCTAAAAAATGCATTTTATAAATGAGATGTATTTGATTCTCCACTAACTTTTGGCAATTGGCATATTTATCTCAAAATGAAAGATAAATCAGCTTTTGCAAAGCTGAATTTCCTTGTATTAGAATAGCTGTTGACCCTTTTAGTTTGGTTTGCGCTTTTTTTTAAAGTGTACGCTTAAAAAAAAATAATTTCTAACTTGTGAAAAAGTAATAAAAAATCAGATGTACCTGTTTAGATAACATCCTCTAACTACATGTCTTGTCACAAATGCTAACCATAAACGGATGATTAAGGAAAAACACTGATGAGGCAAGGATATATCATAGCAAGTATTCTTCCTGCTTCACAGGAGGTGAGTCTAATTACTTGCATCAATGTGAAAATTCTCATCAGAGCTCTCTTTAAGCACTTATTCAGTGCCTCCTTGAACCCCTATACATTTTTTGTATCCACGTCTTTTGGCAAGAATTTTATCTCTTGCATAAGTAATTACTTCCTCTACTAAATCTTACTAACTTGAGTTCTCTAAGAAAATACAAGAAACTTTCCTGTTCACTATCTTCATAACATACTCTACTATAATTATCTTCTTTTTTTTTTTTTTTTTCACTTAGAAGAACTCCTGTCATTGAGATGGTATTGTCTAGTTTTGAACATTCTTTGTGTTCTTCTCTGAACATGTGCCAGTTCAAATTGTTCTCTTCAAGATGCAGAGACAAAAACTGCATCTAGTATTCTAGATGTGAACAAACCAAGATACTAAACTGCCTTTTGCATTACTGATGATTTGTAAGAAATTAATTTCACATTGAAGAAAGCCTAAAACATAAGGTTTGATGAGAAGAGCTGGTGCCACCTGTAGGTGAAAAGTTTCTTTTTTTTTTTTTTTTATTCTTTTTACTTTTCCATCACCATTTTATCTAGCAAACAAATGCAATATGTGCAAAGCATCTGCAACTGTCTCACACAATATCTGTATCTCTAAAATGGTACATCACTCAGGGGATCAGGAATTGGACGGTTGTACTTAAAGAGTTACAGACAATGGATCAGTGTCCAAGTGGAGAACAGTGATGGGTGGCATTACTTCAGGGTTCTTATTAGGATTGATATTAACTTATGTCTTTGTGAGGGATATTAACAAGGGCATTAAGTGCACCCTTAGTATGTTTCTGGATGACATCAAGCTAAGATAACTTGAGGGAAGTGATGCCATCCAGAGGGACCTTGATAGGCTAAAGAGGTGAGTGAATTTCATGAAGTTCAACAAGGCCAGCTGCAATGTCCTGCACCTGCGTCAGAGCCAAGGCCACCTGCAGTGTGCTGCACCTGCATCAGAGCAAGCCCAAGCAGAACCACAGGCTGAGGTATGAGTAGATTGAGAGCATACCTGCAGAGAAGGATTCATCAAAAGAAACATGACCAGCAGTTCAAGGGAACTTCAAGGGAGTTCAGTTTCTTCCCCTGAACTCTGCTCTCATGAGGCTCCACCTGGAGCATTCAGATGCAAAGCTCCCAGCATATGAAGGAATATGGACCTGTTGAAATGAGTTCAGAGAAGGGCCATGAAGATGGTTAAAAGGTTGGATCACCTCTCCTATGAGAATGGTCTAGGATTTGGGGTTGTTTAGCCTAGAGAAAAGAAGGCTCTGAGGAGGCCTTATAGCAGCCTTCCAGTTCCTAAAGGAAGCGTAAAGGAAAGATGGGGAGGCACAGTGTGATAGGATGAGGGGCAATGTTTTCAAAGTGAAAGAAGCTATATTTAAACTAGATGCTAGGACAAAATTCTTTTCTGTGAGGGTACTGAGGCACTTAGAGAGCTTACCCAAAGCTGCCGTGGATGGTCCTTCCTGGATCAGGCTTTCAGTAACCTGATCTAGTGGAAATTGTTCTTGACTGTAGGAGGGGAATGTGGAATCATTATTTATAGCCTCTTAAAACCCAAACCATTTTGTGATTATTATGAAGGTATGGGCAGGTTTTTAGTTATCTGCTGGATTTAATTTGTTAATTTGTTACTTCAAATCTTTCCAAAGTATGTATCACAGTACCACAGTATCGCTAAGGTTGGAAGAGACCTCGAAGATCATCGAGTCCAACCTGTCACCACAGACCCCACGACTAGACCATGGCACCTGTGACCGGTTTGGGCTGTGCCTTTAAGAAAAGGACACTGCACCAAGTGCCATGTCCAGTCCCCTCTTGAACATCTCCAGGGACGGCGACTCCACCACCTCCCGGGCAGCCCATTCCAATGGCGAATGACTCTCTCGGTGAAGAACTTTCTCCTCACCTCGAGCCTAAACTTCCCCTGTTGCAGCTTAAGACTGTGTCCCCTTGTAAGGACCTTTCCTTTAAAAGCTACCCAGTAACAAGCATGTGAGAGAATTCTGTGATATTTCTTTCCAACCTAAACATAATGAATTAATTAATTAGTAACAAAGTGCTCCAGTAACTCAAAATCATGTTCTTTAATAAAAGACAATTTTAAATTTTAAATTACTGAATCATCTTTTAAGCATTGTTTTTTTATATACAATCAAGTTTAAGGATCAAGAAGAAATATATTCTTTCATTATACTGGTTTAAATTTACAGATATTCATAGAATCATAGAATCAGTCAGGGTTGGAAGGGACCACAAGGATCATCTAGTTCCAACCCCCCTGCCATGGGCAGGGACACCCTACACTAGATCACGCTGGCCAGAGCCTCGTCCAGCCTGGTCTTAAACACCTCCAGGGACTGGGCCTCAACCACCTCCCTGGACAACCCATTCCAGGGCTTCACTACTCTCATGGTGAAGCACTTCTTCCTCACATCTAGCCTGAATCTCCCCATTTCCAGCTTCATTCCATTCCCCCTAGTCTTATCACTACCTGAGATCCTGAGAAGTCCCTCCCCAGCCTTCCTGTAGGTCCCCTTCAGATACTGGAAAGCCACAATGAGGTCACGTTGGAACCTTCTCTTCTCCAGACTGAACAGCCCCAACTCCTTCAGTCTGTCCTCATAGGAGAGGTGCTCCAGCCCTCTGATCATCCTCGTGGCCCTTCTCTGGACACGCTCCAGCACGTCCACATCCCTCCTGTAATAGGGGCTCCAGAACTGGACGCAGTACTCCAGGTGGGGTCTCACCAGAGCTGAGTAGAGGGGGAGAAGCACCTCCCTTGACCTGCTGGTCACACTTCTCCTGATGCAGCCCAGGATCTGATTGGCTTTCCGGGCTGCAAGCGCACATTGAGAGCTCATGTTGAGCTTCTCGTCCACCAGCACCCCTAAGTCTCTCTCCTCAGGGCTGCTCTCCAACCAGTCACTGCCCAGCCTGGATTTGTGCCTGGGATTGCCTCGACCCAGCTGCAGGACCCTGCACTTGGTCTTGTTGAAGCTCATGAGGTTGGCTTGTGCCCACCTCTCCAGCCTGTCCAGGTCCCTCTGGATGGCATCCCTTCCCTCCAGCGTGTCCACTGCACCACACAGCTTGGTGTCATCAGCAAACTTGCTGAGGGTGCACTCGATGCCACTGTCCATGTCACCCACAAAGCTGTTGAACAAGACAGGTCCCAGGACTGATCCCTGAGCGATATTATGGTAAAAATTAAAGGATCATTGCTGAATGGAAGAACAGGTGAAGTTGGAAGGAACTTTTTAGATCACCTTGTCCAATCATACCCTGCTCAAGCAGGATCACCTACAATCTGTTTCCCAGGACCACATCCAGAGAACATTTGAGTATCTTTCAGGATAGAGACTCTGTAAGTCACCTGGAAGTGTGTGTTAACAGTTAAAAAGTCTTTCGTGATGTTCATATAGAGCCTTCTGTGTCTCACTTTGTGTCCACTGTCACTCATCCTGTCACTGAACAACACTTTAAGAAAGCCTGTATCTGCCTTCTTTACACTCTCCCTTCAGGTATCTATACCCATTGATAAGACCTCCCTGAACCTTCTCTTCTCCAGACTATGCAGTCCCAACTGTCTGTCATCTCAGCCTTTCCTAAATGAAGAGATGCTTCAGTACCTTCATCACCTTAGTAGCACTTCATTGGGTTTTCCTCAGTATGCCCACTTCTCTTTTGGACCAAGGAGCCCAAAACTTGATACAGGACTACACATGTGGTTTGAATAAAGGGGGAAAAAAACACTTCCCTCAATCTGCTGCTCTTTGCAGCCCAGGATACCACTAGCCTCCTATGCTGCAATGGCACATTGCTGGCTCATGTTCAACTTCATGTCCACTAAAGTCTCCATGTCCTTTTCTGTCAAAGTGCTTTCCAGCGGGATAGCCCTAGCAGATGATTGTGTTCTTCCCCAGGTGCAGGACTGTGGTGGGTTGAAGTCTCCCATTCACATTAACTAAGCATGACTAACTCAGTTGGAAGCAAATGGAAGCTGTATTGACAAGCAAAAACTACACTCTACACTGGAATGCAATGAACATGTACAAAATATACAGTATTTACAATATTATACAGATATTTACAATTGGAAAATAACATGGAAACCCCCATGGTACCTCTCTGTTTCCCCAGGGAGCAGGGAAGCTGCTTCACTCTCCCCCCAAAGCCTTGTCCCCACCTAACAGAAGAAAAGAGGAGTTGAGAAGAAGGAATGTTAGCTTAGAGAAGTGGTGATCTTTTCTCAAGGCCAGCCAGAAGCTGTTATTGTCTCCCCAGCAGAACAGCTAAGACCACAGGAGAAAATCAAAGGAAGGGGAATAGATGTGAAATGTGAAAGATGTTATGGAACAATTGCCCAATGAATTTGTTTAGAATAAAGGTTTTTTTCCTTTTTACGCCCAATAGTGAATTATTTATATTTTTCTACTTTTCTAATCAAAATCTGCAGCTAAATTTTAAAGGCACAGCCTAAAACTGTCACAATGACTTTGCACTTGTTGAGTGAGTTCATGCTCCTGAGATTCTTGTTGGCCCATTTCTCCAGCCTTTCAAGATCTTTCTGCATGGTACCGCAACTCTCATCTATTAGCCATTCCTCACAATTTGGTGTTTACCTACAAACCTGCCAGTGGCACACCCTATCACCCAGATATTTAATGGAGTGCTAAAACAGGACAGGACCTACTATTGACACCTGGAGTAGACCACTAGTTACCAGCCTCCAGTTAGACTTTGTTCTACTGATTACCACCATCTGGGCCTGGCCATACAGCCTTTTTCCAATACACAACACTGTCTGCTCATTTAGTCCATACATCAACATCTTCTCTGTGAGAATTTTATTGGACGTTATTCAGGGATTGGAGTGAGGCTGACTGGTCTGTAGCTCTCTGGGTCCTCCCCTTGCAGTGCTTTAAGAGTGGTATTTGCTTTATTCCAGTGTTCATCATGACTGATCAAAGATTATTGAAAGTGGTCCCACAATGATATTGCAGCTTCCTCAACACTTTTGGGTGCATTGGTATTGGGTCTGTGGGGTCCATAAGGGCTCATGTATGTCCAATATACTTAAGTATTCCCTGATCTAGTCCTCTTCCAACAAAGGGTACGCCTTCCTTGCTCCAGCACTTTCCTATGGTGTCTGGGATCTGTGATTCCTAAGTCAGTCCTGCTACTAAAGACCAGCAAAGGTGGCATGCAGAACCTCATCTTTTTCCACATCCTGTGTAACCAGGTCCTTAATTTTGTTGAGCAATGGACCAAAGTATTCCTCGGTCTTCCTTTTCTTTCCTATACACTTACACAAACTCTTTCTGTCTCTTTGGCCCTGATAAAAGAGAATGACTATATTTAACTACTGGTAAAAGGAAAACAATGGAATGTAGATCAGAAATAACTTGGGATTTAGCTGAATTTTAGTTGTACTGTCATCATAACACCTAGAACCCCAGTAAGAGATTTAAGTAAATGATGCTGCTTATACCTGAATAAGCTGTGCATCTGTGATTGTAAGGAATGTATTTAAAATATTACTCATACTTTAGCTAATTTTATTGTGTGGTAAAACAGTATAGAAGATTAAATTAATAGCTCATCCTTTCCTCTGGCCATGTATAATGTGGTGATCAGAGGGATATCTGTAAAATATTTATTATACTGGGAATACCTAGTATATTATTTCACTGTTCCCCCTACTAAAACCATCCTGAAAACACACCAGAAATTCCCAATCCAGATTTCAAATTTTTATTTATTTTTCTTTCTCGGAAGAGAAGATTATTTTTGTTTATTTTGCTTGTTTCAATGTTCTTAATATTTCTTTGAACAATCAACATTCATAATTGCTTAAATGTGTATTATACATCATAATATTGTAGATGTAATTATTTTAATGTTTCTTCAATGCAACAGACAATTTAAAGACCATTAAGTTGAGGATTTGCCTAACAATCCATGATGATCCATTGTAACAAAATACATACAATCAGGACGCTTTTACAGTACAACATGGATTGGACAAACGTATAATTAGGAAGCTATTCATTTTAGCAAGATAGAACCAATAAAGATTTCTGCACTCGGGCTTTCAAAGCTAGACTTTACAAATAAATGATCAGAGACACTGAAACAATTGTTCCTACATATTGTATACTAGGTTTTTTCTGAAAGTCATCCTGATAGCGGATTCAAAATTTTTGCTATAACTGCATATTCTATGTAGTCCACCTAAAAATGGAGAAAAAAATAATTTTAAAAAATTTTCCTGTATTATATGACATTCACTTCAGAGGAAGCTAATTCTTGATCCTACTCTTGCTGGTTTATAGGTAGAAATTGTGAATGAACCCACAGTTTCTTGCTGTGTGCTCTAACTTCAGGACTCTAACATGAAAATTTCAACCCAGTAACAGTTCTGAATATAGGCTGTTACAAAACATTCAAGGGGAAAGGGGTGATGAACAGGCTATCTATCTGAACTCTCATTTATTTTAAGCATACTGGAGATTACATGTCATGCTGGAGAAAACTTGCATGAATGGAGCCTCAATTCACAACTTTTAGACCACATAATTAATCAAAGGAGATGATAGATTTGTGTACATTACAATATAGTAACTATTTGGAACACAGTTTAGTGGCTATGGTGGTGTTAGATCAGTGGCTGGATTTGATGATCTTTGAGGTCTTTTCTAACATAAACAATTTTATTTTTCTATGATTCCATTTTTTAACTGTTTCATTCTTTCAGTATGTAATTTTTACCAGTTTCCCTGTTACTATTACTAATAATTTATACCTCCACACATACTCCTACTCTTTATGTTAAGCCTAATATAATATCTAAATTATTTGTGAGAGATGTATCTGATTAACTGTTTCACAGAAGTAACGATACTGAGTTAGCTGTGCACTGGCTTAGTTACAGGGTTATAAAAATGCAGCTGTAACATTTATGGTTACACTTGGACTTGAAAGTCTTTTATTTATTTTACATTGGATAAAGGCCAAGACATTATATCCTGCTGGACCAAAATAATCTCCATGCAACATTAGCTGAAAGATGAAAAGCACAGTTAAAGTTCTTGCGTTGTGGTCTGCTGTACTTGAGAGCATCACAGTAATAATGCTAGACTGGGTTCATCCTTGTACCAACATAATGATTCCTTCTTGAAGGATACAGTATGGAGACATCTAAACAATTTTCCTCGGTTCACATTATGTTTAAGAATTATTGCAGATGTCAATTCAAAATAAGCTACACTAGGCCCATAACAGCAGCGTGTTTACCAGTATTAGCTGGCTGATTTCTTTCTATGGCTAGACTTCAGACAATGGAGAATTGACCGTATTGGATTGACTTTGATTGCAGTTTGCATCTTGTTAATGCAAATACAGTCAATCCAGTCTCTTTCAGTTCTGCACAATGCTTACAATTTGCAGTCATATTTAATGTTGTGTTAAATATCTATGGTAAATGGAATGTAAACAAAATCCTCATATTGCAACAGCTATAACCATTCTTTGCTCTTAGTAAAATTAGAAGAGAATAATATTAAATGGAAAGTGAATAACAACACAGTAAATAAAACTTTATTCAGTATTTGCATGTACCTCCATATTCTTGCAGAAATTAGATCCTATTAACATATAAAGTGGGCAATGAAAATAAGGTATCTATTGCTCTTTTGTAGTACAGTTCATAGAGAAATCATCCTCTAACTTATTGCAATTTCAGAAAAGGCTGTTTCACAGATAAAGTCAGTTCTGTTTGACACTTTCTATGTCACAGACCCCCATGAAACTTTAGCTAACAAATTTATACCAAATAGCTGGTGAAGTAGCTCTTATGAGCTTCTGTAAGAGAGGTTGTGGAGTCTCCTTTTCTAGAGACTTGCAAGACCCATCTGGATGGGTACCTGTGTGGCCTGCCCTAGGTGATCGTGCTTTGGCAGGGGAGTTGAACTCTGGAGGTCCCTCCTGACCCCTACCATTCTATCACTTTATGATTCTATATCTTATTAAGTTGTCTAAAATTAAAGTAGTCATATTGTCTTCTTTTCTTTATTTTTTCCTTTTTTTTTTTAAATAATCATGATAGAGGATCAGTGCTTAAAGGCATGTTTCATTAGAATTGCAGAAAGAGAATAGAGAAAAGGCAGAAAAAAAGTAGAATCTTAATCTTCTATAAAGCTAAAAAATATTCAAAAGATAAGTTAGTGGATAAAATTCTTTAAAGCCGAAACAGAAAGTGTTGTTCTGCAGCAATAGACAAGACAGAAATAGCATATTTAAAAGAGAGCATCTGGCATTCCACCCGCTATTACTGTTGTTCTAAGATATCTACGATGAAGGAAAAATTGAGGAAAGAAACGCATAGAAAAATGTCAGGGCAAGAAATCACTTTTCACAGGTCCAAGACTTTGGGCTTTCAGCTGTGCTGTAAATACAGTAAAAATACCCTACACCCCCCACCCCCCATAGAAAAACAAACAACCCAAAACAACAAACCCACACACCCCAAACCTGAATCAAAGCAACCAAACAACAAAAACACTGAAACAATAAACCCAAGAAAACCATTATAAAACCAAAGCAAAAACAGTGTTTGCCTGGGGTTCTGCTACTTGCTGTGTTCTGGGCCATCTTGCCAGCTGTAGCTGTATGTCTGTATCTTAGTCAAATTCCCTGGCCACTGCTCTAGATGAGATCTACTCATAGTAATAACACAAGCAATAATTTCTTGATGGGGAAGAGGAAAGGATAGATGGTACTTTGGGTACCCCCCAAAGTGATGGTACATAAATGATGATTGGAGATATGGTGAAAAACCTCACTATACAGTGCTATTTTGGGAAAGGCTTGAAGAAAACAGCTCCCAGTACAAACTTCTAAATGGGCTTCTGTGCAAATACAGGGTTGTTCACAGCAATGTAATCACATATGAGTTATGTTTCTGCATCTATGATTGTCTGAGGGTAATAGCTAAGTCAGACCTTGTAGGAAGTAGTAATATGTTTATTACACTAGATAATGTATCTGGAAAAAGCAGAGATGCTTGTCAGTAGCAATCCCTCCTACAGGTTTTATAAGCATGTGACATGGATATATACTGAAAGCAAGGCTTTTGTGTATGAGAAATTTCTGCTTTCTCTTACTGCATAACTTGATATAACAGACAACATCACCACTCTAAATCTGACTAATAAAATGACTGACTTCATAACTGAAGAAAATGGTATGCTTGTTTATCCTCTGTTGCCTGGTAGCCAAAAATGTCTATCAGTATACCCCTTTAATACTCTGGTTTTTTCACATTTATTCTATGAGCTATGTATAGTTGTAAAATGGTTATTAGAACAAACTCTTGATTTTTTTGTAGTGTATATATTTTGATAAATGAGATTACAAAAATAGCAGCTAGATTTAACTCCTCCACAGCTGCAGAAAGAGAAGGGCGCATTCAAAGGACTATTCCTTCACCTATCATTATGAGTGACTCATATTGCCATCAAAAGCAGACCCATATGGAATTTATACCATACGTACTGAAATAAACACAGTACAAATAGAGTGCAACATTGCAGCAACTAGGCAACAAAAAAAAAATGTGAAGAAAAATAACCCTTGTCTCCAAGTGCAAAGGAAAATAAGTGTACACCATTGTTACAAAGAGAGGAGTTGCAATGTAAAGAACTTTGGTTTGACAGTGCAAACAGCTGCTCCCTGCTTTTAAAACATTTATATGAAGCTTCAAAGTGGTTAACACCTAGTTATTAAAGCTTCAGGAAAAAAAAAGAAAAAAAAAAAAGCCACAAACTACACACAAAGAACCCCCAACACAGCAAAACCCCAACACATTTAAATGCTTCATGTCAGCTATACATGCCACAGATATACTCACCAATGAAAAAGAGTGTACTACTTACTCGCTTTTGGTAAGTGAACTTTAATAGAGTGCTAGACATGAAAATTCCTGTATGCCAAAAAAAAAAGGTACTTCATGGGGTCACATTCAGCAAATGCCATCCACAACCTTTCCAATATTTGTGGATTTAAAAAAAAAGAGAGAAAAAAAAAAAAAACGAAAGAAAGAAAGAAAGGGTGATATCCCTGGAAAACCAATTAGCTGTCTCTAAATCAAACACCATACAAACTCAGTTGTGTGACTTTTGTTACTTGTTAAAGTTTCTTCCTCTCCCCTGAACCTAGCTTTTAATTACTGATAGTTAAAAAAGTTGTAATTTTTTTTTTATATCTTACTATTAAAAAATATTTTTGAGAAATTCCACAAATAGGACATAGCATCTTATCGATTAGTAATTAGTTGTGTTTGGCTTTGTTTTGTTTTGTTCTGGTTTGGTTTGGGTTTGATGCTGGTTTTTTTGTTTGTTTTGGTTGGGGCTTCTTTGTTATTTTTTGTTTGTTTGGATTGGTTTTTGTTTTGTTGTTGTTTGGGTTGGGTTTTGTTTGGTTAGTTTTGGGGTTGGTGTCTTTTTTGGTGGGTTGGTGTTTTTTTGTTTATTTTTTTATAGAAAACATACTGGAAATTGACTTGCTGATCCCCTGCCAGAATTAACATGACATTTACTGGCCTTGCTTGTTCATGAACACCTTCAGTACCTTCCAAACACAGACTTGACTTTTTTTAGCCACTTCAAAATTGGAATAGTTATTGAAAGGTTTTTATTCAATCTTCTGCTATGTTGGAAAAAATTTCTACTCTAATGCCAACCAAACAGCTCCCAACTTTACAAAAGAGTTTTCATATTTAATTTTTCACACTTCAGAATATTGTTTAGCTACATTTTTTTTGTGCATCACCGAGACACATTTTTCATAGATAACAGAAAAAAATTAATCTGTCTCTTTGTATATAAACAGTGACTTCTGTCTTTTACCAGATTATATTTAGATATACTGCAAGCTATTTCTAAAACTGTGATATGGCTTACAGCTCTAAATTTAGTTTCTTGAATATTGTTCATTGTTTCCTGGGACATATGAATGAAATTATGTCTAAAAATGCCCCTAAGGAAGGTCTTGCTACAATGACAAACAAACAAAATTTAAAAAAAAAAAAAAGGAAATCAGAAAAATTATTAAAAGACATGTGAAAAGAGTGTTCTGCTCTATTGCTCTATAGCTGTGGGTAAAAGGAATATGCTGTTATGTAAATTAGATATATTAACGCTACTCTAGCTGAATCCAAGACACATAATGAAGCACAGGAAATCAATATGTCTAGAAAAAAATGACCACATATACAAAGAATGTCCATATATATTTATCTAATCATATTGTTCATATGCATTGCTCTAATTCCTTCTATAGTATTCTTTTCTATAGTAGTCCAACAAGACTGAGAAGCTGACCAATCAAAATGGAGGAGACCTCATAATCAAGAGGTTTCGGTTTCATTCAATTTTGATTTCTTTGGAATATCATAACTATTACTGTTTTGATCAGACCTGGACTGCATTCACAGAAGACAAAATTTTTCAGGTGTTTTAATACATTCTTAAAATAAGCTCCTCATAAAGGGATTGCATGGTTCTAAACAAAACTTTATTTTCTTGACATTTTCACTGAAAAAAATTAAAATAAAATCAGAGGTCTTGTCAAAACATGACACTACACTGTTATGTATGGCTTGTCTACACAGAGAGAGTGATTTCCCATTGGAATGGGCTGCCTGAGGAGGTGGTGGAGTCATCATCACTGGAGGTGTTCAGGAGGAGTCTTGATAGGGTGTTTGGTTGCATGGTTTAGTTGATTAGGTGGTGTTGGATGATAGGTTGGACATAATGATCTTGAAGGTCTCTTCCAACCTGGTCTATTCTATTCTATTCTATTCTATTCTAGTCTAGTCTAGTCTAGTCTAGTCTAGTCTAGTCTAGTCTTATTATAAAATCAATCAATGTCATATGTTTAGAGCATGCTTTTAACTGCTACATAATCACTGGTTTCAAAATTTTGATGGTTAGGAATTAAATACCACCAGCTCCCTTCTCAGGGTAAAATATTAAATGTAATATTTTTAGGCAATAAAAGGAATTAGTTTGTCCTGTAAGAACCTTACCACTGGGATTATGAAGAAATTATAGTAAGGAATTTTTGTTGCTAAACTTTACAATCACTGATTTTGCAACCTATGCTATGCACTAAATGGAATAATTCATCCCACTGCTTAGGTATCGAATCAGTAATCAAGCTGGATGCCTTCCAAAACCAGGTCTAATCAGACTGCTTGAATGAAAGCAGGTCAAAGGTGAGGTCATTGAATCTATAAATAACTATTGTTTGGTTCACTGAATACGTAATACAGCATCCTATCTTTACGTGAGATGACAGGCTGGACAGATGGGCAGAGTCCAATGGCATGAGATTTAACACATCCAAGTGCCGGGTTCTGCACATTGGCCACAACAACCCCAGGCAGTGCTATAGGCTGGGGTCAGAGTGGCTGGAGAGTGGCCAGGCAGAGAGGGACCTGGGGGTACTGGTTGATTGTAGGCTGAACATGAGCCTGCAGTGTGCCCAGGCAGCCAAGAAGGCCAATGGCATCCTGGCTTGCATCAGGAACAGTGTGGCCAGCAGGAGCAGGGAGGTCATTGTGCCCCTGTACACTGCACTGGTTAGGCCACACCTTGAGTACTGTGTCCAGTTCTGGGCCCCTCAGTTTAGGAAGGATGTTGACTTGCTGGAACGTGTCCAGAGAAGGGCAACAAAGCTGGTGAGGGGTTTGGAACACAAGCCCTATGAGGAAAGGCTGAGGGAGCTGAGGTTGCTTAGCCTGGAGAAGAGGAGACTGAGGGGTGACCTTATTGCTCTCTACAACTACCTGAAGGGAGGTTGTAGCCAGGCAGAGGTTGGCCTCTTCTCCCAGGCAGCCACCACCAGAACAAGAGGACACAGTCTCAGGCTGCGCCAGGGGAGGTTTAGGCTGGATGTTAGGAAGAAGTTCTACACGGAGAGAGTGATTGCCCATTGGAATCGGCTACCCGTGGAGGTGGTGGAGTCACCTTCACTGGAGGTGTTCAGGAGAAGACTTGATGGGGTGCTTGGCTGTATGGTCTAGTTGTTGGGTGGGTTGGATTGGTTGATAGGTTGGACGCGATGATCTTGAAGGTCTCTTCCAACCTGGTGTATTGTATTGTATTGTATTGATATATTAAATGCAATAAAACATCTTAATAAAACATATAGGTTGCAGAATTATGCACTTAGAAGTCAGGAAACACTTCAATGTCAGTTATAATAATGTCATAGTAATGTCATCTAATGTATTTTCTCCACTACAGATATATATATGTGTGTAAAATATGTGTACTATTTAACGTACTGGAATCTGGGTCATGGAAATAACATTTAATATACCCTGAGGAATTATAGTAAACCTGTTTTAACTATGCATAATTGTACGATTTTTTTTTTTCCTTACTGCGACAGCCTATTTGGACTAGACTGCAACTTGCAGTGAAGCTGATATTCTTTCTGTTGTCTCCTATGAAGTAAGCGCTTAGGGAGAAAAAAAGGAGTAAGGACAGTGTGACACTAGCCACGACGTTCTTACACTTGCCAGAAAGACATAATTTTTCACTTTTTTATTTTTTAATCCATACTCTATAATGCATCACAAGTAAAAGCTCCTTATAAAAATAGAGTTTTATTTGCCTTCTTAAATGCTTACTCCCAATGTTTCCCTTGTGCTGGCACTGTTATTCTCAAGGTTCTGCTGGGACAAACAGGTAAATATTTATCAGGTAAATTGTTTGGCTGAAAAATAATGTTTTCCCCAATTCCTGTAAAGGATAATTTTTTAGCAGCAGTGTATATTTACGTTGAACTGTGACTGTGGAATACAGAGACTCTCAACTGAATGCTTGCAATCACAGTTTAGCTAACACATTTGCAGTGAATAAGTTCCTCTTTTTGCACTACACCATTAAACTCAAATTAAGAAATTTATCCTCACTTTATCAAGTAAATGTAGTGTGTGGGAGAAACAACACTGGATTATAAAAAAGAAAAAGTATGAGGCATTCCAGCTGACTGCAAAAATACATTGCATAAAAAAATGTTCTATTTTATCATCAACGTCAACACACAAACTCACTGAAACTTAGTTCTTCTTACAGCTTTTGCTCTTGGTTGACCTGGACACATATTAATGCCACTGATTTCATACTCTCTTTTCAACTTTCTCATCTGCAGTAGAAAAAATAATGGAAATAAAATAAATTTGCACAATGTGTAGGCAGAGCTGAACAGTGAAAAAGTCAACAAAGCAGTTACAGTAATTCTTAGCAGCAGCTTCCTTTTATACATACAGAGATTTGGAACAAACAAGGTGTTTCCATAGATGCTTTTCAATAAAGCTGGGGAAAGAATGTAACACCCCAATGAATTCAAAGACACAGATCAGTTTCTGTGAAGTACCAATCATTAAAATCAAACCTTCTCAGGAAGGGATCTAAAATATAATTGCTAAATGCCTCTCTAGATTATCTTCAGCCATGGTAAGAAGTGCAGCAGTTGCAAATTACAGTGATTTGTTGTGGTTTCAGCCCATCCAGTGGCTGAGTTCCAAAAACAGTTGCTCTCACAAGACTCCCAAGACTCTCCCATGACTGGGAGTCTAAGAAACACAAAAAGCCCAGTGGGTTGAGGTAAGGAGAGTTTAATGAAATTCTACAATGTTCAATACCTTAGACAGTGTATTTGCCAGAGAAGCACTGGGAAAAGCAGAAGCACCATAGCAGCAGCAGAAGCACCATAACAGTGGCAGAAGCAAACCAGCCGGAAAACTACACACCCTTCCTCTCCCCTACCTGCCCCACCAAGCCTGCAGACAGCATAGCAGAGGACAGAGCTGTGGCAGTTTAAGCTGGGTGCCTCCTGTTACTGCCACATAAGCTACACCTCCCATGTACAGAGGGTCCATATGGTCCATAGGGTGGACACAAGAAATAGCATATTTCACGCCTACAAATCCTGCGCCCTATGAATTAATCTGCAAAGTCATTCTCTTCCTCTTTCTTCCCTCTCTGCTCCCGTGGGGATGCTCCCTATTGGGTAATGGTGAGGGAGTATGTTAAGGCCTCTTAGGCCTGGCTAGGCCTAATGCTAGGAGGAGAAGGGGAGGTAGCCTGGTAGTGGGGGGGGGGGAAAGAGCCCTGGAGGTTTTGGGTATAGCCTCAGGTGAGGAGAAGGGAAGTGTTAGGAAGCTTTTGAGTGTGCTATGGGGGACTCTATACACTTTGGGATTCTTTTGTCACTATGCCTTGTAGCTTCTGTAAAACACTTGCTGCTTTTGCATTTAAACTTTCCATCACTTTTGCAATCCATTTGTGTGAGTGTCATTCTTTTGCCCCTTTCAGGCAAAAAGGGGCCCCTGGCCTCAAACCAGGACAAGAGCCCATGCCCCAAGCCCAGAAGCTGAAGAAGCCCTTGGAAACAGGAAGCATCTTGAGTTACAGTCTAAACTACAAGCCCCATGATCCTTTGCTCAGGCCAGCATAGCATTTCCTTATACATCAGGAACGGGAAGTGTCACAGGTTACAGCCTGAACTCCAAGTCCTATCATTCTTTGCTCCAGGCAGCACTTTGATTATAAAGCAGGCATGAAATCCACATGGTATGGAATATTCATCAGCAGATTCAACTTTCTGAACCCCATAACACCTGTGATATATTTTTTTGAGCTCCTGATTCTGGATTACTTCATTATAGCTCTATTCTGTAACTTTTTAGTCTTCAGCTATTGGTGCTTTCATGTACAACAGCTCTATGTTTAAAAAAAAAAAAAAAAAAATAAGAATAAGAAAAAGGAAAAAGAAAAAAAAAAGGTTATGTAGGACTACTTCCACTGAGATCTGCCCTCATTGAATGATCATTGCTCATGTAATTTGGTTGTATTAATTTCTAAAGCAGGGTGGTTGCATCCAAACCACTTGTTTCAAAGGATTCCTGACTCAGAGATTCATCGGGAAAGTTGGCCAAGACAAAATTCATGACAGGGACTGCTCTAAGAATTTAACAGTACAGTTTCAGGCCTGTTAATGTCCTTCAGCACCACTTACTTTTCTGTATAGGTATAGCCTCTTTGGAGAAACCTGTCAAAAGTGAGCTTCTTTGGAATTTCCAGAACTCAAGGAACAAGCCAGTCTGCAACAAGAACTCAGCTCCTGGTTAATATCAGAAAGTCTAGAAGCCCCTGAACATCCCCAGATTCATGATATACAGAGATTCAGGCTCCAAGTCAGACTTGCTGTAAATCTACAGTAAATTTGAAAATTGTTTGACCTATAAAAATCATCTGGATTTATGAATCATCTGGATTTATGTCATCCTTCAAAATAAAGATGTCCCACGCATACTAAGTCCAGTTGCTCTACTATTACTCAGTGACAGTTCTGCTGTCATAAGTAAACTGTCCTGACTGCATCATGCAAATTGGTTACAGTGTAACTTACACAGATATATTGTAAAGCTGGCCCAAGCTTTGACAGCACAATAGGTGCAAACTGCTGGAAGATGTGAGACTGTAAAAAGTGGAAGATTATTTCTCTCTCCATATTTATATTTCCTGTTTTCCAGATGGCCTTCTGGTTTTACCTTCTTTAGTTTGGACTTATCACTGCCACTTGAAGAAGCAGGCATGTCAAGATATCTTAGTTTGGTTTACAGTCTAATTTTAGCACTGATCTAACAAAGGAGTACAGCAAGTGATAAGGAGTGGATGAACTACTTCAAGACAAGTGATACAGAGCATACACAGCTGCTCAATAAAAACTGTGGACATCTGGATATCTCCATTTTATCTTAAAAATAAAATACTACACACTGTATTTAGAAACAAACCGTGACAGCAATAATCAAACCCATTTCTCAGTACCTCATTCTCATTCAGTACATAGTAGGAGAAATAAAATGTACAGATTATTTTATGGAAAATTGCAGTGCTTTTGCTGAGATTCTTTGGAATTTCATATAATCAGATGGTGATGGATGATCATTAGACTTTCTTCTTTCTAATTGTTTTCATTTTTAAAAAATCTGGAAAAGACATGTGAGTTAATGATCATATAAGTAAGGCAGCATCCCAGCTAGTTATTAAAACTATGTTAAATAGAAGGACTAGGCAGTAAGCCAGAGAATTAAAGGATATGTGACAAACTAGAAACTGACAGTCTGATCAATAATTTAACATTTTTGTGTGTGTGTGTTCTCCAAGTGAAACAGTACATTATTTGTATTTCCTTTTCTCACTCTTAGTTCTTTTCTTTCTAAATGAACAGATGTCCCCTCAAGTTTTTTGAAACTTTTCTCCACATCCTTCCTTTTCACTGAAGAAAGGATCATGACTGAAACCGGCAACAGAATCCACAATTAAGATTGCCTAACACTTTTCATTACAGAATTCTATTCTCAGGTGCTTATAAGTGTTTCAGACTTTCAGGGCTAAGATTGAATATTTTTTTATTCCAGATCTTTGTTTCTCAAGCTCAGTTGTTCTCAAGGAAGAATGTTTAGGGAAACTACAATGCTTCTCCCATGTTTAAAAAAAATAAAAATATCAATCCATCAATCCATATTATCACTTTGTTGAGAATGTTTGTCTTATAGACAGAATAATTAAGAAAGAACTTACTCTCAGGGTTAAAAACCAATGCTTTCTGTCCCTATAAAATATCAATCCACGTCTGACATATTTTCCCAGAGTTTCTTTTTTGTATTACTAGGGTCTGGTATTAATAGCAAGGTTACTGTCCTTGTACATCAGCTCTCCAAAGCTAGAAATACAGTGGTAGGCAGAAAAAGAAGAAATAACAAGAGAGAAAACAATATATCATGGTCCAAGACAATGATGTAGTTTTAAAATGCAGGAAATTCTATCAAGAGAATGAAACATGACAGTAAATGATCTTCATGTACATGTAAGAGTGACACAGGATTCTACAAAATCTAAAATACAAAGTACCAAGCATTATCTTGAATTCTCAGATTGCAGAAAGTAACATTTTTGTAGAGTATATTTTCTGCTTCATAGAATATGTATTAAATAATGGTAAAAAAATATAATTAGTTATGCAGTTTAGTACCTGAAGACTCAATGGCGAGCATTTAATCATGGGTCTCATGAACAGTGGTTCATCTCTTTTAGTTGTTTAAAATCAGCACCTCTAGTAAAGCTGTGCTTCTAAGCTATCTTTATCCTCCAAAGGAGGGAATAGAAATGCTCAAAAGATAGCTCCCTTGAAGTTTTACAGGCATATATGTTAGAAGATTTGTTACCCTTTAGAAATGCATTGTCTATGGACAATGAGGGAGATGGAGAACTACACTGAAGTTCAGAGGTACCTCATCTAATTGCTGGCATCTAAGTATGGCAATTTGCATTTGCATTAGTTATCTTAGCATTCATGCTTTATAGAGGAGAATGAACATAATAATGGAGATAATATTTATCTGTTCTGTTTATCAGTTTAATCTGTTTAATTGTATTGATTTTGATGAGAAAACCCATACTTTCCATAAAACTCTTCTTTATTTTGTCAAAGTTTTCCAAATACTCCATCTCAATAGAAGCCTGGCTGCTGCATGCCTCTACATCCAACCAGCAGCAAGTCTGAGCATGTATTTCCAACTAGCACATATGCAAACACATGTATGCAAACACATGTATGCAACCTATATAAATATATGAAGATCATTTCACACAGCAACATTCAGCACTCAAGGAAACACAAGCAACACTGACAAAGTCATCCTGCTTCCCATTCTGGCTCATCAGGATGAATGTCCACTTGCAAGAAATATGTACATACAGATCCTGCAGTAGCTACACTTTGACATTAAGTCTTTCCAATAGCTGCCCCTGGGTACTTTCATGTCCAATTTCCTCACACAAAGACAAAACCATGCAGTTAAGTCTCTCAGGCAACCCTCAAATCTTACAGTCTGGAAGTTGATCTGGAAGCCCTGATCCCTCCAGTAGCCAAGTTCTCTGTTTCATTTAGAAATGCACATTTATCTGGCCCATACCTATGGCCACTTCAGTATGCTATTTCCAAGTCATTTGTTTTGCTTGCTGGCTGGTCTGTCTTGATATTCAGTAGTTATCATACACTGATGTACATAACCTCACTGACTCCAGCTTCCCTCTCTGAAATCACCTGGATAGCTGTGACCAATGGACTGATTCTAGTTACTGACACTTTAAGCTCCATACACATGCACACACAGAGAGACACATACACAGAATAGACAGGTCCTTTTCCAGGAAAATATTTAGGGCTGAAATTTAATAAGAAGGCACAACAATCTCTAGTAGCCAGGAAAAGGGCATTAACAAAGAAACAATTGACAGTGCAACTGGCCTCTGTTATTCCCTTGCTCCTCTATTCCCATGCTTGTTCTTCCCCTAAATTCCTTTGATCCCTCCCTTTACCTGCCCTAAAGATACTATAACATGCAATCCAAAGATTATAGTCCCCTAAATCCCATGATTTCCATACTGTGGGAAATAGCCTTCCTTATCCTGGAAAGTGATTCAGAGAGTTGCTACTGTTGACTTATCTTTATGGGTTTCATACCCAGACCATGGGGATGATGGCTTTTCTGTGGCAGTCATGACAGTAGCTGGGATGGGGTGCTTACTTTTCTGATTAGATTACTCTGACTCCCTTGCCTATGACTATTATTCTGAGCTCCTTTGCTTGTGTGAAGGACAGCCTTTCATCACATATTTTCCCCCACATATACATAATTGATAGGTCTGTGTAGATGTCCATACTGTTTACATGGTGAATGTCAGCTTTTGATAGACTGAGTACCATCCTAAACACAGGAAATTAGGTGAGATTTTCCTACCTCCTGCCTCCTGCTTCTGGAAATTTAGCCTGTAAATCTCACCTAATTGGACTTCAGGTATAACACTGTATATAAACTGTATAGAATTCCTGCCCAAGAAAATTCACTTTGAAAAACTCAGCAGAATTTGTTGTACTATTGGCATCCACAGTATGTGCAACTTCATAAGACATTGTATGAGCAATAAAAGTAGCTACTGCACATTTAAATAGATTCCTTAAAAAAAATGTATCATGTTGCTGTTATGCAACAACTGGTTCCAATGACTTTTCATTAGATTTTTTATGCACCATCATGTTCAGAGTCTACTAAACTGTATTCAGTGTAAAAGATATAATGCAAATTTTCAGCATATAATTAAAAAATGAATGTAGCCTTCTTCTTATATATCATCAAGAGTATTGACCTCTGTGACCTTATTTGGAAAATGAATGATTACTGGAATGTTTCATCTACACTGATCACACATCAAGATCACTAGATGCACTAAAAGAGCAGGTCAGCCATTATTTCTCCTTTGTTGCAGTGTTTTCTTTAAATAATCATTGGGATCCAAGTAATTTAGACATGGAAATATCCCACCAAGTATTGCCTATTGCCTGCTATAGATCTTACAACATTTCCTGTTACTGAATATATTTGAATATATTTCTTTTTATTTCTGAAAATGAACTGAGATTTGAACCAGAAGTTCTGACAAATCTGAGTTGCAGTAGCTTAATAAGAGCTGTTGATCAAACCAGGTCAAGTAGATTAGAGCGACATATGTTCAGTGGGTCTTTTTCCCATATTTTTCATATTTTCTTTTATCATGTATGCAAAATGCTAGAAATTGAGTATATGCTCATCAGGAGCCTTCTGTGCAATCAGGCATGATGAACTTAGATTCTGCACCCCTGGGACAATAATTTGAATACCTAATGTAATGCTGCATATAACTACAAGAATGTCCAAATCAAAATGTTCACAACTTTCCTGTTTGTAAAGCTGTTGCATGTGCCACACTACTCTGTGTGAGATGAAAAGCAAAATATAAAAGGATATATGGCACCAGACTTGAAACACTGCAGTAAAACCTCCAGGCAGAGAAAATGTCAGGACATCAAGGAGCAAAGTGGTAGCAGTGATAAGGAAGAAGTATACTGATTATCTATCCTGTAAGAAACAACTTAAAGTACATTTTGCTACATGAGGAATCTTACTGTTTATATTATATGTAAAGGAATGTGGCTTACAAAGAGATTAGTTCAAAGAATATACCCACAATTTATGCCATCTAGGAATCAATAGATGATATAATTATTTTTTTTTTTACTGTAATGAAAAGAATTGAAGAAGAAGAAAAAAACCAACAAAAAAATCAAACAAACAAACCACCAAAACCAACACACACACTCACACAAGACCCACCAAAAAAAACCCACAAGAATATATATATAAGAAAATATCACAGAATCACAGAACATGAGGGGTTGTATGGGACCAAGATGCAGTACCTTGTAATACTTTCACTGTCACTTCCCTGATAACACACCTTAGAAAAAATAAGTTAACCTTCTGTGACTCATGTCCGTTACTAATATAACAAGGCAGGAGACTTACTTGCCATTTAAAAATTCTTCAGTATACATGAAGGAAAAGCAACACATAATATCTCTCAATACTGTTGATAGAGAAAACACATTCTGTGTTTGCCGGTCTGTGTCTATGGTCATGTTCCACAATAACTATTCTCTCTTTTTCTTTACTGAGGCTTCACCTCAAAGAGGAGGAAAGTCCTGAAATAATGTTTTTATGACAAAGCGTATCATATGTTAATTAATACACTGAAACTTAGAACTACTGCTTTAAAACAAAACAAACCACCACCACCCCCAAAAAAAAAATATTAGAAAAGCCCTTGCATACCTGCTAATGGCACTTGATATATTATTTTACATATTTATGTAAATAAATATGTACACATTTATATACATACATGATAGCAGATAAGTGATAACCTAGAAGAAAAAACAAAGGCATAACAGGCACTTTTTGCTACTTTATGTCTTTGCAACTGAAAAAAATGAACAATTATGAGGTGAAACCATGGAGTCTAGATTACCATTGGTTATCACAGAATCACAGAATCACCAAGGTTGGAAGAGACCTCAAAGATCATCAAGTCCAACCAGTCACCACAGACTCATGACTAAACCATGGCACTAAGTGCCACGTCCAATCCCCTCTTGAACACTTCCTGGGATGGTGACTCCACCCCCTCCCTGGGCAGCCCATTCCAATGGCTAACTACTCTCTCAATGAAGAACTTTCTCCTCACCTTGAGCCTAAACTTCCCCCTCGCAGCTTGAGACTGTGTCCCCTTGTTCTGGTGCTGGTTGCCTGGGAGAAGAGACCAACACCCTCCTGGCTACAACCTCCATTCAGGTAGTTGTAGAGAGCAATGAGGTCTCCCCTGAGCCTTGTCTTCTCCAGGCTAAACAATCCCAGCTCCCGCAGCCTCTCCTCATAGGGCTTGTGCTCAAGGCCTTTCACCAGCCTCGTCGTCCTTCTCTGGACATGTTCAAGGGTCTCATTGTCCTTCCTAAACTGAGTGGCCCAGAACTGAATGCAGTACTCAAGGTGTGAAATCAGTCGAAGAAAAAATTATGGGAGCACTGAATAAATGTAATATCATAACTTAAGTCATAGAGTTCTACAAAAAGTTATGTTTACTGTTCTTCTCAGTCTTAGAAACTATTCTAACAATTCAAATTTGGAAAAATACAGTTTGATTAACAAAACAATTTTGTTGTTGTCTGTATTTTAACAGTAAAGGTCATGTCTTACTAATTGTTGGCTTTCATTGTAAATCAAGCTGCCAGAATGATGGAAAGTTGCAGTAAACATTGCTTGTTGAGATTTTTTAGAGATCCACTGTGAGAAGTCCACATCAAAGACTAATGCTTAATGTGATTAATCATCTTGAAAGAGAAATAAAGGTTCACACAATGTGCTCTGTATTAGCTAAAGCACAGGGAAGATGAAGCAATTATGAACTAAAATATGTTCAGTAGACCATCAGAAGATAACATGAGAATGTCAGCATTTATTTTACAAAAAGGATGCACAATGAAATTAGTCAATATATTGGTAGTTGTGCATATCTGTATTATGTGATTTCCAAGGATCAAAATCCTTTTGTGAACATACTGCTAAAGCAACTGAGATACACCTGCTGGTACCTTCATGTCTTTGCCTTATTTTACTTGTCCTTGCCATGTTAGACCCTGCACAGTTCAAGGCTGCTGTACTCTAATTAGTTTCCCATACATTTCTTTTCTTTAAACATGGCACTCCTTCTAGTTTTTCCACTGCAACAGGGAGAAGAACTGGAAAACCCTGAAGAGTTGCTTCTGTTTCACCTGCTTCAATATTTTTTTTTTTTTCATTTTCTTTCTTTCCCTGGCAAAATATTACAACAAACCAGAACACTGTGAAAACAGTGTGCAATCAATAAATATTAGGAGAAGAATTAATCTGTACTGGGATAGTGTTTCTCACACCATAAAGATTCCCTTTGGGGAGATTTTCATCTTTCTGTGCAAGAGTCTCCAACATAAGAGTAACAAACCTCAGGGGATGTTCCAGACTCCTATTCTTGATGAAAGATCATATTATCTTTGCAGAAAAAGAGAAAGCAAGCAGGAGAGTATAAGAAAGATGTCTTCCCACTTTTTCGGCATACTGAATCCTTCTGATTCATTCCCTTGTAGCTTTTATAATATTCTGAAACAAGATGTTATTAGAACATCAATGACTGACCATTAATAAAAAAAACTTAAAAGATGTTGTCCATTACAGAAATTATTTCATATACACTAAATGAAGAATTTCTGCTGTTGAGGTAAACAGCTGATAAGTGATAAGAACTGTTAGAAAGTTTACATACAGTTACATTTTGAAGCACTAGCTATATGGTTCAAATTATTGCGGTATCACAGTATCTTACAGGTTGGAAGGGGCCTCCAGAATAGATAGAATAGAATAGAATAGAATAGAATAGAATAGAATAGAATAGAATAGAATAGAATAGAATAGAATAGACCAGACCAAGTTGGAAGAGACCTTCAAGATCATCGCGTCCAACCCATCAACCAATCCAACCCACCTAAACAACTAAACCATGGAAGCAAGCACCCCATCAAGTCTCCTCCTGAACACCTCCAATGATGGTGACTCCACCACCTCCCCGGGCAGCCCATTCCAATGGGCAATCACTCTCTCTGTCCATGACCCCTGCCAAAGCAGGATAACTTAGGGTAGTCTGCACAGGAATGCATCCAGGTGGGTTTTGAAAGTCTCCAAAGAAGACGACTCCACAACATCCCTGGGCAAGCCTGTTCCAGTGCTCTGTCACCCTCACTGTAAAGAAGTTTCTCCTCATGTTGAGGTGAAATCTTCTGTGTTAAAGCTTGTACCCATTTTTCCCTGTCTTATTACTGTGCACCACCAAAAAGAGCTTGGCCCCCTCCACTTGACACCCATCCCTCAGATATTTATACACATTGATGAGATGCCCTCCAGTTTTCTCTTCTCTTCTCATGACTAAATAGGGATCACAGTCTCTCTTCATGGGGGAGATGCTCAAGTTCCCTAATCATCCTTATGGCAGATTATGTATTTGATTTTGCAGCTGCCACAGAAAAAAATTGTAGTAGCCATTGTGAAAGAAATTGAATGTGAGATTTAAATTTTTTCCCCAGATTTGTTTATGTATTGTAAAATGAAAAAAAAAAACAACCTACAATAATATTACTGAATAGTCTATGCTACTTACATTTGAAACTTAGGTGCTACATGTGTAAAAATCCCAGTACTTTTGTGGGATTTTATGTACTGGTTAATAAGGTGCAATCTCACATTCAAGAAAAGCAAGAAATGAGCAATCCTTCCCCCCCGCTCCCAGTCTCTGCTTCAAAGTGGAATTAAATTGGAAACCTAAATGTCAAACTTTGATATCAAATGGATGCTTCAATGCCTATTTTCTCTCCTAAAAGTAGAGATGATTCCTGTTAGAATTCTGACTGTACAAAATTTAATTATTCTTTAGGCTAAGAGGGAAGAAAGTTTGGCTGTAGTAGCTGCTGCTGAAAGTTCACAACTGAAACTGAGGTTGAACCATACATCTGTAGCTTACATTGCAAAGACATAATATAAAATTATTTTATTAAATCTGAAAGTTTAAGAAATTCAATTTAATTCAAAAAACAGATCATAATTTCTCTGGTGTGCATAAGGGGTTTTATGAAACCTGAAATAAGGTGATAAGGGAGACAAGACTTTGTCCTTTTGCTTTAATTTATTTGGGTTGAGTGTTCTGCTTGTTTGGGAGGTGGTTTTTTTGGTGCTTTTTTTTTTTTTTTTTGTGTTGTTTTGGTTTTTGTTGGGTTGTTTGGGTTCTTTTAGCTTAGAAAAAAATCCCACAGAATAGTACATGGAATAAAACCATCAGGTCTGTGTGTTATAAGGCTGGTCAAAATTTTTAATAAGCCATCTTCACTATCAATACGGACTAGAGGATAAGGTTATAGAAAGCAGCCCTGTGGAAAAACATTTGGGAGTGCTGATGGATGAGAAGATGGACATAAGCAGACAGTGTGTGCACTTGCAGCCTAGAAGGCCAGTCACACCCTGGCTGCATCAAAAGAAGCATGGCCAGCAGGTCCAGAGAGGTGATTCTGACACTGCTCTGGTGAAACCTCCACCTGGAGTATTGCATCCAGTTCTGGAGCCCTCACTACAATACAATACAATACAATACAATACAATACAATACAATACAATACACCAGGTTGGAAGAGACCTTCAAGATCATCGCGTCCAACCCATCAAACAGTCCAACCCACCCAACAACTAGACCATACAGCCAAGCATCCCATCAAGTCTTCTCCTGAACACCTCCAGTGAAGGTGACTCCACCACCTCCACGGGTAGCCGATTCCAATGGGCAATCACTCTCTCCGTGTAGAACTTCTTCCTAACATCCAGCCTAAACCTGGCCTGGCGCAGCCTGAGACTGTGTCCCCTTGTTCTGGTGGTGGCTGCCTGGGAGAAGAGGCCAACCTCTGCCTGGCTACAACCTCCCTTCAGGTAGTTGTAGAGAGCAATAAGGTCACCCCTCAGTCTCCTCTTCTCCAGGCTAAGCAACCCCAGCTCCCTCAGCCTTTCCTCATAGGGCTTGTGTTCCAAACCCCTCACCAGCTTTGTTGCCCTTCTCTGGACACGTTCCAGCAAGTCAACATCCTGAATTGGATTAATTCAGAAAAAAAATAAAATAAAGCTACTGACGCTTGATAAGCGGGATGATTAATTAAAAAAAAAGGAATTAATTTATTAATAACAAAATTTCCACGTCAAACGTTAATAAACTTATTTACAATTTGTTTAGGTTCGGGTATCCGGTGGGGAATCACTTACACAAAATGTTGGTAATATTAATGATATAAACACTTTAGTTGGAGGAAGGGTTTGATCTAGAGTAACTACGCTCTTGATATCAAGCTCAAAGTTGAAGGGAAAGCGAGGAGCCGCAATTCCTGATCCAGTAACAAAGTGGGTTTCCTTTGCTCCCTGGTGGAGCAAAGGCAGAAGGTGAGAAGGAAATTAATGTCCAATATGCCTTATGAAATCGATAATCGGAATCACTTACGAAGCACTATTCAGTCCAGAGATTCTGAATCAGTCCAAGACGTGGTGTTGTGAGCAGCGGTCAGGAAAGTTTGTAATCCAGAACTCTGTTCTCGGTGTAATTTGTAAAGTCAAAGAAAGGGAAAAGGTAGGATCCAAGCACGTTGCCCAGCGCTCAAAGTGAAACTGAAGTACACGTGGTGGATGCTGGTGGAGGGGGATGGGCGAGTAGCACACACACCTCACCGGCTGGCGAGGAGCCGGAATCAAGGAAGAAAAGGGGCCGGGTCACTGAAGAACCCCTCTAGTTAACTGTTTTTTTTGAAACAAAACTGACCACTGGCAGAAAAATTATTTGTAACTTAGCCAGTCACCTTCTGGGCATCAGCACAGTGGTGATTGGTCAGGATACCTGCCAAACAGGTTTGGCTGGCTTTTTACTGATACATGTTTTCTTTTGTCTGTCTCCCCTAACTTCTTAGGGCTCTTACTGAAGCCTGTTTTGGGCCTAGTCATGCCCAACCAGGACACATCCTTCCTAAACTGAGGGGCCCAGAACTGGACACAGTACTCAAGGTGTGGCCTAACCAGTGCAGTGTACAGGGGCACAATGACCTCCCTGCTCCTGCTGGCCACACTGTTCCTGATGCAAGCCAGGATGCCATTGGCCTTCTTGGCTGCCTGGGCACACTGCAGGCTCATGTTCAGCCTACAATCAACCAGTACCCCCAGGTCCCTCTCTGTCTGGCCACTCTCCAGCCACTCTGACCCCAGCCTATAGCACTGCCTGGGGTTGTTGTGGCCAATGTGCAGAACCTGGCACTTGGATGTGTTAAATCTCATGCCATTGGACTCTGCCCATCTGTCCAGCCTGTCGAGGTCCCTCTGCAAAGCCTCTCTGCCCTCCAGCAAATCAACTGCTGCCCCCAGCTTGGTGTCATCTGCAAATTTACTGATGATGGACTCAATGCCCTCATCCAGATCATCAATAAAGATGTTGAAGAGCATGGGGCCCAGTACTGATCCTTTGGGCACACCACTAGTGACTGGCCACCAGCTGGATGTGGCACCATTCACCATCACTCTCTGGGCTCGGCCCTCCAGCCAGTTCCTAACCCAACACAGTGTGCTCCTGTCCAAGCCATGGGCTGCCAGCTTGGCCAGGAGTTTGCTGTGGGGGACTGTGTCAAAGGCCTTGCTGAGGTCCAGGTAGACCACATCCACAGGCCTCCCCACATCCACCAGGCGGGTCACCTGATCATAGAAGGAGATCAGGTTGTTCAGGCAGGACCTGCCCCTCCTAAAACCATGCTGGCTAGGCCTGAGCCCCTGGCCATCCTGTAAGTGCTGTGTGATCGCACACAAGATGACCTGCTCCATAATCTTGCCTGGCACTGAGGTCAGGCTGACAGGCCTATAATTCCCTGGCTCATCCAACCGGCCCTTCTTGTGGATGGGCACCACGTTGGCCAGCTTCCAGTCTTCTGGGACCTCTCCAGTGAGCCAGAACTGCTGAAAAATGATGGAAAGTGGCTTGGACAGCTCATCTGTCAGCAATCTCAGCACCCTAGGATGGATCCCATCCGGTCCCATGGCCTTGTGGGGGTCCAAGCGGCTCAGTAGATCTCTAACTTCCTCTTGGAGCAGCGGGAAACTATGCAGCTCTCTGTCTCTTTCTGCCAGCTCTGCAGGCCAGCTGTCTGGAAGACGTTCTGCCCTGCTAGTGAAAACTGAGGCAAAGAAGGTGTTAAGTACCTCTGCCTTTTCCTCATCCTTTGTTACAATGTTCCCCTCCGTGTCAACCAAGGAGTGGAGGTTATAGAATAGAATAGAATAGAATAGAATAGAATAGAATAGAATAGAATAGAATAGAATAGAATAGAATAGAATAGAATTACCAAGGTTGGAAGAGACCTTGAAGATCATCGAGTCCAACCTGTAACCATAACCTCACAACTAGACCATGGCACCAAGTGCCACATCCAGTCCCCTCCTGAACGCCTCCAGTGACGGAGACTCAACCACCTCCCCGGGCAGCCCATTCCAATGACGAATCACTCTCTCGGTGAAGAACTTTCTCTTCACCTCGAGCCTAAACTTCCCCTGGTGCAGCTTGAGACTGTGTCCCCTTGTTCTGGTGCTGGTTGCTAGGGAGAAGAGGCCAACCCCTTCCTGGCTACAACCACCCTTCAGGTAGTTGTAGAGAGCAATGAGGTCTCCCCTGAGCCTCCTCTTCTCCAGGCTAAATAGCCCCAGCTCCCTCAGCCTCTCCTCATAGGGCTTGTGCTCAAGGCCTCTCCCCAGCCTTGTTGCCCTTCTCTGGACACGTTCAAGTGTCTCAATGTCCTTCTTAAACTGAGGGGCCCAGAACTGGACACAGTACTCAAGGTGCGAAGGTTGTCCTTGCCCTTCTTCTTGCTATTGATGTATTTATAGAAGGACTTTTTGTTGTCCTTCACAGCAGAGTCCTTCCCTCAATACTGGAAGGACATGGACCTGATGAGTGGGTCCAGAAGAGGGACGCAAAGATGATGAGGGGGTTGATATGAAGACAGGCTGACAGAGCTAGGATTGCTCAGTCTGGAGAAGTCTCTGGGGACACCTTATAATGACCTTCCAGTACCTGGAGAGTGTCCACAAGATGAATGGAGAGAAACTGTTTACAAAGACCTGGATAAGGGGTAATGGTTTCAAACAAGAGAAGAATAGATTTAGACTGGATGTTATTAACAAGTTCTTTACCATGAGGGTAGTGGAAGACTAGAAGAGGTTGCTCAGGGAAGTAGTTAAGGCCCCATCCCTGGAGATATTGAAGGTGAGGCTTGACAGGACTTTGGGCAACCTGATTGAGTTGAGTATGCCCTTGTTTACTGTGGAGGGAGTTGGACTAAATGACTTTTGGAGGTTCTTTCCAATCCAGATAATTGATTCTAGATTCTATGGTCTTCTTAGAACAAAAAAATGTAATCATAACAATAGCTTTTAAAGAACTTACTGTGCATCTGTCTTGGTTTAGAGTGAGACAGATGGCTATTTTAACACTTCCAAAAGAAAAATGCTCACACAAAGGATTGGGATAGAATCGGAAAGTTTAAATGGAAATGCTACTCATAACTACATACAACACTACAAAGCATACAAAATACACAAAATCCATAGTCCGGGTTTAACACATTTAACACAGAACCCCATTAAGCCAAAGCTTCATGCAAACCTCCCTTTAAACTAGGCCAACAAACCCAAGCCTTCATGCCCTCCCTCCTCCGCCTCTATACCCCATACCAAACCAATTTGATGCAGCAAAAATTCGGATTGGCAACTCCAGGCCCCAGTTAGGCCACTCCAGACCTAATTGGCAGCATTGTCAAGCCCAACACCAGGCCCCTCTTGCAAGAGATAACAGCCTGTGTATCCTCCTGTGAGGAGAGAGGGAAAAGGAAAGAAAACTGACTTCACAGCCAGTTTTATAGGGATGCAGGACTTATGGGATTGAAATACACTTCCCAGTCCACCTCCTGGACTTCTCTAGCTTCTGGAGCTTCTGGAGAACTTTGTGGTTTCTCAAAGGCACCCAGACTCAAACTACCACAGCATCAAAGCTAATTATGCTATAACTTTATGGGGTTTCTTTTGGTGTGGTTTGTTTGTTTGTTTGTGTTATTCTCGCCTCTATTATTCTTGCTTCTATAAGTTGATTAAGGTGTTAGTTGGGATGCTTTCACTAGAAACATTAAAAAAAAATCTTCTGTGTAAAAACATTTTTTTCATAGTATTGGCTGTTGTCAGTTTGTGTTTAACTTCCACCATATTGCAGTCAATATTGCAATTGTTATTTAATCTTTCTATTGAATATGTAAACATAAAGAGATCTTGTTTTACAAATGGAAAATACACACTCATATGAAAATCATATTGGTTTTGAGTACTTTTGGATGCTTAGACAAAGTACTGAGACATATTCTAGTGTAGATTTTTAAAAAAAATTCTACACCAAAACAGACACAAAACAAAATCCAAACATTCTGATCTTTCCTTCTTTTAACTGATGATAGGTTATCAATAATATTCTGCCATATTTTGGATGCAATTTTTACTTATAAAAAGAACATGAAAAAAATGAACGATATTTATTTGAAGGCTTACTTCTGATTAGGAACAAAACCAGTATGTGAATTCATCAAGGAGAAAATCAACTTTATGAACTTCAGAAACCCACATTTCATATGTAGGCTAAGGTAAATGCTTTTCTTCTAGTAAGCAAATAACGGAGTAAGTGACAAAAAGAGTGAATTCAATACAATACAATACAATACACCAGGTTGGAAGCGACCTTCAAGATCATCGCGTCCAACCCATCAACCAATCCAACCCACCTAAACAAATAAACCATGCAGCCAAGCACCCCATCACGTCTCCTCCTGAACACCTCCAATGAAGGTGACTCTACCACCTCCATGGGCAGCCGATTCCAATGGGCAATCACTCTCTCTGTATAGAACTTCTTCCTAACATCCAGCCTAAACCTCCCCTGGCGCAGCCTGAGACTGTGTCCTCTTGTTCTGGTGGTGGCTGCCTGGGAGAAGAGACCAACCTCTGCCTGGCTACAACCTCCCTTCAGGTAGTTGTAGAGAGCAATAAGGTCACCCCTCAGTCTCCTCTTCTCCAGGCTAAGCAACCCCAGCTCCCTCAGCCTTTCCTCATAGGGCTTGTGTTCCAAACCCCTCACCAACTTTGTTGCCCTCCTCTGGACACGCTCCAGCAAGACAACATCCTTCCTAAACTGAGGGGCCCAGAACTGGACACAGGACTCAAGATGTGGCCTAACCAGTGCAGTGCACAGGGCCAGAATGACCTCCCTGCTCCTGCTGGCCACACTGTTCCTGATGCAGGCCAGGATGCCATTGGCCTTCTTGGCTGCCTGGGCACACTGCAGGCTCATGTTCAGCCTCCCATCAACCAGTACCCCCAGGTCCCTCTCTGTCTGGCCACTCTCCAGCCACTCTGACCCCAGCCTGTAGCACTGCTTGGGGTTGTTGTGGCCAATGTGCAGAACCCGGCACTTGGATGTGTTAAATCTCATGCCATTGGACTCTGCCCATCTGTCCAGCCTGTCGAGGTCCCTCTGCAAAGCCTCTCTGCCCTCCAGCAGATCAACTGCTGCCCCCAGCTTGGTGTCGTCTGCAAATTTACTGATGATGGACTCAATGCCCTCATCCAGATCATCAATAAAGATGTTGAAGAGCATAGGACCCAGCACTGATCCTTGGGGCACACCACTAGTGAGTGGCTGCCAGCTGGATGTGGCACCATTCACCATCACTCTCTGGGCTCGGCCCTCCAGCCAGTTCCTAACCCAGCACAGTGTGATCCTGTCCAAGCCATGGGCTGCCAGCTTGGCCAGGAGTTTGCTGTGGGGGACTGTGTCAAAGGCCTTGCTGAGGTCCAGGTAGACCACATCCACAGGCCTCCCCACATCCACCAGGTGGGTCACCTGATCATAGAAGGAGATCAGGTTGTTCAGGCAGGACCTGCCCTTCCTAAATCCATGTGGCTAGGCCTGAGCCCTTGGCCATCCTGTAAGTGCTGTGTGATTGCACTCAAGATGACCTGTTCCATAATCTTGCCTGGCACTGAGGTCAGGCTGACAGGCCTATGATTCCCTGGCTCATCCAACCGGCCCTTCTTGTGGATGGGCACCATGTTGGCCAGCTTCCAGTCTTCTGGGACCTCTCCAATGAGCCAATTCACTGAACCAAAAATTCGTTTGGTTGTTTTGAGTTCCTACAGCAAAGTATTAATTACTTCCTGAAAAGTTCTTCTGTTACATTCAGAGGCATTTGGTATGACTAATTAAGTCTAGATGCTTAATTTCTAAGGAATTCAAACTACATAAATTACTCCTGTTCCAGAATTTTTGTGTTATGCCTTCCTGTCATATTTGTCATCCAAAATAGACAACTCTATTGCCTTATTTACAGTTTCATAGCAATGAAGAATGGTATAATTGAAGAAAAACACAGCTAAAGAATTTCAGTGATATATATCTTACAGTACACTTACATACACACACAAATTTTATTTTAGTGCAACACTATTACCACTCCCTGTCCTTATCTCAACCTTTGTCACACTTTATTCCCCTCTCCAGTTGAGGAGGGTGGATGATAGTGTGGCTATGGTAGGCGTGTGGCATCCAGCCAGTCAACTACTACAAAACATTCCTAGACAGCAAAGGTTTTGTAAAACAAATTTTCGTCTATGTTGCTCTGAAAAAGAAGTTGAAAAAAGAAAACAAAGAAAAACAAATGAACAACAATCAACAAAAAAAGAGGAAAAAATTTCTAATATTTGAAAATTATTATTTGAAAAATAAATTGCTGTGCTACACCAAGATTTCTCTTAAGGGCATGCATGTCATTCTACATGTATGAGAAATAATTCACCTAATGACTAAGATGCTGCATAGTCTAGTAGTTTCCTATAAAAAAGGTTGCAATATTTTCTATTATGTAGGTAAAAGGTAGGTTAAACTCCTTATAGAGTTAAAACTGCTTTTCCTTTTGCTGTCATATCCTTTTTCATATGTTATTTCTGTGAATATATTTGTGCAGATTTGAATGAATGCATTTTGAGTACTGATGGACATCTTCATCATAAAGTGATTGAAGGCAAAAGAATGAACAACTTTATAGAAAGCTGTTACTTATTCTACCAAATTGGACACCATCACAAAACATGTTTGTAAAAGAAAGAATTCTTTAACTGAAAACCTAATGCTCAGGTTTAATATATTTCCATAAGATTTGTCACAGTCCAGTGTGCACCAATAGGCTTTACTTCCATTCATCATTATTATCTGGGACTTCTGCCCCCAGCTTCAATATTGAGGAGTGTCAGGATCCCAGATCTTGCCTGAACTCTATGCTAAATAGTCCAGTTGTCAGTTCTCTCTGTTCCGGTCTCTCAGTTTCCTGACTTGTTGACTGGACTTCCTGAATGAAACCTGGACCTAACTGGTTTCCTCATCACGTCAAAGATTGCTAGACCATTGATAGGAACCAGCTTTATTTGCATACCCTGTGACTGTGTCCCTTCCAACTCCAGCCATTGCCCTTTCCCTTTATTGTGGTCAGCCTTAGCTACTGTGTTATTTTCCCTTGTGGAGTAGTGCTGTACCTGCTATATCCTCAGAAGTCTGTCTCTTTATCTGCATCATGGTCATGTGCTATTACCTTCCCATGATAATCTTCCCATTTAGTCTAGAAGTTGGCACAACAGTTATATTCAAACTTTCCATTATAAATTACAGTGTTATTTCTTCTCCCCTACTTCATTGTCTGAAAACTCATATAATCTTGATTCATCCTCATTTTCACTCTGAACCTTTAAAAAGTGTCCCTATAGCACCATTAACATACTCAGAGTAGGAATAAACTTGTTTTTTCTAGGGTTTCTAATGAAAACACCAGATTCACCATGGCTTGAATCTATCTAAGGTTAACAAAAGTAGATTGAATTTTACATTTCCATTGACATAATTTCTGAAATAACACAGCTGAGATACAGTACAAACATAATTTTAACATGGCAATCTTTAAGCTGCCTACATGCATATTTTTTTCTTTTGCAACTCAAAAATACAGCATTGATGTAGTTGTAAGAAAATACTTTATAAGAAGAGAATTGTTTAAACCAGTGCATTTTAAAAGGAGCAGTTATTGGCAGGGGAGTCTTATGGGTGCTGTGTTAGCAAGTTCTAATATTTGCATTGCATTGTAGTACTGTGTGCAGCAATCTGATCATAATGTAAACTGAAATCTTACGTTGGAGTAAGTTAAGGGATTATATTTATGCTTCATCACTCTTTCTCAGAGCTAGTATTTTCTTAAACAAATTTATGAGAAGGCTAACAGTATTCTCTAAATTTATTTTCCTGCTGCATGTTGTTTTCAATGGGATTTAGAAAAATAAAGTTTACCCTGCACTTCCACTGAGCAACAATCACAGAATGGCAAGAGTTGAAAGGGACCTCTAGAGATCATTTAGTTCAAGCCTCCTGATAACACAGGTTCATCTAGACCAGACTGCACAGGAATGTGTCCATCCAGGTGGATTTTCAGTCTCTGCAGAGAAGGAGACTCCACAACCTCTCTGGGCAGTCTGCTCCAATTCTTGTCTTCTTCAAAGTAAAGAAGTTTGTTCTTATGTTCATATTGTGCCCATGTCCCATTGTTCAGTCACTGGGCACCACTGAAGAGATTTACTCCACCCTCTTGACACCTGCCCTTTAGATACTGATAAGCATTGATAAGACACCTCTCAGTCTTCCCCAGGCCAAATGGCCCTAGATCTCTCAGCTTTCTGTCATGAGACAGATTCTGCAGTTCTCTAATCATCTTCATGGCCCTAATAAATCTTGGGTAACAGAATGGACTAGACAGGGATTCACCTTTCCCTTCTCCCCTCCCCAGCCTTTGCTTTAAGTTTTGTTAATATATATTTTTTTACTTTGGCTGCACAAGATTGTAGTAGTAGTGGCATATCATTCAAACTTTTTTTTCCCCTATGATTTTCCCTATATATTATTTAAATGTTAAGTACCAATAGAATGATTTTTTAATTTATTTGTCTAATTCAAAGTTTAGTGTTATTTAAGTCAAGAAAAGTATTTACCAGTGGTGCTTATTTTTTGACCTACTTTGGGCAGATGGTAGAGGCCATGTATACACGATCAACAGAAATCACAAAAACAGAAGAGAAACCAATGATGCTGGAAGAATGGCACCCAAGGGGACACTAAACACAAGCCTGGAATTAGAAGAGCGATGTTTTCATAACAGCAGCTTGTGCTTTCAGGTTTTGTGGTTTGTCGGTTGGTTTTGCTTTGTATTTGTTGGTGGTGTTTGTTTTGTTGTTGTTCTATTGTTTTTACTTACTGACAGTAGTGTTAAAATATTAGTTTTGAAAAAAATCCAAAAAGAGTTTGAAATACTAACATACAGACAGAAATTCTTTCTTTGTAATTTTACACTTCAAAAAGCCTGAAAAGATTATTTAGCTGTTTTATTCTATTCTTTTTCCATTATTTTATCTACAAACTACAGCTCTATGGCTCAAAAAATAATAAAAGAAGACTCAAACATAATAATAACAGCAGTAATAATAATAAAATTATTAAAATAAACACATAAAAGAGTGAAAAAATATTAATTTTGGTCAGTAGGACCAAAATTTTGAGATAAAGAGTCTTTAGATGGAGAGGAAAGGATGTGCTTTTCTTTTCTCTCTTTTTTAAAAATTGCTTAATCATATGTGTACAAATATATGCATACAAATACACATATAGAGGGATTTAAAGAAAAAACAAAACAAAATGAAACAAACAAACAAACAAACAAAAAAAAAAAAAACAACAAAAAGAGAACACATTTAATTGCATCTCAGACTGACCTGTGTTCCCTGCACACTTTGACTATATATGCTAGAACATGTCTTCCACGTTACTCTTTCCTTTTGTGCAATGCGCAACCCCTGTTGTTTTTCTTAAGTATACTTCTACAGTTTGGATGACCGCTATCTTTATTTTCCCAGTGGAGATCACATCACTTGAAATGTCAGGATATAATGATCAGAAATATGGTATTTAATAACTGCTATGCCCAAATAAACAGTAGAAATAGAGATCCACATTTCAAAGTTTACTAGATGAGGAAGCAAGGGAGACAGAGGAGCAGTTTGTTTCTGAGATTGCACAGCTACAGCTGTTTCCATTCAATAATAAATTATGGTATTAAAAGCACTCCATCTGTCCTTGAGAGAGGTGTAAAAAAAAATCGTGTTTCTAGGCAGCAGTGCTGTAGAAGATTGAGGATAAGCTTGTATGTTTATTTTGACCTAAACAGCTAACTGTAGATACATAGTGTATCTTCTGTGTAGATGCAGTATTTAAAAGGAATAAACACTAGGAAATGTCTTCAAACTGTTTAGTAGTAGCTATCAAAAGCAGCCAAGTAAACAGTTTTCTGCTGGTAGTGTTCACTTAGATTTTTCAGTTGGTATTAGTGGGTACACACAGAGCTTCTTTTACCGCTTTTATCATGACTTGCAAATTAGATAAAAGAATTATACATCTAGAGGAAACCAAATATTTTCTCTTCTCTCCAGTTGTCTTAAAACCAGCATAGCTTTGATCCTTTGTTTTTGCCTAATACTTGAAAAAAAACAAAAAAAGAGGCTATTTTATCTTCTTCAGTTTGATAGTTGCTTTGCTGAGTATTTCTAGAGCCTCACCTAGATACAAGCAGCATATAAAAATATAATAAAACTCCAGCATAAATCTGTAGAAAAAAAGTTTCATCTCAGTCAGGCTGTTCTTCAGAGATTATCAATAGCTCTAATCAACCCAACTAAACCCTGATGGTAATCAGAAGGCTCTTTGAAATTAATTCCTTTATTCACAGAATACCATATAGGCTGCCTCTGAGGCCTTAAGGAGTTGTTCTATGAAATAATACTGAAAGTATTTTCCCTTTGTCATTTTGGAATTCCATAGGAAACAGTTTTCCTTCAAATGAGGGGTTTTGCTTGGTTTTGGGGGGTTGTTTTGGGTTTTGTGGTTGTTTGGGGTGTTTTTGTTCATTTGGTTGGTGATTTACTTTTGGGTGGGTTTTGGTATTGTTTCTTTGGTTTTTTTTTGGTTGCTGGGTTTTTGTTGTTTTTTGGTTTTGGGGTGTTTTTTGTTTGGTTGTTTGTTGTTTTTTTTAATCTTCTGTAATCTTCCAGAGAAGATTAATATTTTACAGTATCTTCCACAGAAAGCAAGTAAGAACATAGATAAACCAATAGTTTGTAAGTTAGACTACTAGATTAGAGTGCTAGGTCTTAATTGCTGATGTACTAGCCTGACTACATACATTTCACCTAATGCCTTTTGTTGACAATTTTCCACTTTCTAGAAGTAGTAAAATATTGTCTCAGTTTAAGGAGTGAGACAGGCTCTCTAACCCTTCTCAAGGGTTAAAGAAAACACTCCACACAAGGACTGGATACAATTGGAAAGTTCAAGTGGAAGTGATATTCATAAACTACATGCTACAGTGCAAAGCATCTAAAATGCACAAGATCCACAGTCAGGGCTTAACACAGAAGCCCATTAGGCCAAAGTTTTCCCAGCCTCCACCAAACTAGGCCAAAAATCCAGGCCTCAAATGCCCCCACAACCATGCCTCTCTATTTCCCCCCACATACCAAACCCAAGCGACACAGCTGAAAATCAGCTTTCCTTAGGCTGCTAGCAGGGTACTCAAGGCTGAAACCCTCTGTAGCAGTTTGGGCTGGGTGCCCCCTGCTGTGGCCACATAAGACACACTGCCTGTGTCCCAAGGGTCCAGGCAAGTGGGTGGACACTGGAAGATGTGTATTTCATCCCATAATGTCCTGCTTCCTATAAAACCATTATCAAGGTTCTATACTTCCTCTTTCTTCCCTCACTGCTCCTATGGAGATGGTCCCTATCTGGTAATGGAGGGGAGTCATCTCAAGGCCTCTTAGGGCCTGGCCCAGCCTAATGCCTGGAGGAGAAGGGGGAAGGACAACCTCAGATCTGGCCATCTGAGATTAGTCTAACAGTGGAGGGGGGAGGAGGGGGAAGCAAGAGCCCTGGGGATTTTGGGGGTACCCTCAGGTGGGGAGAGGGGAGTGTTGGGATGCTTCTGGGTATGCTTTGGGATGTCTTTTTGTCACTGTGCTTGTGGTTCTCTGTAAGATATTCACAGCTTTTCCATTTAAATTTTCCATCATTCCTGCAATCCATTTGTCTGAGTCTGTTTTTTTTTCTGCCCTGGTGGGAGAGAAGGAAGGTTGGCCTTTCAACCCACCACACCCTCCCCCATACTAAACAGGAGATAAGGGAGCTGTGATGGGAAGGGTGCAGGGAGATGAGAAGAGGCTGGACAGTGTATGCTGTTCCCTTATAAATGGAGATGCAGGCATTATGGAAGTTAAATGACAAGAAATTACACTTTGCAGTCTATCTCCTGGACCTATTTAGCCTCTGGAGGTCTGTACTCTGTGGTTCTGAAAAGCATCCAGCCTCAAACCTTGACAAATATTAACTGGACAAATGTTTTCACTTGTGTTTCCTGCAGTTAGAATAAATATTGTGTCTATTGGGGTTTCTTCAAAATGGATGCCTTTTCTATCAAGAAAGACCGAGAGAGCTTGGGCTGCTTAGTCTTGAGAAGAGAAAGCTGACAGGGGATCATATAAATGCCTATAAATATCTGAGGCATGGGTGTCAAGATGAAGGAGACAGTCTCTTTTCAGTGGTGCCCAGTAATAGGGCAAGTAACAAAGGATATAAGTTGGAATACAGGAAGTCCCACCTCAACACGAGCAGAAACTTCTTTAGCGTGAGAATGACAGAGAACCGGAACAGGCTGCCCAGAGATGTCTCCTTCTCTTGAGACTTTCAAAACCCACCTAGTTGTGTCCCTGGGTGGCCTGCCATAGGTGATGTGCTTTGAAATGGGGGTTGGACTTGATATTTCTAGAGGTCCTTTCCAAACCCTAACATTTTATGATTCCATGAATAGTTCTAATGCAAATAGATGTCATGGGCATTGACAATTTCTAAAGCACTCAAAACTTTATGTAAAACATGGTTGTGTATTTACCAATAGAGGCCGAATTTTTGCTTCAGGAAACATGTATATCTATAAATTATTCTAGAAATAATTGACTTGCATGAAGAGTGCATTATTTATTTATTTATTTATTTAGTTAGTTAGTTATTTATTTATATTTACAATAGCAATCCACTTTATTTACACTACACTGATGGAAATCTGGAGTAGTGAGAAGTGCAGTCATGACCAGTCTGGGCTTTGCATTCTCTTTATTAGACGTTTCCTACAGAGTGTACAGTGTCTGAAATTAACCAAAAGAAACCCCTGACATTATTGCTGTTATCAACAACAGCAAAGTAGCAATATTTCATCACTAACAATGTGAGGAGAAAAACCCCAAATCAAAAGACCTTAAGCATATGCAAGAGTTACTTTAATATTTCCGTGGGTAAAATAGAGATGTGATTGTTACAAAATGACAAATCAAGTATCTTGGAAAAGAAACTAAACACATGTGTGTAGCAGTTTGGGCTGGGTGCCCTCTGCTATGGGGGGTGCTTCCTGTGTCCAGAAGTCCAGCCCAGTGGGTGGACACAGGAAACTAGGTATTTCATACCATAATTCTCTGCACCACTATAAGATCCAGAGCAGGGTCTGGTACTTTCTCTTTCTTCTCTCGCCGTCACCCAGTAACTGGGGAGATGTCTCCCGGCCTTGGGCCTGGCTAGGCCGAAGGTCACGGGGGATGTGCAGTCTCAGATCTGGCCAGCTGAGACTAGTCTAGCAGTGGGGGGCGGGGTGAAGAAGGAGTCCTGGGGGTCTTGGGTGTACCCTCAGGTGGGGATAGGATATTTCTGGGTCTGCTTTGGGATTTCTTTTGTCACTGCGTTTCTGGCTCTCTGTAAACATTCACTGCTTTCCATTTAAACTTTCCACCACTTTTGCAATCCGTTTGCCTGAATCGTTATTTTTGCCCACGGTGGGGAGGGCATCTGCCTCAACCCATTACAATGTGAAATAGATAATTTGTTTACAAGAAAATAATCAAGAAAATGAGGAAGCCATTTTAGGCTTCCAAAGCCTAAAGTAAAAAAGCCAAAGTAAAAAAAAATATATGGTTTCAGTCTGTGGGAAGATATTTCTCACAGATGTTGCTGTTTACGTGTATAACACAAACACTACTATTTTGTTAGCAGTTTGCATCATATATAGTGTTATGAATGGTAGGGATAAACAAAACATCGTTATATTGTAACATCATGATATAAAATTAGAGCTAATGCTAAAACAAGCAAACTTTTTTCACTGAGTTTTAGAATTAGAAAAGAATTCTAAAGATTTAATTAGTATTATTTTAGAAAATTATGAAACAAAAACCTTTCACAGACACATCCTGAAGAAATGGTGAAAAACCAAGTTGTGTTTGTCCATTTCTTTAGAGAGATTAAATATTACTAAAATGTGCTTAAGAAATGCACTATGAGAAGTGCTTACATTGCATGTATTTTTCACAGATTTGCAATAAAATCGTTATTTGAAGAAAACATATTATTTTGATGTAAAATAACTCAATGATTTAATAAGAAACCTCAGTGCCATGTAACACATCATGTAAATGTCTCTGAAGCAAGAACATTCTCTAGAGGAAAATTGTACAGAGAGTTTGCTTGAAAGTGATTTGGGTGCAATCTTTCTTTAAGGCAGGTATTTATACAAATGTGTAAATGAATACAAATACACATGAAAATGCATGGCTTCTGTTTGAAAAGACTACGTCTTACTACCTGTATGCGGTAAGAGTGATATTTCACTTAACATTAGTTTGCACTTCCTCTTTTGGTTATAACTTTCTGATGCTAGAAACAATTCTCTAATATCATGGTGTGTATAACAAGTCTCTAATGTCAGCATTGGTCCACTGTGCTTTGCGGATGAGAGAATATATGTGTGGAGCAATTTTAAGTGCAGCTGAAAAAGAAATGCATGGAAATCAAAATGATTCCATAAATAACAAAGACCACCAAATGACCAAGTCTGAGAGAATCAGGTATATTTGTGTTCTTTATTTTTAACACACAGGATATAAATTGTAATTAACAGTCTATGATCAACAGTTCATTGCTCCAGAAACTTGACTTTCTTTTACTTCAACAAGGACACTCTAATTGAGTCATCCTGATAATATCTGAGGCATTTATAATAATGACAATTTTCATTATTGTGAGAAGTACTCTGATTACAATAGGGCTAACAAAAGGAAAATCTTGCTAGAAAAAAATAATAATAAAAAAGAGATAATCGTGTTCCCTTCAAATTCTCATTCTTGAAAGGAATAAAAAAGCAGCAAAAGAACCTGTCTGAACTATCAACATTAATAAAAGAAATTTCATATTCTGTTACAGCTCTTTCGGGACAGCCACTGCAGAACAGCAATGCCTTTTGGAAAGATTTTTGTAACACTGACAGTAATGTCACTTACATGAACTGGAAAAGAAATAAATATTTAGGTTCAAATTTGAAACTTTTTCTAACTATAATTAGCTTGCTGATCCAAGGATTTTTGATGTTTGACATCTGATATTTTTGAGAATAACTGAAAATCTTCGGTAGACAGAGAACACACTAAATATATCTTTCCTTGCTTGGTGACACACTAAACAAAGTATGAACTGCTTCAATACAGGCCAAAGACTTCAACTAAACTATTAAGGAAATAAATCTCAAAATAAAATATACTATTTTTGTTGTCATCCAAATTCTATCAGGAATATATTTTTTCCTTATTTTTGTTACTACTGCTGTTACTACATTAGTGAAATATTTAGAGTTAAAAATATATCAAATAATATATATTTTTTAAAGTAATCAACAAAATGCATCATAACTGTGTCCAGTTCTGGGCCACTCAGTTTAAGAAGGACATTGAGACACTTGAACGTGTCCAGAGAAGGGCAACAAGGCTGGTGAGAGGCCTTGAGCACAAGCCCTATGAGGAGAGGCTGAGGGAGCTGGGGCTGTTTAGCCTGGAGAAGAGGAGGCTCAGGGGCGACCTCATTGCTCTCTACAACTACCTGAAGGGTGGTTGTAGCCAGGAAGGGGTTGGCCTCTTCTCTCTAGCAACCAGCACCAGAACAAGGGGACACAGTCTCAAGCTGCACCAGGGGAAGTTTAGGCTCGAGGTGAGGAGAAAATTCTTTACCAAGAGAGTCATTCGCCATTGGAATGTGCTGCCCAGGGAGGTGGTGGAGTCACCATCCCTGAAGGTGTTCAAGAGGGGATTGGACGTGCCACTTGGTGCCATGGTCTAGTCATGGGGTCTGTGATGACAGGTTGGACTCTATGATGTTCGAGGTCTCTTCCAACCTTAGTGATACTGTGACACTGTGATACTTTTTGGTGGGACAAATTACTGTGATATCAGAACTGTGATACATTCTATTATTAAGTGTAGAAATTTGAGAAAAAATAATAATAAAAAAAGAAAAGTAAATATGTGCTCTTAGAAACACAGTAATATACAAGTGTTTATTACTCAGTCCAGTAAAAGCTGTTTACATCTGATGATACTTACAGGTTTACTTCTTTGAGCATTTTTAATGGGTTTCGTCTGTTTTTTTCTCATATCCCTATCAAATTTAAAATATTGCTTAACTAGTGTCAAAAAGCGTATTAGGGTTTTCCGGTTTTGTATAATGAACTCTGATGCAGTCAAGAGTTATCAAGCTATTATCAACTAGGTTTCTGAGAAAATTACAAGGTTAAGGCATCCTCCAATTTTCTGAATAAACCATTCCTGTTTTGCTAAGTATATTACAACAAATAAATAAATCATAATCACATCAAAACAAAACAAAAATAAACCCACCTCAACCTACAGGAAACAGAAAATTCACAAACAGACTACAGTGGTCTAATATATAACTACACAAATTTAAAATTCCTGCATCTTACCATTAAGAGTTAAGTTAACTTCATTAAGAAGGGTAAATATCAGGCTACTCATCAGAAATTAGCATATCAGAACCTGAATTTTCAGATAAAACAAAGACGTGTTCTACCGTATGGCTTAGCCCTTTCAGTATTTTCAGTGATACTCAAAATCTAAGCATAGCTGTCTACAATGTAATGTTCACATACAAATTAGCTTAATTCAGTTTCCAAAACTTAATTATGCAAAACCATCTGAAATGTTCTATGCCATTCAGAGCATGCACTCAGGTCTTGAAAATATCAGATGGGGCCTTTTTGCCTTTGCTCCAAGATACCATACTAACAACAAGAGGGTAAGTCGATTTTCCTACTTCATCTCCAGTATTCCTAAAAATTTATGTTCTGGCAATTGAATTAAGTTTCTAGTGAACACAGAAAACAATATGTAGAGGAATTGTCATTCAACCAAATAAAAGTGTCTAATCTGAAGAGGACTGGAAAGGTACTCTGACCTGTATGAATGAGCTGAGTGGATCTCCTTGACTTTGTGAGATCTTAGGCTTCTGTGTAAACACCTACATGGAGATGCTTGGATTTAATATCTCATTTTGAGGATTAATACTCTTTTTTGCAGGAATACTTTTGTAGGAGCTGATGTAGAGAAATCTTGTGTTTTGAGCCCCTGAATTTGACAAGAGGAGAAGTAAACAATTTTTTTCTTGTCTCCTTAAAATACTTACAGTTTTAATTTTTTTTCTTACAGAACTTGAGCTGTGATTATAGCCATAGCTTTCAGAATAGTTCTCAAGTTCTACAACAGTAAATCTAATAGAATTCCTCACTGTGAAATCTATTTAAGAAATTTTCACTGCCTCTCACTTTTCTTTCCCAGCTCCCCATTTCTACAAATGCATTGACATTTGCTATTGTTGTAACTGCTGGAGTCGTATTGTAAACCAGCTCCATGATATGGTCTGCATTATAAAATAAGGAAGAAAACACACTTTCATTTCAGAGGAGAAAATTAATATGAGACTTTATTATCAGTCATATTGTTCTGATGATTGTTCTTTTGTCTGTTATCTCTGCTGTACAATGGTAACAGACAGTATGAAATTCCTTTCCTATAACGACTTAGTTAATCAGGCAGCAAATAAAAGAAAACATGCTGATCCCAAACTGTACACATTACTAATTAATGCTCTGAGAGAATGAGCAAGCAAGGGAGCAGATCCATTTATTTTTGTGTGTCTAACCTGAATCTAGTATGTATATGTTTAACCTAAATCAACCATTTCAACAGGTTTTATTACCATCAAGCACATCCACTGGATATAGTTAATGATCTGAATAGACAGTTTAGACACTGGTCTGGGGAAGACATTAAAATACAAATATTTCAGTAACACAGATTAGTGTGAAATGAAGAAAATTAAGGCTCAGTGGTATAATTAAGAAAATTATAGGCTCAGTGGTATGAAAAGTGAAAGAAGCAATGACTTTGAAAACACAAGTGTGGACTGAAACTGAGAAGACGTTTCTGTGGGAGGAGATGTCGGCAACAGAGAGTGGAGTCAATACAGACAACCAATATGATCAAGTATTGTTTGTTTATTAAGGGAACTTCTACAGCTTATATAGACTCAGAGAGCAACGCTGGCATAGCTTCATTGGTTCCCCGCGAGTGACCACACATCGCACTATTATAGATTATTGATTAAACTACTAATAATGCACGAGGTTGTTGATGCAGGTGTGCGTCCTGCTATTCCCGGATAACTCTCTGTGTTTATAGCTACCAGTGCCCTGCTTTAGTTACCTGCTGCAGGCACAACACTGTTTTGCTAAACTGCTAGCTACTTCTGCACTTATGCTGAACATGGCCTACTGCCATGTCAGGCTCTAAGCTTATACTGCCAGACCGCTCACACCACTTATTGCTACCACTGCCACAAGGAGATACATGAGAGTACTCATTACTGGCCAGGGAAGTCCTTACTGGCTTCAGGCTGGCATGCTATTTCCCAAGTGTGGCTTTCCATACACAATCCAATGGAGAATATTGGTTTCATCAACCATCCACCTTTCCCTTGCAGCCAGACACAGCAAAACTTTCTTGTATACAATTTGCTTGCTTCAGTGAGGTGATCAAATACAGCCAACATGGCTTTACTAAGGGAAGTCCTTCCTGATGAACCTAGTGGCTTTCTATGACGGAGTGACTACATCAGTGGACAAATGATGACCTATGGATGTCATCTACCTGGACATCTACAAGGCCTTTGACACAGTCCCCCACAACATCCTACTTGTCAGGATGGAGAGATATGGATTTGACTGGTGAACTGTTCAGTGAATAACGAATTGGCTGCATGGTCACACCCAGATAGTAGTTATCAATGACTTGAAGTCCAGATGCAGAGCAGTGACAAGTGGTATCCCTAATGGGTCTGTACTGGGACCTGTGCTGTTTAATATTTTTATCAATGATATAGACAATGGGATCAAGTGCACCATTAGAATGTTTGCAGATAGAATCATAGAATCAATAAGGTTGGAAAAGACCTCAGAGATCATCAAGTCCAACCTATTACCTAACACCTCATGACTAACTAAACCCTGGCTTCAAGTGCGGCATCCAATCTCTTTTTGAACACCCCCAGGCATGGTGACTCCACCACCTCCCTGGGCAGCCCATTCCAATGGCAAATCACTCTTTCTGTGAAGAACTTTCTCCTCACCTCGATCCTAAACTTCCCCTGGTGCAGCTTGAGGCTGTGTCCTCTTGTTCTGGTGCTGGTTTCCTGGGAGAAGAGACCCAATCCCAACCTGTCTACAGCCTCCCTTCAGGTAGTTGTAGAGAGCAATAAGGTCTCCCCTGAGCCTCCTCTTCTTCAGGCCAAGTGGTGCTGTTGGTAGGCTGGAGGGATGGGATGTCATCCAGAGGGACCTGGATAAGCTGGAGAGGTGGGCCCAGGTGAACCTCAAGAAGTTCAACAAGACCAAAGTCAAGGTCCTGCTTCTGGGGAGGGAACAATCCTCATTATCAATACAGGCTGGAGGAGGAAGTGATAGAAAGCAGTCCTGTAGAAAAGGCGTTGGTAGTTCTGGTGGATAAGCCAACAGTGTATGATTGCAACCTAGACGGCCAATTGCATCCTAGGCTGCATCAAAAGAATCATGGCAGACAGATCAAGAGAAATAATTCTGCCACCTCACTGTGAGAGACTAAAGCTTATCTCTCCTGGTGACTCAATAAAGATAAAATCACTTGCTGTTTGTCCAGACAATAGCTGAGGTGCCTTGGGCAGAGCCACTGGAAGGACTCTTGGAAGGTGCAAAGATAACATTGCTCACGGGACTGCAGCTGGCCTACAACAATGGCCCAAGGGCCCAGCATTCACACCTTCAAGACAAGATCATTTCCAGCCATCAGATACCCCAGGAAAGGACAATGGTTCCTGATATGTAAAGAGTTCGTGGGGAGCTAGATGGAGCAGGAGGAGGCGGAGGCCTTCCCCCCTCCATCCAGTGGCTGCCCAAACTCACCTGAGTACACAGAAAGATTTCCTGGGGAACGATACCTGGACCTAAAGATGATTTCCCAGAACGATATCCTGGGGAACAACACCTGGACACTTGCCTAAGGGCTAAAAAACTGTATAAAAGACTGGAGCAACTGCTGGCTTAAGGAGGAGAAAATTGGAGAAGCAAGATGCAGAAGAAAGCAGACGGCACCACACGTGGGAAACATCACGGAGCAACCCCACGGACCAACACAATGGATCTTGGACTCTCCGTGCCCTAAGTTCCGCCTGCTGCAACTCATGGAGCTGAAGAAGCTGTTCAGAGGACCTCATCCCTTCTACAGCCAAAACCTCAGCACCCTTCCTCTGCAGACCCAACATCTCCTGCAGCACCGTTTCTCTACGGACCCAACATCTCCTGCAGCACCTTTCCTCCACAGACTCAAACTGTCTTGGGGGTGAGGGGTGTGGTAATATAATTCTTTCCCTCTTCCCCTTTCTTCTATTCTCTCTCTCTCCCCTTCTGATCCCTCCACTTTATTTATGTCCATCCACTGTAGTTATGTAATAAATAGTCTAGCTGTTGATATTTTGGCCTCCTTTGTGCCTCTAATTTCACGGCACAGGAATATTCATTAAAAACCTCAATCTCTTTCCCTCTCCGGATCGAGACACTCACTCAGCTCTGGTAAGACCTCACCTGGAGAACTACATCCAGTTCTGGTGCCCCCATCACAAGAATGACATGGACCTGATGGAGCAGGTCCAGGGAAGGGCCACAGAAATGGTCAGGGGCTAAAACACCTCTCCTATGAGAATGGGCTGAGGAAGCTGAGGTTGTTCAGCATGGAGAAGACTCCAGGGAGACCTAATAGCAGCCTTCTAGCACCTGATGGGGGTCTACAAGAATGCTGAGAACGGACTGTTTACAAAGGCCTGTGCTGATAAGATTAGGGGCAATAGTTTGAAATAAGAGAAGAGTAGATTTAGATTGGACATTTAAAGGAAATTATTTACTGTGAGGGCAGTGGAAGACTGGAACACGGTTACCCAGGGAGGAGGTTGAGGCCCCATCCTTGAAGGTATTCAAGGTCAGGCTCAAGAGGGCTCTGGGAAACCTGATCTAATGGAAGATGTCCCTGCTCATTGCATGGGGGTTGAACTAGATGACCTCCGGAGGTTCCTTCCAACCCAAACAATTCTATAATTCTATGATCTTCATTGTCATACACATGACCTTCAATAACTGGGGAAAAAACCCTCACCCTCTCACCCTACATTCGCATTTTGTTGGATGGGGCTATTTTGGTGTATCTGATTCTTCTGTTGGAGATTCAGGCGCAAGCAGGTGCAGAAGATCTCACACAATCTGCTCAAACATGTTTCTAGGCTTAATTACATTGTTGCCATGTTGGTGAGAAGCTCTTTTTTCATGTGTGACAAAAAGGGAAAGGGACGGAGGTAGTGGCAGATGAAGGCATACACAGAAACTGTCAGTGGTAATACTTTGTCTTTTTTTTGTGTTAGTGTATGTATTTCAATATACAGTATTTTTTAAAAAGAAGGAAATACAGAAAGGTCAAAAAGTCATATAATGTGATACTATACATAATTTAAACACAGTCTTGTGGGTATTGATGAATTGATCCAAGACTTACTCATGAATTTTACCTTACCTAATTAGTGAGAATTTTAAAATAGTTGGAGCAGATAGAGATTTTGTATTTTACATGAACATTCAAAGGCTTATATAGTTGTAATTCAGTGGAAGTTTTAAATGCTTCTTGTGAAAACATAGGTGGCTGAATATACTGAAGAATGTTTTTTAACTGGAACTGATTCTCAGAAGATTTCTATCAGCAAGATCCACCAACGGAGATGGAAAATCTGTTCTGACCTATTATGGCACAAAACCTTTTCCTGGAATACACTTTCTAAGATTTGCTTTCAAAGCTTTCTGTAGCCTGACATACCAGCTAACAAAATATAAAAGGCCTAAGAACTCTAAGAGATAGTCAGTTCTCATGTAAATTAACTACTTCATTACATCCTTTTCTTATAATCATAATAAATCATGATTACTGTTAATAAACTGTTTAAAGCACTGTAGAAAATCACTGTTACACTATTCTTGTACTGCTTCTTTGCAATAAAAGGTCCGTTGTGAATTTTTCTTTCTGATCATTTTCTGTCATTGCTATCTGTGGAATAAAGCATATTGTAATGGGTTGAGGCAGACCCCCTTCCCACCACAGGCAAAAATAACAACTCAGACAAACAGGTTGCAAAAGTGATGGAAAGTTTAAATGGAAAGTGGTGAATGTGTACAGAGAGCCAGAAACGCAGTGACAAAAGAAATCCCAAAGCAGACCCAGAAACGTCCCATCTCCACCTGAGGGTTACACCGAAGACCCCCAGGGCTCCTTCTCCCCCACCCCCGCTAGGCTAGTCTCAGCTGGCCAGATCTGAGACTGCCCATCCCTGCCATGGCCTTGGGCCTAGCCAGGCCCATGGCTGGGAGACATCTCCCCCAGTTACCGGGTGATGGTGAGAGAAGAAAGAGAAAGTACCAGACCCTGCTCTAGATCTTATAGTGGTGCAGAGAATTGTGGTATGAAATACCTAGTTTCCTGTGTCCACCTGCTGGGCTGGACTTCTGGACACAGGAAACACCCCCATAGCAGAGGGCACCCAGCCCAAACTGCTACACATATCAAGCACAATGTTCAGATGGACAGCATAGGAAATGGCAGTCCTTGCAGGCATTAGCTGAAAGAAAAGAGCTTTGGAACAGGGGAGAAGGTTTGTTTGGTGTCCTTATACTTTGTAAACTCACTTTTCTAATTCAGAGGCAAGAATTAATTAGTTATTGTACTAGCACAAAATGGAAGAAAAGTGTCCTGTTTTTGCTGGTACAGAATTACAGGTCAGCCATGGGCTACAGGCCATTAGCAGTTCTGAGTCAGCCAGGACAGCTGACTTGAGTTGGCTCACAAGTGTATCCCATACCATGAACTTAATTCTAAGTATAATGGAGGAACTTTGCTGAGGAGATTGGAGATTCCTGCTTGATTTCTCCTCATCCTATTCCTGAGGAATGCCTTCCTGAATATTGTGGCTGCTGCACTTTTGTTGGGCTGAATGTAACCGTATATATCTCATATAAACATTGGTATCAAATTGGCTATTAAATCTGTTTTATTTTAATCTGTGGCAATTCCCCTTCTCTGCTAGTAAGGGGTCACTGAGTGATAGAATAACTGCTCTAGTTTAACTCCAGATATGGGCCCAATGTAGACAAAATAGGTGATGAGAATTTACTCTTCAGCCTTAATGTGTTAGGGTTGATCACAATAAAAATTCCTACTTGGAATACTATTCTGAAGCTGCTATCTGTGTTTTGGTAATCAATAGCAAAAATAAATCCTGGAAAACTTATATTCAGTACACTCCTGAAGTTGTAAGGACTTCCATGGGGATCCTTATGAAGCAGAGGGTATGTAATCAGCAATGTATTTCATAAATAATAAGTGGAAACTTTTCCACAGGGATGTCTACCTCAAGGCAAAAAGCAAAAACATCTTAGAGTTTCTTATCTGACATTTCAATCTGTATTGGCTTTAGCACTCAAATCCTTCCACTCCTACTGCTATTATACAGCCACCTCTGCAGTGCTTAGTCATCAGCAGAAGACGTGAGTAGATCTATAAGGGTAGTTTTCTCTAGCCTTAACACTCCAAATGTGCAGATTTACAAACAGTTTTCAAAGCAGATACACCAGCTCTTAGCATATCTCATTTCCAATTGTCTTCTGTCATGTTTTTGTTGTAATGCATTCACCCTTTGAAATAAGTTGCAAGCATCACATTCAGAATACCAAGAATAAGCAAACTTTCAGACTTCACAATAATTGCATTTTCTATGACAGGCCTTGATGTCTTCTGAATTCACACCTATCTCTAAAAAACACATCAAAGTAGTAACAAACAAAAATAAATCTTATTCTTTCTTCTACTCAACATACTCTTTTTAGCAGTCTAAAGTGGCATAAATATATTCATATTAATTCCCAGCTAAGGAAAGTACACAGGAACAACAAAACCACAGAAGTGCAACATGGTTTTCTACCTTTGAGGAGAAAATTTCAAATGGTAATAGAGAACCAAACTAATAAATCAACAATATGAAACAATGAAGACTACTGCACAATTTGTTAAAATAATTACCATGTCAAGCATAGATAATACATGTTGGAGAAATAGCAATCATAGTAAATTTGCTGGTGTCCAATGCTGCAACCACTCAAAAAAAATTTTCAGTCAGGATCAATAATCAGCACAAAGTCCTGATTTTAACATTTCTTTAGAATACTTCTCTATTTTCACATATGAGAACATGCTATCTACTTTCACCAAGTATGGTTGTTACTTTACATATTTTCCCAGCATGCCTGTCACCTTCTCCCCAGCCCTCCACAGCCTATATGGACGGTCTCATACAGTGTTCCAGCACCCACTCTCATGGGAAAGAAGTTTTTCCTCATGCTCAGATGGAATTTTTTTGAGTCCAGCCGCGATTTTCTTCCCCTAAAGTTTAGCATTATGGTATCTGATTTACTTTACAGATAATAAAGGCTTGTCTCAAGAAATGGTTTCAAAGAGCTAATGAAATGTTGTTAAAGCATAAAAGGCATAAAGATACAATGTGCTATGAAAAAAAAGTAGGCAAGAACTACATATAGTTTTCTACTCATTGTAAGGAGAGGAGTTTGCTATTGGTTTAAATTATAATAAGAAAGGAAAAAAGAGGACAAAAAAATAAAATAAATAATCAAACAAAAACCCCACAACACCCTGCACAAACAAAAACAAACCCACAAAAAACCAAAGAGAGCAGGAGATGAAATACCTTTCTCCCTGGAAGAATTTAAAAGATGTGTAGATCTGGTGCTGAGGGACACGGTTTAATGGTGACTGGGCAGTGCTGGGTTAATGGTTGTACTTGACCTTAAGGGTTTTGTCCAACCAAAATGATTCTATGATTCTCTACACTCTGAAAATAAAAGTATAGCATTGACTGTATTTTCAGGAAGAAAGAGTTAGACATTTCCCCTAATGATGATGCTCCTCTTGAAAATAGTTATTGTTGAATGTACAGTGTCTTTCTCTGAATTGGGCCACACAGTAGCACGCATGTGCACTCTGAAAAATATGATCTCTATTATCTTGTACGGACACTTCACATAGGAACAATCAATTATCCTGAATCAGACTAATGGAGAATTCTGCCAAACATTATTCAAGCATTGTTGAAGACTGTCCTCTGATGATACCCTTTACATTTTTGTGAGGGAGTGTTGGTGTGAAAATGTCTAGACATACTGTGGAGGAATAGTCAAGAAAGACTGAATATAAAAGCAGTTCTAAAACTCACTCTTTTCCCTCTTAGCTATGTAACATATGGTGTACCTTTAAGGAATCTCTAATCTAGAAATCAGGCTGAAGGAAATTGGTAAGCCAATAGTAAAAAAGCAACCTCTCCATTATATAGTGAAAACAAAGCATCTTTATTAAGTATAAATGTATCTATAAAAGGAGATGATTCCTTCTAATAACTGTATTTGTAGATACCTACATAAAAATGCATGTTCCTGAGGTCCATTTACTGCTTAAACCTAGGTTTCAGGCACCATTTAAGGCACTTAGGGAGTCCTCGTTGCTTCTCTTTTGCCTTTTCAAAATGGCATGTTTCTGAGTCTTATCTGCCAGTCTTGAGCAGATGTCCTGGAGACTCCAATGTGCAGTAGAAAGCACAATGTGCCTACATTAAGACAACCAAATTAAGCCTCTATGTACCATATAGTCATGTGACAAGATGTAGTTGACTCCAAGAGTGGCCTATTCTCTTTATTAGTGAAAATCAAAGCCAAGAATGACCATGCACAGTCATCCTGTATAGGTACCTATACTTACCTGTATGTATAGGTTCTCCTAAAGAAAAACAAAACTTCCTCTGTAACTTATAAAATATTATGAGTAAAAATGAAAGTAATGTGAAATGCAAATATAAATTAAACCACAAATATGCATTTATTCTTTACTGAAAATTCACAACCAGATATAGCCTTAAGGTAACTTCATTTGGAATGATATAAGTTTAAAAGTGTGTTTTGGTGGACTTGCTTGCACAGAAATCTCTTCTTCTTTCTACACACAGATGTCTACTAAATATGTTTTCTAAATGTGGGTTTGGAAAAATGATGTGTCATAAACAGAAGTACAGTATAAAATAGTTTAGGCATACTATGTCTTAGCAAAGGTCACTTTAAAAGCTTTCAAGATAAAGGAGTAGTTCTCCAGTTTTGATCATAGTGAGGTAGTGGCCATGGCAAGTTTAGGAGGACTCTGAAGGAAAATCTTTGTGTCACAGTCCGTGTATAATTTATATTCACAGATGGCAAGATATGCGGTGTGACAAGTAGAAATAATCACTCTGTCATATTCACTAAGCCTATTCTTACAGATGTGATATTCACAATACATTTTTCAGCATTGTAAGGATACAAAGGCTTTTTCCTTTTTTTTTTTTTTTTTTTCCCTTTTTCCCCCCTTCTCCTACTTTTGAAAAGAAACTCTCTGGTTTGCATTATAGATTCATCTTGCATTGGGAACTGAAATTTTGCTCCCTCTTGTTATGCCAGTGTTTTATTATTCAAATAAATTCTTGGTTTTCAGTCTTACAAATATTACTCGGTCTTAGATTACTCCACAAAGAGGGGTCATCTACCAGAAGACAGACCTCTCCTTCAGAGAGGCTACCTCTGTGCTTGTACATACTGCACTTAAAACATGTTCACTATTACTTGCATACACACAGCAAGTGTGATTTTTTTTTTTTCAATTCATACAGCACCTATTTTAAAGCTTCTTAAACTGTTAATTTCAGAGGCTAATGCTGTATCTCCATTATTTCTGAATTGTAACAATGCCTGCTTTTTTTTTTTTTTCCAAACTCTTGTCATTTACCAATAGAATTCAGCTGCCTCCAGTCATACTACAACTACTGCAATAATAATTTAAAAAACTTATAATCTATTTGGCACTCACTAGTGCTCTATTTAGTGAGGCATAGTCAGCTGATAAAATCTCAAATGGCTAAAATCAGATGTGATATGATACATGAAGGATCCTGGAGGAATGAAAACATCTTCATATCCAAGTCAAACAATTAGCAAAACATTCGAGTTTATTCTGTAGTATTCAGAAAACTGTGACCTTATTCTAATTTCAGAAAAAGAACAATTTCTTAACATGAATTGTAGATTAGAAAGACAGATCCACTTAAATATTTACAGTTATACAAGTGATTTCACTGATTCATAAAACATAAATAAGCAAGTTTGCAAAAGGTTCAGGTAATGGTCAAACAATGATCAAATCTTCTATGAAGTTAGGAAACACTGGCTTGACAGACTACAGAGTTCAAGAAATATTCCTGGTTATTATAATAATACTTTTAGGCTATATAAAACATGAGAAGATTTATGTTTTAGCTATCTATGCTTTTTAGTTGCTCTATAGAAATACTTAAATGCTGTTTGGGTGATTATTAATATTATAAAACATTATTATAGTTATTAATTATTAATATTATAAAGCAATTTAATTATTAATATTATAAAACAGTCAAGAAATGGAAGAAACTGTCATAAGCAAGCAAGTAAGCATTATCATAGAGGCATATGTACATAGATTTGCCTGCCATTGACTAGAGTACTGTCCTCAGATCTTCCCATTGCAAACATAGATAATCACTGTAAAACAGTCTTTTGTGTTTACATCACTATATACTGTAGTATGCTCACCCAGAAGACTATTAACTATTAGTGAATCATATAATATTGCATTATACTAATAAAGTGCTCTTATGCATCCATCTTTTGTCCACATATAGAAGCTGTTAGATACTCAGAAATATAATAAAAGCACACTGAGCTCTCATACACTGAAAACTAGTTATATATACACACGGCAAAGTAGCAAAAATAGCATATACTTTTTGGGAGTCCAAAACAGGTTACATATTAATTTTTAGTGTTTTCATGACAGTATACTTTTTCCTAACAAAATATGTATTTACTTCTTTTGTAGAACTTCAGTTTTCAACAGCTAGTGTTATTTGATATGTAATTTTTGATTCCTTATGATATGCAATAGTAGCAAATATAAACAGTTAATTGCAATTTGAATGTTCTTCAATATGTTTGATCTTCCTTATTTATAAATAGATCTGGTGCTAATTTCTCTGAAGACTTTCAAAACTTGACTGGACACATTCTTGAGCAAACCTGCTTACACAGTAGGGTTGGACTAGATGATCCCAGAGGTCCCTTCCAATCCCTACCATTCTGTGATTCTACAGTTCTGTAAATTTGTTCTATTATTAAACACTTGAAGATGAGCTATAAAAATTTGCTTTCAGTCAGGTCCTTTAATTTCCTGTTTGCTTTTCTATTATTGATCATTGTATTTCAAGAATAGCATGACATTTTTCCCCACTTAATTTATGGTAGTCTTTGTATTACGATAATAATTTCCATATCTATAAAGAGAATAGTTCATTTAAGTTATTGGTTTGCAACTATTGGAATGCTATTTAAAAAGTCACATTTATTATCTATATAACTTATTGACTTAATTTCTGCTACAATAACTCTATCTTTGAAAGAAGCAGGGAAAAAAGCCTGCAACACTGAATATAACTATTTCCTTATGGGTATTACAAAACACAGAGCTGTCAATGATCTCAATGAAAAATGATGTCTCATGGTTCAAATCGTGTATATAGGAGGAAAGAACAGAAATGTACTATTTTAACATAACACATGAAAATACATTTTTATAGTAAGAATATATCAGGAATGACAATGGAGTATTTTATTCTGTCTCAGGAAAAGGGAAGGAGACATGATTCTCTCTAGAAGGCAGGATGAGGAATAGGAACTTCTGTGATGGGAGACCTGGAAGACCTTTGCTCCTGAGCCTAGAAGCATGCTTCAGTCCCAACTAAGCTGTTTGCCACAGACTATTATAAATGTGAACCTTCTTCTTCTACCTTTTTCTCCACCATCTAATATTTTGGTAAGTTTAGAAGAGATTCAACTACTATTCTGAAATAGATTAATAAAAAGCATTGGGACTGAATGTTCAAAGAGACACATATTCTGCTAATAGCAACTTTAGTCAAGGAATCTGCTCACAGGCAAACTCAAACACACCAAAAAAAGCCAACAACAAAAAAAAAAAAAGTCTAAATGGCTTGCTGGAAGCCTTTTCTACCCTGAATTTCAGCCTAAGCTGTTATAACTGTCTTATCTTTTTGCTTCTCAGAACAGGCATTGAATATAGTCATCTTTACCAGATGCCTGCAGGCAGTGTGGTAGTAGAAGCAGTACATTGCCAGGTTGAAAAGCGAGTGCACAGCTCAACTTAATGAGCTGCAGCAATGATCTACACTGCTGCAAACACGCAAGCAATGCAAACATACAAGGCCACAGGTCAAGTGGCAGAAGTATAAAATAAGAAGCATGAGACTACTGAAAGTACTGAAATATGCCAGAGGCTTTAGATTTTGACAGAGAATTTACATTTTTATTAGTATCCAGTGAGCCAAAGTGCACAATGACTTTGGCAAATATATCGACTTTCGACAGCCAGTAATTCAGAGGAACAGAAGGCACCTGATGTAATGCTTAAGTATTTGCAATTTTTATGTATTTGTTTCTTTTATGGAACATAATGATATGTGTCCTGTTGCACAGAGGTGCAGATCAAACAATGCTTTTAATACATCCAGAACCAATGCCTGACAGGTATTCTTTGTGCCTAAATGTATCTTTCAGTCTAAAGGTTACAGATATGCTCACTTTGAATGACTGGTATTTTTGCTTAAAAAGAAAAACAGCATTAGCCATGTTGTGCTTAATCACCTAGAAGTCAGTAAACATTATAAAAACAGACTGTTTCAAGACTGTCTAAACATGTAGGTTACTAAACAAATTAAGCACATGATCATCCTACACACATGAAAGTGTCTATTGTAAGAAGGCAGGTGTCTATGTCCCCCTTTTCAGAAAATGGAGCGTATGCAGATAGGTACATGAACTCTGCTAAAGGGTGATAGTGACTTTTTATATAAAACTCTCTAGATCATAGAATCACAGGATGGTAGAGATTGGAAGGAACTTCTGGAGATCACCTGCTCAAACTCCCTTGCTAATGCAGGTATGTCTACAGCAGGTTGCACAGGAACATTTCCAGAGGAGACTAAACAAAACTGTAAGGCATGAGTCTTCCTGTCTTGTCGTCTATGCTCTCTTTCCATTCAGAACAACTTCTTCAAATTTGTCCAAGCTGTTGTTAGCTTGGAACAGAAGACCTTCTGTTTCTGAAGTGAGATCTGTAACTGCTAAACTGGTTTTGAAATGGTAAGTGACTGAAGCCGAGAATATTTATGACTTACATGATCAGTTCAGCAGAGTACATTGCCCCCTACACCCAGCTGACCACGGTGGGTAAGGGGAGGATCAGATCACAATAATCTACCTTTTTTTTTTTTTCTGTTGTTTTCTGGTTGCCATTTTTGTTTGTTTGGTTTGGGTAATTTTGATTATATGCATAGCATTGTTGAAGTCTATCGCCTCATGTTTCTTTCTATTTTTTGAGGGAGCTGGGGTTGCTTAGCCTGGAGAAGAGGAGGCTCAGGGGAGACCTTATTGCTGCCTACAACTCCCTGAAGGGAGGTTGTAGCCAGGTGAGGGTTGGTCTCTTCTCCCAGGCAACCACCAACAGAACAAGAGGACACAGTCTCAAGCTGTGCCAGGGGAGGTTTAGGCTGGATGTTAGGAAGTTCTCCATAGAAAAAGTGATTGCCCATTGGAATGGGCTGCCCAGGGAGGTGGAGTCACCATCACTGGAGGTGTCTAGGAAGAGACTTGATGGCGTGCTTGGTGCCATGGTTTAGTTGATTAGATAGTGTTAGGTGATAGGTTGGACTCAATGATCTCAAATGTCTTTTCCAACCTGGTTAATTCTATCCTATCCTATCCTATCCTATCCTATCCTATCCTATCCTATCCTATCCTATCCTATCCTATCCTATCCTAGTGAATCTTTTGAGTCTTTCAGTTAACAACTTGCTTCTTAGTGGGCTTGAATATGTTCATCTCTCACAGAAGAGAGGCTTTGCCAAAACACATGGATACTGACAATTACCATTTACTGATGACAGATGAGTACCAATACCATTGCTGCCATAGTATTAAACATGAAACAGTAAAATTCTCATTACAATGGTGTTGTAGTTTATTAATTTATTGGCTGGAAATATGATAAAATATGAATATTATTTTTATCATATATAAAAAATTATTTTCCTGTGCCAATTTATTCAGATTCATTTGCTTGGTTGATAACAAGTTAATTACACACAGTAGAAGGCTAATAAAGAGTAGAACAAGTCTAGAACAATCAGAACTTGGAATACAGAGGAACAAACTAGAATCTCCCTGTGCACATGAAACTAAACAGCACTGTTGCCTCGGGTGGTATGGACGAACCACCGTCGAGTTCACAACAGAGCTAAGAGGTAACAAGCTATAAACCTCAGAAACAATCAGGCAAAATAGCATATTTTATTCATGAACCACCGAGCTGCTAACTACCAAAACCTTTGCTGAACGAAGAGGTGTTTGAGTTCATAGTTACAGTCCGAGGGCAGTATCCACAAATTTAGAGGAAATGAGAGAGAGCAGGCTGCTGCAGTGAAGGCCCAACTTCAGCACTGCACTGCTAAACAAAGAAGCTAATTGCTCTGGAGATAGGAGCAAGTAGAGCGCTTGTCGCTGCCTTGAATCCCATTAACGAACAGGGGAGAGAGATGAGAGAGTAACTAGCATGCAAGCTGTGAGTGTAACGAGCAAGGTATGAGCAAGCTACGAGCATAGGAGGTCTTGCTCTATAAATTCCCTTTGAAAACGGAACGGCCCAATGGCACATCAACAATTCAAATCCCGCCAATCAATTCAAATGTTTAGGTGGCGAATAAACTGCACACGCCTTCTCTCATGGCGTCTGACAAGTGCAGTCGCCTCTCTGAAACGTGAGGCTTGGGGCTCAGCTTCCACTCCCCTCCAGGCAGCCTCAAAGGTGCCTGCCTATTAGGCTCTTCGACCTCAATCAGGACCCTGTAACAGAGAGGGAGGAGAAAGGAGCTGTGGCTCAAAACAGCTTTAACTGTCCTATTAAATGCCTCTTCCAGGACAAATGGGAACATAGAATATATCAGTCTTAATGTGACTGTATTTCCAAGAAAGCTTTTGATTTTTATTATCAGATGCCTGTCACCATCACCCAGTTATGTTTACATATAAAAAACCCCAAACAAACAAACAAACAAATGAAACCCAGTGTATAAATAGGGGGAGCTGGTTGGGAAGGGTTGATCATTGCTTGGACATTGGTCAGTGAGTAAGAGTGTCACTTGTCTTTTCTTTGGTTTTTATCCCTTTCTCTTTTTGTAATTTTCCCATTTCAATTATTGCTATAAAAAAGATTTTATTACTGTTGCTATGATTTATTTTATTTTATTGCATCTTTATTTTTTTCTTACCTTTCTTATCTCAACTCTGAGATTCTACTTTTTCTTTTTTCTTTTTCTAATCCTTCTCCCCATCTCACTAGGAGAGGGGAGGACTGAGCAAGCAGCTGTGTGGTGTTTAGTTTCTGGCTGAGGTTAAACCCACAACACACTTAAAGGACAAAATTATAATCAAAATTATAATCTCTCCTTGGGTGCTAGTCATGAAGGACATATTGAGAAATAAGTGAAAAAGAAATCCCCAGTTTTAAAGTCTGAAAAAATAAAGCAGCTAATCACTTTTTTTCTTTCAGTCCACCCACATAATATCTAAAGAGAGCTATAATAGTAAATGTCTGCAAGCTTTTCAGATGAGTTTAAAAAACAACTGTGAACAGTAAGGAAGGTTTTTATAATATTTCTGTTATTTTTAGCACTACAATACCATTAGTAAAAATATTCCATTAATTGAATTTAATTGAATGCATATGTGTATAGAGAAAAATGTGCATATGGAGAAAAATAGAATTTTGAAACTTCACAGGATCACACACAGGATGTTAGGGGCTGGAATGGACCTCTGAAGATCATCCTTTTTTATAGACGACAACAAAAGTCTATGGGACTATGTTTTCTGTAAACACACATATTCTTGAAACAGGAATGATATCTATCATAGAACTAAAATGATATAATAGTTTTGTTATCAAATGGTACGTTTATGGAATATTATATATTCCTCTCTTTTGGCAGCAAAAGCTGCTTTACATCCTGGTCTGGACAAAAATGAAAGAGATTTTGTAGTCCAGTGATAAAAATGTCAAAATTCTTAAAATAGGTATGGTGAAACATACCCAGAGATTACTGTGGGTTTGGTGTAATAAATGCTGGAATGGGTCTTTAGATTTTTTTCTATGCTTGAGCAGTCATCAAAACAAACAATCACATATTCCCAAGCAAGTGTTTCAAGTCAGTGTTCAATTTAACTTTAGTCTTCTTGCTTTCAAATTAAGAATTTTAAATCAAGGATTCTAAGTGCTTCAGTTTTACGTCTAGTGTAGTGCTTTATTAAATAAGGACTTAAGAAACTGTATTTTGGCCTTTTCACATCTGCTTCTCTAAATATATTCAGGAATTTAAGGGAAATCACATTTAATAGTCACAGCTTCTGGGAAGCAAGTATTGTTGTCTGAGTAATATTATATCTTAATATTTCATGTAGTAGTGTCTTATGTTTCACCACTGAATAATGGTGAACTATCCTTGTCCAGCATTATAAGAGACAAGTCATCATTTTGAATCCAAATCCCATACAGAAAGAATGAAGAATGTTATCCTTTTTACTTAGAAATTACATCTGTGGTAGTCTTGTGGAGTACCTTTATGTCAATAAAGAAAACAAGCTTGTTTGGGTGTTTTGTGTTTGTGTGTGGTCAGGGTTTTTTTCCAGATACATTTCATGGTATCCTGAGGAAGAAATTGGAAATTATTCAGACAAGTCTTTGAATTGTATGCTTTTCTCTGTTTTCTGAAAGGAACCCAAAGTATTGTTAAACTGCTTCCTATTAGTCATCTGGAGTTAACTGAGTGGATTCACCTCTGATTGCTGTTCTTCATATTCAGTAATCAATTTCAAATGCAAATTTAACATTGGAATATTAGTTTACTCTTGCATTTATATTTGACAGAGATGCTGGAATAACTTTTTATCAAGATGGTAAGGTTCTACTAATGCCAACAGTTCACGGTAAAACAATGAACTTGTCTTCCTTTTGCCTGGATTCATTTGCAGCTCTGTAAGACTAGCTTTCAGGAACATCACAAGAAAGTTGATTTTCTTATCTGTAAGAACCTCTCAGAACTATACCCATGGTCAAGAAAGTTCAAAACATACAAAGAATATATCAGGAAAAAAGAATAGGTGTAAGAGAAAAAAAAAAAATTCTCTGGATCTTTATAGTCAGGTAGCCAACCATAACTGTAACCAGACTTCAGAGAAAAGCAAATATATGGAGAATTCCAGGGGTTTTCACATGCTGAACACAAATGCACATGCACAGACACTTTGATATCTTTAAATATATATTCCTTTATGACTAAGGATATATGGAAGGATAAATTCAAACTGGTCCCCGATGCAGAAACTGACTTGATACAGAGAGGGTGCTAAAGCTGACTAAGAAATTCTAAAAGATAGAGACATAGAAAAGAACAGGAAAAAAAACCAACCAACCCAAAACAAACAAACAACAACAAGAAAAACCCCACAAACCTATCCAGGTCAAACAAAACCAAACTCTTTTTTTCTTTGCTTTATTTTCAATCCTTTTTAGTAGACACAAAAAATTATTGTAGTCTTTTAAAAATCATCATAAAGCTGACTGAGAAATTACTTGGTAGACTCAACAACTTTTTTACTGGATAGCAACACATAAGTATGCATGAAAGCAACAAAGGAAAGACATGGTCACAACAGCTTTAGAAAAATGCAGCCATAGCGACTTAGGTGAAAGGTTGTGCAGATGCAAGTGAAAAACAAATGATTGAATTGCAAATAGCGTGGCCTTACAGAGATTAAGGCATCTGTGACACTGGGCAACAATCCACCACTTGATTTCCCCCAAGGAGTCACTTTTGTTCAGGATACTGGTCGCAGAAACTGTTCTCACAGGACATAGGGTTGCAACCCAGTCTGTCATCCAGGCCCCTGTGTAATCTGCTCTAGGCTACTTCAGAGGCAAGAGATCACTTTGGATGTATTGCAGGCTCTTTATGCTATTACCAATACATAACAACACAAATATAAACATACAAAAACTAACACTGTAGCAGACATAAACAGTATTAAAATAGGATGTGATGCTAAACATAATAAAGTAGATGATGGCAGCCATCTGACAAAGATGCAATAACAATGGGTGACGCACATAAGGGGAGCTATGTACATGCTATTTACTAAATTAGTGTTTGTGCAGATAGTCATTCCAGTGTGATGGATGACTTGATATATGATTGTACACTGCTGCTACAATTCATTCATCAACTCCTGTGTCACTTGCCCAGAAAGAAGAATTTTGAATACATGTTCCTGCCCATCTCCCACTTGTTCAAGAATCCCATTGTATTCTGCTCCTAATTACTGATGGATTCTGTTATTCTATGGCTTCAATAAAGCATCTGATTATTATCTACCACCACTCTACTGACATTGTCACAGTCCATATCTAGGGTAAGCTAAAATTACACCTATAGGCAATGCCCCTATAGAGCTGCTACCATTATTAAGTGCCATTGTGGAATATTCTGAGAGTTCACATGCACGTTATTACTAGGGCACTATCTTCATAGCTTTTAAATGGGTGCATGACACATCCATTGCCACAGCTGACATTTTTCACACCCTTGATGCCTATTAAAGGGCCAGAACTATCTGATCACTTTCTTATTGTGTGGCTTGCCTACTTCCTGGTATATAGAATAGAATAGAATAGAATAGAATAGAATAGAATAGAATAGAATAGAATAGAATAGAATAGAATAGAATAGAATAGAATAGAATTTAACCAGGTTGGAAATGACCTTCAAGATCATCGAGTCCAACCTATCACCCAACACTATCTAATCAACTAAACCATGGTACCAAGCACCCCATCCAGTCTCTTCCTAAACACCTCCAGTGATGGTGCCTCCACCGCCTCCCTGGGCAGCCCATTCCAAGGGCCAATCACTCTTTCTATGAAGAACTGCTTCCTAACATCCAGAGTAAAGTAATATCTATAAAGTGTTAGAAAAAGGTTTAATTACATATTGCCTTATTTGCTCAGACTATTCATACCACATTATATGCTCAGGGTCTGACATTAAAAAAAATTATATTTTTCTGATAAAGGGACCTCCAGGGGAAAAAAATCAACTACAAATGCAGATTGGTATGGGGAACTCTGTTATTTTATTTCTCATATGTTTCCTTCCTGGCAGTAATGCCTCCAATCTATTCTGTACAAGGCTGTTCACATTTTCTGCTTCTCTGTGCATTTTCAATGCCTTGCTTGTGTTGACCTCACAAGCTTTATCTACACTAGGCAATTAAAGTGTCTTCAACCATGCCCTTACATCTTGAGGTGAAGCCACTGAATTTATCTTACTTTCAGCAACAGTACATTATTTATTTCTTGTTTTTCTGTTGATTTTTAGTGAGAATAATGGATCATTTTTGTACTTCATAGCTTACGTTTTTTCCCCAACTCTACACCCTTTGGAATGTCCTTCACATTTCTGATTCCTTAGTACAAGATGTGCTGAACTTCCTTAAAGCTGAGAACATCTTGTAGAGGAGTAGAGAATTTGCTATATGGAATATGGCTGAGAAGTATGGTCTAGTTTCAGGTACAAAGATGAGGGAAGGAGGGCAGAAAAGACAGAAAATAGAGCACAGGTGACTTTTCGCATCACTTAATTAAAGGGAGGCTTATTGCTGATACCACATGTGGAAAATTAATCACCCTTACTGTTACACCCTTACTGTTACACCCTTACTGTTACCACATGTGGAAAATTAATCACCCTTACTGTTACTGATGTGTCAGGACAGTGATAGCTATGATAAAGACACTTCAAAATTCATTCAGCAGAAATGTAGTGAGGTCATAAGATGTAGTTTCAGAGAAGTCCTTGCAATTCCTCTTTTTGTTTATTCTCAGTGGTTCAGTTTGTTATGTCTCAGTTTTTACTAGCAAGACCAGCCTTCAGGAATGTCATATGCCAGAGACCAGGGAGAAATGCTGGAGCAAGGAAGATGTACCCTTGTTGGAAGTGGATAAAGTTGGAAAATACTTAAGCAAACTAGACATTAATACTTAAGCAAAACAAGTCCATGAGCCCCGATGAAATACAACCACAAGTGCCGAGGGGGCTTGTAGGTATTGCAAGGCTACTGTCAATAGTCTTTGCTCAGTCACAGTGGCTGCAAAAACTGCATGAAGACTGCAGGAAAGCAAATACTACTTCTATCTTCAAGAATGGTGAAAAGGAGGACCCAAGGAACTGCAAGCCAATCAACCCTATCTTGACCCTTGGAGTGATGGTATTGCAGCTAATTCTGGAACCCATTTCCAGGCACATTGAGGACAAGAAAGTTATCAGGAGCAGTAAGCATGGCTCTATGGTTAACACTTGACTAACCTGATAAATTTCTGTGATTAAACGGCTGGCCTGATACATGAGAAGAGAGCAGTAGATATTGTCTCTCTGGATTTCAGTAAGGCCTATGACACTTGACTCCATAAGATCCTCACAGAGAAGGTATTGATCTACAGGTAGGATGAGCAGATGTGAGGCATTGAAAAATGGATGAATAGCTTTGCCCAAAGGGTGGTGATCAGTAGAACAAAATCTTGTTAGAGGCCAGTAGCAAGGAGTGTTCTCCAGAAGTTTGTGCTGAATCCAATCCTGTTTAACTTCCAACTTAACTGTTCTGTGATACTTAACATAATTATTCAATTAGAAATCTATGAATGTTTGCTTCCAAACTCAAACATTTCGCAGAATCACTGTCTGTTTTGAGAGAGTTTGCAGTTAAAGTAGATAAAAAAAACCCAACAAACAGACAAAACAATAGCTACCAAGAAATCCAAACAAAAAAACCTAAATCAACCAAAAAACCCAAACAAACCAAAGAAACAAAAATAAACCCCCAAAACTAAAAACCCACCCTCACTCATTATACAGAAACTTATACAGAGCATTGTGTAATAGGTATTCTTAATCTGACATTTCATTAACTGATTACTTCATCACTTGACATTATGCAAGACAGCCTTAAGACAGTTTGCTGAAAGCTCAGAGTTGTTTTCTCCATCATAATATGTTCCAGTCAGTAACTTTTATGGTTGCTTAAATTTTTTATAATCCAGTATTTCACTCCTAATTACATGTAATAGCAAAGCAATGAAAACAAGTGTAGTAGAAGAGTGAACTATGTAAGGTATTCTGTCTGCTCATAAATCACATAATTTTCAAATAAGGAAATTGACATGAATCACACTGTGAAGCTGTTATATACATTTTATAAGTTATAAAATAATTAGTTTGGGTTCAACTTTATGCTAATGTACAAAGTAAATCTGAGGCACCATGAAGTGTCTATGTTTGTTGTTATTTTTGGCATTAGTTTTGGTTTGTTTGTTTTTTTAGGGAGGGTTGAGTAATAATGATTGAAATAATTGTAGTGTCCTGTATTTCTTGGTGTTTTCACCAGAGCCTTTTCAGAAGTTTTAGAAACTGTTGATTAATACACTTTTTAGGAAGCTACTTTCTTATTTTGCAGATGGAGGAATTATGGTCCAGGGTGTTTTGCTTTTTAAGACTTATACAGAAAATCTGTGATAATGCTGTGAACAAAATTCAGATGCTTTTGGTGAAACTAACTTAGCCTTTTGTAGTAAAATACTAAAATATTGTAAAACTGTTTGGTTGGATCAAAATTTCAAACTCCAAGTGCTAAAACTGTGCTTTCACCAAGTTAATTTTTCTGTTAAAAAGACTCTCTTTTTGGGTTAAAAATCTATACATATATATACAAAATAGAAATTCAGTTCTTAATGGTAGCATTAAAACATCAGAATTCAGGACTCAATCCCTAAATTTTATGTGTTGAAATACATACTTGTATCTGCAACATGAGTGGATCTGATTGTTCCTAGAATGAGGAATCTGAAAAAGGATCCATACTCAGAAGCAGTCAAAAATACCAGATGGAGTAATAGAAATGATAAGGAAAGGACTTGGAGAATATTGTTATGTCACTATACATATATGTGGCTTGCCATATTCTGCTTACAGAAAGCAGACCTTCTCTCTTTCTCCTCTTTCTATAGCTGAAGAATACATATGAGATTTGGAAAAGGTGCATGGAAAACAAAGTATTACCTAAGAGATGAAGGATGGAATTGAAGAAAAAAAAAAAAAAGAAAAAAAGAGATGTCTTTAAAATGGTGTATGGCATAAGGAAGACAGTTTTTTCTGCCTTTCCCAAATTACAGATTAGGAAATATTAAATGAAACTAGCAGATGGTAGATACAAAATAAACATAAGGAAGTGACTCTTAATGAAATGCACACTTCAGTGGCATAACTTCTTACCACAGCAACCTGATGAGTTTCAAAAAAGCTTAATGGACTTTCAGAAAATGTTGGACAAGGCTGAGTAAAAGAAATCCACCATGAGACACTAAAAACTTTGGAAGTATTGTTTGATCAGTTCCTTAAAAGCAGATTGTTGTAGGCTGGGAAACTATTTGTGAGAAGTATCACCAACTGCTGATCTTACGCTCAGTTTACATATACACCTATCCCTGCTATGCTCACTTTCAGAGACAGGACTAAACCAGACAAGCCTTTGGAAGGATCTTTTATGTCCATTCTTAAGCTATGGTGTACTTTTCTGCTCTTAAGCTAGAACATCGAACTGTTTGATAAACAAACACAGAACATGGCAACACCAAAGTAGGTGTTTCTGTTATTTTTAGCCCTGCTTCATCAGTTTTAGACAAAAGAAGGTCATCTTATCTTCATAAGACTTCGTTCTTCAGCTCTTTGGCAGGCCAGCTTTGTGGATATTCATTTAGCAGAAATACCTGCTGATTGTAAAGTACCTTGGTCCTAAAGCATAGTAAACCAACATGCCCCCCTGTCCCATATCAAACTGGGTGATTTTCCCACACCATCATTTTTAATTGCCATTAAACACAACAGAAAAATACTTTAGATGGATGTTTACCTTCACTAACAACAGAAAGATGTTGGAAGAGTAGATATGTAGCATAATTGACCATACTTTTCTTTTAAAATGGCTACATTTAGGGAGCAAATATCCTTATTAAATTTTCCATGTAAATGAAATTAAGAATTGAGTGAAAATTGGTTGGTCATATCATATACTAATCACATAACAAATACTGTGACTGCAGGAAATATCAGTGAAATTATTATTGTATTCTTTAAAAAAAAAATCCTTCCTATAATTGTCTCTCATACAATGGTGCAAGCCTTGCTGTGACATCATCTACTAGTTCCATCAGTTTGAAGTCCTCTAACAGTGTAAGTTCAAGGCAAAATATGATTTTAGAATTAGAAAATTCTCTGCCTAGAGTGGAAGAAAAGAATGATAAATCCTGGTGATCCTGGCATATGCATTTTCAAGCTAAATGAAACTGAGTGCACCTGACCTTTCCTATTTTAATACCATAATGTCTTCAATGAGTTACAGAGATGAGCAAAGAGAGACCAGAGGTTGGTTCAAGAGAAGAGAATAGAAACTGCCCAAGGCAGGAAAAGGCAAACATAAAGGATGTAGAGGTCCTACTAAGAAGACTAAGTAATCTTTAATAGACAAATGCAGAAAAATCAGTCAGAGAGAGCGAAACTGACACCGAAGACTGAGTAAAATAAGAAGAAAAAAATGGAAGATACAAGAATGAACTTATATTAAAAATGAGGAAAACAGAGTATGTGAGAGACTCATCCAAGAGGTAGATTAATACAATGGTTGAGGTTCCTATTCTTTATGCTGGATGTTAGCATTGACAATGGCAAGCAGCTTTTTAAAATGAAATTGTAAGTCACCAAACACAGTAAAGAACAAAATAATACAAATCATACTTCTGGGAAATTAATATAGTTAAAAAAAAAAACAAACAGAAAAAATATGTATTCAAAACAGTTTATAACTGATTTGATATAGAGCGCTGCATTTGTTGCTGCTTTTTGTTCAGTATATTTGTGATCAAAACTGCTAGACATCCTGTTTTTATGATCAAGTCAGTTTTCAGATGAAAGTATTTTTTGTATATCCATTGGAGAAACAGATGAATTAAAATGTAAATACAAGTTTCAAGATGAAATATACTAAGCTGACTGCAAAATAAATTGCTTATTTTTAAGTCTTCGTTCTTTGAAAGAGAGGATTATTCTTTTCTGTCTTTAAAACCTGAAGGCTTAGCACTGTTCAATTACTCTGAAGGAACTTTTGTTTAAACAAATCAGCAGTAGTCTTTTGCCTCAGAGATAATTTCAGATTGCTGATATTTAACTCTTTGTCTTCCCTTCTGTATCTTCTCAAAAAAACCCAGAAGTTAACATTAGGTTTTTCCAATAAATGTGAAACTTATTGCTCATCATTTTGCAGACAATTAAGAAGAAAATACAAATTATATTTTTCAGCAACAGCTTGAGTTCCAGATAGCATTCTTTTTGCTTCTGTTAAGGAAAGTATCTTCATCAGTCACCTAGAAAATGAGATTAAATATACCAGCAGCAATTTTGTGAGTGATACTCACAGTATCACCAAGGTTGGAAGAGACCTCAAAGATCATCAAGTCCAACCTGTTACCACAGACCTCATGATTAGACCATGGCATCAAGTGCCACATCCAATCCCTTCTTGAACACCTCCAGGGATGGTGACTCCACCACCTCTCTGGGCAGCCCTTTCCAATGGCGAACAACTCTCACTGTGAAGAACTTTCTCCTCACCTCGAGCCTAAACTTCCCCTGGTGCAGCTTGAGAATATGTCTCAATCAGAGGGAAATTATAGTATGTTGGATGGGACAGGGTTGCTATTCAGACACTTCATAAAGTTCAGCAACAAAAAAATGTAAAGCCCTACTTCAGTTAAAATAAGCTTATGACTCAGTATAGGCTCACAACTGGTTGTATAGAAAGCATATTAATAGAAAAGGATCTTTGTGTCCTCATATAGTGCAAGTTGAACATTAGCCAGCAGAGTACCTGGGCAGCAAGAAGACTACCTGGTCTGCCTTAGCAAGAGTCTACCCAACAGGTCAAGGAAATTATTATTCTGCTCTATTTGACACTCATGAGATTGCCTCTGGAATAGTACATTCAATTTTATACTCTTCAGTACAGAGAAGATGTCAGTGAACAGGAGACAGTTCAACTGAGAGACAGCAAGGTCATCAGGGTCTGAATCGCAAGATATATGAAGAGAGGTGGAGAGAACTTGACCTGTCCAGCCTGAAGAAAAGACTAGGGTGAGTTGCTCACATTTTTATACCACATCCTAAGGGGGTGTTGTAGATCTCATGGAGTCACACACTTATCCTACATGTACAGCAAAAGGACAAGAGGTAAAAAAAAAGAGTTTGCAAGCAGGGGAATTCCTACTGGATACAGACATTCTTCACAGTGTGAGGTTAAGCACTGGAACAACTTACTTCAAGAGCTTACAGAATTTCTCTCTCTTTGAAGATGCTCAAATCTCACCTAGATAAGGCCACGAACAACCTGAACTAATATTGAAGTTGCTCCTGCTTTCAGCAAGAAGTGTGACTAAGTGACCTTTGGAGGTTCCTTTCAACATCCTTTCTTTTTTTTTTTTTTCTATGATTTTATGATTCTTTCTAGTTTCAGTGTACTTCACCACTTTTCTTTTTTTTTCATTAAAGTAAGCAGTTTGAGAGTCTTATCTGTATATCTCTGTATATATGTGTTTGGATACCTGTAATTATATATATGTATAAATGTACATTGCGTATACATACATAAACTTCATACAAGAAAATATCTGCCATCTCACACAAACTTCATTAAGTCTATTTCTCCAAATTAATTTGTGATGACTGAATCTAAGATGAATTAAGGAGCTTAAATTGCATAGAAATGTGGATTATTCATTATTAATTTTCAAAAATTTTGTTCTGAAATAATTATTTACAGTTGTACAACCAGAACCAGAACAAGGGGACACAGTCTCAAGCTGCTCCAGGGGAAGTTTAGGTGGAGGTGAGGAGAAAGTTCTTCACTGAGAGAGTCATTTACATTGGAATGGGCTGCCCAGGGAGGTGGTGGAGTCACCATCCCTGGAGGTGTTCAAGAGGGGATTGGACGTGGCACTTGGTGCCATGGTTTAGTCATGAGGTCTTGGGTGACAGGTTGGACTTGATGATCTTCAATGTCCCTTCCAACCATAGTGTTACTGTGATACTGTGATACTACTGTGATACAGAGAGAGGATAGAGTACTTAAGTCATCCTTCCCATGAGTGTAGGGACATACAAAACCTCTAATATTGCATGTAAAATGAATAAGGAAAGTGACTTCAATCATCAATCAAAGTAAGGCCAGGGCTTATTTTCTTCAAGGTATGATAATATACTGTGGACATGTAGGGCATAAATAACTAACTAACTCTAGACATGTCAAATTTAAACATACAAATTCAGTTCCTATTTCATTGCATGTCTTAAAAAAAATAAAGTTCAGTTAATTCGGCCATATTACAAACATCTAACAACTATCAAATGTTTAATATCAAATGAGATTCAGCTCAGAGTATATGCTGATTTGTAAATTACAGTAGTGGGGGTAAGCTTGTATTGAAACAAAATAAATTCGATACCTTAACCTAGTCACTGGACAGTGACATAAAGTGGTTTTTTGAGCATTATCTGTCTTAGATGCAGAGATGTAACGAGTGATTCACTAATTTCCCAGAAAAAAATAAAACCAGATATTATATAAACCAAAACGCTGTTTGCATCAGAGCAGTCATTTAAATTATAAAGTTTAAATAGCCGTCTTTCTGCAGATATTTAGTTATAAATAAGATAACTGACATTTCAAACCACTACATGTCTTATAAACACTTGAAAAGAAACAAAGGAAAGAACACTAATTTTAGGGGATTGGAGTTCTTTCTAAGACATTTCAATGGTTCTTCAGGAATCACCTCTGATTTCACAATTACATGAAAGCAGTGTTATAAGCTCAGGAAAAAGATCAACATGGTGTGAGGATCTGTTTGCTGCTAGAAATAAGGAGAGGTGCTATTACTATTTCATTAACTTTCTACCTGATCACTCCTTGGCTTTATTTTTTATGAGTTTACACTGGTGTTTTTCACTAAATACCACATATATAAAACTAGACACTAAGAAAGCAGGTGCCTTTGGGTTTTTTTAAATAATCAAAGATCTTTCAGCAAACGTGCAAAAATGATTCTGAGAATGATTTCAAACAGCATTTGGAAAAACAGCTGAATTTAGTATATTTTAGAAAGTCAGTTGCTGTGTGGAATATGTCTTTACTTAAATGTGCAATAATAATTTACCTATAATTTAGTTCCATATAGAATTTTGACATGAGACAGTTCAGTTTATGCAACCATTTAATGACTTTTATTACATTATGTAAGCTTCAAAAGCTCATACTTTTTATTGCAGTCATTCTGAGTCGCACCTACATTAAACATGTATATGCTCTGGAACTCTTTGAAAATCTGCATCCATTTCTTGACTTCCTTGTTTGTCATAACTATTAAAGTAGATCTAGTTTTGTTTAATAATGAATCAAAAGCTTATGAATGAGTGCTTATGGAATCATATAAATTTCAGAGGCATTTAAAATTCTCATCGACCCAAAAATGCAATATAACCTGAATGCATATGCAATTTGCAAGTGCCTCTGAGTATCATAACAGGTGCACAAATTCTAGAAGCTACAAAAACTCCCACTGTGTCAAAGGTTAGGGCTGGCTTGGGCATCTGATAGATGCTCTCTATTAGCTCCTCACCCTTCCCAAAGAGCAATAGAAAGTGAATATGGGACATATACGAGTTGGAAAGCTAAAACACAGTTTATGATGCTGATGATAATAATAATAATGAAAGGCATAAAAGTATATACAAACCCAGTATTTAACTTAAACGTCCTGATGGAAATCGTATCACCACTGATGCTGTGGATCAGGCACTGTGGAAGTCCCATACTGGACTCAGGGGCAGGTGAGAACCAGGTTCAGGAGCTAGATTCTGGAATTGGATTCAGGAACATACAGACTGAGTTTAAAAGCAGAGTGGACAGCATCATCCTCAGATACTTGATGTTGAAGAAGAGGACTTAAACTTTGTGATCCCTCAAGTTTGCATTAAATATGATGTATGTAGAATGACCTTGTTGGTCATTTTAGGGTCATCTGTCCACTCTTCCATGCAGGTGCAACCTCTTAATTTCTACATCCCCAATGTGGCACACAAGATTTAGCAGTAACCTTGGTTTCTATAGAAGCAAGTATAAGCAAGAGCCTTTCTACATACCAGTTCTTGATGGTACTTTTAAATGTCACACATTATCACTGCAAGAAGCAGACACTGTCTGCAAAAAATACACTGTTAATTGCAGGAAGTGCTGTTACTTAGAAGAGACGAAAAGTATTAGAATCAGTTTCATAGCTCAAAACAGCTACTCAACAATGACCAAAAAAAGTTGTGAGTGCTTTGGAAAAACATCAGAAATCATTGTTTGTTTTGTTTTGTTTTGTTTTGTTTTTTAATTTTACCACAAAGATGAAGAAAAAAAAAAAGTCTTATCAAATTTGAAGGTTTTTATATAACAAGAAATAAGTGTTCAAACTGTCAACTTGTGTGATGAGTCTTTGATGTAATTTCAAGTGGTCAAGTCTGATAATAGCAGCTTCTGAAATAAATTAAGGAACAACCTGATCTGTAGAGCTGCTGACACCATTCTAAAATAACAGTGTATCTGGCTTTAACAGTAATTCAAACTGACCTCAGCTGCTTTGTGAGAGAGTTGCTAAGGCGACTTGTTCCTTGCAAAATCTTCTTTCTGACTTTCACTGAGAGAATAATCATTCCTTAACTGTTGTAGTGATTCAGCCTTTTATAGGATCATAAAGGTTAAGTCCTTTATGTTCTTCCCCTTGAATTTTGTTCAGTTTCCACTAAGTCTCTTAGAAAGAGGGAGGGAGAGAGATTTTCAGGTCATAGGTCATAAAAGCAGATAATTCTTGTATGTATTCACCTTAAAAAGAAGAAAACAAGCTGAACATTTTATTTATGCCTTAGACAACTTATTACACTTCAGTTTTGATATTATTTTCTAGCTGTTTCAAAAAATCTACATGTAGAGGAGTGTTAAAGCACATATTTCTGCAAATCATGGAGACTGTAGTAGAAATCTAGACTTTCAGCACTTGCATGTACGTCGCTGGACACAGTACGACAGCATTTTCACCTGTCATTCTGTATTTCAAGAATAAGCATATTTGCAGGGACATAGATCCTAAACTACTACAAATTGCTATAAATCCAGTAATTTATTAATTAATTTACAAAACAATTTTTATAAAATTCACCTCATGGCTGCATCTGATCATCAGCAAAGCAGATTATTGTCTGGGGCAATGGATGGATGGAAGCAGCAGAACCAGTGTTCATCTTCAAACATCTTTGCCCATTCCATTGCCCTCAAAACCTTGTCCAACCACTGCCTCTGGTTTTACATAAGGGAATGAGGTATGTAGGGTTTATTAGAGACAATTGTTCTTACCTTATTTATATTCGTAGTGATCCCTCTAAGCTCATGCTTTTCTGAATAATAATACCCTAGCCCAGATTTTGATTCTTAGGGAAGCAAAGTTTCATTTTATCTGTAACACTGGGTAACTATTAGCAGTCTCTGAATCATCTATTTAGCATTTGAGTGTCCTTTTTCTATAATGATAAAGCTCCTCAACATAAACCTTTGTGACCGGTTTAGGCTGTGCCTTTAAGAAAGAGACACTTTCTGAACACTCTAGCCAAATGTTTTGATATTAGAATGAAAACAATGATATGCTAATTCAATTTCATTGGTGGGACCCGGCTGTAAATTTTTGTTTAGTCTTTCAGTCGGGGGGAGTCAGTCAGTCATCGTCTTCTTCTTCCCCCTGTGCTGTGAGCTGGCCCGTTTCTCTCTACGATTCTTGCTAACCAGATAAGAGAAAACTAACTTTTGCATCCGCTTTGAGCTTTAACAAGTTTTCACCCTTTTAATTACCTTCCTTTCTCTTTCTCTCTAACCCTTTTGGAAAAAAGGGGAGGTAGGGAGGGAGAAGGGGGGAGAAGGCCGAACACCCCTGGCCGCAGGGGGGGTTGGGGAAAGGTTTCCTGTTGCTGTATATTTCTGTATATATTGTAAATATTGTATATTTTTGTACATATTCACTGCATTCCATATCTGCTTGTAAAATACAGCTTTCATCTGCTTCTCCGGCTGAGTTAGCTGTGGAGTTCTTTTGTGTGTGGGGGGGGAACCTTCCTACTCCACCACATATTTTTAATTGGCGGTCCAACGTGCGGCTTGTGGATAATTGCTGTCCAGAAGCTGGGCGAAAAGGTTGCTTGATTTATTGCCTGCTCGAGTCGGAGTTGCAAACATGAAAGTGTTTTGGCTTTTGGAACGTTTGGTCTTTTCAGTTTGTTCGGTACTGGTCTACAAGTACTTCATGGGAATGATTTTCGATCGCTTAGGCAGATACTTCATGTATAGATTGTATTTATGGTTTAAGTATAAGATTCAGCTTCTTTACGACCGGTGCCTGGGATTCTTCTGGCTTAACAGATACGGGAATGTGACCTCCAGCACTCTGCCCGTAGAGATAAAGGAGTTTAAGATCCCGGTAGGCGAAAAGGTTGTTTTAAGTGATGGCTGGGATCCAAAGGTGATTTATTTTATGTGTGCAATCCTGCTGTTGGTGATAAGTAATGTGTTCTTGTTATATGCTCTCTATCGGGAGAAAAAGTTTCGAAAGCGTGCTTTGTAATTAAGCGTAGATCGAAATGCAGAAAGCGCAGCTCTAACTCTACCCCAGAGGTATCTAGTAATGAGGAAAATGCAGAATCTGTATCAGTTAACGATAAGGCTAAAAAGTCCATCGGAAAGGCTGCTCTGAACGGTGCTGTTGGTGGCTCTGGCAATCAGCCAGCGGCAGCGGCAGCTCCTAACATGGCTTCCATGCCCTCGGCAGCCATTAATGGGGCAAACCATTTCCTCCTTCTTCTTCAGCAGGACCGGAAGTGTCCTCCACAGCAGCTGATTCGTCTCAAAACCTGTCAGCTTCTATTAAGCCAGCTGTAAATCCAAACACAGCTCCAGTTAAGCAGGTAGCTGTTCTAAGTACAAGAGGAAAAAAGGGCAAAGCTGATCCAGATGCTGATGGGGAAGAGCAGCAGGATCCTGGTGAGGGAACTTCTGCTCAAAGAGACCCTGCTGAGATGGAGGAAAAGGTTTGTCTTAAAGATATAGCTGAGTTATTGAGATCATCACTGGATGGAGATGCAGGGCAAATTGCTGATAGCAGAACAACTAAAGGTGGTACTCCTGACCTTAAGCAGATTCTTAGGAGAGTGACAGTAAGATTATTGGGACAAGAACTTCAGGAAGATGAGGCAGAGGAGGAGTTGTCAGATGACATTGAGAGCTGTTCGTCACCCAGGGAGGAATTGAGGAATGTGCGTAAAGATTACATCAGAGCAGATAAGGAGCCAATCCTAGCTTGGCTTGATAGATGCTATGATACAGGTGCTCCAGCTCTGGTAGTTGGAGACAAGTCAGCAGCTCAACTAGGAACTCTCTCAAAGGATAATGGAATAGATAGACATCTAGGCAGGACTCTCGGTAAGGTTACTCTCTGGATTCGCCTTTTAATGGCAACTCTCATGAGATATCCTTCCCGAGATGATCTTCCATGGAATGCTAAACCCTGGACTACCATAGATGAGGGAATCAAGCGTCTGAGAGAATTTGCTGTTAGAGAGGTACTCTATGGTGGCCATGAGACTCTGAATCCTGATGAAATTCCTGTAGGAACTGGTCTTGCTAAAAAGCTCATCAAACTTGCTCCTCCTAATTATGCAAATATTCTGGCAAGCAGAATTGTGGCAAGAAATTATGGTGGTGCTTCTCCTACGGTTGGCCAATTCACTGATCAGATGAGACAATTGGAGGATAGCATGACACGTGTTTCTCTGGTTTCAGCCATTGAAACTCTGTCTGGAAAAATTGAGAATTGCATGAAAGAGCTGAAGGATGAATTTAAAAATACATTCTCCCAATTGGCACAAGGAGATAATTCGAATTCTTCCTCCAGATGGATACAGGTTTCCTCTGTGAGGAATAGACGTCCTCCAAGGATGTCATTCCAAAACAGGTCATTCCAAAACAGGTCCAACCAAAACAGACCACCAAGGCAATCACGCGCGAGTATTTGGATAACTGCATGATCAGTTTGGTGAGAACATGAACAGATGGGATGGTCAACCAACTGCTAATCTTTTCAGGAGACTGAGGGAACTGCAAAGTGGCAGAACCTGAGGTAGCAATACCAGGAGGGTAGCTGTTACTTCCACAGTTCCCCAGGATAACTCTAATAGCTCCAACAGTGGCTCCAGTTCTAACACTGCACCATGTGCTCATTGCACATGTGGGCATGTTCCCCATAACTAGGGGTGCCCTGCCTCCCGCCAGGGGGAGGAGAGGGGTAACAGAGATAACAGAATCTATTGGGATGTGTACATCCAGTGGCCTGGCACTTCACAATTTCAGAAGTACAGGGCCTTGGTTGACACAGGGGCTCAGTGCACCATAATGCCATCAAATTATCAGGGATCAGAAGCTATAACTATTCTGGGAGTCACTGGTGGATCTCAAGAGTTAACTAAGGTGGAGGTTGATATAAGTTTAACTGGTAAACAGTGGAGAAAGCATACAGTTGTGACCGGACCTGACGCACCTTGTGTTCTGGGAATTGATTTTCTGAGAGAAGGGCGTTTCAAAGACCCTAGAGGTTACAAATGGGCTTTTGGAGTAGCATCTGTAGAAATTGATGGACAAAAGCTGAAGCTGTCTGTTAGACCTGAGCTTTCTGATGAACCTGCAGTTGTGGGACAACACAAGATTCAGGACATTAAATTGCCGGTTGCTTCTCAGACTGTGCATCACAGACAATACAGAACCAACCGTGACTCTTTGTTGCCCATTCAGAATCTGATTCGTCAGTTGGAGAGTCAGAAAGTCATCAGCAAAACTCATTCACCTTTCAACAGTCCAGTGTGGCCTGTGCGAAAGCCGAACGGAGACTGGCGTCTGACAGTCGACTACCGAGCCCTGAATGAAGTAACTCCGCCTATGAGTGCAGCAGTACCAGACATGATGGAACTGCAGTATGAGCTGGAATCCAAAGAGGCCAAATGGTATGCTACCATAGACATTGCTAATGCCTTCTTCTCTATTCCCATAGCAGAGGAATGCAGGCCTCAGTTTGCTTTCACCTGGAGAGGAATCCAGTACACTTTCAACAGGTTGCCAATGGGCTGGATCCACAGCTCAAGCATCTGTCATGCAGTGATCCACGATGCTCTGGAGGAAGGTGGTGCTCCAGAACACATCCAGTTCATCGATGACATCATCGTCTGGGGTAAAACTGCTGAGGAAGTCTTTGAGAAAGGTAACAAAATCATTGACATTCTTCTGAATGCAGGTTTCGCCATCAAGCGAGACAAGGTGAAAGGACCTACCAGAGAGATCCAGTTTCTGGGAGTGCGGTGGCAGGATGGACGCCGACACATTCCAGTGGATGTGGTAAATAGAGTCTCTACCATGGCAAATCCCATGAACAAGCAAGAAACTCTACGTTTCTTGGGGATAGTGGGATTTTGGAGACTGCACATTCCTGGATACAGTCAGATTGTGAAACCTCTGTACGATGTGACTCGAAAGAGAAACCATTTCCACTGGGGGCCTAAACAACAAGCAGCCTTTGACCAGATAAAGCAAGAGGTAGTGCAAGCAATGGGTCTGGGACCTGTCCGAGATGGTCCAGACATTAAGAACATTTTGTACACGGCTGCAAGTGACAATGGTCCAACCTGGTGCTTGTGGCAAAGAGCTCCAGGTGAGACGCGTGGACGACCTCTTGGTTTCTGGAGTCGAGGTTACAGAGGTTCAGAGGCTAATTATACTCCAACAGAGAAAGAGATTCTAGCTGCCTATGAGGGAGTAAAAGCAGCTTCAGAAGTGATTGGAACTGAATCACAACTCCTCTTAGCTCCCAGATTACCAGTTTTGAATTGGATGTTCAAAGGCAAAGGTTCCACACCACATCATGCAACAGATTCCACCTGGTCTAAGTGGATGGCTCTGATAACACAGAGAGCTCGAATGGGAAATCTTGAAAGACCTGGTCTAGTGGAGGTGATCTCAAGTTGGCCTGAAGGTACCAACTGTACTAAACCTCCAGAGGAGAGAGTAACTCGTGCTGAGGAAGCTCCTCCTTACAATGACCTATCTGATGATGAAAAGAAATATGCTTTGTTCACAGACGGTTCCTGTTGTCTTGTCGGGAACAAGCGAAGGTGGAAGTCTGCAGTGTGGAGTCCAACACGCCGAGTCGCAGAGGCAAAGGATGGAGAAGGAGAATCCAGCCAGTTTGCAGAGGTAAAAGCTGTCCAGCTAGCTCTCGACGTAGCTGAACGTGAGAGATGGCCAAAGCTTTATCTCTACACCGACTCATGGATGGTAGCCAATGCTCTGTGGGGTTGGCTAAAGAACTGGAAAAAGAATGGTTGGCAGAGAAAGGGAAAGCCCATTTGGGCAACTGACCTGTGGCAGGACATTGCTGATCGAATCGAGAGAATTCCAGTGAAGGTGAGACACATCAATGCTCACATTCCTAAGAGCAAAGCTACTGAGGAACAGCAACACAACCATCAGGCAGATCTAGCTGCAAGAGTTTCTCAAGTAGACATGGACTCTGATCTTGATCTCGACTGGAAACACCGAGGTGAGATATTCTTAGCTCGGTGGGCTCACGATTCGTCAGGACATCAAGGCAGAGATGCAACCTACCAGTGGGCACGTGACAGATCCATAGACATTTCCATGGATGCTATCACACAAGTCATCCATGACTGTGACATTTGTGCTGCTATTAAGCAGGCAAAGTGACTTAAGCCCTTATGGTATGGTGACAGATGGTCCAAGTACAAGTATGGTGAAGCTTGGCAAGTTGACTACATCACTCTACCACGTTCTCGTTCTGGTAAGCAGTATGTGCTTACTATGGTAGAGGCAAACACTGGATGGTTGGAAACTTATCCAGTTCCACATGCAACTGCACGCAACACCATTCTTGGTCTGGAGAGACAGATCCTGTGGAGACACGGAACTCCAGAGAGGATTGAGTCAGACAACGGAACTCATTTCAAAAACAACCTTGTAAAGAGTTGGGCCAAAGAGCACAGCATCGAGTGGATATTCCACATTCCCTACTATGCACCAGCTGCAGGGAAAATTGAACGCTACAACGGTTTGTTGAAGACCACTCTTAAAGCCATGGGGGGTGGATCTTTAAAAAACTGGGAAAAACATTTAGCACAAGCAACCTGGCTGGTAAATAGTAGAGGTTCAGTGAACCGAGCTGGACCTGCACATTCAGATCTACTACAGAAAGTAGAAGGTGATAGAGTTCCTGTTGTTAAAGAAAAGAATCTGTTAGGTAAAACTGTTTGGGTATTTTCTCCCTCAGGAGAGGCTAAACCTGTCCGAGGGGTGGTTTCAGCTGAAGGTCCGGGTCACACTTATTGGGTAATGCAAGAGAATGGTGAAATTCAGTGTATTCCACAAAGAAATTTAACTTTAGCTGAGAGTTTATTAAATTAGAGTTTAATTTCAGAGTGTTATACAGCTACATCGCACCCAAAGAAAGAATCCCTGAGGAATCCACGGTGCACGAACCCTGAGAACCCTGAGTCAAATGAGAGTCCCTGTTTCCCTGTTTCCCTGTTTTCCCTTTTCTTCGCTTCATCTGCGAAGAGACAAACTGTTTTTCATTTTTCTTCTTTCTTGGACTTCTCAATCATCTACACCTGAGGATAGCCAGAATGGACTATGAACTTTACTTACAAACTGTGGATATTATTTTAGATTGGATGGACAGTATGAACAGCCAATGAAATTGTTTAGCAGGGGTGGATTGTGACCGGTTTAGGCTGTGCCTTTAAGAAAGAGACACTTTCTGAACACTCTAGCCAAATGTTTTGATATTAGAATGAAAACAATGATATGCTAATTCAATTTCATTGGTGGGACCCGGCTGTAAATTTTTGTTTAGTCTTTCAGTCGGGGGAGTCAGTCAGTAGTCGTCTTCTTCTTCCCCCTGTGCTGTGAGCTGGCTCGTTTCTCTCTACGATTCTTGCTAACCAGATAAGAGAAAACTAACTTTTGCATCCGCTTTGAGCTTTAACAAGTTTTCACCCTTTTAATTACCTTCCTTTCTCTTTCTCTCTAACCCTTTTGGAAAAAAGAGGAGGTAGGGAGGGAGAAGGGGGGAAAAGGCCGAACCCCCCTGGCCACAGGGGGGTTGGGGAAAGGTTTCCTGTTGCTGTATATTTCTGTATATATTGTAAATATTGTATATTTTTGTACATATTCACTACATTCCATATCTGCTTGTAAAATACAGCTTTCATCTGCTTCTCCGGCTGAGTTAGCTGTGGAGTTCTTTTGTGTGTGTGGGGGGAACCTTCCTACTCCACCACAACCTTTTGGTATAAAATATTTCCTACATTTCTGCTAAGAAAGGCAAGGTATATCTTCTCTTAGAAGAGTTTGTCAGAAAAGCTAATCTCCCAAAGGACTACTTCTACCATTTCCTAGCAATTGGCACTTTGTCACTAATTGCTGGAATATGATCAATATATTACTACAAGAGTTATTCCAATTTTCACCAATTTTATAATTCCCCTTTACTGTTTTTTTTTTTTGTTTGGTTTTTTTTTTTTTTTTTTTTCCCGAGAAACAGTTTTCACAGGCCTTTGTTTCATATACATCCTACTTTGTTTTCTTTCTGCCGTTCCTTAGGACTGGAACTTCTCCACCTGATGTGATAGTACTGAAAACTCTATGATATTATTTAACCAGGTCCACATAAAATGTGCTTTTAAACAGAGAGATAGTTTTAGGCACTAGTGTAGTCCCACATAAACTTAATTGATTTTTCATAGTGTTAGATGACTGCTATGACAGGTCTGGTTTGTTTTATGATACCTTTGAGCTAGGTTGCTGAAGAATATAAAGCGTAGAATTAAGCCACTCTGAGGAAATTATTAAAATACTCAAGCAACTTCATGTGTCAGAACCCAGATCTGTGAAATATTTCGATACAGACTCATGCCCTGGAGACTGATGTTCAGTCAGTGTCAGACTTTATTCTGTCAAGGTAATTATCCACTTGCTATACAAAACTGCCCAAGTGTGGTTATTCTTAATTATGGACCATCTTTCCTGACAGTGAGTAAATGCATTTGTAGTAAAAATGCCAAAGGCTCTGAAAGCAATAGCATCTAAGGTAATGTGGGCAGAAGACAAGCTTATACTAACAAATACTAGAAGTCTACATTTTAAGAAAAGTGAAAATGTGTTTGCTTGGCTTTTTGTTTTGTTTTGGTTGGTTTTTGAGGGGGTCTTTGTGCTTTTTTTGGCTTGGTTTTGTGTGGGTTTTTTAAATGTAGATTTCTAGGACTCATGGCTATACACTTGTCCTTATATTTAAAGGACAGTGACTCCCTTTGAGTTACCCAAGGATTTCAGAATGATTTACCTATGTGTTGTCTGATCACACAAAAAATAATATCAGAAGTGGATCAAGTTCATGTAGTTTCATATGTGGATGATTTATTAATCCTTATTCACACTCAAATAAAGTCAAAGGAGTTAACAGCAAAATGTTTTACAAAAAAAATCCAAAGTAAATTAAAAAACAAAAAACTTGCCTCAGTGAAATACACAAAAGTAGGTCTGAATTCTACTGAATATCAAATAAAGCCCCTTCAAATGTACATGAGTTAGCATCTTTGTAGGGACACTGTTTAATTTCCTCAAGCTTTCACACCCACGTGTACAGGATTTAGAATGCTTTTAACCAAGCTGTTAAAGTAAAAAAGAAAGAATGACACTGGAGACCAGCATGTCACTTGGGCCAGTCAACACCAAAGACCAGGTTAAGACAGGCACATGCCTCCCAATTCCCTGATCCAGTATAGACAATTACCTTCCAATCAACAATCAAGATGGATTTAATGGGAGCCGCACAAAAGGAAAGAAGCTGAAGACTTTTACAAGATATGAAGTATTCATGCTGGTTTGGTGATGGATATACCCTGCAAGGGGGAATCTCTTCACTTTTAACACATGCAACTGGAGTACAAGCCATTTGAACTGTTCTGCAATGAGCCAAATCATCAGCAATGTAGATATCAGAACAAACTCAAAGTGGGTTACTTAAGTGATGGTTTTCTAAGGCTCAGTTTGGGGATGTTGTACTGTATGGGAAATAGTGTTGGGAAATAGTGTTGCAAAAACCATCCTGGAGTAGGTTTCATAATAAGAAACAAATTAAAAACACTGTTGCACTGGTTAGTAAATTGGAATTAACCATACATTCCAATCAAGAGGATCTGGGCTCAGTGTCTGAAGAAACTGAAATGTTAGAAAGTGCCACACCTTGGGTACTGTGTCCAGTTCTGGGCCCCTCAGTTTAGGAAGGACATCGAGACAGAGAGGGGCAACAAGGCTGGTGAGAGGCCTTGAGCACAAGCCCTGTGAGGAGAGGCTGAGGGAGCTGGGATTGTTTGGCCTGGAGAGAAGGAGGCTCAGGGACAACCTCATTGCTCTCTACAACTACCTGAAGGGTGGTTGTAGCCAGGAGGGGGTTGGTCTCTTCTCCCTAGCAACCAGCACTAGAACAAGGGGACACAGTCTCAAGCTGCACCAGGGGAAGTTTAGGCTTGAGGTGAGGAGAAAGTTCTTCACCTAGAGAGTTGTTCGCCATTGGAACGTGCTGCCCAGGCAGGTGGTGGAGTCACCATCCCTGAAGGTGCTCAAGAGGGGATTGGACGTGGCACTTGGTGCCATGGTCTAGTCATGGGGTCTGTGATGACAGGTTGGACTCTATGATGTTCGAGGTCTCTTCCAACCTTAGTGATACTGTGACACTGTGATACTTTTTTGGTGGGACAAATTACTGTAAATATCCACACCTCAGACCAAATTAGTTTTCCCTCAATATACATCTTTCAGCAGTTTTGACATGGGGCCTGCCTTAATCAGAACCTGTTGCTAGCATTGTTTATAGATGAACATGGATGAACACTTAAACTCAGGTGTTAACAATGGACAAATATATTTCCTCACCATGTGAGAGGATCTATTTCAAACACTGTTATTTTGAACTTGGCTTTACATGTTACAGTACTGATTTTAGCAATTATAATAATCTTGGTTTTATATATTCCACTAGTTACAAAATTCAAGCACTCAGCAATTCAAGGGATGATTATAATTGAAAATTACAGACTCCAGACTACCCTCAGATTTATGTAGGTCAAGAAAAGGCAAGATAAGGTATGAAAGAGAAAATTCCTCCAAAAAGCTGCTTTGTTCAATCCTGATTAGAAGCTGTGAGTTATGGTTTGTAGCACACCTGTCAGAAGTGTTTGGACTACATAGAGAACTGTAACCTTATAACCAAGCTAAAAAAAGCATTGTTGTGAGCTCTGTGCTGACTTTGCATAAGTTCAGAATTGAAATTTGGCAATCTTATTGCATATTAATTTAGCTTAGTTGCCTGGAGCTTTGTTTCATGCTGTTTAACAGCAGCAGGAATTTTTCTAAAGAGAAAGTGTCTGCATAATTTACTTTGTTTTTGCTTATTTTTGTATCATATAGCTATCATTTTATAGACATACTATAGATCAAAAATGCAAGACTAATTTATCAATACAGGCTAGAGAAATAGAAGTATTGGATAGATGATATTGAGGACCTTGACAAGAGGGAAGATAGTCTTCTCACTGCATTGAGGAGTTTCTGCAGTAGAGTTGTACAAATATTGCATAATAAGAATAAATGGATGAGATGACAATGAAAGTCCTAAGACTGGAAATAATCCACCACAGAAGTCAGAGAAGTGCAGGCCTAGGAGCTGGGCAAAACAAATTTGAGGGCAACAAAGAGAATGAGAACAAGAATCTGATATCTGTAGAACAGAATAGAATAGAATAGAATAGAATAGAATAGAATAGAATAGAATAGAATAGAATAGAATAGAATAGAATAGAATAAATTAACCAGGTTGGAAAAGACCTTCGAGATCATCAAGTCCAACCCATCACCCAACACCATCTAATCAACTAAACCTTGGCACCAAGTGCCTCATCCAATCTCTTCTTAAATGTACTCTATGTAAAAAATATGAATGTAATATGGACTTGCAGATTAATGAAGATGGAGTAAGCATGGAGTAAGTTCACAAGCAAGCAAAATGAACCTATGCCGATACTAGAATGAAGAGAAAGAAGACATCAGTATCATGTGCCACTTGGTGAAGAACTCAGGATGTAGATGACTCACTGTACTCACTCCTAAGATTGAAGCCAGGGGCAGGAGAATGATAGGCAAAACACCATAAAAAGAGGTAGGTATTAGCATATTTATTTCTGCATTCAGTAGATATGTAATAATAATAAAACTTTGTTTGGAATGCTTATAGTTCAGTTACACTATGAAGAAGTTCCGGGGTTTATGTACAAAGTGCGTTTGCTTTTTACCTATAGCAAACATAACATAATTTACAGGGTTTGTTCTAAACTCTAAGAGCTCACTTTTTATTGCTTAGACTAAAGATTTGGTAAAGAAACATTATACTGAGTTATGGTATATATTTTTCAGAAAAAATTGAAGTTTGTGGATAATTTCTCAAGGCTGCAGGGCAGTCTTAGCCTGCTCAGTTTCCTTTCCAGTAAAAAATGAGCCTTCAAGCTAATGTCTTGATGTCTCCTTTTTTAGCATATGTTTTGATAAGAAAAACTAAAGATTAGGACATTTGCTAATGTCAGCATTCTTAATAGATGGAAGTTAACAGTTATAAAAGTTGTATTTAATGCTAATTAATGTAAAAAATACACAGAAGATACTAAAAAAGCACATTACTTTGAGGTACAGCTTTACAAGTGCTCTTGGTTATTTTATCTTCTGTGCAGAAAGAGCTAAGAGAATCAAGGACTGCCAAGTTGAAAATGAAATATTATAATGAATACTGATGCTTCATTGCAGAGTAACCATCTATCACACATCCTGACATTAAAGAATGACTATGTTTGATAGTTTCATTCTCTGTATATTATTTAACTCCAGTCCAGGCAAATTTGTTATTGTCAGATAGGTAGTCCTACCAAACATTTGGAAAGTCAGGACCCTCCTTCTTTGTCTTTCTCTATTACTCACAAAGCCATACCAAAAGTCCAATTAAAAGTCTTTAAACAAATATCTGTTAATTAAAAGTTTCATGGAAAAGAAACAAGAACTATTCATAAAGAAAACACATCCTAGAATTGTTCACTAATATACTGAAGGCAGGGATAGATTTGTTCTTGTGGCTAAGTTCTAAGTAAGTTGATCTATTAAATTTACTTTTTTAAATGATTCTATAAAATGTCCCAAAAGTATGCCTGTACTGTGAAATAATATAATCCTGAGTGGTTTAGATTAACCTGAGGGGTTCTCATATTCTGGATTCTATTCTGTTACTCCTATTAAATCTCTATTCCAAAGAGAAGGCAAGGTCCATCTTAAGAAAAGAATGTTTTACCATTTGATCTAGATAGGACCAAGCAATTGACACTTAATAAACACATTTTATCTACTGCTTCCTGAAATTTCACTTTTTGTCAAATCAGTGTTTAGGTTGGAAAAGACTTCTAAGTCCAACTGTTAACCTACCACTGCTGTGTGCCCCACTAAACCATATTCCTAAGCACCACATCCCCATGTTCTTTAAATACCTCCAGGGATGATGACTCAACCACTTCCCCAGGCAGCTTGTTCCAATATTTGAGAAACCTTTCTGTGAATTATTTTCTCCTAATGTCCAATCTAAACCTTCCCTGGCATAACTTAAGGTCATTTCCTTTTGTCCTATCAGTTCTTGTTTCAAAGAAGAGATGGACACACACCTCCACCTAGACCCCTTTTCTCCAGACTAGAAAAAAAAGCAAAACCAACTGTTTCCTCAGCCTCTCTTCCTAAGATTTGTGCTCTAGATCCCTCACCAGACTTTTTGCCCTTTGGACATGCTCCAGCACCTCAATGTCCTTTTTGTAGTGAGGGGCCCAAAAATTTGACGCAGTGTTCTTGGTGTGAACTCACCAGTGATGAGTACAGGGGGATGATCACTTTCCTGGTCCTGCTGGCCACACTGTTGCTGATACAAGCCTGGGTTCTACTGGCCTTCTTCAGCTAGCTGCAGACTGACATGCCCAGGGTGCTTTTCCATCAGGTAGCTTTCCAGCCACTCTTCCCTGAGCCTGTAGTGTTACATGGTGTTGTTTTGTCTGCTTTTATTAACTTTTCTTAATTTACTCTACATGGATCTTAATAGAAATCTTCAAATCAAACTCCATATCAATTGTATTTGCTTGAAGATTAGACCAAAATTTACATCTCCAGATGGGCCTGAATCACAGAATCACAGAATGGTCTGGATTGGAAGGGTCTTCCAAGGGCCATCTAGTCCAACCCCCTCTCAGTAAGCAGGGACATCCTCCACTAGATCAGGTTGCCCAGAGCCCTGTTGAGCCTCACTGTGAATATCTCCAGGGATGGGGCCTCTTCCACCTCCCCAGGCAGCCTGTTCCAGTGTTCCACTACCCTCATGGTAAAAAACTTGTTCCTAAACATCCAATCTAAATCTACTCATCTCTAGTTTGAAGCTATTGCCCCTCATCCTATCACTACAGGCCTTTGTAAACAGTGTCCATCCTTCTTGTAGGCCCCCTTCAGGTACTGGAAGGCCACTATTAGGTCTCCCCACAGCCTTCTCCTCTCCAGGCTGAACAATCCTAGCTCCCTCAGCCTGTCTTCATAGCAGAAGTGCTCCAAACCCCTGCTCATTTTTGTGGCCCTCCTATGGACCTGTTTCATCAGGTCCATGTCCTTCCTGTATTGAGGGATCCCGACCTGCTCACACTACTCTCACCAGAGCAACGTGGAGAATCTCCTCTCTGGATCTGCTGGCAAGGCATCTCTTGATGTATTCTGCTCACGTCCAGCTTCTCGTCCATCAACACCCCCAAGTCCTTTTCCACAGGGCTGCATTATATCACCTCATCCCCTATTTTGTATTGATAGTGAGGACTCTTCTGGTCCAGGTGTAAGACTTGCTCTAGTTGAACCTCATGAAGTTCACATGGGCCCACCTCTCCATGCTGGCTGTCTTGAATCACCTTCCTGTCTTCCATGTGCCTCAGCATGTCATCTAGAAGGTTATGTTCCATGATCTTCCCAGGTACAGAGGTGAGTCTGACAGATCATTAGTTCCTTTCTACCTTTTTTTAAAATGGGTGTGATGTTTCCTTTCTTCCAGTCACCAGGGACCTGACTGCCAGGACTTTTCAAGTATCATGGGAAGTATCTTGGCAACTGCATCAGATAGTTCCCTCAGGAGTCTGGAATGCATTTCATCAGGCCCCATGGACTTCTATATCTTCAGGTTCCTTAGATGATCACACATCTTGTCTTTGCTTACAGTGGGAGAGACTTTTTCTCTCTGGTCTTATGAGCCATCAGCATGAGAGCCATGAGGAGAGGGGTTGCCAGTGAAGACTGAGGCAAAAAAGTTTATAATCCCAGCCTTCTCCTCCTCTGTCGATACTAGTTTTTCACTGTTGCTCATCATAGAGGACACTTTCTTTAACCTTCCCATTCTGGTTTACATACCTGTAGAAGACTTCCTTGTTTTTCTTTACATCTCTCACCAAGTTCAGTTCCAGCTGCTCCTTGGCCTTCCTGAACTCATCCCTACACAACTGGGCAATGTTCCTATTCTCTTCCCAGGATGGCTGTCCCTTCTTTCATTTCCTGTGTAGTCTCAACTTGCTCTTTAGTTTGACCAGCAGGTCTTGACTCAGCCATTGTGGTCTCTTGCCTTCCTTGTCCAATTTCTTACACCTGGGTGTAACACTTTGAGGGGGAAACTTTAGCCTAGTCCCTGACTGCAAACACTGAAAGTGAAATAAATTTCCATTGGATGCAAAAGCAAAATAATGATAAGGTCTATACAATTCATTGCATTGTTAATGGAGTATAGAGTAGAAGCATAAACAGTTCTTTTCTCGTTTCTCTCTTTTCTTCTTCTGCCACTACTGCTTGCAACAGGAAGGAGAAAGGGAGTGGGGGAGAAGGTGAACAGGTCCCCTGGATCTGTCCAGGGTGTCTGAAGAGTTTCTGTGGTTTTTATATTTTTATATATGTATATATATATATATATTACAGATATTGTATATTTTGTACATATTAATTGCATTTCATATTTCTAAATTGTAGTTAGCTTGTAAATACAGCTTCATTTGCTTCCATCCCAAACTGAGCTAATCTGGTAACTTTTGTTTATTTTGGGAGTAGTTTCTCCAAATTAGCTGGAGGGTAATTTCAACCCACCACACTGGGGACTGAGATCTCTTGCACTCTATGGAAAGCATCCTTGAAGATCTGCCATTTCTTTTCCACTTACTTGTCTCTGAGGGCCATTTCCCATGGGGTCTTATTTACTAACTCCTTGAAGAGCTGGAAGTTTGATTTCCTAAAATTTAAGGTCCTAACTATGCTTCTCATTTGCTTTATGCCCCTTAAGACAGTAAACTGCCCTAGTGCTTGATCTCTGCAGCCCAGGTTGCCTTCAGCTGTGACAACAATGATGGCTTCATTTTCATTTGTGACCCAATAACACAACCCCTCAGATAGTGAGGGTTGAAGTAGTACTCTCCACCCATACCTTTTCTTTGAAGGATTTTTTTTTTTCTTCTTAGATGATTTTTTTTTTTTGGGGGGGGGGTGTTGTTTGGTGGTTGGGGTTTTTTTGGTGGGTTTTTTTTGTTTTGTTTGGGGTGGGGTTTTTTTTGGTAGTGGTGGGCGGTTTTTTTGGTGTTGTTGTTTGGTTTGTGGTTGGTTTTGTTTGTTTGTTTGTTGGGGTTTTATTTAAAGCAAAATTCTAGAAAACAACTACTGTGTAGAAGTCTGCTAATTATTCCATTTAATTTCATTTTTTGTGCTGGAAAGATGGAAGTTCCTGATTTTTAAAATTAAGTGGTGGTCTGTGACTATCAAACTAGATTTGACTAACAAATAGCTGGAGTCCTAGATAGTCCTACAACTAGCATTGCAATTTGCTGACACAGGCACATTTAGGAAACATAATGGAGGAAATTAACCGGGGTGGGGAGGTGGGGGGAGCACCCACGAGGGAGACAGCAGCAGCCACCTGAAAACTGTGGCTTTATTGCAATTAATCTGCTCTCCTGACACAACAAAATGACAGACTTGGACTTCAATGGGGAAATACTGTTGCACAACTAATTTTGGAGAGATGAACCAAAAAGTACACACATTCACTCAGAAAAGGAAAATCTCATACAAGTACCGAGGGTATATACATATGCATTTACCAAGGTGAAATGAAGACTCCTTCGATAAGGTCCCACTCTAAGGGGAGAAAATCTGACTGCCAGGCTGCTTCTGTGTAGAGAGAATCCCCTCTTTCCATAGCAGAACTCCATTTGTGCTCTGGGACTTGTGCTGTGGTCGGTTTCCTCAATTAGTGGAGGGCTGAGTTCTCCAAGAAAACAAAGGAACAGATAATGTTTGGGGATGTGGAGCTGATCTTTATCAACTCCTAGCAAGCCTCAGGCCTTTGAGGTCGTCAGGACCTTGTGCTTGAGGGGAGGGCACCTGCCAACCTAGTAAAGCTGACGTTGAGTCACTGTCATTGAGGAGTTCAATGATGACGATTACTTCTCATCTCTTTTTTGAACAACACTAAACATCAACAGGAAGTCAGCCTTATTTGTCAGCCATCATCCAGGTGCACAATTCACCTTTTCAGGTATTGCTGAGCAACTGAAGGAGCCAGGGCTGTTTAGTTTGCAGAAGAGGTGGCTAAGGGGAGACCCCATCACTCTCTATTGCTGCCTGAAAGATTATAGAGAGATTGATGCTGTTCTCATCTCACAGGTAATTAGTGATAGAACAAGAGGGAATGACCTCAAATTGCAACAGGTTAAAATTAGACTAGACATTAGGAAAAATGTTTTCATAGAAAGAGTGGTCACACTGAAAATAGACTGCCAAGGAGGTGGTTGAGTCACCACCCCTGGATGTGTTTAAAGGTCGTTTAGATGTGGCTCTTGGGAATATGTTTAGGGGTGAATTTTGTAGAGTAGGTTTAATGGTTGGACTTGATGATTCCAAGTGTCTTTTACAACCTGAATGATTCTGTGATTCTGAAGCTTATCCTGTAGGGCTCAGTAATCTAAAGATTTATACTATGCTGCTCTGGTTTGAGACTTAACTAGAGTTTAAAAGATCAGATGATGACAGACTGAGATTCCTCCCCCTCCCTAATCCCTAGTAAGGTCCTTAGTAGAGGTGTAGGGAAAAGGGGGGGGGGGGAAGGTAAATTTACAAAAGAAATAGTCTGGAGTGGGAGAAGTATGAAATTTTTTATTTATTTTTTTTTAAAAATAGCAATAACAGGGAGGGTTCACAAAGGCAAGGGATAAGGATAAGTAGGAAAATATGCAAAACAAAGCATGGACGGCCTTGTATTCCCCTGGATGTAAGCAGATTCAGTCCTTTAGAAATCGTGGATGCAGCTATGGAGAACCAGCCCCAACCCACAGTGCAGGAGGCAGCAGCAGCCGCAGCTGCAGCAGCTGATCTCTCTCAACTCAGCGAGGTAAGAAAAAGGGAAACAGCAGCAGACTTGCTGGTCAGAAAGGGGAGTAGAATAGACCAATTTTGACCTGGGGGACCCCTCCTCCTGGGAGGGGGAAAAACAAGTCTTTCTCTGTCCACCTGAATCAAGTTTCTTTTGTCCACCTGGAGGGCTGGGTTCTTTCAGCTCCTACCCAGGATGGGTGTAACCCAGCACACGTGTTTTATGTCTTTATTACCTCCTCTTCCTCTAAAAATCAAACTTAACTCTGTTTCCTTAAAATTTTAAATGTGATTTTGTTAGAATAAAGGAATATTAGTTTGCACGATAACATCACTTTCCAATTGACCCCTTCAGTGAAGTGCAAACCTCTCAGAATTGTACCTGGCATTGAAAAATACATGGATTCTAACACTGATGCTCTTTTGCCCCTTACTGGAGTGCTTTGGCTGTGAATACCAATGCCTAAATGATTCCTGGTTGTGTTTTTTCTTTTTTTTAACTCTTAGATTAACACTTGAAGAAAGACTGATGTGTCCATTCTGTTCAGAAAGGTCACTTTTGATACCACAGAAAATAACAAAACAGGTTCATAAACCTTTCTTTTGCAACAAAAGCAGATGAAAAGTTAGTTTTTGGTTTTCCATTTTGTGGTTTTATGCTTATCTGTTCATTTATGGCAGTAGAAGTAGCAGACAAAAAATGGATTAAAGCAGGACTATTTGAAGAGGCATAAGATGAAAAATCCATGCTCCTATGTGGAATCAATAGAATACATATTTTCCACCAGTAATAAATAAATAAATAATCTGTTTAACTCATAGCAGCACAAACACTATTCATGGAACAGCAAAAGACATTCTTGTAAATATGGCATTCCAAAATATACTGGAGTTGAGAATCAGTGGTGCTTCACGACAGGCTATATACTTAACAACAAAGTCAAGTGGCAAAAACTGATTTAATGAAACCCTTGACTCTTAAAAATGAAATCTGACAACTGAGATGAAGATTTTTTATAGTGCAGAATGCAGCACAGGACAAGGTTGGCCAAATGTTTATGTTATGTTAAATTCCTATGCAAGAATTTATGCTAGGTTATACAAATACACGGAATTGCCACCCCTGGAGGTGTTTAAGGAAAAACTGGATGTGGCACTTAGTGACATGGTCTAGTCAATGCGATGGTGTTACGTCATGGGCTGGTCTTGAACTCAGAGGTCTATTCCAGCCTCAATAATTCTGTGATTCTGTGAGTAAATAGATTTATCAGACAGTTTAAAATGGAGTATTTCTTATAAAGATTAGAATCAGGATCTTGTGGGGTTTCAATCTTTCACATGAAGCCAAGAAAAAATTAATATTTTCAGTGCAGTTTTGCTTGATCAATTTCTGTAAATTCAAAGACAAAGTTGATGAAGATATTCAAGGTTGGAGCACCTCTCCTATGAGAACAGACTGAGGAAGTTGGGGCTGTTCGGTGTGGAGAAGAGAAGGCTCCAAGAAGACCTTATTGTGGCCTTCCAGTATCTTAAGGGGGCCTACAAGAAAGCTGGGGAGGGACTTCTTAGGGTGTCAGGTAATGATAGGACTAGTGGCAATGGAACAAAACTAGAAATGGGTAGATTCAGATTGGATGTTAGGAAGAAGTTCTTTACCATGAGGGTGGTGAGACACTGGACCAGGTTGCCCAGGGAAGTGGTAGAAGCCCCACCCCTGGAGGTGTTTAAGACCAGGCCGGACGAGGCTCTGGCCAGCCTGATCTAGTGTAGGGTGTCCCTGCCCATGACAGGGAGGTTGAAACTAGATGATCCTTGAGGTCCCTTCCAACCCTAACAATTCTATGATTCAGTGATTATGTCAATTAGAAGAGCCACCAAAAAAAAAAAAAAAAAAAAAAAAAAAAAAAAAAAAAAAAGTTTCATTAATGTCTATGAAGGGAATCCATCCTTTTCCTAAAGCTGTGCATTCTGATAAGGGTTAGTCTGACATTAAAGTCACGCACTCAGCTGTCGCTGTTTATGTTGCATCATTTAATTGTAATATTATTCTTAGAAGTGAGTAAAATGACACAATAATATTATTCAGTATTCTATATTCACTAAATGTACAAATAAAATACATGCTACAAGGTCAGTCTAGCTACTGAAATAGTTGGAAATAATGAATGTTCGTTGTACTAAAGGGATCAACATTCCAATTCATTCTCATTCAAAACATCATAGCCAGGGTAACAAATCATAAACCATAGATATGCAACATTTATCTTCTAATCTCTTTTTCTGCTATTTCTGAAAACCATTCTCAGAATTGTATTTATTAACTCAGATAGCTTTTTAGGTCCAGTATCATGATTACACTTCTATGCATGGCAATTTTTTTTCACTATTAGTAACTGTAGGGAAATGAAGGCAATTTCCATTTCTGGAACTGAAGGTAAAGAGGAACTATATGTTCAACAAGGTGTGTTTTTTCTTTAAACAGATGTCAGAACACAATTGCATAATTGGTATAAGAAGAGAAGGACATATGCATGATGAACTAAATGCTGACAGAGTTGGTTTTGTGTTGTAGACTAACCTATGGTAATTTTGAAAGTCTGATTAAGAACTAAACCTTTCCATCTGGTTGTTTGGGAAAATCTTTAATAACATATCCCTAAGATGACGTAGCATCAGATCTACAAAGAACAGAATTACAAGTCCAGCTCATACCTTGAAGGACTTTGTGCTGTTACTTAACAATTTAAAATACTGGATGTGTATCTAATTGCTCTCATTTTTCCTAAACTCAGTTTTCTAATGAAGTCTGCCACACACCTCATGAAAGGACAATCCTGTTGAGATATATTTAAGAAGAAATGTGCAATGTAGAGCTAATGCATGTATTCTTAGACATTTTAATCAGCTTAACATAATTCCTGAAGCTCTGAAAAAGGCAGAAGCTATATAGTTACCTAATTGTGGAGTCAGTGTTGCCATTTGGGTTTCCAGGGCTAAAACCCATGGGACAGAATGTAGGTTGACCCCCTCTTCTCCCTCATACTCTCCTGTCAGGAAAAGGTAGATAGAGGAAGTAAAAGAGTGAAGAAAAGACTTGAACAGAAATTAGAAGTTAAGAAAGTAATTGTTACAAAAAAAAAAAAGGTATTTAGGGGAAAAGGATGTACAGGGATGTAGGGGAAAGGGACAAAAAAAGATATGTACAGAACCGGATTATAGGTGGCAATGGACTCTTTGGATGTAGGCCCCTACACATAAAGGTAGGCCAGAACCACTTGGCAGGCTCGACTGCATGTTCAGGAGCTCTCAGGCAGGCAGGGAGGAAAGCAAAGGGCAAGAGAGAGAATGAGCCAGAAATTCCTCCCCCTTATACAGAAGCAGGAAAAGAGGAAGGGATTAACTTGACCCAGTGAGACCCCCAGTGTCAAATTCCCACCCCTGGGGTCATGGTGACTCCCCATGGAGTCAGATTCCTGAGCACCTAGGGGTTGAGGTTTCCACCCACCCCTGGTAGCTTTTAAACCACAAGTCAGATAATAAATTGATTATCATATGATTAAACTGACTTAGAGTATAGTGAATAAAATTAAGTAATTATTTAGAATTCAATTATCCTGATGGATGATGGTAATAAAACTCTTTGTATTACTGTCAGAGATATTGTAAATTTTGAATTCCTTTGATTTTATAAAATTTAGTTAAAATATTAAGGTATTACTTTCCATAGCATGTTCATCTTTAAAGCTGATACCTGGATTAGCAATGATGCCTTTGTAAGATCCCCAAATTACAAAAAAAAAAAAAAAAAAAAAAGGCAAGTAAAACCCAGACAAACATTAAAAACTGAGGAACTGAAAAGAAGACAACTTTTATTATCAGTGAGTGGAGGAAATGTACACTTAGGATACGTAAGTATTCAACTGTGCTCAGTTAGGTTGCTCCCAAAATGTTCAACTGCACTGATACATTATTTAAATCAATATGATTTTTAAAATTAAAAATAAAATATACCTTTCTGAGCATTTTCAGAATTAAAAAAAAAAAGTAAAAAAATAATAAAAAATGGTGAGGCTTGACAGGAATCTTCAAATTCCTTCTTGCTGTATAAGAAGGATAAACAGAATAATTGTGGTAGTGTCTGAAATACCAAACCAGAAAAATAATGAACAAATCCTAAAAGACACTGAACATAATTATGTATGATGAAAAAGCATGCACATTTAGAATCATAGAATCATAGAATCATAGAATCAGTCAGGGTTGGAAGGGACCACAAGGATCATCCAGTTCCAACCCCCCTGCCATGGGCAGGGACACCCTACACTAGATCATGCTGGCCAGAGCCTCGTCCAGCCTGGTCTTAAACACCCCCAGGGACGGGGCCTCAACCACCTCCCTGGATAACCCATTCCAGGGCTTCACCACTCTCATGGTGAAGAACTTCTTCCTCACATCTAGCCTGAATCTCCCCATTTCCAGCTTCATTCCGTTCCCCCTAGTCCTATCACTACCTGAGATCCTGAGAAGTCCCTCCCCAGCCTTCCTGTAGGCCCCCTTCAGATACTGGAAGGCCACAATCAGGTCACCTCGGAGCTTTCTCTTCTCCAGACTGAACAGCCCCAACTCCTTCAGACTGCCCTCATAGGAGAGGTGCTCCAGCCCTCTGATCATCCTCGTGGCCCTTCTCTGGACACGCTCCAGCATGTCCACATCCCTCCTGTAATAGGGGCTCCAGAACTGGACGCAGTACTCCAGGTGGGGTCACACCAGAGCTGAGTAGAGGGGGAGAAGCACCTCCCTTGACCTTCTGGTCACACTTCTCCTGATGCAGCCCAGGATCTGATTGGCTTTCCGGGCTGCAAGCGCACATTGAGAGCTCATATTGAGCTTCTCGTCCACCAGCACCCCCAAGTCTCTCTCCTCAGGGCTGCTCTCCAGCCAGTCACTGCCCAGCCTGGATTTGTGCCTGGGATTGCCTCGACCCAGATGCAGGACCCTGCACTTGGTCTTGTTGAAGCTCATGAGGTTGGCTTGTGCCCACCTCTCCAGCCTGTCCAGGTCCCTCTGGATGGCATCCCTTCCCTCCAGCGTGTCCACTGCACCACACAGCTTGGTGTCATCAGCAAACTTGCTGAGGGTGCACTCGATGCCACTGTCCATGTCACCCACAAAGATGTTGAATCATTTAAATAACCATCATTTAAATAACCATGCATTAAATAACCAATAGCATCATTTAAATAACCATGTGCAGCAGAATTTTTCTAATGGTACTGCTACAATGTTTCAACTCTTCCACAACTATCATAAACTAGAAAATTCCTATTACCACTTTGAATTCTCTACACTGAGTCAGATAACTTTAATTGCTTTGTTTGTTTTGTGTAAAGCAGCCTGTTGGTCAGGAATCCTTACATGAGAAAAATTACTTGCTTGACTTACATTTTGTCACTAAATTGGATAGGTATATGTTTGATGGATGAACTGTTAGATAAATAAGACGTTGCCTGAATGGATGTATACATAGGTAGTCGATGTCTCTGTATCCAATTGAAAACTAGTAATGCTGGATGTCCCTCAAGGGTCCACCCTGGAACCAACAGCATTAAACACCTTTATCAGTTACATAGAAGGATTGAGTGCAACCTCATCAGGTTTACACATGACACAAAGCTGAATGCTGCAGCTGAATGAGTAAAAGGAAGAGGCGGTATCCAGAGAGACCTTGACAGACTTTAGTGTGTTCATGTGAACCTCATAAAGTGCTAAGTCCTGGTCCTGGGTCAGGGTAATCTTTGTTATCAGTACAGACTAGGAGATAAATTGTTTGAGAGCAACCCTGACAACAGCAACTTGGTGGAGGAAAAATGGACATGAGGGACATACTGGGGTCCCTAGCACAAAAAAGACATGGACCTGTTGGTAAAAGTCCAGAGGAAGACCATGAAAATGGTCGGAGAACTAAAACACCTCTTCTATGAAAACAGACTGAGACAGTGGAGATTGTTCACCCTGGAGAAGAGAAGGCTCCAAGGAGACCTTATTGTGCCTTTTTAATACATTTAGATGGCTTATGAGAAAGACCATACAGGCTGTCTTGTACAATCTGGAAGAGATGAACTTTAGTTAGTATCAAAATAGAATAAGCCCATGATGTGGAAATATCTTTATTCATTTGAATTGATACATATTTTGAATATGTAAATTGAAAGTAATGTAGGTCTACAGATTTTCTATAAGAAAATGCATGGTTTTATAAGATTGTTCCTATATAATTCTCTACTGATTGTTATTAGCCCATGCAGACTATCACAGAAGTAATATGTCATCAATCAGATGGTCTAATTATATTCTAGACTTTTAAGATCTTTCTATTTCTTCAGAATAATCACTTGTCTTTGTTGTTTTTTTAAGTTGTAGTTCAAATCTTTGTGAAAGTTCTCATCATTATTTCCTTCTATTTCCTACTGACTAATATTAGGCAGCCAGTGATGTTCAGGTCTTATGGAAGTTCAAGATATCCATGGAGAGTGCATAATCAGCTTTACATCAGATGGAATAATTAAAACTAATCTGTTAATAATTTTTCATCAAGCCAGCTTTCCTGGGGTTTTCCTTGTTGTTGACATTGTACCACAGTAGCCAAAGGATCTTTGCCTTGAATATATATTTTTTCCATTTAATCCAACTAGTATTAGATTTTTAAAAATAAATTAAAAATATTCTTGCTGTGCTTATATTAATTTATGTGATTAAGGTGAACATGGGAAGCAATTACTACAGGAAGTGTGTCCAAGATCTAGATGGCACCACTCTGTAGATATACCTACATGACCACAAGGAACAAGTAATGGGTGTCACAGCCAGCAAAGGTAGAAGACTTATGGGAGATGCTTTTTAGAATTTGTCAGACACAGTCTCCTCAGGAGAATGATACATTTGAAGGAAGTCACTATGTAATATGGATACATACACTTAGGCATTATTACAGAAATAAATATATGGACTAGTAAATACATGAACTGAGAAAGTATATGTCCTCATGTATAAATACCTCAGGTAGAAATATTTACAGTGAATACAGATAGGATGTTTTCTGTGCATTATACTTCAGATTTTTAGATATCAAGACTCCTAGAACTTAGCAAATCAGGAGTATCCAATCAAATTCAAATTCCTAAATTCAGATGTCTAACTGTCCTGTTTTTTCTAGGACAGAATCACAGGCCAGCCATGGGCTGCAGGCTATTAACTGTTCTGAGTCATCCAGGACAGATGACTGCAGTTGGTTCACAAGTGTATCCCATACCATGAGCTTCACACTCAGTATAAGGCACTAATTTTGCTGAGCATTTGAGAGCTTTTGTCCTGAGTGTCTCATTTGCTTCCCGTCCTTGAAGATTGCTGTCCTTCACATTGTGCCTGCTGTGATTTTGCTGGGTGAAGTATAATTTTATATAAGTTGCATTGACATTGGTATTAATTTGGCTACTTCATTAAATCCATTTTCTTTTCAGCCTGGGGGTCTTCTCTCCTTTTCCTGATTCCCCTTCTCTGCTCAGGAGGCATCATCAGGTGACAGAGTAACTGCTTTTGTTTAGCTCCAGATACGGGTTAGACTCAGACACTCATGTCTGAGAATGAATCCCACATTTTTATTAAAATGAGGCTAGGAATGTTGAGGGTTTTTTTTTTCCCTTTGATTAAATGTTCTGCAGATGATTGTGTTACAGAGAAGAAACATCATCAAATTAAAACAAACAAGCAAATAAGCAAAAAAAGCAGAACATTCTTTTTCTTAATTCTGCAAGATGGATGCCATGATTATATGAATAACTTTAAGTTTTTAAAACCGAAGTCTGCCAGTGTTCTAGGCTTCATATGGGCATGACGGGAAATCTAGAAAATGTCACACTTAAGACTATTATTCCTGAATGCTCATGGCCTTTGAAATATTCTTACCAGTCTTACAGTCTAATATCTGAACCAACTTCATCATATAATTCACTGTTCATTTACCAGATAGCTTTCTTTTAACCTCAGTGTGTTCTCATCTGCCAATAGAATAAAATTTCTGATGTCTGCTTCCTTTGTGAAGCTTTATTGCTTATGCAGCTATTTTTTCCTGAGAAGTTTTTGTATGACCTGCAAGCTAGTAGCATCTTTCAGTTTAAAAGCAATCACAAAATATTGGCAATTAATTAAATAAGTGATTGTTGATCATATGTACATATATATATACACATACACACATATATATAAAGTTAAAAATCAACCTCCTTTAAATTTAAGGAATAAGTAGAAATATGTCAGCTACTTTGAATGCACAGCATAGAACAGTTCCAGTAATATAACAGCTTCTTCATATAAACTCTTCCTGAGAAGCAGGATGAAGGATGAGAGAAAAGGAAGACACATCCAGGATTGAGTGAAGAAAAGGGTTCAGTTGCTATGGTGATAATGAGCATATCCAGGCAAAATGTCACTTAAAAAAGGTGCTGCTGAATGACTGTGTAATGTGCAACTAAGCAAGTATAAATAACTGTGTTTTGAAATTTAACAACACATTTTAAAATGGCCAGCACATAGCTTGGAAGTGGTAACAACATTGTTCTTTTTCATTCTTCAAACTTCAGTTGAGCTCCACTTATTAATATCTGAGTCTTCACAGTGTCAAAAGGTCATGACAGCACCATTACGTTTTGTCTGACCTCGCTTGCTTTTTACTCCTTCACCTCAATTCTTTGCGTTGTTCTGTCTGAGCACAGCAAGAATAAACTTAGCAAAGAGCAAGAAGCTTGGATGCCTTCATATACAACAGACTGAAATGAAGATTGGGGAACTGGGAAGGAGAATCACAGAATCATGGAGCAGTTTGGGTTGAAAGGGACCTTGAAGGTCACCTACTCAACACACCCCCTTCAATAAGCACAGATATCTACAGCCAGATGAGGTTGCTCAGAGCTCAGTCCAGCCTAACCTTGAATGTTTCTAGGGATGGGGTATCTATACAATACAATACAATACAATACAATACACCAGGTTGGAAGAGACCTTCAAGATCATCGCGTCCAACCCATCAAACAATCCAACCCACCCAACAACTAGACCATACAGCCAAGCACCCCATCAAGTCTTCTCCTGAACACCTCCTGTGAAGGTGACTCCACCACCTCCACGGGTAGCCGATTCCAATGGGCAATCACTCTCTCCGTGTAGAACTTCTTCCTAACATCCAGCCTAAACCTGCCCTGGCGCAGCCTGAGACTGTGTCCTCTTGTTCTGGTGCTGGATGCCTGGGAGAAGAGGCCAACCTCTGCCTGGCTACAACCTCCCTTCAGGTAGTTGTAGAGAGCAATAAGGTCACCCCTCAGTCTCCTCTTCTCCAGGCTAAGCAACCCCAGCTCCCTCAGCCTTTCCTCATAGGGCTTGTAAATATCTAGGGATATCTAGATATCTAGGGATATCTACCGCTGCTCCTGGACAAATCTTTCAGTGTTTCACTACCCTCATTTGCAAAACATTTCTATCTTATGCCTAGTCTCCCTTCTTTTAATTTAAAACCATTACTACATGTCCTGCCGCAGCAGGCCCTGCTAGAAAGATTGCCCCCATATTATAAGCCTTCTTTAAGCAATGGAGGGTTGCAATGACATCTTTTGTGAAGCCTTCACATCTCAAACCAAACCACCCCAACTCTCTTAACATTTTTTTCATAGGAGCAGTGTTCCAGCTTTCTGGTCAATTTTGAGACTGTTCTCTGGACCTGATCCCAAAGGTCTATGTCTTTCTTGCACTTGGTGCTCCAGAACTGGACACAGTGCTCCAGGTGAGGTCTCACTAGGTCAGAGTAGAAGAGAAGAATCACCTCTTTCAAACTGCTGACACCACCACACCACTCAGCTTTGTATCATCTGCAAACTTGCTGCAGCTGTGCTAGATCTCATTGTGTCATTGTTGAGGTTATTAAACAGCACTGCTCTAAATACGGACCCTAGAAGAGTGCCACTTCATACTTACATTCATGACTAACAGTATCCCATTTCCTCTGGTAGGGCTGTCTGTTACAGTTTAAGAAGTTATCCTCCATGCATTCCAGGAGTCTGCCAATTTGCCTACAGCTCACCATGCTACATCTGCAGCAGATGTTGGGATAGTTGATGTCTTCATCAACAGGTTCCCTTTCACCAGGCAGCCGGTAGTATACACCAGCCATAAGGTTCCCTTTCTTTCCTCAGTCTCTCATTCTTACTCATAAGCTTTTAACCTTCTTGTGACTATTCTTTAGAGACTTCCATCACACTATCAATTTCTTAATGTAGAAGGCAACCACTCCACCACTCCTTCCTCACTTGTCCTTTCTGCAAAGCCTGTAGACATTGAAAGACACACTTCTGCCACAGGATTTGTCTCACTAAGTTTAAGTAATGGCAACTATGTTCTAACTTTCTAGCAGCACAGAGACTTCCATCCTCTCCTGTTTGTGGCTTGTACTGCATGCATTAGTGTAGAGGCACTTCAGCTGGGCTGCTGGCTGTGCCACCTTCTAAGAGGAACATCCCCTAATCTTTTAACACATTTCATTGATGTTTCCCTGTTGAATCCTGTTATCTCAGGGGCTCCTCACTCATGTCCATATGACTTTGAGTGTGCTGCATAGTACCCAGCATGTCCCAGAGCAGCAGACTGAGGGTCTTGCTAGCACTCTGTCCCTCTACCCATGGTGTATCATCCCAAAGCTTATCATGGGCAAGCCTGTTATCCCACTTCTCTGTCAGTCTAATTTAAACCTCTGTCTGTGAGTCCTGAAAGCTTGTCAGCAAGGACCCGCTTCCCCTTTGAGAAATGTGAATTCCATCTTATGCCAGCAAGCCTGATGCCATGGCTTGGTGCCATTCCATGTTGCGGTGACCTGCTTGTTAGACAAGGGAAAGGCTGTCGATGTTATCTCCTTTGACTTTAGTAAGGCCTTCATCACAGTCCAACGGTGGGTAATTTGGAGAAGTTAAACTCCCTTTGCATTCCAGCTGGTCCTCATAGAGAGACTGAGCTTAACTCCTGAGTGATGCCCAATTGGACCTTTAATGTAATGTGGTGGGTTGAAAATTCCCCCCAACATTAAATTGCCAGACCAGCTCAGTTGGAAACAAATAAAGCTGTATTTACAAACAAAACTACAATATAAAATGAAACTCAATGAATATGTACAAAATACACAATATTTACAGGTATTTACAATTTATAAACAGCACAAGAATCCCCCTGGACAAACTGGGGGAGCCAGCAACAACTTCACCTACCCTCTCCCTAACCTCATTTACACAACAGAGAAGAGAAAGAACAGAGAGTTGTTTGTTAAGACACTCAGCTACAACAAAGAACACAGCCAAGGTCAGCAAAGCCAGCCAAAAGCAGAAGATACAGCAAGGAAGCCAAAAAGAAAGATAGTTAGTTTACAGAACTAAGTTTTATGGCAGATATTTGTCCAATGGGATTATTTAGTGCTTATAATTATTTTCCTTTTCATATCCAATGTTTACATTCTACAACTTTCTGTTCAAGATCTGTGGTGGAAAATTTTCTAGGCACAGCCTGAAACTACCACATGTAAGTAACTTTACACTCTCAGGAACAGAATTAAGACTCAAATGGAGTCAAGTGCCTAACCAATTTATTTGACATGCTGCAGATGTAAATACTGCAGTGGTCAAGACGGAATAATGTGAACAGGGAGTGGGAGTGGAGCCAATCAGGATGGCAGCTCTGTCTCTTTCTGTCAGGTAGGCAGGGCATCAGGCAGGCTGTCAGGCAGATAACATGGCAGAGCAGCACAGTAGTCAGCACAGTGGTTTTCAGTGATACCTGTCTCTAACCAGTGACTTTTCAGCAACCAATTTTTGGCATTCAGTTCCGTCACAAAACAGTTTTACCCTAAGAGTGGCTTCTCATGGGAGGCAGTGGCCCGCCCCTAGCAGACCCCCTAGCAGATTCCACAAGCAGTTCTCAACCAGTTCCAATCCTCCTGTGATACAGTGGTGTCTTTATAGTTTTACACCCTATTGCCAAGGAGCATCCACCTGCCATAACCAACATTCTGCAAAAGCCAGACCTATGGACACACTGGACTTGCTTTTATAAAGAACTATTTTTAGCACTTTCACAGGGAACTATTATTAGTGCTTTTATGGCAGACTGGTGTTAGCTTGTGTATGGGGCTGAATTATACTGGCTGATAGTAGGCCATCTACAACTACCTGAAGGGAGTTTGCAGCCAGGTGGGGGCTGGTCTCTTCTCCCAGGCAACCAGCACCAGAACAAGAGGACACAGTCTCAAGCTGCACCAGGGGAGGTTCAGACTGGATGCTAGGAAGAAATTCTTCATAGAGAGAGTGATTGCCTATTGGAATGGACTGCCTGGGGAGGTGGTGGAGTTGCCATCATTGGAGATGTTTAGGAGGAGACCTGATGGGGTGCTTGGTTGCATGGTTTAGTTGATTAGATGGTGTTGGATGATGGGTTGGACGTGATGATCTTGAAGGTCTCTTCCAACCTGGTCTATTCCATTCCATTCCATTCCATTCCATTCCATTCCATTCCATTCCATTCCATTCCATTCCATTCTATTCTATTCCATTCTATTCTATTCTATTCTATTCTATTCTATTCTATTCTATTCTATTCTATTCTATTCTATTCTATTCTATTCTATTCTATGGAGGAGAGGCTGAGGGAGGTGGGACTGCTTAGCCTGGAGAAGAGGAGGCTCAGAGGAGACCTTATTGCCATCTACAACTATGTGAAGGGAAGTTGTAGCCAGGTGGGTGTTGGTCTCTTCTCCCAGACAATCAGCACCTGAACAAGAAGACACAGTCCCAAGCTGCGCCAGGGAGGTTCAAGCTGGATGTTAGGAAGAAGTTCTTCCCAGAAAGAGAGATTGGCCATTGGAATGTGCTGCCTCAGGAGGTGGTGGAGTCACCATCACTGGAGGTGTTTAGGAAGAGCCTGGATGAGGCACTTGGTGCCACGGTTTATTTGGACATGAGGTGTTGGGTGAGAGGTTAGACATGATGATCTCTGAGGTCTTTTCCAACCTGGTTAATTCTATTCTATTCTATTCTATTCTATTCTATTCTATTCTATTCTATTCTATTCTATTCTATTCTATTCTATTCTATTCTATTCTTTCTTAAAGGCACAGCCTAAACTGTCATACTTTCTTACTTGGATTTATATTACAAATCTTTTGGTCAATGAGTATAAAAATGCAAAAAGCAGAGGCACAGCTGCCTTAATTGTCTAAGGTGTTCTAAAAAAAAAAAAGTAAAAGGGGAGATGTGGCAGCTGCTGTTCTGCAAACAACAAAAACTTTGAAGATTAATGTAGAGGGCATGGTTTTGTGATACCTTCCTGAACTGAAGAACTACATGCTATGAACTTGTTTATGAAGAACAAAACAAAAAACCATAGTGTGAGTGCCAAAATACAACATCCTACAAAAGGCAGACCTGTGGAGGTGCTGGGCTTGCTTTTATAGGGAACAATTTTAGTACTTTTGTAGGGAACTATTTTTGGTGCTTTTATAGAGGAATGTTTTTAGCCTGTGTACTGGGCTGAATTTTATTGGTTAAGTGGACTAAGATAAGAAGTACTGTATAATTAGCTATTTCAGGCAATAAAGGTGATTCTGTTGTGCAGTAGCAACAGTATTTGTGCTCTTTATTTGTCACAGGGGTCAGTCTGTTCTTCCTAGTATCAGTTGATAGAACAAGATGAAATGGCATTAAATTGTGCCATGGGAGGTTTAGATTGGATATTAGGAAAAATTTCTTTATGGGGATAGTGGTCAGGCATTGAAATAGATTTTCCAGGAAGGTGGTGGAGTCAGTGTCGCTGCAGATGTTCAAGAAATGTGTGGACATGGAACTTTGGGACATAGTTTAATGAACATGGTGGTCTTAGGTTGATAGTTGGACTCCATGACCTTAGAGGGCTTTTCCACTTGAAATGATTCTATGATTCTATGTAGGCCATGTCATTGCTGAAAAATGCAGTCACAGAGCCATGTATTTGTAGACTAAGTCTGTCCAAGACCATGCAATTGAAACAAAAAGATATAAAAAAATTATTCTATAAGGGTGACATAAGAAGAGGACTAAGTCACAGAATTTTAAAAGGCGTGTGAAGTAAAACGAAGAAGAGACAACAAAATAGACTACGAGAACTGAATAGTCAGGATATGCTGAAGAAGGAAAATATTAATGAAAGAATGACCAGAAGATTTAAGCAAGAGAAGTCTGAAAAAGGATAAAAAGATTAGCTTTTGAAGATGGTGTAGGGATCCAGAAAATGGTGGGTTGGTCCAAAAGGCAAAGGAATTGGAAGATTAAGTTAGCTTTCTTACTTATTTCTTTGTAGGGAGAAAAAGAAAATGTTAAAAGGTCAAAATGGAATGAAGTCAGATCAGAAGAAGACAGAGAACAACGAGGGACAGCTACAATTATCAGATTTAATGGAAAGGCAGAGACAGATTTTTACATACTATTATAAAGGGAGGAGTGTCAGGATTTTGCATCAACAAGGATATTCACAAAGGAAAAGTTGAAAGGCAATCGAAAGTGTAAGTTTAGTGAACAAATCACTGAATGTGTCAGTAGTAATCATAAAGACATTATACTACTACTGAATTTGACGGTCTCATCCTTAAAACAAGGAAAGCTATCAAACATTGCAACACATTAGCAGACAATGTTATAGTTAAATGCTTAAACAGATTCAGTAAACAACAGCAACTATATTTATAAATAATTCGTTATCTCAGTATTACAGAAACAGTCAGGTTGGAAAAGACCCTCTGGATCACCAAGTCCGACCAATAACCCTACTCTACAAGGTTCACCCCTAAACTATATCCCCAAGCACCACATCCAAATAACCTTTAAACATATTCAGGGTTGGTGACTCAACCACCTCCCTAGGCAGCCTATTCCAATACCGGACCACTCTTGCTGTGAAAGACTTCTTCCTAAATGTCCATCTAAATGTACCCAGTTGTAGCTTTAGGCCTGATAATACAAGAGTCTCACGCTCTACCGTCTGAGCTAGCTGGCCATTCACTCTTGTTCTAGCACTTATTACCTATGAGAAGACACCAGCATCAGCCTCTCTCCAGCATCTTCCCTCAGCCTCCTCTTCTCCAAACTAAACAGCCCCAGCTCCATCAGGCTCTCTTCATAAGATTTATTCTCCAGGCATTTCACCAGCTCCATTTGCCCTCCCCTGCACTCATTCCAGCACCGCCACATCTCTCCTGTATTGAGGGGCCCAAAACTGAACACAATACTCAAGTTGGGGCCTCACCAGAACTGACTACAAGGAGACAATCACCTCCCTACTCCCACTGGACACAGCATTTCTAATACAAGCCAGGATGCTATTGGCTTTCCTAGCCACCTGGGCATACTGCTTGCTCATATTCAGTAGCCCGTTGATTAGAACCCCCAAGTCCCTTTCTGCCAGACAGCTTTCCAGCCACGCTTCCCCAAGGCTGCAGCATTGCTTGGGGTTGTTGTCACCCAAGTGCAGGACCTGGCATTTGGTCTTGTTGAAGCTCATCCCATTAATGAGGGCCCATTGATCCAATCTACCCAAGTCCCTCTGTAGAGCTTCTCTACTCTCAGACAGATTAACACTCCCACCTAACTCCAACAGAGTGTGTGCTCATGCAAGACACAAGCAGCCAGTTTTTCCAGGAGAATTCTGGGGGAAGCAGTGTCAAAGGCATTTTGAAAGTCTAGGTAGACAATATCCACAGCCTTTCCCTCATCCAATAGTCAGGTCATCCTGTCATTGAAGAAGATCAGGTTGGTCAGGCAGGACTTGCCCTTCATAAACCCATACTGACTGGGCCTGATCCCCTGGTTGTTCTCTATATGTTGTGTAAGGGTGCTTGAGATGATCTGCTCCATGACTTTCCCTGGTACCAAGGGCAGACTGACAGGTCTGTAGTTTCCTGGATTCTCCTTTCTTCCTTTCTTGTAGGTGCGTGTGACATTTGCTAATCCCCAGTCCATTGGGACTTCCCCAGTTAGCCAGGACTTCAGGTAAGTAACACATAGTGGCTTGGTGAGCACATCTGCCAACTCCCTCAGCACTCTTGGGTAGAGCCCATACAGCCCCATAGAATTATGTGCATCTAAGCAGCATAGCAGATCACTGACCACTTCCTCATTTATTGTGATGACCTCATTCTGATTCCCCTCCCTGACTCCTAGTGCATGAGGCTGGGTGTCCAGGGAACTACTGGATCCACTGCTAAAGACAAAGGCAAAGCTCGCATTGAGCACCTCATCCTTCTCTTCATCCTTAGTTTCCCTCTGCATTCAATTAAGGATTGAGATTTTCCCTATTCCTCCTTCTGTTGCTAATGAATTTATAGAAACATTTTTTATTATCCTTAATGGCTGTAACTAGGTTGAGCTTACAAAAATTTTAATCTACCTCTTCATCCTGGTCAGGCAGTCTGTAACAGATTCCCACCATGGTATCACTCTTGCTGGCCTGATTCTTACCCATAAGGACTCAAAATATTTAATGAGTGTTGATCTCATATCATTGTGACTAGCATCTGAGGCTTAACTCAGTTGCCCGAAAAGGCAAATGCCAGATAATCTGGAAGCTGAATAAAGCAATAGGACCGTGCTATTTCTAATTGTGGTGAAGGCACATTCTGCCCAGATACTAGATCTGGCCCTCAGCATGTGGATAGGTCTCCCCTCCTTTAGGAGGAAGACCATTACCAAGTATGGGCATAATTCCAGCTTCACGCTTTCTATAGGCTGAAGCCAGTTGTCTATCAGAGTGCCCATTGGTCAAACCCAGACTCGAAGAACCTATAAATATTACCCCTGTTGGTAAACAAGTTGCCTCCTCTTCACTTTGCCTCTGTACTTGCTCGGGAGAGCAGCTATCGAGCCACCGCCTCTGCCGTTGAGCTTGTTTTAGCTTCTATCATACATGCACGCATACTGAAGCCTCTGCATCGTGAGAAGCACTTTGATTGTGAGGATCAGCCCAGAGGAGGACCTTCGCTGAGCCCGAGAAGCCAGCGTCGCTATAGCCGGTCATATCTCCAGGGGAGCCCATCGTGCTATCAGAGGACTGGACCAGCCCCGAGGGTAAGATCTGCCCAGTTGTCGGGGAGAAGGGACTATCTCAAGCGTCGCGCTGTTCCTTTAAGCCCAGGAACGGAGAAGCCGCATTACTCTCTCTAAGGCCGTTTGCCACGGGGCCGACCCCATAGCTATTGTCCGACCAGGAACTGCTGAGCCCACCTATCGGCAATCGTCGCCTCGCCCTGCTGTGCGAGCCGACTCCCAGGGCCGCCCCCACGGGCCGAACACGACCAGGAACCAGTCCAGCGGCAGTAGCCAGCCGGACCCCCACCTTGCTACAAACAACAGCTACAGAATATCTTCCACGTGCTTTCCACCCACTAGCACTCAGTTCAAAGTCTCCGCGTGTGGCAGAGTCATCGCTGACGCACACAAAGATTGCAGTATCGCTGTATATTAGCCAGAAGCCGCCCGTGTTCCGCCGACTCGCCATCTAGTGGCCAAGCGGCGGAACTGCACCCCTGGTTATATAAAACACAGAGATAGTCTGTAGATAGTTTAATTAAGTTCTAATCATAATATTAAGCCATTTATGGAATGTATTTCATGAACGTGCACTAGAACATGTATATAAGTTGTTGAATCATCGGTTATTAATAATTTGCTACTTAATAAAAATTCATATTTTAATAATTCATATTTCATATTCATAAATTTAATAACCTCTTCACAACACTAATGTAGCATGAGGTATTGACAAGACAGGTCTACACTAGAGACAATGATTGGGACCTTATTGTACAGTCAGCGTACACAAATATCCACATTTGGAACATCTTTCAGGCTATGTATATTCTAAAATGTTGAATGATGATAGAATCTTAGAATCATAAAATGGCTTGGTTTGGGTTGTAAGGAACCTTAAAAATCATATAATTCCAATTCCCCTGCTACAGGCAAGGACATCTTGTACTAGACCAGGTTGCTCAAGTCCCCATTCAGGCTGAACGTTTCCAGGGTTGAGACTTCTACGACTTCTTTGGGCAACCTATTCCAGTGCTTCACCACCCTCACAGTGAAGGACTTCCTCCTAATTTAGGTCTTTTTTCCATTTTGAAGTCATTACCCCTCCCACATGTCACTACACACCTTTGTAAAATGTCCCTCTCCAGCTATTCATAGAATCACAGAATGTTATAGTGTTGTAGGTTAAGGGAAATCAAGAGTTAACTGGTATACCCATAAAGACAAGTCTTCCAGAGGCTAGCGAGTCCCAGGGAAAAAAAGGGCAGTATATTCCAGGATATTGTAATCTGTTATTCTCTTCCATTTCCCAGCATTTCTTTATTTAAGGGATTGCTCAGACAAATCTTGCTCTCTTCTCTCTGCCTCACGAGGATCTGGGAACCTACAAGGGCATCAACCACATTACAGATTCTTCACAGTCTAACACTGGAAGAGGAGGAGGAATTTAGTTCACAATTGAGACAGCCTAAACACCTGTGCTCTGAGGAATGGCATTCAGCATCACAGCCTTAAATTTTGACATCTGAATATTCTTGTTTGCATATGAACTCGATATCTAAGCTTTCACTATAGCCAGTAGCAATCTAGTCAACATAGTCAATGAAGAATTAAGTAGTATTGGTACCTATACCTTCACTATACTTGCACAGCTAAGTTTAGGTGTCCAAAATTTGGAATAAAATCTGACACAACACATAATAAGAGAAACAAATTATTTCTAGTCTTAACGGTTGTGTACAAAGTATTAACAGTTTATTTTTGTAATGACTGTTATTTTCTATCTCACAAATCAGCTGAAATGCCATTTACACTCTTAGCATAATTCTGTCAAAGCTGAAAACTTTATAGTAAATGTCTCACTAAAAATCATCAAAATTTTTGCATTATATTTTTCCTTATCACAGAATCACAGCTTTTCCTCCTTTTATATTAAACATAACTAGAATTACTAGTAGAGTTATGAATATGCATGTTGTCTAGAAAACAAGCGTGTTTAAACAATTACTGGCTCTGCATCCTGCTATAAACCTTTGACTGAACACTAATTACTTGGAATGAATATGCAAATGGAAAAGCAAATACTAAAAGAAGTAAGTACATTAACATTGAAAGTGACTGACTTTTTCCATTTTCTTTATATTTCTGCAGCAAAATTACAGTACATTTAATGTCCCTGATTTGTCGAATCAGTTAGTTGTGATAAGGGCACTGTTTTAATCATATTTGAAGCAATTAGAAACTCAAAATTAACTTTTCTCTGTAAACAGTAGCAACTGTTTAGCAACTGTGTCATTTCTAATGCAGCTGCTAAAGTACATGTACAGAGTATGAAAATTTTGCAAAGCTTCTAATGGCCACCTATTATTCAGAGGACTAATTAATAAAATATCAGTGGTTGTTTATCTGTTATTCTACACATGGAATCCCTACAGATTTCTATGATAAAGCTTGAAATTTACTTAGCAGTGTAAAAGCTACAATGCAATACCTAAAGGAATCAGGGATTGCCTTTTGAATATTGGAATAGGTCAAGCAATGAGTCATCTACAGGTAAATATTAAAAGACGGCAAGAAAAAAAGGAAAAGGGAATTCAAATAGTCTATAAAAGGCATATATTTTCCAATTTTTTTATTGCTAAGTAAAAGTCATCCAAACATATATCAATAAAGAAAATAAATAATGTCAATTAAAAAATCCTGTTCTTAATATGAAGATGGCTATCTGAACCAGTTAAAGTCACTGCTCACTGCAGGGAGATTAAACAAGATGACCTTTAAAGGCCCCTTCAAACCCCAAACATTCTTGATTCTATAGGCAAAAGAAGAAAAAGAAACAGAGAATTAGTGATACCAGGTCTTAAGATATTTATAGGAGTACCTTTTTTGCAGAAGAAGAGAAAGAAGTTTTTTTTTCTTTAAGTTAGAATAAAATTAATGCTGGAGAATTAAAGAGAAACCAGTTTTTCTTTTTTAAATGTATAGTATGAAACACAGAAAAAAATTTACAGATTTAAGTTGAATCTGATAAATTAATTAATAGAAAATAAAAATAACTAAGTTTATTAAGCTGCACTTTATCTGGTAAAAAATTGTCTATAAAGGTGCTTTCAAAATAATCAGATGTTTCATAATAAGAGCAATAACATTGTGATATGGTCGAGGAAAATAAGGGCTAAGGAAGAATTTTGAAGCGTTTGGTGCCACTTTCATTTAGTTCAAAATGTCACAATTGGGATGGTTGTCTGGGGTGAAGGATACGATTGGGTTTCAGCTTCTTTTTCTATTGCAGCTAACAGATCATTGTTCTTACTGAGCATTGTGTCATAAATAGGTGACCAGCAGAAGAAGGGAAATGGCTGTTTCTCTGTAATTGGCATTGGGGAGGCCACACCTGAAGTACTGTTTTCAATATTGGGCACCTCAATACAGGGAAGACACTGAGGCTCTGGAGCAGGTGCAAAGAAGAGCAACTAAGTTGGTGAAGTGCCTAAAGAATATGAAGAACAGCTGACAGAGCTGGGACTATTTAGTTGAGGAAGAGGAGGCTGAAAGGACAGTATAGTAAGGTAGGTGCTGGTCAAGCATTGGAACAGGCTGTCCAGGTATGTGGCTGAGTCACCATCCCTGTATGTGTTTCAATGTTGTTTAGATGCGACAGTGATATGGTTTAGTGGTGAACTTGGTACAGTAGGGATAGTTATTGGACCTGATAATCTCAAGAGTCCTTTCCAACCTGAATGATTTCATGATTCTATGGCACCAGTTGGCAGAATATTCCAAAGTGCATAGATTTAAATTATGTTTTGAAATCTTTTCCTTTGTAAAACTAATTATTTACTGTTTAAGGACAAGACACAAATATTAGGGCTCCTCTCACTTAGCCCTTTGTAATATAAGCCTCTATAGGTGAGTTAGTCACTCCATGCTCCTTTTAGGCCATGATTCCTTTCATCCTAAAGCAGATGTCAGATATAGGTCAAGCGAATTTCTCCCTAAAAAGTGTCTCTTTTTCTTTACTGACTATAAAGAGAGCTGAGAGGTACTAGCTTATCTGTAGATATTTCAGTGGAAAGACAACTAAAATTAGATAAAATTGATGCTACCCTGGACATGTCAGCAAGAGTTCGGATAACCAGTAATGAATGACCTAGTTTATAGTTAGAGATCAGGACTCTGTTTTTCTGTATCGCTATTATCCTGATGTGTTGTTTTGGTTGGGTTTTTTTATTTGTTTGTTTGTTTGTTTGGGGATTTTTGGTGTGGTTTTTTTTCTTCTTTTTTGTTTGTTTGTTTTGTTGTTGTTGATGTTTTGTTTGTTTTTCCTTTGCTCTGCTTTTAGGAATTGAGAGACCTAATTCTGGACAAGATTTAACAAATTTCTATTAGACTTGAGTTATCCAGTCTGATTCTTCACGGAAATTATGTGCAGAATTGGTTTTCATACTACATTCACTTTTCTGCCATGATCTGCAACACAGGGAAAAAGAAAATTTAATGCTAATCAGAAGATAAATGTATGAAAATGTGAAAGGCTTATATATTAAAGCACATGTAAAAGTCTCTTGATTAGCAGCAAATATTAAAAGATTAGCATGGTCGAAATACAGCAGCATTATTATTAATAAAACCTCTTTCAATTAACATTCTGAAAAATACTCATAGAAAATTACTTCTACATAAATCCTACATAATAAATATTCATAAGCATATGAAGTACAACTTCAAGTTATATCTATAGCAGGCATTGTACTGTGGAATCAACCTGCACATGCAGTAAGTCTAATGTTTGAGATTTCATGAACAGAAAAATGATCTGCATATCATCGTAGAATTAGTCCAACATATCCCCCATCAGACCTACTGTACACATACACTTGACCTATGCATGTGCAGTAAGATCACTGTAAAGCTGTGTACTAGGATTTCTGGTCATGAAAAGAATACTTGTCTGTGCTAAACATATTTGATCCAGATTATGTTGTATGTACAGGTCATAGAACTGCAGACACTGGTTTGTCTGCCTCAATTTCAGGCCACTTCAGTGAAACCACTGGCTTCTCTCTTGAAGTTATGATTTTGAGTTAATGTTCAAGTTAAAGTAAAAATCTGCTACACTGAAATTTCAAATATGGAAATCCTTAAGGCAATGTCAAGGATTTAAAAAAATAAAAGAAAAGAAGAGAAAAAAAGAAAAAATCTGTCCATCTTGTCAGATCTGCACAAGTTTTAGTTTAGGCAAACTAAATTGTGTTTGAATCATCATACTAATGTCACTGCTTTTGCACAGTAGCTCCCCATCTCTTCAATGCATAGTGGGAAACTCAGTCTTAATTCTCTTTCAAATGCAGGAAATTAAAAGTTACTGTTGTACAGCATTCCCTCAGAATGTCATTCAGTATTTTAATTATCAGCTGATGATTGCCCCTTGTTCTTAGCTATTTGAGATCCCTTTTCTTTCTTGGATCTCTGCCTATAGCATTAAAAACCCAAGAATTTGCTCTTCCTTCCTACATGATGTACACACTGAGCTGTGAAATCGTCCAGCAGAGATTTACTCGCTCATCAGCTTTACAGTGAGCTAAAAGAGGAAGCATTAAAGATATTCTGTTACCTTCTGCTGCAGCATACCATTACTTTCTGCCAATATAAGGTAGTGACAGAGAAAAAAGATATGTCTCCAATTTGATATTTTCCTCAAAGAATATAGTGGGAGAAAATATGTCTATCTCCTGCCGGTTTAGTTCCTCTGTAGCCTAGGATTTCTTTTGGCACAAGTTTTAGAGATGAATGCTTATGTGGTCTGTAGCTACATTTCTTAAGCTTGATATAAGAATAAAGTGAAATCTCTGCTAGCTGCATAGCACTAGTGCAATGCAGTGTTGTGGTGGATTTTTTTGTGGTTTTTTTTTTTTTTTTTTTTTTTGAGGCAGATTTACAAAGGACAGATTACAGTGAGAACAATAAAGTATTACTTCCATTTTAGTGACAATGACCCTTATTGTAAATGACCCATTAGCCTCAAGAAGTTTGAGTGTTGATACTTGATTTTTTTGAGAGTCTTCTTTTTTCATATATGGATATTTTAATCAAATTATGACTTCTAAGGCACTAAATTATAACTGCAGATACAAACTCAATAAAATGAGAAAAGACAGTATTAATCTTTAGATTTACTATCCATCGCTGACACTGTCCCCTACTACAATCTTAAACACAAATTCTAACAAATCAAAACCTATAAGCTTTCTGTGTTAAAGAAAAGAAAAGACTCAGAATAATATGTAAAATTCTGTGCCTCAAATGGATCTAGGAATGAGATATAAATAGAGGATTGAAATTAAATGGTTAGGCAGTTTTTAAACCACACAGTTTGTGAAGTACTTCTTCTCACTAGATGGCTACTTACAAAAAAGCTATTAGTCTTCACAAGTCCACGTTAGGATCATCCACACAGCACACAGCTATATATATAATGTTCTGAAACAAGTCAGAAGCACAGTAAACAGTGATGTAAAGTTGTTGTAAATGTGAACTAGAATACATTATATTAATTAAATTCCTTTCTTCTGAAATGGATGAAGAAAAAGAGATATTCAAAGTCAAATTTTTTGAATGTTTTCTGAAGTGTGGTGTGACCGGTTTAGGCTGCACCTTTAAAAAAGGGACACTTTCTGAACACTCTGGCTGAATGTTTTGGTATATAAATGAAAACAAAGATATGCTAATGCAATTTCATTGGTGGAACCTGGCTATAGGTTCTAGCTTGGTCTTTCAGCCGGGGGCAGTCAGTCTTCTTCTTCCCCCTGTACTGTGGGCTGGCCTGCTTTTCTCTCTCTGAAGCAACAGCTTGCTACGCAGGAACGATTCTTGCTAACCAGATAAGAGAAAACTAACTTTTGCATTCGCTTTGAGCTTTAACAAAGTTTTCCCCTTTTAATTACCTTCCTTTCTCTTTCTCTCTAACCCTTTTGGGAAAAAGGGGAGGTAGGGAGGGAGAAGGGAGGGACAGGCCGAACCCCCTGGCCGCAGGGGGGTGGGGAAAGGTCTTGCTGTATATTTCTGTATATATTGTAAATATTGCATGTTTTTGTACATATTAATTGCATTCCATATCTGCTTGTAAAATACAACTTTCGTCTGCTTCTTCGGCTGAGTTAGCTGTGGATTCTTTTGTGTGTGTGTGGGGAACCTTCCTACTCCACCACATGTGGCATCAGTGAACTCCTCCTTGTATGGACTCACAGCTTTATTATAGAACAATTTTAACAGTTATGGAGCTTTCAAAGTAAACTTGAATTTTATCAACCTGAAGTACATAGACAACTAATGTAGATCTTTATCCATCTGTAGATATACCCACCCAAAAGCCAGTATATCCTTGAAAATGTAATTAAACAGCACATCCATCTGATATATGCACTCATAGAAACAGGAACAAGACCAAAGTAAAGAACACAAGAAGTCACAAGGTATTTCAAAACTCTTCAACTTTTCAGACTGCTCAAAGCATTATGTAAGACTCCTCAGCTACAAGTGCATTTGGAGTATCGAGAAAATGATGAACTCTTGCAGACATTCAAGCTGTATATGATTTCTCAGTCCAAAGTATTTTCTTAAGAGCTATCCAGAAAAAAGTAATCAAAGAAAACTGGGCAGTGTGTGCTCCAGTGTTTTGTGTTCTCATTGTGACAAACTACTCATAGAGATAGGCAACAAATAAGGCGCTTGTTATGAATTCAGATTAAGTCTGAGATGTGCCTCTTCAGTTGTGTTACCTGGACCACCTCTTTGATTCAGTTTCTGGTTTGCTTCTGATTCTTAGCTGCTGTCTGTACACATCACATGAATGCTAATTAATATTAGAACTTTCTTCTGGCGTAATTCCTTGGGTTTATTCAAATTGTAAAGTAAAACATATCTGTTAGGAATTTCTCAGCTGGACGAATAAAGAGGTGCTAGGTCAGGTTAGCTCCATCTTCCCAATACAGCCTACAAACAACACTTGAGAAGGTCTTGGTTATTCAAACATGTCTACTTGCTCTTGCACCTTGTCATCATGCTATGCAATATATATTTGTAGTGTCACACTGGTAAATTTCAGCACAATTACACTACTGAGTATTTTGTGAAGTGAAAACAAACAAGAGAAACACCTGCTGTCCTCAGATTATATTTATGGCTGAAAATCATAGGTTTATTGCTGATGAATTTGAAAAAAGACTTGTATGAAAAGTTATGAAGTGAAAATTCTTGATCTTGCTCTGTAGAGTTATGATCTCTGCAACAGTATCAGTACTCAAAAGGAGGGGTATATAAACAGTGGGTATTTTGATCTAATTTTACAGTGAGAAAGACGTTAGTAGCCGAAGGTAGCTTTATTTTTAAAGGATCACAGAACACCAGGTTGGAAGGGATCCCAAGGATCATTTGGTCCAACCTTTCATAGGTGATTGTGTAGTTTAAATTACATGGCCCAGCAGTCTGTCAATCTGAGTCTTAAAACTGACCAATGGAGGGGAACCCAATACTTCTCTTGGGATATTATTGCACTCTCTATCTGTTCTCACAGTGAAAATTTTTCTTCTCAATTCCAATTAGAATCTCCCTGGGAGTAATTTGTACCCGTCATCCCTTGTCTTTTCCATATGGACTGCTTGTAAAAAGGGAGTCTCCATCGTCCTGGTAGCTACCCTTTATGTGCTGGCACATGATAATAAGGTCTTTCCTAAGCATTCTCTTCTCATGATTGAACAAATACCATTCTCTCAGCCTTTCCTCATATGGCAGGTCTTCCAGTCCTCTGACCATTCATGTGACCCTTCTCTGGACACTTTCCAGCCTGTCCACATCTTTTCTGTGCAGTGAGGACCAAAACTTTGTACAGTACTCCAGGTGTGGTCTGACAAATGCTGAGTAGTGGAATGATGACTTTTTTATCTCTGCGGTAATGCCCTTGTTGATGCAACAAAGCATCCTGCTGGACTTCTTTTCTGCCACAGCACACTATTCACTCATGCTGAGCTTGTTGTCCACCAAGACCCCTAGGTCCCTTCTCACATGGCTGCTCTCCTCTCCAGGAGGATCCCAGTCTGAGCTTCACTCCTGGGTTATGTATTCCCAAGTGCAAGGCCCTACCTTTCTCCCTGTTGAACTTAATAAGATTCTTGATAGCTCACTTGATCACCATGTCCATGTTTTTCTGGATGGTTGTTATCCCTTTTGGAGTGCTAACCTCTGCACTCATTCTGGTGTTGTCTGCAACCTTTATCAGGGTGCTCTTGATCCCAACATCCGGATCACTTATCAAGATATTAGAGAGTACTGGGACACAATATCAATCCCTGGGGGACCCCAATTCTGACTGGTTTCCAAGTTGAAAAAGATTTACTACCACCCTCTGGGTGCAGAGTTCCCATTCACTGCACAGACCACCTATCTAGGCCATAAAGTTTCTCTAAGAGGAAGTTGTGGGGGACCATGTAAAAAGTCTTGGAGGAGTCCAGGTAGAAAATGTCAAGCATTTGCTTTGCATCAACTGTGTGAGTTACTTTGTCATAGAAGGTGATCAGGTTTTTCAACCGCTAGTTGTTCTCTGCAAGGCTACTCTCAATCTAGTCATTCCAAAACCTGTAGTTATGCTTGGGATTGCTTTGAATAATCAAATCAATGAGTATAAATGTGTGAATAACCAGTGTAGCAGCTTTCTAGAGTTACTTTGGAATTAGAAAACATTCACATTTATAATTAATAATTATATTCATATTTTAGCTACAAATGAAATAAGGGGAAAATGACTTGGTTTTTATAAACAAATAGAAATGAGAATAAATATGTGAATGTTGTCTAATGTGTACATGTAATTATAAACAGTATTAGAACACATATATTTATCATTCTTTTCATTTTTTGCAGACACAACAGGCTGATGGAGGCATCTGTGGGAATCTGAATATGTGCACATGCATATATGCACAATTTACGTAATATTTAAATGTTATCCATATACTCTATACACACATCTGTCATTTGATATTCAATTTTGCTAGAAACACAAGAAGAAGGGAGAAATGATCTGTCTGTCGGAATCCTGAATGTAGTCTTTCTTTTTTGTGGTACTCCATCTTGGACAGCTTCCTGGAAAAGTATGACTAACCTTTTAAAAAGATGCATCATTCATTTTTTGTCAGTATATATCCTGTCTGCCTCGTGCTTCAGAAGTGTGCTTACATGTTTGTTCTTTCAAAGCTGGCAGCACTGCCTAGTTCCAGATGTGGGGATGCATAGAGGCATAGGAAACAGACAAACAAAACTCACTTTATATGAGTTATATGTGTTGTTAAATGAAATCTCTTGGGATCATTGCTGTGTCAGTGACCTGTAACAAAACTGAAAACCATCATTGGCTACATTTAGTGTTCTGAGACTTCAAGTTGTTTAATTCTGTAACTTCTCAAGAATTTAGCAGTAAAATACTAGGTTTGTTTTCTAATACACTGGGGTTTTTTATGTTTCTATATTTTGCTTGCATGCCTCTTTAGAAGAATGACAAATGTTTATTTTTCATTTTTTCTTCATAAATATTAAACTTTCTCCTTGAGCTGCAAGTCTAGTGGAAGAGAATTAGGACTCTCTGGACACAAGCTGAAGTGGAAGAGGAATGCCCACTTCCACTGGACATGCTGTATTTACTCTCTATACATGTAGAGATCTCTCAAAATTAGACTCCACCCAGAAGATGTATTTAACCGTATGTGAGTTCTATGAGTGAAAACCTTATTCGAGCTGCTTCAGAACACAAGGTAATGAAGATTATACTGCTTGTATACTGTTCATTATCATATTTCCTGCCCTATGTCCCAGTGAGTCTAGGATAAACAGAGAGCAAGAGAGGGTATGCACCAACAGGGATGTTTAGGGACCGCCACAGTCTTATTTTCCCCTGGCTGCTGAAAAGAATGAACAACACCTTCATTTCTAACATCAGTTCAGACTCTGTGGATGAGTTATATTTCAGAAGACACAGACTTAGGACTCGGCAACATAATTTTCTATGCACCAGATACTGGAGTGTTAAAAGTGAAATAATAGCAACTTACTCAACATGTAGGAGTAAATTAGAAAACTTAAGATGCCAAATAACACAGTTAGGGACACAGATGATAAAAATTCTACACAAATACTTCAATATTGCTACAGGTTCTGATGAGCTAAGACTGACAAACTGGAATGTTTTCCTGATTATGGACATCTGGGCATTTCACATTAAAACCAGCAAGACTCTTGTTTGATTTGAAAACATAGGCAAGGTACAATGTGGTCATACTATCTCTTAATTCAGTAACTTATGCTTAAAATGGAATTGAAACTTTATTCACGTTTTTCTTCTTTCTCTTTCTTAAAGGAGGCAACCTATTTTCTTTAACTTTTTCTAAGTAATTATGATTATCTCTGATTATTCTCATTGTTTTCCTTAAATCATTGTCTATTCCTTTGAAACTTCTTTTGAAGGGAGAGCAAAAAAGATGGCTTACTTGGTCTGTACTGTAAGAGAACTGAGCAGCACGGTGTTAACAAATGAGCATTCCACTGCCAGGGTGCCATGAGGTTTCACAGATCCCTGTGGAGCAGGCCCTGGGAAATATAGGAATTGTGTGTGCTTGAGAAGGGGGCACAAATCACCTCTGGGGAGATTCAGAGACCAGGTAAACTTTGTAGGAGGCTGGTTAAGGTCATTAAGGTCTGTAAGTGCACTCAGCGCCCTGACAGCCACTTGAAGGAAGCCATTGATGAGGTCAGCTATAAAGGATAGATGATAGACCACCAACTGGGGCCCCCATAATAGAATCAGGAATAATAAGTTTAGACTTATGTGAATCTCAGTGCAAGAATACAATTCTTTGTCATATCACAGTTTCTTCTAACTCTCCTGAATGTGAACAGGTCACACAATTCTCCTGAATTTATGACTGTGGATAGACACTTGAGCAGGTGAGGAAGAAAAATGTGTGGAACTGGGGAAACTGGGAAACTTTGGGAGAGAGAATTTGAGAAATAAGAATGTAATTAGCTATCAGAATAACGAAATGGCAATATAGGAGAAAGTAAGCAGTATGTTGGCACAAGCTGTTAGTAAGATACTGCTGTATCATAGTGTCCCTTTAGGAACTAGAGGGTAATTATGGCTCAGTTACAATGTCTCATAGAGCTGTTGCCTTGTTGATAAAACATACCAGTAATTACTTTTTCAGAAGTTTCTCTGAAGTACTGGAATCCATCAGGAGAAAAAAACAAACAACAACAAAACAACAAACCAAAACAACTAATCAACAAAAACCAACCAAAACAAACAAAAAGAAAGAAAACACCTTAGTGGATCTGTTTTACAGCTGTTTTACAGCTGAAACAGTCAATATCTCATTAGGCTTGCTTATTTTGAAGCAAATTGAAGAAAGACATTATATCCACTGAGATATGTAGTTTCTGCTGTCGGTGTAAAATAACTGTAATCCTCCTTGTTTGTGTCAGAGCCTTTCGAGCTGCAACTCCCACCTGACTCTGTACAATTTTATGTGATATACATGTCATTCAATTTAGGAAGAACAAGGCACTTAGCATGCATAACACAACCAGTTATTATATTCTACTTTCTAAAGACTAAACTAGTTTACATCCTGCAAGTGTAGTGAGAATGTTGGTAAAAACTTCTTTAGCACACAAAAAGGATAAGCCAGGCAGACATATTTTCATTAAATCAGATTACACTTGGCAATTGAATTAACATACAAAAAATTACATTTTGTAAGATAAATTTGCATTTCAAGAAACACAACTATATTCATGTCATTATTTCTGTCTTCCATATGTACAGATATGTTTATTAGTCTAAAATAACAGCTCAGAAGTAGTTTGGTGGTTTGGCTTCATTTGTTCATTTGGTGTGTTGTTTTTTGTTATCTTTTTAATTTCTTTTAGCAGTTCTGGATTAACTGTAAAGTGTTAAAAGTTGTGAAATCTGGGACAAGACACAAGAAAGAGACAACAGTAATGTCTCTGAAAGAGGAATAGTGCATCTGGAGGAAGTTTCTAGAAATTTGATTAAAGGACTGATTATGAAACAAATGTTTTTTAACACTAGCATGAGAAGCAAACATGAGCTGATGAATTTTATAGATGGCACAATACTGGGAGATAAACGTCAGAATGGATCAGGAGGGGCATGTCCAGCAGGTGTAGATCAGACTGACATTATATGATGCCCTGTTCAAACTGAAGCCTCCTGTGCTGTTTTAGTGATCCCTGTTCATGGAAGATGAACTCAAAATGATGCAGAAAACCATGAGTAGTGTGGATAACCTGCTTTACTTCAGGATACTATCTATCATATTCTATTTTTTTTTTTTTTTAAATTGCGCTGTAAATCACAAAGGAAATGTCACAGAGAAAAAAAAAGTACTTTAAGCTACTAAATATTGCTGACATAAGAACAAATACAATTTCACCATGAATATATTTTGAAAGAATGTTGAAGAAAAACTGCTAAGTCCTAAAGAATAATTTATAGAAGAAAGTAGAAGAAGCCTAACAGATTTCAAATTGGAGTGTGATAAATTAACAGAAGGTGTTGGACAAAACAGTTAACTGACACTTTAAATCTATGTTCTACATTTCTATACTCAGGATAATGCTATAAAGGGGCATTTCTATATGGCATTGGTCAACACTGGTGCAGGGAACTGCTATTAATATACTTTGCACCTGAAAAGTCTACTGAAATGCTGAGGGAGCATTCGGCTTCTCTGAAGACTTTCAAAACCTGCTTGGGCAAGTTCCTATTCAGCCTGATATAGGCATATCTGTGTTATCAGGGGACTTGGACTAGGTGATCTCCGAAGGTCCCTTCCAGACCCTCCCTTCCAGACCCTCCAAACTGGAGCCTATTATATCCATAAACCAAGTACAACAAAGTTCTCAGTCTTCCTTCCTGTGGCTATATTTTTCCTTCTGCTGCCTTTACCATTAGACCTTTCAGGGTTATGTGCTGAACCAGAGCAGCAAGGTGGTCTAGATGAAAAACAAACAAACAAACAAATTTAAAAAGAGAAAATAAAATCATGTAATCATAGAATTCTTAGGGTTAGAAAGGACCTCAAGGATCATCTAGTTCCAACCCACCTGCCATGGGCAGGGACCTCACACTACATCAGTTTGCTCAGAGCCATATCCAGCCTGGCCTTAAAAACCTCCAGGGATGGGCCTTCTACCACCTCCCTGGGCAACCTGGTCTAGTGTCACACCACCCTCATGGTGAAGAATTTCTTCCTAACATTCAGTCTGAATCCACCCATTTCTATTTCTAGTTTTGTTCCATTTCTCCTAGTCCTATCATTACCTGACACCCTAAAAAGTCCCTCACCAGCATTCTTATAGGCACTCTTAAGATACTGGAAGGCCACAATAAGGTCTCCTCAGAGCCTTCTCTTCTCAGACTGAATAGCCCAACTCTCTCAGTCTGTCCTCATAGGAGAGGTGCTCCAACCCTCTAATCATCCTTGTGGCCCTTCTCTGGATGCGTTCCAGCACATCCATATTTTTATTGTAATAGGGAATCTGGAACTGGATGCATTACTCCAGGTGGGGTCTCACCAGAGCAGAGCAGAGGGTGAGAATCACCTCCCTTGACCTGCTGGCTATGCTTCTCTTGATGCAGCCCAGGACGTGATTTGCTTTATGGGTTGCAAGTGCACACTGGTGGCTTATGTTGAGCTTCTCATCTACCAGCACCCCTAGTTCCTTTTCTTCAGGGCTGCTCTCAAGCCAGTCACTGCACAGCCCAGCCCAGTGCTTGGGATTGCCCTGACTCAGCTGCAGGACCTTGCATTTGGTCTTGTTGAACCTCATGAGGTTGTCATAGGCCCACCTCTCCAGCCTGTCAAGGTCCCTCTGGATGGCATCCCTTCCCTCCAGTGTGTCTGCTACACCACACAGCTTGGTGTTGTCAGCAAACCTGCTGAGGGTGCACTCAATGCCACTGTCCCTTTCACCAACAAAGATGTTAAACATGACTGGTCCCAGTACTGATCCCTGAGGGACTACACTTTTCACTGGCCTCCACTTGGACATAGACCCATTGACAGCCACTCTTTGGGTGCAGCCCTCAGGCCATTTTTTTATCCACTGAATGGTCCATCCATCAAAGGCTTTCTGCACCATCTTGGAGACCAGGATGTGGTGTGGGACAGTGTCAAAAGCTTTGCTCAGGCCCAGGTAAATTAAATCACTTGTTTGACCTTCATCAGTTAATGTGACCTTGTCATAGAAGGCCACCAGGTTTATCAGGCAGGATTTGCCCTTGGTGAAACTGTGTTGATTATACTAAATCACCTCTTCATTATTATCTGTCTCAGCAGAAGAATACTATTTTATATTCATGCCAAACCTTTGTTTGCTGAACATTCTGCAGAAAGTTTTTTCCAGTATAAGAGAAGAAGAAAGGTAAGAAAAGAAAAGGCAAACTATAGAAAAAACTTTTTGTACAGTGGAGTTTTAATCCAAAGAATTGCAAAATTAGATGTGGAATTAAAGAAAACCACTGGGCTAAGAAGAACCTTCAGGTCAGTGTCGGTATTTCCATGCTTTTGTCATTTTCATAGTACAGTTGAAATTGTCCCCATTTCATCTGGGACTTCAAGACATGAAAAATACTATTAATATTTAGAAATCAATTAAGGAAAGCCTGTAACTTGTTTTTATGTCTGCATATCTCCATTAAGCACACCAGACAAATTAATTATTCATTTTCATATATTTAAACCAATAAGTAATGTGAGAGTCCTTCTATTCTGAATACTCTTCCATACATAAATACCCTCTCCAACTGAACTGTTCATGCTGATGAAGACATAAAGTAGGACATAGAATCATAGAATCATAGAATCAGTCAGGGTTGGAAGGGACCACGAGGATCATCTAGTTCCAACCCCTGCCATGGGCAGGGACACCCTACACTAGATCACGCTGGCCAGAGCCTCGTCCAGCCTGGTCTTAAACACCTCCAGGGACGGGGCCTCAACCACCTCCCTGGATATCCCATTCCAGGGCTTCACCACTCTCATGGTGAAGAACTTCTTTCTCACATCCAGCCTGAATGTCCCCATTTCCAGCTTCATTCCGTTCCCCCTAGTCCTATCACTACCTGAGATCCTGAGAAGTCCCTCCCCAGCCTTCCTGTAGGCCCCCTTCAGATACTGGAAGGCCACAATCAGGTCACCTCGGAGCCTTCTCTTCTCCAGACTGAACAGCCCCAACTCCTTCAGTCTGTCCTCATAGGATGTCAAACAAAATTCCAAGTCAATAAAATAGAATCATAGAATCATAGAATCATAGAATCAGTCAGGGTTGGAAGGGACCACAAGGATCATCTAGTTCCAACATCCCTGCCATGGGCAGGGACACCCTACACTAGATCACGCTGGCCAGAGCCTCGTCCAGCCTGGTCTTAAACACCTCCAGGGACTGGGCCTCAACCACCTCCCTGGACAACCCATTCCAGGGCTTCACCACTCTCATGGTAAAGAACTTCTTCCTCACATCTAGCCTGAATCTCCCTATTTCCAGCTTCATTCCATTCCCCCTAGTCCTATCACTACCTGAGATCCTGAGAAGTCCCTCCCCAGCCTTCCTGTAGGCCCCCTTCAGATACTGGAAAGCCACAATGAGGTCACCTCGGAGCCTTCTCTTCTCCAGACTGAACAGCCCCAACTCCTTCAGTCTGTCCTCATAGGAGAGGTGCTCCAGCCCTCTGATCATCCTCGTGGCCCTTCTCTGGACACGCTCCAGCACGTCCACATCTCTCCTGTAATATGGGCTCCAGAACTGGACGCAGTACTCCAGGTGGGGTCTCACCAGAGCTGAGTAGAGGGGGAGAAGCACCTCCCTTGACCTGCTGGTCACACTTCTCCTGATGCAGCCCAGGATCTGACTGGCTTTCCGGGCTGCAAGCGCACATTGAGAGCTCATGTCGAGCTTCTCGTCCACCAGCACCCCCAAGTCTCTCTCCTCAGGGCTGCTCTCCAGCCAGTCACTGCCCAGCCTGGATTTGTGCCTGGGATTGCCTCGACCCAGATGCAGGACCCTGCACTTGGTCTTGTTGAAGCTCATGAGGTTGGCTTGTGCCCACCTCTCCAGCCTGTCCAGGTCCCTCTGGATGGCATCCCTTCCCTCCAGCGTGTCCACTGCACCACACAGCTTGGTGTCATCAGCAAACTTGCTGAGGGTGCACTCGATGCCACTGTCCATGTCACCCACAAAGATGTTGAACAAGACAGGTCCCAGGACTGATCCCTGAGGGACTCCGCTTGTCACTGGCCTCCACTGGGACATGGACCCATTGACAGCCACTCTTTGGGTGCGGCCATCAAGCCAATTCTTTATCCATCTAGTGGTCCATCCATCAAACCCATGTGTCACCAGCTTGGAGACCAGGAGGTGGTGCGGGACAGTGTCAAAGGCTTTGCTCAAGTCCAGGTAAACGACATCAGTTGCTCGCCCCTCATCTATTAATGCTGTCACCTGATCATAGAAGGCCACCAGGTTTGTCAGGCAGGATTTGCCCTTGGCAAAGCCATGCTGACTATTCCCAATCACCTCTTCACTGTTCTTCTGAGTCATTAGTGCCTCCAGGAGGATCTGCTCCATGATCTTTCCGGGCACAGAGGTGAGACTGACTGGCCTGTAGTTCCCCGGTTCCTCCTTCTTGCCCTTTTTGAAAATGGGAGTAATGTTTCCCCTTTTCCAGTCTGTGGGGACTTCCCCAGTCTGCCATGACTTCTGGAATATAATAGAGAGGGG